>CM048745.1:157687934-158357471 GCA_026315105.1 Locusta migratoria | reverse complement strand
CACCACTGTGCGCGAGCCCTCGTAAAATGAATTTGGCTTCAGTCAGTAGCGAGCCAGGGTGTGAATCGGACATCCAAAAGTGCCACGATCCCCCTTGAGAATGTCCTCCGCAGTCGGGGACGAAACGTTGGGTTTTAATAATAAATCCACTAGACCACGGCATAACAGCCAGGAAATTTTTAGTAATTTTAAGGTAAAGTGCTACCCAACTGAGACACCCAAGGAGTTTTGTTGCTGGGCGTTTTGGAGGCTGAGCCGTCAGTGCTGCGCGGTACTGTGCCACTCTGTCGAAATTGAAAGAGGTGATTCGGAAAAAGCGACCTGGCCTTTTTAGATCTGGCGTTCTGCTGTTGGATGACAATGAGAGACCACACTCGGCGACGGCAATGCAAAGCCATAATTGCAACTCTTGGTTGGGAGCGCCTACACCATCCGCCGCCATGCAGTTCTTATCTCGCACCAAGTGACTACTATCTGTTTCCAGCTTTGAAGAAAACTCGTCGGAAAGCGCTTTGCTAACGTCAAACAAGCCGTTTAACGCCTTTTCAGTATGCAAAGCCCTGATTTTTTTCCTGTAAGGCTTTTTGAATCTTATAAAGTGGCATAACAAATGTCTCATTGTTCTTGGAAATTATGTAGAAAAATAAAGATATGTCTTTTTTTTTTTTTTCTTTTCATACACAGCTCTGACCACAGTCGACAGGAAACTTATTTTCCAATTCCCCCTCCTAAATAGAAATAATTAGTAGCGTCAGAAGGACAAATCTTCATTTATAATGTCGTAACATGAAATTTTCCTCACAAATTACGGTCCGTGTCTGTCGTGTTCCCTGTTTAGAGCTATACCGTCGACAGATCCAGTAAGATCAGCCATAGCAATAGGCAACACGATTCTAGAAGGAGCAGATATATTCAAATTTCAGGAAACCTTGATACCTTATATGCAGACCTAGGTCAAAAAGACAAAATGTGTGGTGAATTGTAAATATCTTTTATGTATGACATATGTCTATGGCATTAATAGTTCTAAGGGGAATTTTAAAATTTTTTAAAATAGTTTTGCCTTTGATAATGACGTATGTCGAAACGTGTACGACCTTAATAAAGCGCAATTGTGGTCAAGACAATTAAAGTTATTTTAAGTGCATCAAAATTGTCACCACGTCTCACAAATGTCTAATGCAGACAACAAGGAGAACTGCTTAATGGCACTATAAGGAGATCTCTGAAGTAAGAACAGAGACATTTCTAAAATTCAATAAGTTACCTCAGTGCCAACATTGCTGTCTGGAAGGTAATCTTTGGTAATCAGAAAGCAAGACAAAACAAGATTACGGGGCAGTTAAATGAAAATTAACAGGTACAATGAAGGTTACACAAAGTTAGACTACAAAAGAAATATAGGTATTAGGAAAGTTTTACATTTTTTGTCATAAATTGAAAGATATTACTTCTTAAATAAATATTCGTATATACGAGAGTTGCAAATTAATAGTGGCAACACTGCTGTGGAGACACTGTGCAATGGACTCTACTATTATCGCTGATAGTATACGTTGTTGACATACCAGCCTTACCTTCGAGTAAATGGACTCGCCCGCCCCACGTCACCGGCGTGCGCACAATCGACGGAAACAGTCACTTGTGAACGAGTAGTCTAACGTAACCCATTATGTTCCTCCGTGGCAGACCGTCGTCAATGCACAGTATTACTATCCTTTTTTGGAGCATCACCTGCCAGGGTTACCTGCTACCTGCGAAAGAAGCTGTAACACTTTCTGCGCAACCCAGCCATCAATTTGCTCGACAATGCGTGGGCGCATAATGCGGAATTCGGGACTGGGACCGAGACTCGAACACGGGTCTCCTGCTTCCTAGGCAGTTGCGTTGACCTCTACACTACTGTGGAGACAGCGATCACCACACCTGCACGGAATTACTCAAGCACGCCTCCCGTCAGGTATAAATTCTCAACTTCACCCCTGCCCGCCAGAAATCAGACTCTTAGTTATTGTAAACTAATTCCCGTACGAGTAAGGGCCTAGGAGTGCCTTCGCACTGAAGAAAGGATCATTGCCCGTCATCGGCATTTATACCGTCTCTTCTTTTGAACTGCTGGCTCAAAAGTAACGTCTGTTCTTTCGGACATCTCTGAAAGAATAGACACAACACACACACACACACACACACACACACACACACACACACACACACACACATATATATATATATATATATATATATATATATATATATATATATATATATATATATATGGTGACTGTACTGAAGTGCGTATGCCTCTGATTGCATGACCGATTGTTGTGTACATCGTCAAGAATGTGTCAATAAAATTTCGTTCTGCTGGTTGACGAATTGATGGTGTTCTTTTTTCATTTTCCAGGAGTGTAAATAATTTCATGGCAGGTTTTGATATGTCGGATTGGACCATTCCAGTATTAGTCATCCTGTACCGCTCTAAAGTCAATGACGTCACTTTCCAGTACGCTATAACATCATCAGACTGCCATGCTCCCTATCCGTCGGACTGCATGTGTAACGAGAACAAGAGCCGTCAAATCACACTTTCGTAAGACACTCCTGACGATACCCTTGAGTCATTGCTGAAAGTTATTCCTTCATGAAGAATCAGTGGAATACGACATATAGCTCCCTTAGACTGTTCGCGGATGATGCTGTTGTTTATCGGTTAGTGAAGTCGACAGAGGATCAAAAGCAACTGCAAAGCGATTTAGACAAAATTTCTACATGGTGCGAAAATTGGCAATTGACACTAAATAATGAAAAGTGTGAAGTAATACACATGACCATTAAAAGAAATCCGCTGAACTTGAATTACACGATAAATCAGTCAAAACCTTAAGGTCGCAAATTCTACCAAATATAATTACGAACAACATAGACTGGAGAGAACACATAGAAAATATTCTGGGGAAGGCGAGAAAAGGTTACGTTTCATTGGCAGAACGCTTCGAAGTTGCAACAGCTCCACAATAGAGACTGCCTACATCACACTTGTGCGTTCTCTACTGGAGTACTGTTGCCCAGTGTGGGACCCTCACCAGGTGGGACTGACGGAGAACATTGAGAAGGTTCACAGAAGGGCAGCTCGTATTTTTTTTTTTTTTTTTATCTCGTTACAGGATGGAAAGCGTTACGGTAATGTTGCATGTTTTAAGATGGAAAATCATTAAAAGAAACACGTTATTCGTTGCGACGAGATCTATTTGCGAAATTTCAATTACCGACTTTTACTTCTGAATGTGAACATATTTTGCTAGCACCCACCTACATAGCAAGGCATGACCATTCCAATAAAATAAGAGAAATCAGATCGAAAACGGAACGATTTAGGTGTTCTTTCTTCCCGCGCGCTATTAGAGAATGGAATGGTAGAGAGAGGTTATGAAAGTGGTTAATGAACCCTCTGCCAGGAACTTAAATGTGATTTGCACAGTATCTATGTAGATGTAGAATGGGCGTGTGAATTCACCAGTAATTATCCAGAAGTGTGTTTCTACGGGCCAGAGGACAGGAACAGTGCACATCTTCCCAAAAGGAGCTTGTGTGAGAAAACGTCGCAGTGTTTGAAGCAGCCTTGGAAATGGCGAATAAACTTCTTTGCTTTGTTAGCGTATTGGAAAGCAAATATTTCCCAGAGTTTTAGACAGAATGTGTAGTTCAGTCAACGCTATAGTCGTGACTTGATGGTAACGTGAACAAACGTGAACAGTTGACAGTCCCGCCTTGTGTTTTCTCAGGACAATAACGTCCTCGCTGTGTTTGGAAACCCGCGTACTTTTTCCCCGTCTCCTTGGCTGCTGAAATTCCTGACATCACATCCAGGCAAACAACTACGCCCGTAGCTCACACAGGAAAACAAGGGAGCAGGCGTCTGCAATGCTTCTCTTACGAACGACAGAAATGAAGGACACATTTCATTCCACGGGAACGGCATCATTTACCCGGGTGCTCAGCTAAAGAAGGAAGGAAGAATAAGGTTAAACCCTTAACTGGCAATGTTGGGTGTCAGTTATCCACCTAAAACTTCGAAACGCCGCTCTGTTAGCAGGATGTTACAAGCACGTCATTTTCATTTCTTATAGCAGTGCTTTCCAAACTTTCCCTCATGGCGACACTCTTTTATAGCGTACAGTTTTGCGCGACACCCTTTCACAAATATAAATACATATGGTAGAATATAGGGGGGGGGGCGGAAATAAAGTATCGCTTAAATTAGTTTGTAAACGAAAATGAAATCCTCGTACGCTTTGACATGTTTAATATTGATCCTGACTGCAGCAATTACGTACACTCATCGCAAGAAAAGGAAACATTAGGAACTACGGAGATGTAAAACAGAGTAACACCGCAGACAACACTCACTCACAGTAATTCTTGCTTCTTCTACATGCGACCCTACTTCCGAAACACGAAAACTGAATTTCGGAAACAGTTTTCCGCTGTCGTGTGTGCATGTCAGGGCCAGGTACGGTTTTGCTGGATCGATTGAAAACGGCATCTGGAAATTAGCTGCTCGGATTTCTGATTTAGACAGCATAGTGGCTCTTCCTTTTCAGTTCAATATTATCACATTATTTTCAGAAATAAAGAGAATGTGTTTATGACAAGTGATGAATTATTATTTAAGTTCTATTGTTAGGTTCTTGCTTCACCACGACCTCGGAAGTTCCGACATATTCGGAAAAATGGATAAATATTTGTGACAAGTAAGAATATGAATGTAATTTCTGGTCCCAGAATCTGTTACATACAGGAAACTGAGAGAACAAAAAATATTATCGCATACCAGGGTTAGAACCAACGGTCACTGCATTTAAAATACTATTCCCCGTTAATCACCCGGCCATACTCCATACTAAACATCGCTACTGAATAGCTTTAGTCAGTAGACAATTGAGACTGCTTTTACAATTTGTGACAGCTTTTACAGCCTCTGTGTCATTGATTGACATTTAATTGTAAGAAACGCTACCGAGGGTGACGTGGCTTTGATAAATCCATTAAAAAACGCTCAGGTGCAGCTTTTTGAGAAGGAAAGCAGACTACAGTGGAGGTTCAATCAGCTGCCAGTTCCAGCAAACTGCGCATGGGAAGAGCTGTTATCGAGTATCAGCAGCAGCTCTGCGCATGCGCAGTTTGCTGTAATCTGGCAACTGGCAGCTGCTTGAACGAACCCTGAGTGTCTACTGCTGCTGAAGCAGAGCTGTCGCCTATCGGCTGAGCACGTAATTAATGTGCACCGATCATTCCTTTAATACATGACCTGTGGTGCACTGAATGATGAGAAGGATGATTAGCTGCAGGCAAGTCTTCAGGGTAGTATGAAGAGAAGGATGTTTTTGTTATTTTATGACAAGTTTATTATTATTTTATTATTTTTTTTTATTTTTTTATTTTTATTTTTATTTTTTATTTTTTTGTTTTGTTTAGAGTCTAAATTTGTTAGTCTCCCGACACCCCAGGGTGTCGCGACATCCAGTTTGGAAAGCTCTGTAGCTTCATGTCAGTTAATTCCGGGCGGGCATGAGTTGTTTTATTCTATCCCATATTCTTTTAAATTTCGGGTATTTTCAACCCAACCTCATCAGCTGCGGAACTTTCTTGGAATATTCTCGTTTACCATTTTATAGGTATTTTGGTATCTGACAGGCTGTCTACGGAAAATAACAACCATAGATACAGTTGCCCTCAAAGAAGTGAGTTTAGTTATTGCCAGAAATTCTGCATATTCAGAACTTAGCTAAAAATTCTGAGACTGTTGTTTTCCAACTTTTAGCTAAGGTGCTGTATGACACCTAGTGACGCTGGATTTGTTGATTGGGAGAGCTCTATATTATATGAATCAAAGTGAATGTAGTGGGGATGAAGATGTTACAGAAACAAGTTTCGAGAAATGCACAGTACACTCAAGTCGACGCTCAAGACGATGACTAGTAGCCATGTTTTTCACTCTCATGAACATTAGCATACTGAACGGCTACGTTAAGTACCGCAGATTCCAAAGTCCTTATAAAATAAAGACATGGTGGAGTAGCTGAGCGGACTAAAGCGCCTCGCTGCGGAGCGCTCGGTTGCTCGCCGTCGGAGGTTCGAGCCCTCTCTGGGGCATGGATGTGTGTGCTGTCCTTAGGGTAGTTTACCTTAATTTAAGTAGTTTGTAAGCTACGGACTGATGACCACGCAGTTTGATCCGATAGATTTACAAACATTTGAACTTTTTGTAAAGTAAACTAGACTCCCTAACTCCGCTGCTGTCGCGGGATAATTTGAACCTTCGGCGCGCCGTCATGACAGTGGCAAATGTCAGATAAATGCGAATGTTGTTAGTAGATAAATCGTGTATTACATAGCTTCTGCGGTGTATATATTCATTTGGTAGTCACGTCTGTACTGTTTGACTATTGCAGTACACATGAAGCACAATGGTGAAGAGCTGCTCAGCGTTTTAACTGCATAAATCGGTTTAAGAAAGAACGAACACTTTCTTTCCATTTATATTTCGCAGGAATACAAGTAGCCCTACTAGTTGTGTTCAGAGATAGTTACTCTTGTTTAACATGCTGTTAGTCAAGACAATATAGGATTGAATGAAATAAATAAAAGGCTTTTACAATACTGATGGTTCTTCAAAACGATCTACTTTAGGCACTACTGGGGGACAGGAAGATCAAAAAATTGCATTTTTGATTGTGTAAAATAACTATGGGGGCACGAGATCAGTTGCCTTATTGCAGTTCGAATTTTTGTTTATGAAATTAATTAGCAACTTTTAACACAGAATTTAAAGGTCATCTACTTTACAGTTAGGTATAACAACTGAAATGGGTTTGCAGAATTGAATGTAGTTCCATATATGAATGGCACATAGCCACATTGGATGCACATTGTGAAATTGAACCCAGTGACGATAGATGCTGACTTTTGAGCAGGTCACCCTAACGTAAGCTTACAGCATTAAGAATCCTAATATTCGTACTAGGTACCCTATGCTAATGTTAGATGCACCTAGTTAAGAAAAAGTTATGTCATACTTCGTGTTCTTAAAAGAATTTGCTAGTGGTTGGTTGCTGTATTCACAAGGCAAGAAACTATTTTACAGTTATATATCTGATTGGATATTACATTTTCACAATAAATTTTTAAAATTAACTGTTTGAAGCAGCCCTGTTGCATTTTTTTTAAAATATCTAAATATTGGAGAATAAAGACGTAAAGTGTTGTGAAACTCTTACGAAATTAATGTTTGTACAAAAGTTTCACCATCGGAGAATATACTGAGAAAGTGATAGAAAATTGTGTCTGACAATAAATTTCGTTCATATACTGCACTTGGAATGCTAAGAAAATAAATGTTGTAGTTCGGTTTTGTCAGGAAGAGGAAACGCTGTTGGCCGATTTCCACATCGTATGTCTAATAAACTTACACACAACCAATAGCTGCTGTACATTCAAAGATTCTGAAGCTATTTTGTAGTTATATATTTAAATGAGACATAATTTTCGCGATTTAACTCGAATGAATACACCATCTAATCAAAAGAGTCTTACGCACATTTAAAGTTGGCGCGGAAGTTTGCCACCATAATGGCCGCCAAGGCGCTCTTCAATTTACCATGTGTTCGCGGTTGGACGCTTACGGAATTGTGGGGGCTTGGTAGATTCAGAGGTAACCGTAATGCACACCCTAATCTCAACTGTCGACTTCAAAACACCCTATTACCTCATAAACTGCGAGTAATTCAGATTCCAGAAATCTGACGATTCTTGGGAAAACAAGTGAGGTGTATAAACTGCCCAAGACGCTCTGACAGAAAAACTAAGATCATCCGGAACTGCTGCAACGTAACGATTTCTGGAGCCTGCACAATCTCTGTATACCGAGATTGCGGAGAGTAACTGCTTGCAGATTCTTCTGTGTGTAATCATTTGTCAAAGAATAAAGTGTTTTACGGGTTCATTGTTCCTAATGTTACAAATCTGGTTGATTTGTTTACATAAAAAAACAGATAATGGATTATGTCTATGTGACCACCACCACCTAGAGAGAAGGCCGCGGCGCTCTCGTGTGACGTCAGGCAGAGTAGGTTGCGCGCGCATAGCTGACTGGCTCGCTGCGTCGGCATAGTGGGCTGTGCCCCAGCGGCTACCCAGTCAGCTATGCGCGCGCAACCTACTCTGCCTGACGTCACACGAGAGCGCCGCTGCCTTCTATCTAGGTGGTGGTGATGTGACACGCCGTGACGGAGTGGCCGAGCGCATTGAGGCGCTATGCTCCTATGCGCGAGGCCGTTCCCCGTCGAAGGTTCGAATGGGTGTTTGCGCTATCTTTAGTATAAGTTGGTTTGTAAGTACTTTGTAAGTTTGAAACACGTATCATTGGAATTTCTGTAAGTTTGACTGAGTTTTGTTATTTCTGATCTGTGACGTAGCAAACTTCTCAGGATGTGTTGTGTCTCTGTCAAAGAATTTAGACTGTAGGCTGCTCTGCAGTAGTATCAGTTGAACGGTAGTGTTGGCAGAGTTGAGTTACGGCAGCTGCTGTGTGCATTGGTTGTGACGAGTTGTGTGGAGCAATGGAACACAGAAATTGTGCCTCAGAATTATCGTTTATTGGAAGGACAGATCAGACCACTTCTTGTATCTGTTATTTTGTGGAATATTCTGAAAACTAAGGTAATGTACACGGCTATTCTTGCGTAATAATAATTCTTAGTTTTATTTGCAGCATTGTTTCATTCAAGTAGTTAGTTGGCTAACCCGTTTCTTTCAAATTTATGATAGACGTTCAAAGAAATATTGAGTGCAGGATAAATCATACTGATTAGTTTTTAAAAATCTTTTTCTTGATTCAGCACAAAATGATAAATGAATATTACTGATTATGATTGTTGTCTGAATAATTAATACTTCCTTAGATGAAAGTCATTTTTTATGAAAGTGCATGCCATTACATTTTATAGAGCAGAATACTCACAGTTGATATAAATTCACGTTTTCTGATACAGCTGAATTGTTTCTTGCAGTCAGATTTACTTTAAGTCAGTCAGACACATGCCTGTTACATATCGTAACTGTTTAACGAAAAGATTTGTTTTTCATAATACAGAAGAAGATTATTTCTTCTTAATTTAACGTATATTATTAATAGGGTCAGATAAAACATTTTTAAACAATTTATTAATGACAAGAATTTGTGACAGTGTTTGTACCAGATACATGTTTTCGGCGATCCTACCCAACATTGTGCTTAGTTTGCCAATTTAAATCAGCAGTCTATTTATTTCAATATCACTTATCTTATATACCTTATATAAAATGTGAAACTGAAAACAAAGGTATACTACAGTAAAATCGATGTAACTTATCTTCGTATATAAAAGTTTATAAACGTTAAAAAAAGAGAAAAAGGTTCGATTCCCACTGCCGCCCCCCCTCATTTTCTTAAAATTCTTCGTAATCTTCAATTCTTAACTTTTAAATATAGTTTTTAGATACAATTAAACAATTTAGCGAATATTGAAAGGACTTTTACGAAAAATGTTGTTTTTACTGAGGTTTTGTGATGCTAAATTGTGAAATAAAGCAATTAATTCCCTCATTTGCGACTTTCATTCTCTGTTTCCTCTTTGCCCTTTCTTTCAACTGTTCTCAGAGCATTCACATAAAACCTATAAATTTGGAGTACTCAATAAATTCCAATTATATTAATTTTTTTTTCATTTTCATGATTTTGCAAACACAACTGGTCGAATTTCGACCACAGGCAATACTAGTTCTCAAAAATGTTCAAATGTTTAGAAACTTATTGGACGAAACTGCAGCCGGCCGCAGTGGCCGAGCGGTCTACGGCGCGCCAGTCACAGTCTGCACGGCCGCTACGCTCGGGCGTTCGAACCCCCCGCCCTCCCTTGGGCATGGATGTTTGTGCCGTCCTTAGTATAAGGTTGTTCATAAGTAGTTTGTAAGTTTAGGGACTGATGACCCGCAGTTAAGTCCCTTAAGCTTAACAAACATTTGAACATTTTTTGACGAAACTGCTACAGTCTTCAGTCCCTAGAGGTACAAACTACTTGAATTTCGCTAAGGAAAACACACACACCCATGCTCCAAGGAGGACTTGAACGCCCGCCCTGTGACTAATGACACGTTTGACCACGTGGTCATTCCGCGCGATTCGCCATTCTCAAGTAGCAGCGAACTGTGGAGTGCGTTCATGCGTATCATTTCCTGCTGAGAGGAAGGCTATTGTGCGACGATTAAGTACTTCACTATTGGGTCAATGCATATTCACTCTTCTAAAAGCGAATAAATTTACATAGACGTACTTCGTAGCGAACTGCTGCTTGATACTGGCACAACGCCCTCAGTCGCGTTTGTAAAATATGACGATATTTGAAAGAGGATGAACCAGTTTTCTCGAGAGCCTTGACTAAGGATTTAAAGCGTTTTCATAAAGTAAAATAATTCTTAATGCACAGCAATTTATTTAACTTGTTCTTTTTATATAACAACTAGCTGTAAACCCGGCGTTGCCTGGGTGTTTATTTATCCTATACTCTCGTAGTCCACATCCCCTTGCCCCTTCTCTCTGCATCCACCTCTTTCTCTCCCATTTCTATGTTCGTTTCCACCTTTCCCTCTCTGGGCAAAGTGTTTTGCAAGTTACCCTCTGTCATGTACCATACAAACATCTATGTATCCAGTGACCTTACTCTTGGTTTAAAGTTCATGTCTGCAAAAATTCATAAACTTGGAGCAAAACTATGCATTTTGTAAAATTCCGTTAGTTAAGTACCCTCTACCATGCACCGAACGAAATTTTAAACAGACAGTGACATTCCTCTAGTTTTTAAGGTAGAGTGTACAAAATTTCGCCGGCCGAGGGAACTGAGGCACTCCGGCCACTACGGTCGGGGGTTCGAATCCCCCCACGGGCATGGATATTTGTGCCGTCCTTTGTGTTAGCTAGTTCATAAGTAGTTTATAAGTTTAGGGACTGATGACCCCGTAGTTAAGTCCCATAAGCTATTCAAACATTTGAACATTTTGAACGAAATTTCATCAATATTAGAACAAAACTATAGATTTCTATGCAATAGAAACACAGGGTCACATTGAAAACCACATTTTGTTGTTCTCAAATCTTCCAGTTTTATTTCATACAACCCTTATCCTATATATATATTTAAAAATTAAAAAAAAAAAAAAAAAAAACAGAATCTGTGAAATTGGTCGATTTGTTCTCAAGATATGGTGGGACCAAGATATTTAGGGATCCACTTTTATATTGCAAAGTACCCTCCCCCATGCACTGTATGAAACATAAGGTAGACGGTGACCTTCCTCTTGTTTTGAAGGTCAAGCGTTCGACATTTCGTGAAGATCGGAATGAAACTCTAGATTTCGTAAGTCTGTAGGAGAAGTATGCTCCGCCATGCACCTGTCACTAAATACTTTCTTAGCTGGCGTTTTGCCGGCCGTGGTGGCCGAGGTGACTGAGGCGCTCCAGTCACGGTCAGCACGGCCACTACGGTCGGGGGTTCGAATCCCCCCTCGGGCATGGATATTTGTGCCGTCCTAGCTCGTAAGTAGTTCATACGTAGTTTGTAAGTTTAGGGACTGATGACCACGTAGTTAAGTCCCATAAGCTTAACAAACATTTGAACATTTTTTGAAGATAATCAAGGGAGACTTGCAGACAAAAATAAATAGTAACATGCAAATCTGTAATGCTAACTTTATTTGATACAAGGTCATGCCTGATGCTCCAGTCTTACACGGCGTCTACAGCGAAACTGTTGTGAGCGGCAGACTTCTTTTCGTTTTATCATTTTGTGGTTTGGGGGGAGGGGGGGTTAGTTACAAAACGCTTCACAAACTTCCGAAATTACATGCATACTTTGTTGCAAGTCCCTAACTACTCCTATTTTCCAATAATTGACTCATAAATCTTGGTATTCTCACACGGTGGCCTCATTATTTATGACGTCATATCTCCTGAGCTATGTGTCGTGCTCTTTTGTTTTTGGGTCAGGAACCCTCGTGGGCGTACGGTGAACAGTTCACCAAAGTTTCGTTGCAATCGAATGAATGGACATATAGACATATAGACAAACATTAATTTTTATATATGTAGACTAGCTGAAAACCTGGCGTCTCCATGGTACAGGGATTCGAGTCTTGAGTTACTACATCTCTCGTTTCCTTTCCTCTCTCTCTGCCCAGTTCCCACCTTCTCTTTCTTTCCCTCTCTGCTCATCTCCTCATCTATCGCCCTCCTCTCGTAACTCTCTCTTTGTCCATTTACATCTTCTCTATTATCTACTAATCACCTCCTCGTCTCTTTAACTTCTCCTTTACCTCCTCAGTCCACTGCCTCTTCTATCTGTGAAATATTATGTAACTCTGTAACTTTCATAGTGATTAGTGAAGTAGTGTCTCATTTTATTGCAAGGTACCATTCTCCGTGCACCGTATGAAACCCTAGGAAGACAGTGATGATACTGTTATTTTGAAAGTGACGATGATGATCGTATGGCATTTTTTGGTCGTTAGACTCCAGCTGGAATCGTGTTCGGCCCAGCGAGCACAGAATAAAATAGAGAGGCGTTACAATGACAGTGAAGTGAAGCCGGCTGAGAGCGCGACACCCAACCAACATGGCGGCCGAGCGCCAGCCGGCCACAGCTGCGAGCACAGGCTACTTCATTGAGTTCGCTGTCTGTTCATTCCTTTTTTCATATATTTTAAGCCGTTCCTTTTTGACAATCTTTTTGCCACAAATAATTACAAATTTCAGCTAGGGATAGCAAATCAAACTATTATATAAAATAGAAGCATATTTTTCCTCTGTTTGCCCCTTTAACCTTTTGTAACTCGAGGAGTACCGAACGTATCGTCATGCAGTTTCTTTTAATTTCTTCTCAGAATCCTGGGATAATAATAAGTCTTCTTTTTAAAATCGTCGTGAGTTCTATAATTCTATACTATGTACTTTGGCGCAGGTCTCATAGCTTACGCTACAAAGGTCACGAAAGTGCGGAAGTGGTAAGCCATTCTACGTTATCATTCTTATTTCAGTTATTTCTCATTTTCGTATTGGCATTTAATACAGCCTACGTTGAACACAGGACAATACCGATGACACTGAAAGAAACCGCATCACGATACGTTCTGCAGTTCTCGAGTTAAAGTAGTTTAAAGATTACCTGTGCAAAGCCGGAGCGACTCAGCTAGTTAGTAATTAAATAAATAAAAAAGTGTTAAGTCATAATTACTGAATACCGAAAATTGTATCCCAAATTACAAATGTCTATCAATATTGGTCACAAAGTACAAGGTGAGTGGGCAACAGAATCTGTGTTCGTTGGTGGGCAAGCTCGCTGAAAGTAACGAGTAGAATTTGAACAGTTCCACCGCTCTGCCGTATCCAAATTTGTGAGAAAACCAGGGGAGCTATAAAAAAAGTTGTTTAAATAATAAGAAAAGTTCATTTCATTATCTACAACTTTCTTGCTGACGAGAATTTCCTGACTGCAAAAGAAAAAAAAGTGGCAGCTGACTAACTTTTTCATGTCACAATTTTTATTTCATGTAAAAGTAATAGTTTCAATTATTATTTTTATAAAAACACAATACGTATTGTACTTGCTAACAATACTGGTGCATTCTTTCAGTATTCATCTGTCTACGTGAAAAATTTGGTAATTTTTTTCCTATCCTAAGGGGTTGAAATGACAATGTAATTAAACCGAGCGCCACTTGAAGAACTACACATTTATCGTCCCAACTCCGTTTCTGCACCCAACCAAGATGGCTGCCGGGCTTCACTGCCTGTACGCAGATGTAGGCGGTATAGCCTGTCTATGTTATTCTGTGCTCGCTGGTTCGGCCTCCCTGGTGCAAATATTTAGTTGACGCCACTTCGGTGACTTGCGCGTCGATGATGAAATGTTCAAATGTTTGTAGAGCTTACGGGACTTAACTACGGGGTCATCAGTCCCTAAACTTACAAACTAGCTAATACTAAGGACGGCACAAATATCCATGCCCGAGGGGAGATTCGAACCCTCGACCGTAGTGGCCGTGCAGACTGTGACTGATGCGCCGCAAACGGCTCGGCCACCACGGCCGGCGTCGATGATGATTAGGACGACACAACACCCAGTCCCCGAGTGGAGAAAGTCTCCGACCCGACTGGAATCGAACGCCCCCCCCCCCCCCCTGCGTGGCAGTCTACCACGCTGTCCACTGAACTACAGAGGCGGACATTTTGAAGATTAAAGAGTGCAAAATGTCATCAACATCAGTATAAAACCGTTGATTTTGTCAATGGGTAAAGTACCCCCCCCCCCCCCCCGCCATGCACTATACAAAATTTTACATAGGCATTGGACTTCCTCTTGTTTTGAAAGTCAAGTTTGAGAAATTACTGGAAGATTGGAACAAAACTGTATTTTGTAACTTCAGGATGCGGGGTCTAAGAAGGTGAGCCGTGGCTAACAACGATTGTGGACAATGTCTACAACTGAAAGAAGTAATTAGTTCACAGATTCTTTTATTACAATTCAAATGAATACTCAACTTATGTCATCTGCTTGTGGCACACTTCTGCCTATTACATAGTAGAATGTAGCAACAACACTCCTATACTGTTTCGGCTTGTGCTAACTCAGTCGCATGTCCTGGAACTGTAGCATTCGTAGCTCTGCTTCGTACTGACTAGAGTCCTCCACTACACTGGCTCGTAGACTGACAGACTTCTGAATAGAGCTGTAGGCAACCTGCACTGAGTAACGAATACTTTGGCTGGTACGAAATACTAAATCGCAACTCATGAATATATTTCGCTACTCGCATCTACCGTGTCGATAAAAACTTACTCATGAATACATTTCGTTATTCGCATCTACCGTGTCGATACGAACTCTGTAACGAAAACCAATACGAAAATGCATATATTCTTTGATACTATTTATTTTGAGATGAGTAATTTACATAGACATCCGTGACGAACTAAGTGCATATTGCGTAGCTCTACGAGTTTAGATGGTTATTTTTGTTTTTAAACATTTTGCGTTATACTTCTTGGACCGTGTTGACAGGTTATTCATCGACGATCTGACGTCCGCTTTTAACGCAAAGATATGTTTTATGCATGAAGTGGCGCGTGGCGAATACCCTCTTATATGGTGTGTGGTCACCTCAGACGGCCAGTACAGTTGCACACCTGAGTGGCGTAGGCAGTAAGAGGTTATCAATCAGATCTTGAGGGATATTTGTCCATTCTTCATCGACTGCAATATTCAGGTCTGAAACCATTGTGGGAGGAGCTGGTCTGGCTGCAATGCGTCTGCCAAGAGCATCCCAGACATGTTCATTCGGGCAATTCCCTCAGTTTCAAGCACGTAGACCAACTGTGCAGCTCTGTGGGGACGAGCTTTATCGTCCACCAGAAGGGACGCATCTCCTTTGGTACCAGTGTAGCGCAGAACAAAAGATCGAAGGATCTCGTCTCTATACCTCTGAGCAATCAAACACCATTATGAACGACACACAAGTTCGTCCGTCCGCCATTACTGCCTCCTGCCCAAACACTTGTCCACCAATATGGTGATGTTTTTCGCACAAGCAGGATTGTTCCGAGTTCCACACACACAATATGTCTCCGTACGTAGAGGCCACATTTCCTAAGGGGATTTCTGACTGTATTGACATTGTGCGTCCTGTTGCTGCCTGGAGGGTGCGATGCAGCTGAGTTGCATTCAGCCTCCTGTTTCGACGGACTGTTTCTCTTGCTGGTGTCACTCGTGAACGACCTTGGCATTGCCTTCTCGTAACGGTTCCCGTTCTTTGAAATCGCGTCCAGGTCCTGGAAATTACACTTTGGGACACTACAGTAGCTGCAGACACCTCCCTCTGTGTCTGTTCCGCTTCCATTCTTCCTCATGGCTCTCCATGCCATAGCTTCGGGTAAGTCACGTTGTTGTTGCAGTGCACTACTTGCTCTCTGCGCTATCTGAACCAAACGATTTGTGTAATTCGTTGGGTAGAGTAAACACAAGTCAACTCCAATCCCCTCTGAACCAACTTTCTGTTATTACTACTGTCCCGCTTGCCGTAATGTTGCCTCCACTCCGTTGACCCGACAGAAAGGAATCGAACCATTTTAGTCCATTCTGCCGGTGACAGTACTTCAGAACCTAGACATCTCAACTCTTTTGATCAGTGTATAAAATAGTGCGTCTCACAAAATGCAAAAAATTTGTAACATCAGTGAGTCACGGCTGGAATAAGATACTTTGTATTGGTTATCCTATGTTGTATTTTATTTTAGAAATGAAGACGTTCACATAGTGATTGAAGTGAGGATCTGAAATATAAAAATGTATAGAAACTGATTGCAGTGATTTTTTACCACTTGAAAACACAATCGCTGGATACATCTCAATTAGTATTGGAATTAATCCTGACAATATCAACAATCGTTAATACCGAGAAAGAATCATGAAAGTAACATTAACACAAATCATTGTTTGCAAGTGTGGTGTAACTGAGCCACAGAGAATTAAAACGCAAACATCAAGTACAGTTAACGAATTTCTGTTAAAGATAAAAACATCTTGGAAATATCAGCATCAGTTTCATTGGTTTTAGAAGTTTGGGAACGCAGCAATAGAATTCATGTCAGGGAAGTACGAATGACTTGAGAACAGCGTCTTCTTAAAACAGTGCAAAAATGCATTACTGCTAAAGTATTTAAAATTACTGAAAAAGAGGATGTCAGCCATCGGTTATAGTCACAATCTCAAGATGCAGATGACTGTTGCGGTTAATGAAATCGCGTCTGCAGATGTGGCGCTAAAGAATAGCAAAGTGCTGTGGGAAGGTCGATGACAACGAAATTGGGGAAATTTCGCGTCTTCCTTGAGAAAATTTCCGCTATAGAACATTCACTGGGCGTGCGTCGCTGCTGTTGGAATTCCCAGGAAACTTGATTACTACGTACAGCCGGGCGACTTTTTATCATGGTAACACAACTACCTGTCTGGCTGGAGGACTTGACTTTTAAATAAGTATGAACTTCATTACTGTGCTGGAAGATGGCTTCTGTATTATCACAGCGCTAACAGATTCCTGTTACATAATGTAATGGGGGGCTACACTTGGTCATCCTGAGAGCTTCATTCTGGCTATTGTCTTTGTTATGGAACATGCACCGTGCTGTATGTATGCCTCAAACGGAAATATTTTAAGATGCGATTCCACCCGTCTGCTTTGACCCATGGCTTCATCAACATGTCGACAAACCCATATACGGGATAATATCTTAATACTTATGCATTGTAAATAATAAATAATCTGTGGTTATCTTCTTTAATTACAGGTTACAAAAACAGAATGTGCCATCGAACACAAGTCTCGCCTGCCGCAGTGACCGAGCGGTCTGCGGCGCGCCAGTCACAGTCTGTACGGCCGCTACGGTCGGGGGTTCGAATCCCCCTCGGGCACGGATGGTTGTGTCGTCTTTAATATCTGATAGTTCATAAGTAGTTTGTAAGTTTAGGGACTGATGGCCCCGCAGTTAAATCCCTTAAGCTTAACAAACATTTGAACATTTCACAAGCCTCACAAGGAAAGTACTTGGGCTCGAACAAACACATATACACCAAAATCGTATGAGAGATAATGTAAAGATCCCTTATAGCACTAGTGATACTCCCGAATCTGCAAAACTCTGCAGCCGTCTCTTAGAGACCTCTGCGTGTGCCATGCCGCATTGCACTTTGACCTGTCGGTTCGCCAGTAGGGACGGTGCAGTGTGCCTCCGAAGTTGCGTTTTGTGATGTTATTTGTGGGGTGAAGCGTCAGATGGGGCGGCGATTGCTAATCAATCCTGCTAATGTATTGCGATTACTTGAGATGAAGTTACGAAGAACTATTCTTCGTGAAGATGGTATTAGTGTAGAAGATGAATCATTTGCATGCTTTCTCGTATCTGTTATGGTACAGAAATATGAGCATAAGTTAGATACTGTTGACATCGGTTTCATGTAGAATTTTGGAGCATATTCTCAGTTCGAATATAGTAAATTTCCTTGAAACGGAAAAGCTTCTTTCCATGAATCAGCATGGGTTTAGGAAACATCGTTCATGTGAAACTCAGCTTTCCCTTTTCTCACATGACATCTTGCGAGCCATGGACGAAGGGCAACAGGCGGATTGTGTTTTTCTCGACTTCAAAAAGGCGTTCGACACGGTGCCACACTGCAGACTGCTAACGAAGATACGAGCTTATGGAATAGGTTCACAGATTTTTTGACTGGCTGGAAGACTTCCTAAGTAATAGAACGCAGTACGTTGTTCTCGACGGCGAGTGTTCATCAGAGACGAGTGTATCGTCCGGCGTGCCCCAGGGGAGTGTGATAGGACCGCTATTATTTTCTATCTATATAAATGATCTGATGGACAGAGTAAGTTGTAATTTGCGGCTGTTTGCTGATGTTGCTGTGGTGTATAAGAGGGTGTCGTCTGTAACTGACTGTAATAGCATACAGGTTGACTTAGACAAAATTTCTAGTTGGTGCGAAGAATGGCAGCTAGCTCTCAATGTAGAAAAATGTAAGGTGATGCGCATGAGTAGAAAAACCAATCCTATAATGTTCGAATACAGCATCAGTAGTGAGCTTCTTGATGCAGTCGCGTCGTTCAAATATCTAGGCGTAACATTGCGGAGCGATATGAAATGGAACGAGCATGTAAGGACAGTTGTGAGTAAGGCAGACAGCCGACTTCGGTTTATTGGTAGAATTTTGGGAAGATGTACTTCATTTGTAAAGGAGACCGCTCATAAAACGCTTGTACGACCACGTCTTGAGTATTGCTCAAGTGTTTGGGACCCGCAGCAGACCAATTTAAAGGAAGGCATAGAGGCAGTTCAGAGGCGAGCAGCTAGGTTTGTTACTGGTAGGTTCGACCAATGCGCGAGTGTCACGGAAATGCTCCGGCAACTCAATTGGGGATCGCTGGAGGAAAGACGATGTTCTTTTTGAGAATTTCTGTTGAGGAAATTTAGAGGGCCGGAATTTGAAGCTGAGTGTAGTACGATCTTGCTGCCGCCTACTTACATTTCGCGTAAAGATCAGAAAGACAAGATAAGAGAATTTAGGGCTCGTACGGAGGCATATAGGCATTCTTTTTTTCCTCGTTCAATTTGGGAGTGGAATAGGAAAGGAAATGCCTAGTAGTGGTACAGTGTACCCTCCGCCACGCACCTTACGGTGAATTGCGGAGTATGTATGTAGATGTAGATGTAACACTAACAAATAATGATGATAATACGGATGATAATGACGAACAACTCATTGCAAGCGGTAGTGCTACGGTAAGTGCGGGGAAGAGGCGATCGAAGGAGTGGCAGTGAATACCAACAGTCTTTCGGGAAGAAGGTTAAAGTTACAACTATCATCATTTTGATGACCGCTAGAGAACATGTACGATGATTATTACATAAGTTATAGTTAAGATATCTCCATTACGTATGGCGTCTACAATTACATCTACAGTGCTATCTAGAGCATGGCTGCAGAGCTTTGCAGAAAAACGACACCCACCAGCACATTGAGGTGTACGTAGAGATCCTGTAACCAAACGTTCATACAGATATTTTTTTTTTTTTTTTCGAGCCCATGTACTTTCTTTGTCAGCCCAAACATTCGCGCCTTCGTCGCTCGCTTGCGCAGAAACACTTTTTTGTTGACCTATACCTCACTATGAGAGTGAAGCTACTGATCACTTTTTAAATACAAAATCTGCTTGAAAACTATCGTCTTTAACTCAGCCACCACGTACTCACGCCTTCCACAAACACGCACGCACCTCAAAACTACCGCTCAGCGATGACGTCACGATTCAAAGCCGACGCGTGGAATCGCGTCCTGTAAATGACCCGCTCAAATTTTCTTTCGTCTCGTTTAATATTTATTTTCGTAGTTCTGTCGTTAATCCAGCTGTTCAGTGCGCATTTAGTAGATTAATTAAGCACGGAGGAGACCTAACTAGGTACGAGAACAGTATCTGTAAGCTTCATAAAAGCATAGCCACTGCCAATCAGTAAGTTTAATCCAAGGCAAGCAATGTTCAACCTTGCCTGCAAGAACTGAAATGTATTGAAAAATTTGTTACCAAACATTCTTATGAAACGAATATGAAAAGAGGAAATAGGAGAATGAAAGCAAATGAAAATCAACGAATGTTGCCGTACTACAACAAACATGAGTGATATCGGTATCAGTATTTGAGGTGTTGGAAAGAAAGTGATAGTTACAGAAAATCACAGGTTTCTGTAACACAATTCTACATTGTGATTTTAAATATGAAGACCTACCTGAAACAAATTTAGCTTATCTATTTTAAGCTGTATGCAACGTTCAAACCTCAATGACAATCTACACCCCGCTCACCCCCCCCCCCTCCCCACAGGGGGCTCACGGTTCCTTCATGAGTAAGTGCGTGGGGACCACGGGGCCCCAAGCTAATGCAGTCTTCCTTCCTTCTTTCCTCGCCAGTCAGCATTTCCTTTCCCTTCCCCGTTTTTCCTGTTTTCTCCACTTGGGGATTGATAACATAAGCTGTTTGGTGTCCCTGTCCCAAACAACCATACAACCGATCTACACACTTTGCAAGGATAAGGATTAGACGTAACTGTATGGTTTCGTGTTTCAGACATATGCTGAGACTAGGGATGGGCCATGAGCACTCTAGATAAGAGCGCGACGTTAAGACAAATTATCGAGAAACTCTTGAGAACTCTGGAGAAGTTGTCGACAGCGCATGCATTTCGCATGTATTTGTACTTACATGAGAGAAAAATGCTACCTTCCCGGGAGTCCTTGTGATATTCTCCCTCTCCCCCCCCCCCACCACCCATCCCACCCGCTCCTCCCCTCCCCTCCCCTCATGTCCATAACCTGCGGGGGACCTGTGCCATCAGCTCTCGTAGTACACAGTTAGTGTGCTGGGTAACATTCCATCCGTCAAATGAAAGACCAGTTTGCTCACATTGGTTGTCTGCAATTACTACAGGCAACCTCAACCATATGGCACCATGTACTCTGTAGTCGTTGTCAATTTTTGACTGATGGAATGTACTATCCTACGTTATATCTATATCTGTAAATGTGAATGTCTGTTCGGTGTACGTTTATCACTTCTGAATCACAAGACATAAAGAGTTAAAAATTTGTACAGTTACTACCCGGGGAAGGCTTTAGGCCCGGTTTTATGCCGATCGGATAGCTATTTATTTATATATATTAATGTGTCTTGAGGCGGCCGTCTGTTAAGTATGACGGGGTGTAGGTCTCGTGTCACTCCGGAAAGAATGCCAGCCAGCTTATCGGCTGCGGAGAAGAGATGAAATAAAACGTTCAAAAATGCCGGAACATTCGTAATTTCGCGCCTTTGTTAATGTGAATGTATGTTCGATGTACGCTTATCATGTCCGAACGACAAGACGCAGAGACTTAAATATTTGTACAGTTACTAATTCATACCTGAGGAAGGTTTTAGGTACGGTTTTGTAGCGATCTGATACATATTTAGTAATTTGAAGAATATAACGCGAAATGCGGAACAATAATTACTCTTTGAAAATTATATTTACTCCTTTGAAAATGGTTTTATTGGTTACATTTTTGCTTGAGGGTTGATAACATAGACCATAGAGTAGAAATATCTCTGGAGTGAGCAGAAGAGATCTTGTGTCGTCAACATCTATTGCCGTTACGGTCACGTGATCTCGGGACGACGTATGTTTGTCTGTAATGGGAATGACCTAAACAGTGACGGCCCGATAACAGTGTATCGTCAGGCGTGCCCCAGGGGAGTGTGATAGGACCGCTATTATTTTCTATCTATATAAATGATCTGATGGACAGAGTAAGTTGTAATTTGCGGCTGTTTGCTGATGATGCTGTGGTGTATGGGAGGGTGTCGTCTGTAACTGACTGTAATAGCATACAGGTTGACTTAGACAAAATTTCTAGTTGGTGCGAAGAATGGCAGCTAGCTCTCAATGTAGAAAAATGTAAGGTGATGCGCATGAGTAGAAAAAACAATCCTATAATGTTCGAATACAGCATCAGTAGTGAGCTTCTTGATGCGGTCGCGTCGTTCAAATATCTAGGCGTAACATTGCAGAGCGATATGAAATGGAACGAGCATGTAAGGACAGTTGTGAGTAAGGCAGACAGCCGACTTCGGTTTACTGGGAGAATTTTGGGAAGATGTACTTCACCTGTAAAGGAGACCGCGTATAAAACGCTTGTACGACCACGTCTTGAGTATTGCTCAAGTATTTGGGACCCGCAGCAGATCGGTTTGAAGGAAGACATAGAGGCGGTTCAGAGGCGAGCAGCTAGATTTGTTACCGGTAGGTTCGACCAATGCGCGAGTGTCTCGGAAATGCTCCGGCAACTCAATTGGGGATCGCTGGAAGAAAGACGACGTTCTTTTCGTGAATTTCTGTTAAGTAAATTTAGAGGGCCGGAATTTGAAGCTGAGTGTAGTACGATCTTGCTGCCGCCTACTTACATTTCGCGTAAAGATCACAAAGACAAGATAAGAGAAATTAGGGCTCGTACGGAGGCATATAGGCATTCTTTTTTTCCTCGTTCAATTTGGGAGTGGAATAGGAAAGGAAATGCCTAGTAGTGGTACGGTGTACCCTCCGCCACACACCTTACGGTGAATTGCGGAGTATGTATGTAGATGTAGATGTAGATTTATGTGAATGCTACTTTTTCGGTAGCTGTGACATTTAGTTGTGATTTGTCAAGGTTTAAATCGGAATTTTGTGAATTCAGATCTTATCCTTTCAAAACTTTGCGAATTACGATTTCTCCAATTTCTGCGAATTCTACGATGTATCACCGTATATGGTACTTCAAGGTGACTCACATTCATACATAGCAACTGGCAGTCACTGGCGAATATATGTGCTAACTGGGAAAAACTTTATTTACAACCTTGGCGGCGTAGTGTGCCAATATTGTCTTTGAAAACTCAATCTCATAGAATAAGAGGGAATCATATTTCGTGTTGACCGTTTTCCTGGTATTTAATCCTCAGATTCTTGTATGTACTCACATGTGGCCAGCAAATTTATTATTCTCGTAAAGTTAACATTTTGTTGCCAACATTACCACACTATGTGGCCGAAACCAGAAGTAAAATTTAACAGTATCTCTGTTCAGGTTAACTGGGTCAGTGTCAGTGATATGTTCTTGCTGTATATTGTTAGCCATTAAGCGATTTGAAAGGTTGAAAAGTACATTCTCTTGTCAAAGCCATTCCATATTTTGCAGTTTTCTGTCGTTATTGATAGGCATTGATTATTTACTTTGCAGTTGCTAATATGCAAATGAAAAAAGTACTACAAAGAAATCATCGAGTTCAAAATTTACCTGTAAATGGCAGTACTAAAAAGAATCAGTTTTATGAATGGACTACTGTTATACATTTTGTACAGTGTGTCCGACTTTGTCGTGAATGTAGGCTATGCTATACATCAATCTGCTGCAACAAACTTGATTCGTTGTCTTCAGCAATTCTCAAATGAGCTACCCCGTTTCAGCCTCATGTAAAGCAACACAACCAAAATTCCAAGGTGTTGCAAAATGACTTGATAGTGAACCTTGGCCTTCAATAGGTCTGGAAAAATTACTGACGGAATTTATTCTTCACTACTTTTT
The DNA here is from genome assembly GCA_026315105.1 of Locusta migratoria. Lineage (NCBI taxonomy): Eukaryota > Metazoa > Arthropoda > Insecta > Orthoptera > Acrididae > Locusta > Locusta migratoria. The sequence continues at coordinate 158,333,673 of CM048745.1, read as the reverse complement.
TCGGTTTTGTGTGTGTGTGTGTGTGTTTATTTAATTTAATTAATTAATTAATTAATTTTTGGAAGCTGGCGCGCAAATTTGCTTGCTGGTAACACTCCTACGTATATACATTGTGCATTCTATGTACAGTCCCTCAGTAATTAACAGATGAAATCTCAAATCAAACAATTGGATGAACGGGCTACAAAAATATTTCTGTTAACACATGCAACAACAAATGTAATTCACCTCTCTTATTATGAATAAACAAATGGATCACACGCAACATAACCTTTGAACTTAAGCAAAAGGCTAATACACAATGGCCATCACGTTAAGTTGTACGTTACGTCACGTCAACTATCTTAGGTCTGTATCGATCAATGGAAGTGGAGCTATAACTACTATCCATGATAAAATATTTTGAATATAGTGTCATATCTGAGAAAATAAGGATGCAATTATTTAATGACCATAGTAAAGGTCGTGATCTTGATCAATTGTATGTGGGAAAGTACTGAGAAGGAAAACATCGTTTCAGATTATCGGCATGAATTTTCTAGCGAAACCATTGACCAATATTCAAACACATAAATCAAAAACTCAAAACCCAGCATTGTTCACCTCAGTGAGTTTTCATTTTGAGATATCTGACATTCCGACATTCCTTCTGGAAAACACTCGATGAAAAAAGGCAATTCGTAATGTTACATTTGAAAATCACAGTCATAAACTGAAAATTAAGAAACAACAAAAGCACAAAATCAACTACAGAGCGCGGCGAAATTAAATTTCCATGTCACCAGAAGACGATGTTGTTAAAAACTTTGCTGCCGAGAAACCCTATCATGACATGGCATGAAATGACACTCTGGGTGAATTAACTAACAGCGTGTTCCCCAGATCACGTGATAATTCCAGCTTAATGTTGAGAACATGCGCAGAATGCAATGCTCACTCCAGAGATATTTCTACTCTATGACATAGACCAAAGATAATATAGACTGCGCGTATCCGTATCTCTGCTCTGTTGTGGTTCGAAACCAACATCTAACATTGCCCCGAGTCACGTGACTGAGTTTTCGTCATTATGAGCAACAGATTATCTCATTTACAGGTGAAATCAAGCGTTGATTTTAACAATAAAACGACTTCTCGTATTCCTATTACTCACCTAGTAGTAAAGGTACGTAATTTCCTCTTTTATTAATATTAATGCACTGATGAGTAATTGTCGTGTTTACATATGCCAGATAAAAGTACTATATTGTCAGTTATTTTTATAAGCAACATAATTACATATTCTGGTGTTTGTGTTACGCTATGAATCTTTTACATTTTGCAACTTATGAATGTGGTTACCGATGGGAAGATACTTCAATCTGCTCTTGAGCAAGTTCATTTGTCAGCAAGTAAGCCGTTACTGGTGAAAATCTGCTTTTAATAAAGTTGTACAAAGCTAAACATTCATACAGACTATTCATTACATAAAGTCACCTCTTGCCGAGTGCATCGATGATGTTTCCTCACCACCCTATTGTACTTAATATAAACAGCCAACACTTTGGTTGTTTTACGTTTTGGCATCACGGCCTGTGGTAAAAGTCTTCAAATATAAACGGTTGTATTTTGTTAAAATCGGATATTATGTATGGATGCAAACACATTTCATTTCTTATAAAAGCACAAAGAAACGTTTCGATCTTCTACTCCTGTGTAAAATACAAACTAAAAGACTCGCAATACAATAACAATCTTTCGCGTAAAATCTTGTTCTGTTGCTTATAAAAAGACTGTCAATACGTTTTACCTAGACATGTAAATACTGTAGTTATCGCATTAAAGCTTGCAATTGCGGAGAACTAACGCCAATTGTACTACTAAAGATGTAATAAGGATACGCTAAGACATTTTATTGTTCAAATATACGTTTAATTTCCACTACAAAGGTTAAGAACTGCAACTCTCAGCTACATTTCGCATTACTCGTAATGATGATACGGTTTCCTACCCCTAGTCACGTGAGTTAGATGTTGGTTTTCACTGTAATGACGTCACGCACAGTCTATGTTATCTTTGGTCTATGGTTGATAATGATAAAAGGGTGGAGTATATTGGGATGGAACGTTATCGGTGTATATAAAATTCTACGTGTGTGTGTGTGTGTGTTAATATTTCGCTCTGCAGCGAAACTACAGAACGCAAACGAATGGCCTGTGTGTAATTGTTGTCCGAAGTCTCCCGTTGTACATCATAGCAGTTCCATGCCGATAGCTACAAGGTGGTGGAATATATGGTGGTTGAAAGTCGTCAGATTATAAAAAAATTCGGACTGAAGGCCAGTGATGACGTTTGCGACTCTATAGCAAGGAGATTACATACAGCGAAACGTGATGCCACAGACCATATCTTTGGTGTATGCGTGCTGCAATGTCTTCAGCTCTTTCTCTGTAAGGATAAGCATACGAATAAGGAAATATAAAAATAAATAAACAAAACATTAAAACGAAATTTCTTTTAAGACATCTATTTAAAAAAATACGATTGTGCGTTTCGCGCATTACATTAAGTGATCGATCTGTGATATTATTACAATCATTGTTGTTGAATTTTTGAATTTCGTGACTGGATTCTTGGAAACGGGTACATTTTTACATGTGATTTGATCTCATAGCACACTACTGAAAAATAGTTTATCTATCATAATCAACCAACACGCGAGCGGAGCCGCGGGTTTAAGCTAGTGTATCTATATGTTAATGTTCCAAGTACGTCAGTGGTACCCCAGTAACCAGCGCACAGGTCGAGTATTTTATGATCTGTGTACATCAGATGCATGTGCCTTCGAAAGTTTTTATACATATTTATAATTTTAATTTTACGTTTGAAAATGACAACGTGTTGTCGAAACTAGTCACGTAATAAAGTATGAAGTAAAATAAGCGATCTAGGCGTTCTTCTATGTGAAGTCTATATAACTTACGTGTATATCGCATGTACATCTACATAAATACTCTTGAACCCACATTGAAATGCATGGCAAAGGGTTCATCGAACCGCTTTTATATGTTTCTCTACAGTTCCACTATTTAACAGAAACCCATAAATCCTTCCGTTTACGATCTGATTTTTTTTATTTTTATTTTCATGATCATGTCTTCCTATGTAGGTGGGTGCCAACAAAATATGTTCCATTCGTAAGAGAAAGTTGGTGAAAGAAATTTTGCAAATAGATCTCGTCGCAACGAATAACGCCTTTGTTTCAATGATTTCTACCCCAAATCGTGCATCATTTCTGTGACACTGTCCCCTATATCGCAATAGTACAAAACGATCTGCCCTTCTCTGAATTTTCTCTAAATCGTCTGTCAGTCCCACTTGGTGGGGATCCCACAATGCGCAACAATACTCTAAAGTAGGACGCACAATAATTGTAGTGTAGGCAGTTTCTTTAGTAGAAATGTTTCATCGTCTACGTGTTCTGTGAACGAAACGTATTCTTTGCTTCGTTTTCCTTACAATATTTTCTATGTGTTATTTCCAATTTAAGTTGTTTGTAATTGTTACTCCTAGGTATTAAGTTGAATTTACGGCCTGTAGTTTTGACTGATTTATCGTGTAAAAGGAGTTTAACGGGCTTTAATGTTTATATTGATGACTTCACACTACTCATTATTATGGGTCAATTGCCATTTTTTGCACCATGCTGGTATCTTACCTAAATCATTTAGCAGTTGCTTATGATCTTCTGGTAACTTTATTAACAAGAAAGATGATTGGGACACGATGCAGCGATCTATTAGTCAATCGAATGTACCCTTACCACATGATCGTAGGCATCTACTGTAACGCCCGATTACATAATCAAAACATGAAACTAATTTTTTTCCGAAATATTCTAAGCACGACGCCTTTATAGTTGCGTATTATGTTCTCCTAGTCGACTACTAGAATTGTACAAAGTCTGAAGTGAATCTATGACCTGAAGGTCGTGTCCTCTCCGTATCAGTCAGTTAAAATAGTTGCACAATGGTCGGTGCTGCGCAGTGAACACTGACCGCTTGGGGGCACTTCTAGTTCAAGCTGGCGCCGTAGTTACCGAGGTATAACCCAGCATGGAAGTTTTGTGATATAACAGCTGAAAAATGCCCCTGCAGGAACACAAAAAAGGCAAATATGTGCCTGTTCTCTACATCTAAATCTACATGCATACTCCGCAAGTCACCCGATAGGTGTGTGGCTGAGGGTACCTTGAGTACCACTATCGACTTTCCCTCCTATTCCAGTCGCGTATTGTTCGCGGGAAGAAAGATTGTCGGTATGCCACTGTGTGGGCTCTAATCTCTCTCATTTTATCTTCATGATTTCTTCGCGAGATATACGTAGGAGGGAGCAATATACTGCTAGACTCCTCGGTAAAGGTATGTTCTCGAAACTTCGACAAAAGCCCGTACCGAGCGACAGAGCGTCTCTTCTGCAGAGTCTTCCATTAGAGTTTATCGATCATCTCTGTAACGCTTTCAAGATTACCAAATGATCCTGGAACGAAGCGCGCTGCTCTCCGTTGGATCTTTTCTACTTCCTCTATCAACCCCACCTGGTACGGATACCACATCGGTGAGCAGTATTCAAGCTGTAGGCGAACAAGTGTACTGTAACCTGCTTCCTTTGTTTTCGGACTGAATTTCCTTAGGATTCTTCCAATCACTCCTAATGCGTACTCCTATATACTTTATGGAATTAACTTCTTCCAGTTGCTGACCCGCTATAGTGTAGCTAAATGATACAGGATCTTTCTTTCTATGTATTCACAGCACATTACACTTGTCTACATTGAGATTCAATTGCCATTCCCTGCGCCATGCTTCAATTCGATACAGATCCTCCCGCATTTCAATACAATTGTTCATTCTTACAACTTCTCTATATACTACAGCGTCATCTGCAAAAAGCCTCAGTAAGCTTCCGATGTTATCCGCAAGGTCATTTATATAAATTGTGAACAGCAACGGACCCACGACACTCCCCTGTGGCACACCTGACGTCACTCTTACTTCGGAAGGCTTCTCTCCATTGAGAATGACATGCTGCATTCTGTTATCTAGGAACTCCCAATCACGCAATTGGTCGGATAGAACATATGCTCTTTCTTTGTTCATTAAACGTCTGTGGGGTACTGTATCAAACGCCTTGCGGAAGTCAAGAAACAGCATCTACCTGAGAACCCGTGTCTATGGCTCTCAGAGTCTCGTGGACGAATAGCGCGAGCTGGGTTTCACACGTTCGCCTTTTTCGAAACCCATGCTGATTCCTACAGAGCAGATTTCTAGTCTCAAGAAGTGTCATTATACTCGAACATAATACATGTTCCAAAATTCTACAATTGGCCGACGTTAGAGATATAGGTCTATAGTTCTTTACATCTGTTCGACGTCCCTTCTTAAAAACGGGGATGACCTGCGCCATTTTCCAATCTTTCGGAACGCTACGCTTTTCTAGAGACCTACGGTACACCACTGCAAGAAGGGGGGTCAAGTTCCTTCGCGTACTCTGTGTAAAAAACGAACTGGTATCCCATCTGGTCCTGCGGCCTTTCCTCTTTTGGGCGATTTTAATTCTTTTTTTATCCTATAGTGTGGAAGCAATTAGACAGGTCAGACCATTCGTGCCGTTTCCGATCGCTGTGCTGAACATCAAAGGCATATTAAAAGCTGGGAATTGGAGAAATCGGCAGTTGCTGAGCACAGCCTCACAAACAAAAGTAAAATACTGGGATTCTGTTATCAAAGAGGCTGTTGAAATAAGAATGAGCGAGAAGAACTTTAACTGTGACAGTGGATACAATGTCAGGAATGCATGTAAACGAGCGCTCGATGCTGAGAATCTAAGGAAGCGGTGGCGCCACCAGTACAGATGCTGACATCGCCTGTGATAGTGGCATGTAGTAGCCGACCAATCAGAATGCCGACCAATCAGAAGGTGTCCATGGATTATATCAGACCACCGAAGCAGCAGTGAAGACAGTTATTCCTGACGATTACGATGCTGACTATCGTCGAAAGTTCGAGAGTTTATCCCGAATTGATGCTGCAAGTAAACCGAGAAAATTTTACCTATGATTCTTAACGTGGTTACCAATGTTGGAGTTGTTTTGTCCGTGGGATCACCGTGATGGGATTTCCGGTGAGATCTCTTCCGACGCCTTCATATGACGGCCTCTGCAGCCTCCACGTCACAATAGCCACCTTCTCTTCAGAACACCATGCATTCACGCTGTGAACAATGAAACAAATGTTTAGATGTTCACATGATAATAATGCATGATCTCAGGAAACAACTTACAAAATACGTTAAATGTACCAGCAATGATCTAACACATACAACCTAGTCATAAATTAAGTATTCCTACAAAGTTAATTTCTGGACACCCTGTATGTTGTGACATGGTGTGCGAAATGAACTGGACGACTTGGTTCGTTTATTGACAAAAATTTATTTGGTACTAAATGTTGTATAAGACATGTTGTGAAACAGAATGTTCGTTATTCGTAGATGCGCTCATCCAGTTTAACATCAGCTGGCCACCAGAGATCATGGCAAGTGTCCCTTTACTGAAATCCTAAAATTACGAATTGTGAAAAGTTTCTGGAGGAGCTTTCTGTACACCCAATCCTGCAGATGTCACTCAGTCAGATCGGTACCAAACGTTATATATCGATTATCAACAAAACCTCCGATTATAATGTATGCCGCGTGCTGCCGTCCAGGAGAAAGTGCATACACTATATTATTAAGCAACACCTGACCTACGAAGTAGAGGAAAAGCATAACGGTGGGAGTTTAACATATCGAGTTCCTGTGGCTAAGTTGTAGCTGGGAGCGGTTGCTCAGCGCGCTCGGTCGGAGGACTCAACGCTTTCTGTAATAAAAAACTGAGCCAAAATCTCTTGAACAAGAACAGAAACGACCGCAAAGCATCGATCTAACGTTAAAAAAAGCGTTAGTCTGCTATACCCAAGGTCCTTCATTTGTTTACTGCAGTACGGTGGCAATTTTTATGTGGGGCAACGTGTTCCTGAGGTGTAAAAGGACTGTTCGGATTTCACAGCAGTGTGTTATAGGCAGTTTGCTTTTGCTTCGTTTATTTGAAAGTAGCAAACCTGTAGAGTACATTCGTAGTTTCAGAGAATAAACACAGGCAATCGGAACACAAGAAACAATTGCACCACACGTGCAGAAGTATAATATTATATTAATAATGACTGGAACATTAATAATAATTATTATAATAAATGAGTGGTAGATTGGCAGCACTTTTACATGTCAGAAACACATCTAATATATAAAGCAGAGTGTCCGTATATTTGTACGTGTTGCATACAAATCTACAGTTTTGTTCCAATCTTTATGAAATTTGGTACACGTAAGCTTCAATCTATGAGGACGGTCGCCGTAAGTCTAAGAATCACGTACAACACACTTTCCACGATATATGACGTCATAAACAATGAGACGCGCGAAAAACTGCTGCATTAATCGACAATGCTGCTCATTTTCTCCTAAACCACTGGACTGATATCAACCAAATTCGGTACACATATTCCTCACGTGAGATAACAATAGCTGAAGGAGTAAGAACCACATACGACACAAGGTTCAGGAGATATAACGTCAAAAACAATATAGTCCCAAGAAATTGCCACGTAATGCGACGAGACTTTATAAATACAGTAAATGAGAATGACAGTACTTAGTGACTTGCAATAAACTTTAAACATAATTTGAAACCTTTATTAAACTTTTTCTCGCTGACAACCACATTAAAATAATGAAAGAAGTCTCTCGCTTACTACTTTTCCGCTGTTCATGGAACAAAACTATGGCATTCGGTAATACATTACCATTTATATTTTTATACTACAAATTGTGGCCGCAGGAAATTTTACAGACAGTATACACACATATAACTGAATGTACCTTCGAAATTGTATCACAATACGACACGTAGTTCATGAGGTATGAGCACATAAACAGTAACGTTCATATAAAGCAACAGATTTTGCAGACATACAGCACTTATACAAATGAATATATACATAAAATTATATAACTCAATAAATATGAGATCGTACGAATTTTATATGTCATTTGCATTTTGAATACTTTATTTCTTCGTTTCGGTACTCCACTTATAATTTTGTACATTATGTAAGACAAACTTATTTCTTATATATTCTCCGATAAACGTAACATTATTTAAAAAAAAAAAAAAATGGATAGAGAGAGAAGGGATAGGAGAAGTACTAACTCAAGCGAAGAATAAACAAATACATACCAGGGCAACACCGGGTTTTCATCTAGTTGACTCATATACACTCGGTGTATGTAGATGTAGGACAATTTCCAACGTACTACAAAAGAAAAAGTTTGTATCACCAAGGCATGAACCCTGGACCCTTGAAACGGCAAACTACACTGTACAGAGTTCCCCACGGGAGATCAACAAGACGAACTCTTATTCATACGCTTTTTCTGTACTCCGTGGAACAATTTACTTATTTTTTCCCTTTATGCACGTTCTGCTGGACGGCAGCACATAGCACGAAGTATATCTAGGTTTTGGTTGACATTGTATCCTTATACAACGCTTGGTACCAATCTGGAGGTTTGGGTGTTAGGTATCCCGCCATAAGGGCAGGAAGCGGAGCCTCTGCTAATAAGGACATTTCGATGCTGTTGTACTGCAGAGCTTCGCTACTCCCGCTATCGACATGGGCTGCTCTGCCAAGTTCCGCGTCCATCCGTCTTCGCAGGGACAATGGAATGGGGCTCTGAGAAAGTGCGCGAAACGCGGAAGCTTTCTGTTCTCTGGCTGCCAACGTTCGACGGGCTCTTCTCTCTACACAGTTCTACGAGTTTGTGACACTTGCGCGGAGTGACACTTGCGCGGAAAGGGAATTTGTAGACACTTGCGCGGAGACCCGGACGCTGCAGGTAGTGAACAGGGTGTTCCAGAAGTAGGGATACACCACCCCTACTCCTCGCCCTCCAGCCGCTACCTGTGCCGTATTCAGGGAAAGGCCCACCGAGCGAGGTGGAGCAGTAGTAACGGCCCGGAGATATCACAGCCTCATTCAACAGGGAGATAACACGTCATACAAATATCACTCGATTTACAATACAGCACCATGTGAAGAGAAATGTGATGAAATCGGAATTGAGCGCAACTGTTGCTAACTACAATTTCGGATTTACTGCATTTTGAGTCAGAATTCGCATCTATATTCGCATTTATCGCAAATGCGAATTTTTACTGTCCCTAGTAATACCTCTAAAAGTAAACAGCTGATCAAGGCACTAAAAGCAAGGGCAGATCTTTGGGTGTATTACTACAAATAACTAAAACACAATTTGATCGTGGAATTATATACAATCTCATTATAAAGGTTTTTTGTAGGTGGTTTTGAGCAGCTTTTAAATATGTTAGGAATAGCATTATGAAATATAGACAGCTACACCTTATGTTTATTATGAGATATCGATTTTGGCTAATTTCAGGTCATCTTCAAGTCTCAAACAACAGGTGTTACTTATGCATTTTTCCAGTGGCACTCATAACCTTTAACTGTTTACACTCGTCGGCCGCGGTGGCCGAGTCACGGTCTGCACGGCCACTACGGTCGGGGGTTCGAATCCCCCTCGGGCATGGATATTTGTGCCGTCCTAGTTCGTAAGTAGTTCATAAGTAGTTTGTAAGTTTAGGGACTGATGACCCCGTAGTTAAGTCCCATAGACTATACAAACATTTGAACATTTTGTTTACACACGAGGTCTAACGTTGTTAATCGCGTTAGCGATGAAACCAGAACCCAGAATCTTTGCGTCTAAATGATACATATATTGGTGTGATGTCTTACTTCGAAAAAACAGACATCACACCAACACATATATAGCTCTCGGTAAAGTGGAACGGTACGATGTCGTTACGTAGCACAGCACAGCCGACTGGAAACGCAGGAGAAGTGCAAACAACGTTCTCTCCTCAGAGGTATGATTAGGTTCGACGTAGACTTCTACAACGTACAGTCTACACGGCGAAGATTACACAAAAAAATTTAACGTTTCGTCTACTTTGGCGATAGCAACCAAATTTTAAAATCGTGTCTACTATGTAATGATGTAGCAACACAAAACGCTTCAAGTCCAAAACTTCACTGATTTTCGAGTTCTGAATTTTTAATATGTTTTTAATGTTATTACAGAAAAAACATATTTGGGACTCACACTACAATTTTCGTATGGCAGAATTTGTAGGTACATTCACAAGACATAAGACAACGGTTGTGTGCATTCATCTCATGAGAAATATCAATCATTTGTTTTCAGTGTTTACTTCAAATTTCTCTTTTAAGTTTCTTTAATTATTAGTACTTAAATGTGGTTATGAAATAAATAAATTACGTGTATATGTGTTGTCTTATGCGTCCAAACTACTTAGATCATTGGTCGCTAGACTTACACACTACTTAAAATAACTTAGGCAAAGTACAAACAAACATACCTATCTCCGAGGAAGGACTCGAACCTCCGACCGGACCGGTCGCGCAATTTGTGACACAAATTACATGTTTGATAATATTAATGCATAGAAGTATGAAATCACGTCAAGACTACTTCCTGCAAAAATTTCCACAAAAAAAATTGGCACTGAGTTTAGAAAAACAAAATTCTGGTTTATTGGATTTTAACATTTTATCAAAAATTAAATGTTACTACAAGAGATACAGCCATTGAAATTTACGGGCACCATAACGTTTTCCCTTCCTGAGTAAATGAGCTGCTTCTTTCAACACCTTTTTCTTGAATGTTCTGAATATAAATCTTCACACAGACTTCTTGAGGAGGAGAGTGATATGGATATCTGATTGTAAACCACTGCCTATTACCTTATACCTTTTTGACTGTACTGAACAGGAGTTCCGCGTATTCCGTAATTTATATTTGTACAGTTAACAGGCAATGTAATTTATAACCAACTATTGGCTGTCAATTTCGCTTCATTTTTCCTGGAAGTCATGCAACTTGTTTCTCCCTGTTGGTTTGTGCCAAGTTCGGAGTAAAAATGGTTCTATATGACGGTGATGGAAAATAGAATTTATCTTTAGCATTTTTCGGTGTGTGACATTCCCTTACACATTCCGTATTTCATATATTTCTTAGATGTATTTGTAATTCGAATACAGCCAAATCATATTGGGGTCTACGAATAAACGCTTTAAGTATGTAAAATACTCATTGACTTATTATTAACGTTTTTTTAATTGAAGGTTTAAGGTTGCATCTCCTATTAAAAAGCATAGTAGCTATTTTTAAAGAGATGGAAGTTGCGTGATAGTGGGGTTAACTACATAGCAGTCAATTACATCAACGTATCTGTGCAGGATGCCTAATATATTTATTGCTTGCGCGGGTGTCTTGATATGCTTAGTGTTCTGAATAATATGCTTTTAGGAGGTATGACTGTGGAAAGTCATAGTCTTGTAGTAGCAGAGACTAACTCTCAAAAACATTATCACTATTAAAATACCTTTTTGTTTACAGGAGGAACACTCAACGGATTAATATGTAGTTAGAACAAGTCACTATATTGCTCTTCAGCTTGCAAAGGGTTGTGCAATTTCACTGATTTTCGTGTTATGTTGACAGTGTGGAAACTTGAAAACAGCAGTGCTAGACTTCTTGGTGGGCCTGTAACCCAGGAAAAGCGATTAGCCGCCCCAAGGGCCCCGGGTTCCGCGCAAGTGTCACTCCGCGCAAGTGTCACTCCGCGCAAGTGTTCCAACCCCCAGTTCTACAAGGGTATCTAAACGTGAGCCGGCCGCGGTGGCCGAGGGGACAAAGGAACAATCCCACAATCGCCTGGAATAGGGTGTGGGAAAATATACATTTGGAAACCTCGGCATCACATGTACGGGCTACGTGGTACTGCGCAGTACACAACATCATAAGCACAAATGAGCGCCTCTGCAGGATCGGCCTGTCAAAAACTGACAAATGCATGGACTGCCAGCAGACCGACACCTCACTACATCGGTTCACTTGCGGTGCTAATGTTCAAATGTTTGTAAAGTCTATGGGACTTAACTACGGGGCTATCAGTCCCTAAACTTACAAACTACTTACGAACTAGGACGGCATAAATATCCATGCCCGAGGGGGGATTCGAACCCCGGACCGTAGTGGCCGTGCGGACCGTGACTGGAGCGCCTTAGTCCCCTCGGCCACCGCGGCCGGCCTTGCGGTGCTGCTAACGACGTATGGAAATGGGTACGGCACAAGATAGCAGTTATGGACCGTACATCAGAAACTACTGTAACTGTAGAAGAACTGTTAGCGCCAACCAGGTGGCCGTATCCAGACCAAAAAAGAATGTCCACCTACTGGTTGATGGGCAGGTTCATGAATTTCTGCCTGGGCAATGAGAGGAAGTCCCTACTGGAATTTCAACATGATATTTTGCAAGAGTACTCAAAATACTCTAAACTCCGCAAATGGAAAGCAATGATCGGAGGCTATTTACCTGCAGTTCTTGAAATAAGGTGACCAACGAATTAGTGATGATTACATTTTAGACTACACATGAGCATGATAAGCTATTATTTTCTTACGTATCCCACTGGAAGAAGGGTTTTGTTGGACATACATTCCAAGGAATATGTTGTGCATCGAATAGTTTCTGTTCGTCATTTTTGTTTATTTTAAAGTAGCAGGAGTATTGCTCTTTATTTGCAGGAAAAGACTTTTATCATTTAGTTATACAGTTATTTTAGATGCACAATACCACTCCGGTTTCCTTAAAATGAAGAAGTTAAGGAATCCTACATATTTTTGTTTGGAAGATATCTTCTTCGTCGGTTGGTTCAACGTGAACGGGAGTGTGGAGCAGTAAGCAATACAGCGTTCTGAGTAGCGAGAAGACAAACACCTGAATTCAAGTTGAGTAACTGATAATAAGAGATTAACACGATCCAGCATATACGGGAAGCCAATTTTTCTCCGAGAAGACACACTCACAGCAAACACGTAAATGCGACTGTTCCAAAAAATGTTCAAATGTTTGTATAGCTTATGGGACTTAACTACGGGGTCATCAGTCCCTAAACTTACAAACTACTTATGTACTAGCTAACACTAAAGACGGCACAAATATCCATGCCCGAGGGGGATTCGAACCCCCGACCGTAGTGGCCGTGCAGACCGTGACTGGAGCACCTCAGTCCCCTCGGCCACCGCGGCCGGCGCGACTGTTCTCTTCCGACGTCCAGAGACGACATCACAGAAAACGGCATAGAAGCCAGGCCGAGAAAGCAATTCATGGAGAGCGAAAGGATGGACTAGAAGGGGAGTTGGATGAGGGGGGGGGGGAGGGGGAGTGAGGTGCTCCAGTCACGGTCTGCACGGCCACTAAGGTCGTGGGTTCGAATCCCCCCTCGGGCATGGACATTTGTGCCGTCCTTAGTATTAGTTAGGTCATAAGTAGTTCGTAAGTTTAGGGACTGATGACCCCGTAGTAGAGTCCCATAAGCTATTTGAACATTTTCTAAACGTGAGTTCCTTATCATTACAAGTCTGAATTAGCTCTACAATGCATAGGCGCGGAGAAGGGTAGTCACGTCCAGCCGATAGTTGCAGTGGCAGAATTATGTAATGTGGCATCCGAATAGAGAGAGAGATTTTTATACAATAGCGGTAAGGTGATGGCGGTTTTTGCACAAGAAAACTTTTTACGGGATGTACTTCAACCGCATACAGAACGTACAGCACACATTAGATTAGATTAACTGTTCGTTCCATAGATCCGTATTGAGGAAATCTTTGTGGAGTGAAACATGTCAATATACAGGGTGTTACAAAAAGGTATGGCCAAACTTTCAGGAAACATTCCTCACACACAAAGAAAGAAAATATGTGGACATGTGTCCGGAAATGCTTACTTTCGATGTTAGAGCCATTTTATTACTTCTCTTCAAATCACATTAATCATGGCTATTGCCCTGTGCTAATACATACATCAAATGGGCCGGCCGCGATGGCCGAGGGGACTGTGGCGCTCCAGTCACGGTCTGCACGGCCACTACGGTCGGGGGTTCAAATCCCCCCTCGGGCATGGATATTTGTGCCGTCCTTAGTCTTAGTTAGTTCATAAGTAGTTTGTAAGTTTAGGGACTGACGACCCCGTAGTTAAGTCCTATAAGCTATACAAACATTTGAACATATTGAACATCAAATTGGCATCTGCCAACTCCGCATTTGTAAACATTGCACTGACTGCAAAACCACGTTCGTGATGAACACTAACCAGTTGATGCTACGTACTGATGCGCTTGATGCTAGTACTGTAGAGCAATGAGTCGCATGTCAACACAAGCACTGAAGTCAACATTACCTTCCTTCAATTGGGCCAATTGGCGGTGAATCGAGAAAGTACAGTACATACTAACGAAACAATTGGGTATTTTGACAATTATCTGCACGAATTATTTCAATTTACATTGAAAGAGAAATACTAAAATGAGCTCTAACATGGAAATTAAGCATTTCCGGACATGTCCACATGACATATTTTCTTTCTTTGTGTGTGATGAATGTTTCCTGAAAGTTTGGCCATACCTTTTTGTAACACCTTGTATAATGGAACTTTCACTCTGCAGCGGAGTGTGCGTTGATATGAACCTTTCTGGCAGATTAAAATTGTGTGCCAGAACAGGGACTCGAATCTGGGATCTAGCGAAAGGCAAAGTTCCCAGTTCGAGTCCCTGTTCTGGCACAAAATTTTAATCTGCCAGGAAGGTTCATATCAGCGCACACTCCACTGCAGAGGGATTTGAAACTTTGGCTTTCGCTGGCAAGCGCTCTACAGTACAAGGCAAAGGTCCTAGGTTCGAATCCCGGTTCCGCAACACAATTTTAATCTGCCCAGGAAGTTTGATATCAGCGCACACTCCGCTGCAGAGTGAAAATTTCATTCTGGAAACATCCCTTAGGCCTTGGCTAAGCCATGTCTCCACCATATTCTTTCTTCCATGAGTGCTAGTCTTGCAAGTTTCGCAGGAGAACTTGTGTGAAGTTTGGAAAGTAGGAGGCGAGGTTCTGGCACAATTGATGTAGTGGGGCGGGAGTCGTGTCGGGATAGCTCAGTGGTAGAGCGCTGGCCAGCGAAAGGCAAAGGTCTCAGGTTCGAGTCCCGGTTCCGGCACACAATTTTAATCTGCCAGGAAGTTTCATGTCAATATATACTTTTACAAGCCGAAATAATAATACGAATAGTATGAATACATGCAATATATCATTTGGTTCTATTCAAAAATTTGTCAATGGAGTACAAGGAGTTGGTCAGTAGTAGCCGCGGCGGATTAGCCGTGCGCATAGGGGCGCCGTGCTGCGGTGCGCGCGGCCGTTCGCCGTCGAGGGTTCGAATCCCCCTTCGGGCATGGGTGTTTGTATTGTCCGTAGGTTAGTTTACCTTAGTTTAAGTCGTTTGTAAGCTACGGACTAATAACCCAGAAGTTGAGTCTGATAGATTTACAAATGTTTGAACAGTTGAACATTTGGCCAGTAGTAAGTTTTTCATGCTCTTCGTAAACTGCTCTTTATTTGTAGCTACTTTTTTAATGGCTGCTGGTAAATTATTGGAAAGTACTGGACCCTTTTTCGAACTAAAGTACAAGCTTTTAAGTCCTTGTGTAGATAATTTTTGTTCCTAGTATCGTATGTATAAATACACTGAGAGGCAATAGTAAGTATACACCAAGCCCCCACAATCGCGTAAGCGGCCGACTGCGAACAGCGGACAAATTGAAGAGCGCCTCGGCGGCCATTGTGGTGGCAAACTTCCGCGCCAACTTTAAATGTGCGTAAGATTCTTTTGATTAGAGAGAGTATTCATTTGAGTTTAGTCGCGAAAACTATGTCTTATTGAAATATAAAACTACAAAACAGCTTCAGACTCCTTGAATATACAGCAACTATCGGTTGTGTGTAAATTTATTACACATACAGTGTAGAAATTAGCCAACAGTTTCCTTTTCCTAACGAAACCGAAGTGTAACATGTAGTTTTTTATCGTTCTAAGTGCAGCATATGATCGGAATTTAGCGTCAGACACGATTTTTTGGCATTTTCTGAGTTTATTCTACGATTGTGAAACATTATTGCAAACATTAATTTCAGAATAGTTTCACACTTTATGTCTTTGCTTCAGTGCTGTATTCTCCAATATATAGATATTTCATAGCATCAAAAAATCAAATTGGGCTGCCTGAAAAAGCTAATGTTAAAAATCGACTGTGAAAGTGAAATATGCCATTAGATACATAACTGAAAAATAGCTTCTTACGTTGTGAATACAGCAACCAGCCACTACCAAATTCTTTTAATAACACGAAGTATGCCATAACTTTTTCTTAACTAAGGCAGCTTATATTAGCATTAGGGTATCTAGCAAGAAAATTAGCATTTTTAATGCTGTAAGCCAAATACCTCACAGTAGCGTGAACTGCTCAAAAGTCTGCAACTATCGTCACAGGGTTGAACTTTACAAAGTGCATCCAGTGTGGCTATGTGTCATTCAAATATGGAACTATAAACAGTTCTGCAAACTTCTTTTAGTTATTATACCTATATGTAAAGCAGATTACCTTTAAATTCTGCATTACAAGTTGCTAATATTAATTTCATAAACAAAAATTCGAATTGCAGTGAGGCAACTAATTTCATGACCCCAATAGTTATTTTACACAATCACAAAATAAAACTTTTTGAACTTCCTGTCCTCCAGTACTGGCTAAAGTAGCTCCTTTTTAAGAGCTACCAGTATTGTAAAAGCCTGTTATTTATTTCATTCACTCCTATATTGTCTTGACTAACAGTCAGTTAAGCAAGAGTAACTATCTCTGAACACAAGTAGTAGGGCTACTTGTATTCCTGAGAAATATAAATGGGAATACAGTATTCGGTCTTTTTGTTGCTTCCTTAAATTTATTTATGTATTTAAACGCTGAGCAGCTCTTCACCATCGTGCTTCATATACACTGCAATAGTCAGACAATACAGACGTGATTATCAATTATGTTTATATCCCGCAGTAGCTATTTAATATACGATTTACCTGCTAATAACACTCGTATTTATGTGACGCTTGCCACTACCATGGCGGCCGGGCGAAGGTTGAAATTATCCCGCGACAGCAGGGAGTCTAGTTATTTTTACAAGGTCTTTGGTATACACAGTTTTTTGAGGCGGCTTCTACAGGAAGTCCATAAATTTACTCCACAAATAATACGTATTGCTCTCATTTGCTCTGAAAGCTGTTGCTTGACTTGAAGAGTTACCTCAAAATATTATACCATAGACATTATGGACTAAAAGTAAGCAAAGTATGCAAGCTTTTTTACTTTTATGTCTTCTATATCTGATATCACTCGTATTACTAATACAGATTTGTTAAGTCGTTTCTGCAGTTCTGTGGGTGCTCCTCCCAACTGAATTTATTATCAAGCTGTAATCCCAGGAATTTTATACTCTCAATTTCTTCTATCTGCTCTTCTTCATACTTTATGCAAATACTGGATGGGAATCTCTTACATGTTCTGAAACTGCATGTAGTGATTCTTTTCAAAGTTTAATGTGAGTTGGCTTGAAACCATTTATTATGTCAACGAAAATAGCATTAGCAGACCTTGCCAGAACTATGCTCGATGTGATATTTATTGCAATACTTGTATCATCTGTAAACAAAACGAACTCTGATTCTGGCAGTGTAACTGATGAGAGGTCGTTAATGTACACAAGAAAAAGTAATGGCCCTAAGATGGATCCTTGTGGGACACTACATGTAATTTCTTCCCAATCTAATGATGACTGTTGGCTTAATGCACTAGTCCCT
The DNA here is from genome assembly GCA_026315105.1 of Locusta migratoria. Lineage (NCBI taxonomy): Eukaryota > Metazoa > Arthropoda > Insecta > Orthoptera > Acrididae > Locusta > Locusta migratoria. Next base: position 158,315,750 of record CM048745.1, on the reverse strand, counting down.
TGCACTGACATCCTTTGTTTCCTCTTAGCAAGGTATAACTTGAAGCATTTTGCAGTAATTCCCGTGACACCATAGAGTTTTAATTTACTCAAAAGCGTGTTATGGTTCAAACAATCAAATGCCTTTGATAAATCACAGAATATACCTGCTGCTTATAATGTATCATCTAATGAATTAACTACATTCTCACTGTAGGTGTATATAGCCTTCTCGATATCGGAACCTTTCAGAAATCCAAACTGTGTTCTGAACAATATGTCATTCGTGGTCAGGTGGTTGAGAATCTGCTTGTATATTACCTTTTTTGGAATTTTTGAGAATGCGGCCAAAAGTGAAATCGGTCTGTTGTTTGATGGTATCTCTTTATCCACTTTCTTGAACAGAGGTTTAATATCCGCATATTTTAGCCAATCAAGAAATGTTCCAGTTATAATAGACTGGTTACACAAATAACTTAAAATTGTGCTAAATTCACAAGAACACACTTTAATTAACTTTGTTGGTATTTTATCATAATCACTAGAATGATTTTAACACTCTAACTGCAAATACAGATTTGTTAAGTCGTTTCTGCAGTTCTGTGGCGTGTTTCTTCCTAATAAATTTGTTATAAAATAGTAATCCTGGGAATTTAATACTGTCAACCTCTTCTATCTGCTTTCTTAATACTTCATGCATATGCTGGATGAAAACCTCTTACATGTTTTGAACTGCTTGTAGTGAGTCTTTTTAAAGTTTAATGTTCATGAGTTAGCTTTAACCCATTTATTTGTAAGTTTAGGGAATGATGATCCCGCAGTTAAGTCCCTCAATCTTAAACATTTGAATTTCCTCCGTTTCAGCCAGTCCTTGCCTAATGTTCCCTCTGAAACTCAACCACCTCTGGTTCCTTCAATTTGTCCAGGTTCCATCTAACTTTTCTACCTTTCTGCAGTCTCTTAAGTTTTAATCTGCAGTTCATAACCAATAAATTGTGGTCAGAGTCTATATCTGCCCCTGGATATGTCTTACAGTTTAGAACGGGATTTCTAAACCTTTGCCTTACCATTATAAAGTCACTCTGGTACCTTCCAATGTCTCCTGGTCTCTTACACGTATATACCATTCTTTCATAACGCTTAAAACAAGTCTTGGTGATCATTAAATTGCACAAAATTCTACCAAGCGATCTCCTCTTTCATTCTTTTTTCTCAGTCCATATTCACATACTACATTACCTTCTTTTCCCTTTCCTACTACCGAGTTCCAGTCGCCCATCACAATCAAGTTTTCGTCTCCCTTAACTTTCCTTTCTGAATACACTTCTTCTGAATACACTTACTCGATATCCTCATCATCGGCCGTGCTAGTTGGCATATAAACTTGCACTACTGTGGTCGGTGTTGGTGATGTGTCTATCTTTGCGACGATAATGCGTTCGCTATGCTGTTCATAATAACTTTCCCGCGTTCCTGGTTGCTTATCATTCACAAGATACAATAAATAATTTTGAGAAATACGATTGTTTACAAATTGACTATACAGTGGGACGTTTCTCAACAAGCGTAATTCGCTTCTAAGATCTACCAGCAATGTGAAACCTCGTTATGCAACATATATTTTTCTATCGGGATTCGTATAAAATAGTGTGAGTTCCATTCAGAAAAATTGACTAATTTTTTTTCCTTTTATGTACAACAAGCTGAAAACCCGGCGTTGCCCGGGTATTTATTTATTCCTATCATTTTTCTGGTATATATTCATTTGTATGAGGGCTGTTCATCTGTAAACTCTCTTGGGAATACAATTAGTAGTAAAGAAGTAATAGATTAAAAATTGGGGCGAGATGGGCCACTTTTCAATGAACGTTACCTTTTATGTGCTCGTATCTCATGAACTACGTGTCGTACTGTGATACAATTCGGAGGGTACACTCAACTATATGGGTGTATACTGTCAGTAAAATTTCCTGTGGCTACAATTTGTAGTGTAGAAATTATAAATTGTATCGTCATACCGAGAGCCGTAGTTTTACTCCATAAACAACAGAAAAGTAGTAAGCGAGAAACTTTTTTCCTTTCATCATTTTACTATGGTTGCCAGCGAGAAAAAGTTTAATAAAGGTTTGAAATTATGTTTAAAGTTTGTTGCAAGTCGCTAAGTACTGTCATTCTCATACAGTGTATTTCGAAAGTCTGGCCGCATTATATGGCATTTTTTTACGATTTGTATTGGTTATGACGTAATATCTTTTGAACCATGTGCCGTATGTGATTCTTAACCATGCAGCAATTGTATTTTCGTCATCAAACGATCGACCAGGAGCGCGGAAGTTGTTGAAACGTGCAGAGAAGGCTAGTAGGTTGGGTAGTGGCCACCCTTGTGACTTGCTTCCAGTCTTGTTTCCCAAGATGTGGACTGGATCTTTTTCGGCTCACCTTGGAATCTCGCTATCTCGCAGTTTAGACTGTCCAAGGACCGCCATTTGAAAGGTCGCCACGCGGCTTCCTGCAACGGGTGGAACCGGAACAGCAGACCCGGTCCTATCCTGTGGTGTCTGTTCCGGCTACTCGCCGTCACGTGTTACGTAACGGCGCGGGACTTGCGGTGCCCACAACAGCGTGGCTGGTGGCCCGCCAACTACATCTTTTTTTTTTTTTTTTAGGAACACAGATTCCTCATTCATTACTTAAAGCTTCCCCCTGAAGTTTCGCCCTCTTCTGCGGAAGGCATCCTCGGAGGTAAAGCGGCGTACTACAATGAGAGCGCGAATAAGCGCCGTATATATAGGCAAAACAGAGGGCGCCTCTGTCAGTCACATGACGTCAGCTGTGGTGTGGTCTCTGCTGTTGCCAACCTCCTTGATTCAAATTAATCGATTGTCATGCTGTTGCTGCAAGGTTGACACCCATATCAAGTTTGAGACCTTCCTCTTGTTTGTTAAAATTATTTCGATGTTTAAAAATCTCAATGGCCTCTCTGTACAAACGCGCATAATAATGCGACGCCGGCCGCGGTGGCCGAGGAGACTGAGGCGCTTCAGTCATGGTCTGCACGGTCACTACGGTCGGGGGTTCGAATCCCCCCTCGGGCATGGATATTTGTGCCGTCCTAGTTCCTAAGTAGTTCATAAGTAGTTTGTAAGTTTAGGGACTGATGACCCCGTAGTTACGTCCCATAAGCTTTACAAACATTTGAACATTTTTTTTTTGAATAATGCGACGTCTTTGCTATGACGTCTCGTTAAATTTTATTTTGTGGTCACCTTCCTGATACATGTGTTTCGCTACAGCCGATTTATCAGTATGTCCGAGGCGGCAGTTCCTTTTGTGTTCGCCCAGACGAGTGTTGAAACTTCTTTTAGTTGTACCTATATAAACTTGTCCACAACTGTAGGGGATTTTATAGACACCTGGTGTAGCCATGGGATGTCGTTTATCTTTTGAAGGTCTTAAAAATTCTTTTATTTTCGTGGTTGGTCTGAAAACAGTTTCCACACCGCACTTGCTTAAAATTTTTCAAATACGATCAGTGACCTAACTGATAAATGGTAGAAAAACGTTTCCCTTAAGTGCACGATCTAGCTCCCTGTCTGAATAGCCATTCTTCTTTAATATCACTCTAAGAAGTTGAATCTCATCGTCTAAGTACGCTGGTTCACTAATTTTGTGGGCCCTGTCTACTAATATCTTAATCACGCCTCTTTTTTGTCGTGGGTGATGGTTAGAAACTATTCGAAGATAATGATCAGTATGTGTGTCTTTCCTATAGACCTTATGACCGAATGATACGTCCTCTCGTTCGATAACCGTCACATCTAAAAAGTTCAGTTGACCATTCGTTTCCTTTTCCATAGTGAATTGAATTCTAGGATTGATGCTGTTCAGATGTAACAGGAAGGCATCCAGCACCTCTTCGCCGTGTGTCCATACTGAACATCTTAGAGGGACATTTAAGAAGAATGGCTATACAGACAGGAAGATAGATCTTGCACTACGCCCTAGACTGACAACCAGGACGGACGAGGAACGACAACAACCTAAGGGGAAGTTTTATCTGATCGTATTTTAAGCAAGTACGATGTGGAAACTGTTTTCAGACCAACCACGAAAATAAAAGAATTTTTAAGACCTGCAGAAGATAAGCGACATCCCTTGGCTACACCAGGTGTCTATAAAATCCCCTACAGTTGTGGACAAGTTTAAATAGGTACAACTAAAAGTGTCAACACTCGTCTGGGCGAACACAAAAGGAACTGCCGCCTCGGACATACTGATAAATCGGCTGTAGCGGAACACATGTATCAAGAAGGTGACCACGAAATAAAAGTTAACGGGACGTCCGTCATAGCAAAGACGTCGCATTATTATACGCGTTTCTACAGAGAGGCCATTGAGATTTTTAAACATCGAAGTAATTTTAACAAAAGAGAGGAAGGTCTCAAACTTGATAAGATATGGGTGTCAACACTGCAGCAACTGCATGACAATCGATTAATTTCAATCGAGGAGGTTGGCAATAGCAGAGACCACAGCACAGCCGACACCACGTGACTGACAGCGGCGCCCTCTGTTTTGCCTATATATACAGGGGAAAATAAAACAGTTGAGGAGGAATGGGTAAAATTGAGAGATGAAATAGTGAAGGCAGCAGAGGACAAAATAGGTAGGAAGGCAAGACCTACAAAGAATCCTTGGATATCACAGGAGATACTAAATTTAATCGATGAAAGGAGAAAGTATAAAAATGCAGTAAATGAAACAGGCAAAATGGAGTACAGACGACTAAGAAATGAGATTGACAGGAAGTGCAAAATGGCTAAGCAGGAATGGCTAGAAGGCAAATGCAAGGATGTAGAAGAATGTATAAATAGGGGAAAAATAGATACAGCCTACCGGAAAATAAAAGAAACATTTGGCGATAAGAAAAACAGCTCTATGAATATCAAGGACACTGATGGAAAACCACTTCTCAGCAAAGAAGGGAAAGCTGAAAGGTGGAAAGAGTATATAGAGGGGCTCTACAAAGGAAATGAACTTCGAGACACTATTGTAGGAAGGGAAGAGGATGTAGATGATGATGAAATAGGAGATACTATACTGAGAGATGAATTTGACAGAGCACTGAAAGATCTAAGTCGAAACAAGGCCCCTGGAGTAGATGATATCCCGTCAGAGCTACTGAAGTCTCTGGGAGAACCAGCCATGACAAAATTGTTTCACATTGTGTGTAAGATGTATGAGACAGGTGAAGTACCCTCAGACTTTAAGAAAAATGTTATAATCCCCATTCCAAAGAAAGCGGGTGCAGACAGGTGTGAAAACTACAGAACTATCAGTTTAATAAGTCATGGTTGCAAAATATTAACACGAATTATATACAGAAGGATGGAAAAGCTGGTAGAAACCGACCTTGGGGAAGATCAGTTTGGGTTCAGGAGAAATGTAGGAACACAGGAGGCAATACTCACTTTACGGCTTATCCTAGAAGATAGATTAAGAAAAGGCAAACCTACATTTCTAGCTTTTGTAGATTTGGAGAAGGCTTTTGACAATGTTGATTGGAATAAACTCTTTCAAGTTCTGAAGCAAGCAGGAGTAAAATATAGGGAGCGTAAGGTTATTTACAACTTGTACAAAAACCAGACAGCGGTTGTCAGAGTTGAAGGGCATGAAAGGGATGCAGTGGTTGGAAAGGGAGTAAGACAGGGTTGTAGCCTTTCCCCAATGTTGTTCAATTTGTACATTGAGCAAGCTATAAAGGAAAGCAAGGAGAAATGTGGAGAAGGAATTAAAGTTCAGGGTGAAGAATTAAAAACATTGCGTTTTGCCGACGACATAGTAATTCTGTCAGATACAGCAAAGGACCTGGAAGAGCAATTGAACGGAATGGATAGTGTGCTAAAAGGTGCATATAAGATGAACATTAACAAGAGTAAAACTAGGGTAATGGAGTGCAGTGTAAGAAAATCAGGTGATGCTGAAGGAATTAGATTAGGTAACGAAACAATAAAGGAGGTAGATGAGTTTTGTTACTTGGGCAGTAAAATAACAAATGATGGTCGCAGTACAGATGATATAAAATGCAGAATGGCAATGGGTAGAAAGGCGTTTTTGAAAAAGAGAAATTTGTTAACATCGAATATTGATTTAAGCCTAAGGAAGTCCTTTCTGAAGGCATTTGTATGGAGTGTTGCCTTGTATGGGAGTGAAACATGGACGATAAGCAGTGTGGACAGAAAGAGGATAGAGGCTTTTGAAATGTGGTGCTACAGAAGAATGCTGAAGATTAGGTGGGTGGATCGCGTAACTAATGAGGAGGTACTGAACCGAATTGAGGAGAAAAGAAATTTCTGGCATACCTTGACTAAAAGATGGGATAGATTGGTAGGACACATTCTTAGACATCAAGGAATTGTGAATTTAGCGTTGGAGGGAAGTGTGTGGGGTTATAATCGCAGAGGGAGACCAAGAGACGCGTATAGTAAGCAGATTCAAGTGGATGTGGGTTGTCGTTCTTATGAGGAGATGAAAAGGCTTGCTCAGGATAGAGTAGGGTGGAGAGCTGCATCAAACCAGTCTCTGGACTGAAGACCACAACAACATACGGCGCTTATTCGAGCTCTCGTTACATTACAACGCTTTACCTCCGAGGTTGCCTTCCGCAGACGAGGGCGAAACGTCAGGGGGAAGTTTTATGTATGGACCACGGCATCTCAGCCCGGAAGCTTTAAGTAATGACGATACCTGCCGTGAATGCCTTCATTCTATGATCAACGCAGATTCCTATTTTCCTATGTTTGGTTGTAAAGGCTTCTTCCGCAGCGGCTTTACAATTAACTATGAGAGGTAATCCGTCTTGTGCTTTATTTATTTACTCGTATCAAAACATTTAATACTAAGTATACATTTACAAAGAAAGAAAACTCTTACTGGATTATATACATCATATACAAAGTCACACATTACTACTTTTGCCCAGAAGTTGGCGACATCCAATGCATCTTCTGTGGCCTGAAGCAGATCTTGTACTGTGCATTTTTTAGGGCACCAACTACACTGCAACAAATGAGACGTAGTGCGGATTGCACCACACTCACACAATGGGGACTCAGTGTTGAAACCCCACTTCTGTAGGTTGCTTTTACATCTTGACACGCCTGCCCGTAATCTGTTCAGTGACCGGGTGGTAGTTCCTCGCTTCGTGTCGGCAGTTTGCGCGCCACATGTCGATTCGAGATTGCTGAGTTGTCCCGTTAAGAGCCTATGTTTTGTTCTGACAAAACGTTTCCTAGATTTGAGTCTTGGAGTAGCTGTTCTGTATCCATACAGAGGGTGAGCTTCAGATGTTTCTGCCTTTTTCTTCTAATTTTTTTCTGCAGCCTCTCGACGGATATCAGGAGGGGCAGTACCAGCAAGACGGTAGAGTTTGTCCAACGGGGTAAGTTTTAGACATCCGGTTATCTTGCGACAGACATCATTGAGAGCGACACCTACTATCCTCGCGTGACATGACTTGTACCATACTGAGGATGCATATTCGGCTACAGAGTAACATAGAGCAAGGGAAGAGGTTCTCAAAGTATGGGGTTGTGATCCACAAGTAGTGCCAGTAATCTTCCTTATAATACGAGGCGCGTCCAGAAAGTAAGTTCCGTTTGGTTATATAAAACGAACGGATACAGAAAAAAATATTGATTGTACAAAAATCTACAACTGTAAAACTACTTTTCTACATAGCATCCGAAATTTTGTAGGCAATTGTTATAGCATGGCACAAGGTTTTGTGTGTCTTTTTCATAGAATGTTGCCGCCTGTGTATTCATCCATGTGGTAACATGTTCTTTCAGCTCGTCAGCATCGTTGAAGTGTTGCCCACCAAGGACAGATTTTAGATGTAAGAAGAGGATTACTGTCAAAAGATTTTTTTTTTCACGATAATGCATGACCTCACACACCGAATGTGACCAAACAATTCGTACGGAAATTTCAATGGGGCCTGTTTGATCATCCTCCATACAGCTCAGACCTCTCTCCTAGCGACTTTCATCTCTTGTTACACCTAAAATCTGTCCTTGGTGGTCAACACTTCAGCGATAATAAAGTGCTGTTACCACATTGTTGAATACACAGGCGACAACCTCCTGTGAAGGATGCATGCAAAAACTTGTGGCACGCTATGACAAGTGCCTACAAAATTTCGGCAGTTATGTGGAAAAGTAGTTGAAGAGTTTTAGAATTTTGTGCAATAAAAATTTCTTCCTTATCTGTGTACAATTTCATTTTATTACCAAACGGAACTTACTTTCTGAACGCGACTCGTATTATTTCTGGCTGCCACTTTTTACACCAAATCTGTTTCATTTTTCATTTTATAAGCATCTTCCGAGATTCTGTAAATGATACATAGGTTTGTATAATTCGTTTCGTAGCGGTGGCGATTCCACAACAAGATTTAAAGAACATATGGATGTACTCCGCCTTAATAACTTAAACAAATCCAGTTTTGCCACACACCTTGCCCAACAAGGTCATTCTGCAGATAACATCCAAAAGAACCTACAAATACTCCATTATGCCAATAAGGGTATGAAACTTAACCTCCTTGAAGAAATTGAAATCCTCATCAATACAAATACAGCCTCTAACAACCTGCTCAATGATCAGACTGAACTAAAAAACAAAATGTTCCTCCAAAATTTTGAGAACTTGCTAATATAATGAAACTAATTCACAAAACCTCTTTCCCCCCTTTCTGACCCCGCCCCCCCCCTCAAATAAATACCATTCATGACAACTCTTCCATATGCTTTCTGATAAGGTAAAATCACTACTAAAGAAAAAATACATAATTGCTTTACTCACATATAAATACCTACACCTTCAATCCTACAATAATAGAGCAACCAGATTCGTACTGTCTTTAATTGCTTTACCCACATCTAAATACCTACCCCTTCAATCCTACAATAATTGAGCAACCAGATTCGTACTGTCTTTAAACACAATAAACAGAACCTAGTCTATATTAATATTCTGGAACACCACTAGTATATGAATAAACATAGCAATAATATTTTATTCTTGTACTTTAACTGATTTTATACATACATAGTAAGCAAAAAAGTATGGGAACAATGCAGACAGCATTTATTATTCACTTTTGCAGTGTAATATTGAAAAATTTACGTGCTTCATAATCGACTGTATCATACTCAAAACAAAGTTACCTGTACAAAGAGTGTTATATCTTCGAATTAAGACGTTTGAAAATAACATCAGCTGTAAAAGCACATGTTGGACGCTGGTAAAGCGTTGTTTATAGTGCAGTGTAGAATCCAACAGGAAAAGGTGATGTGTTACTGTGACTTAAACAAAAGAAGACGCAAGAAATGGAAATTAACCACAAAAATCCGGCCATACAGTCGCAGTAAGTAAATCAGCAAATCTTACAAATACAAAACACGACCTAAACAACGTGCAATTCGAGTTTTTTTACAATAATTTCCTTCTTCCCACCACAGAGCCAGCATCCAACATGACGCTTAAAATGTTATTGTAACATGATCCATCTGATGATGAACCTGAAAAGGTTTGAAAACCGGTTCATGGAATAAATATCATTTCAAGAAAAAGTGACTGGACAGTTTTTCTTAAATCATTTGAAAACAAGCACGGGTTCTGAAACATCCATAATGGATAATCTAAATAAACTTTTTTTATTGCTGTTTTCAGATCATTGATTTTATTCCTTTTCTGAAAACGCCATGACGAAGCATGGATCAGAACATCCCACAACGTTTTTGGCGACAGTTTCAGGATTTCTTTAAGCTCAGAGCTCACCCCCTGCCCCCCCCCCCCCCCCCCCCCCGCACACCAGACACACAAACCAAGACCCTGCATTCGCCACTCTTCGTATAGAGTGTCTAGAAAAGGACTCTCCGATTTCAAAATTTAATATCTCGAAATCGATAGAGGAAAGCAGCAAACGGTATGTTTATTGTGAAAGCTGTAAGAAGTTTATAGAGCAGTTTGAAATAATAGTTATAACAGTTAACAGATGGCGCTGTAATCGCCATACGTAATGCCTAGTATAAATAGTGATCCGAAGCCCAGACCGATCAGTTCCACTATTGAAACGTGAAAGGAGGTTAGCGTACCGAAGGAAGAGATTAAAACCATGTACTCCATTGAACAACGCGTTTTTCTGGTGCTAGAGTACCACAGGTTAGAAGAGAGTCCTACGGCAACAAGGCGAAGTTTTCAAGATTTAATGTTCCAAAAGAACCCGATGCGCAAACCATTCGTACGCTCTTCGCAAAATTTCAACGAACAGGCAGCGTAGCTGAAGATCTAGTGGGACATGTTGGCCGCAAGCAAGCCGCAGTTACGCCTGAAAATATTGCCACAGTTTCTGGAATCATTCAGCGAAATCCAATGTCACCCGTCCGTAGAATTGCATCTGAGACTGGTTTGAAGCGTTCCAGCACGCAGAAAATACTGAGAAAGAGCCTACACATGTTTCCATTCAAAATTCAAACGCACCAGGCCATACCCGTACGAGCTGTGCAACAAAGGGTTGCCTTTGCTAATCAGATGCTCACAATGATTGATAGTGAAGGATTTGATGTTGGCTGCATCTGGTTTACAGATGAAGCACACTTCCACCTGAATGGATACATGAATAATCAGAACTGGCGATTTTGGGGTTCCGAAAAGCCATATTGGTGTGAAGCGAAACCCCTGTATTCTCCTAAAGTTACTGTTGCGTGGGCTGCAGAATGCAGCAGAGGCATTATTGGCCCTTTTTCCATTCGAGAAACGGTCACTGGTGCACGTTACGTTGCAATTTTGGAACAATTTGTCGCCACGCAGTAAGCGTTAGAGGATCGACCAGGTAATGAATGGTTCATGCAAGATAGACCCCGACCGCGTCGGACCGAACAAGGATGTCGTACTTCGCTTTATTTTGTAATTACAATTAGCAAAATAGATTATTACAATAAGTAGATCTGTTACTTGTTACACATCAACACCAGACGGAACGAACATGATTGTATAATTTAATATATGGCTTATTTGATTTTACTGGCCACAAAAATCATTTTCACTTACTGTTTATGAATGCAAAAACGATTGTAAAATATGAAGAAATCAGCAATATGTGGTTCATACTGTGGCACTACACTACACAAGATTTAACTACAGAGGTACAAACGTTTTAGTAATCAAGTTACAAGAAATACCACTACAGTAACAAATATATATTGAAAACGCAGTATGTAAACGATACTGTAGTATCATTTTATTTGACTTACTGGAATTTATACAGCCACAGTGTTGTCTGTACAGCCGGCCGCGGTGGCCGAGGGGACTGAGGCGCTCCAGTCACGGTCTGCACGGCCACTACGGTCGGGGGTTCGAGTCCCCCCTTGGGCATGGATATTTGTTCAAATGTTTGTAAATCTATCGGACAAAACTGCGCAGTCCGTAGCTTACAAATTACTTACACCTAGGTAAACTAACCTAAGGACAAGACACACACCCATGCCCCAGGGAGGACTCGAACCTCCACAGCCAGCAACCGCGCGCTCCGCAGCGAGACGCTTTAGACCGCTCGGCTACTCCACCGCGGCGTGGATATTTGTGCCGTCCTTAGTTAATTCATAAGTAGTTTCTAAGTTTAGGGACTGATGAGTCCGTAGTTAAGTCCCATAAGCTATACAAACAATTGATTTTTTTATTTTTTTTTATTTTTTTATGTGTACATTACTTAGATTTACGTGCTGGTGACCATGCGACATGGTGGGGCAAGATACGCAAAGAGGACGTGAAACCCTCTTAATCAGATTAAAAGTAACTGCAACAGTTAGCTAGTGAGTAGAAGATATCCGTAACACAAGGCAGTACCCAGAAAAAAAAATTCGGGAGGTGGGGGGGGGGGGTTATGTCACCAGGCTGGGGGTCCGGGGGCCCTCCAAAAAATGTTAAAAATTGTCAAATAACACATTTCTAGGTAATTTTAAGCTTTTTGCCTTTTTATTAACGTAAGTTAGGATTACAATAAAGTATGATTAGACTCGAGAATTTTGTCTAAAAAATAAGAGGATTTTTATAGATCAATATGTTCTTGCATTAACATATAATTTCTAGACAATTTGAGAAAAAGAGTTTCAAAGTTGAAAGCTTAATAACTTTTTAATTTCAATTACGAAAATAATTTTCCCTGTTGCATAATTTCAAATCATGCTACATATATTTAGATAATATCTATTTTACTTTTTTCTAAAGTGCAAATAGGCCATGCTGCCTAAAATATATAGTTAGTGAAGAAACAATACCGCGTAACAGACAAATTCCTGATTTAGCGTTTTTCAGTTAGTTGATATCGTTGAATCTCAGCGCATATACTGAAGCTGCCAGTGTCAAATATATATATATATATATATATATATATATATATATATATATAAGAAAAAAAAGAAAAAAAAGTCGAAGTAAAGCAAAACCGCAAATCTGAATCAGCGAAAAAACTGATGTGACTGCCGCCTATCTACAAGAGAATAATATAGCGCGTTAAGTAGATTGTTTAGGATGTGGTAAACATTTAAACAATACCGCGTTAGTGTGAAAGCGCACAAACAGTCAAGAAACGACTAGATGAGCACAAGGGGAACTGTAGAAGGGGAGAGATTGACAGATCAGCTGTTGCTGAACATGTTTTTCAACCAGGGGAGCACCTTATTCAATTTGATAAGACTCAGGTTTTAGCAGCCACAAATGGATACCACGAAAGACTGTACAGCAGGGGCGGCTCCTGAATAGGTTTGCAGGTTTGCGCTACCTCCAGGAATAATAATATTGTTAAACTGCGTTTGCTGATCAGAAATTCTATGCAGGGGGAGAAGTAGCGCTCCATTTATCTCTTTTGAAGCGCCCGGGCAGCTACGCACCGACCGCTCCCGAGTGGACCGAACTTCGCCGACAGCAGCTGGGTTTGCAGCCGGCCTGCAAACGCCAACTATTATGTCTCAGGGGGTGTGCGGGGTGCGGGGGCAACGTTTGGCGCCTTGAGTGTATACACATCGCGGCCAAGCCACCCTGTCAGCCGCAGAAACACAGTCCCAACTCTCCCGAAGGCAACCGGAGTCGTCCACCTTTCGAACTAAGCGGGCTTTTTGCGCCTTCCTTAGCTGCAAGCGAAGTAACTGTGCATTGTGTCCGTTGTTTAGCGTGTTTTATAGTAAGTCTTGAGGCTCATGAGTAATTCGTCACGTGAGGTGCAGGCTTTGTGAAGCAAACGTTTTCCAATCCTTCATACATTCATTGCTATGTCCACCAATTAAATCTCATTATGCTTAAAGCCACTTCTATTAATAAAGATATGCGATTATTTTTCTCCAAAATTTAGAGACTTTGCAGCTTTGCAGTTTTTTTATTCATCTACATCTATGATATCTTGGCTCAATAGCATTTTTTTCGGAATGCGTTGAGCTGCCATACTGGAGAGGTGGCAGCTGGTGAAAAAAGTGCACTACCATCTTTTCTGGTCACCAGCCGCCACTGCTGTACAGAGAGGCTATAGAAATTGTAAAACAGCCCAATAATTTCAATAGGATGGAGGATTTCCGGTTTTGAAGAAGAAATGTAACAGTCTTCCAGCATGAGAAGATATCAACGGACGACGGCAATCGGCAACGACGAATTGCGCGCGCATGTCAAACATCTGACGTCACACCTCTGCGCGCCAGCCCGCGTAAACGGAGTTTGGCTTCAGTCAGTAGCGAGCCAGGGTGTGTATCGGACAGTGAAAGTGCTACGAATGTTCGAATGTTTGCATAGTCTATGGGACTTAACTACGGGGTCATCAGTCCCTAAACTTACAAACTACTTACGAACTAGGACGGCACAAATATCCATGCCCGAGGGGGGATTATCCCCCTTGAGAATGTCCTCCGCAGTCGGGGACGAACGTTGGGTTTCGACAATAAATCCACTAGACCGCGGCATAATAGCCCGGAAATTTTTAGCAATTAAGGCCTAAATCGTTAATCGGATATAATTTAAAAACCACTGGTTTAACGAAAAAAAAAATGTTCTGTATGAAATGATAAGAATCGCAAGACAAACAACCTTTGTTAACAAGATTTTTCGCTATCTCTAGTGTGGAAGGCTCTAGGGCCGAATGAAGTCTCAAATGAAAATCAGAATAACTCGAAAAGGACCCAATCTATCAATATGTTTTGAAGACGAAATTGTTTGTTGTTTGTTTGTATAGCTTATGGGACTTAACTAAGGGGTCATCAGTCCCTAAACTTACAAACTACTTACAAACTATCTAATACTAAGGACGGCACAAATATCCATGCCCGAGGGGGGATTCGAACCCCCGACCGTAGTGGCCGTACAGACCGTGACTGGAGCGCCTCAGTCCCCTCGGCTACCGCGGCCGGCAAGACGGAATTACTCACGAAGATCCGAACAACTCTCCCATGAGAAAAAATATTCCAGCCACAACCATTTTCGAGACACAAAATCGTAAATTTCAATAATACAACACAAAGGAAAATGACCTTTAGGGTATATAGTATCTCCATAAGGTCGATTATATGAAGACCTCGGGGGAAAATAATGATAACCCTCATTTATGAAGTACTGAGATATTACGACTTTTATGTTTGAAAAATAATTTCTATTTCACGTTTTAATATTTTGTAATATTTATATTTGCCAACTTCTGCATCTCCTTGTACTACTTGAAGAAAATGAAACATTCTGTCAGATATGATTATTTGCATCAAATACTGTATATTAAAAGTACATAAGTTGAGGGTTTTCATTATTTACCCCCGAGGTCTTCACATAATTCATTAATGTTGTACAGTAATGAGAATAAAACATATAGGGATAAAACTTACAAGATAAGTCGATAGTAGAGATACTGCGAACGGCTGAGAACAAGGGGAAACTACAGCCGTTACTTTTCCCGAGGACATGCAGCTCTACTGTATGAACATATGATGATGGCATCCTCTCGGGTAAAATATTCCGGAGGTAAAATAGTCCCCCATTCGGATCTCCGAATGGGGACTACTCAGGAGCATGTGATCATCAGGAAAGAGAACACTGGCATTCTACGGATCGGATTGTGGAATATTAGATCCCTTAATCGGGTATGGAAGCTAGAAAATTAAAAAAGGAAAATGGATAGGTTGAAGTTAGATATTGTGGGGATTAGTGAAGTTCGGTGGAAAGAGGAACAGGATTTCTGATCAGGTGAGTACAGGATTATAAATACAAAATCAGTTGGGGGTATTACAGGAGTAGGTCTGATAATGAATAAGAAAATAGGAATGCGGGTAAAGTACTATGAGCAACACAGTGATCGCATTATTGTTGTCAAGATAGATACGAAGCCAACACCGACCACAGTAGTACAGGTTTATATGCCAACTAGCTCTGCCGATGATGAGGAGATCGAAGAAATATATGAGGAGCTAAAGGAAATTACTCAGACAATTAAGGGAGAGGAAAACTTAATTGTTATGGGTGACTGCAGTTCGGTAGTAGGACAAGGAAGGGAAGGGAAGACAGTAGGTGAATATGGTCTGGGGAAAAGGAATGAAAGAGGAAGCCGCCTGGTAGGATTTTGCACGGAACATAATTTAGTTATAACAAACACCTGGTTCAAGAATCACGAAAGAAGGTTGTATACATGGAAGAGACCAGAAGACACCGGAAGACACCAGATAGATTTTATAATGGTAAGACATAGATTTCGGAACCAGATTTTAAACTGTAAGACATACTCAGGGGCAGATATAAACTCAGACCAGAACTTGTTGGTTATGAACTGTAGGCTGAAACTGAAGAAACTAGAAGAAGGTAGGAAAACAAGGAGATGGGACCTGGATAAATTGAAGAAACCTGAAGTTCTTCAGAATTTCAGAGGGAGCTTTAGGCAACAATTGATAGAAACGGGGGAAAATGAAACAGTAGAGGAGGAATGGGTAGCATTGAGAGATGAAATAGTGAAGGTAGCAGAGGACAAAATAGGTAGGAAGGCAAGACCTACAAAAAATCCTTGGATATCACAGGAAATAGTAAATTTAATTGATGAAAGGAGTAAATATAAAAATGAAACACGCAAAATGGAGTACAGACGACTAATAAATGAGATTGACAGGAAGTGCAAAATGGCTAAGCAGGAGTGGCTAGAAGGCAAATGCAAGGATGTAGAAGAATGTATAAATAGGGGAAAAATAGATACAGTCTACAGGAAAATAAAAGAAATATTTGGAGATAACAAAAACAGCTCTTGAATATCAAGGACTCTGATGGAAAACCAGTTCTCAGCAAAGAAGGGAAAGCTGAAAGGTGGAAAGAGTATATAGAGAGGCTCTATGAAGGAAATGAACTTAGCGGCAATATTGTAGAAACGGGAGAAGAAGTAGATGAGGATGAAATAGGAGATACTATACTGAGAGATGAATTTGACAGAGCCCTGAAAGACCTAAGTCGAAACAAGGCCCCTGGAGTAGATGATATTCCCTCAGAGCTACTGGGAGAACTAGCCATGACAAAATTGTTTCACCTGGTGTGTAAGATGTATGAGACAGATGAAGTACGTTCAGACTTTAAGAAAAATGTTATAATCTCCATTCCAAAGAAAGCAGGTGCAGACAGGTGTGAAAACTACAGAACCATCAGTTTAATAAGTCATGGTTGCAAAATATTAAAACGAATCATTTACAGAAGGATGGAAAAGCTGGTAGAAGCTGACCTCAGGGAAGATCAGTTTGGGTTCAGGAGAAATGTTGGAACTTGGGAGGCAATACTCACTGTACGGCTTATCCTAGAAGATAGATTAAGAAAAGGCAAACCTACATTTCTAGCTTTTGTAGATATGGAGAAGGCTTTTGACAATGTTGATTGGAATGAACTCTTTCAAGTTCTGAAGCAAGCAGGAGTAAAATATAGGGAGCGTAAGGTTATTTACAACTTGTACAAAAACCAGACAGCGGTTGTCAGAGTTGAAGGGCATGAAAGGGATGCAGTGGTTGGAGAGGGAGTAAGACAGGGTTGTAGCCTTTCTCCAATGTTATTCAATGTGTACATTGAGCAAGCTATAAAGGAAAGCAAGGAGAAATTTGGTGAAGGAATTAAAGTTCAGGGTGAAGAATTAAAAACATTGCGTTTTGCCAACGACATAGTAATTCTGTCAGATACAGCAAAGGACCTGGAAGGGCAATTGAACGCAATGGACAGTGTTCTGTAAGGTGCATGTTAGATGAACATTAACAAGAGCAAAACTAGAGCAATGGAGTGCAGTCTAAGAAAATCAGGTGATGCTGAAGGAATTAGATTATGTAACGAAGCAATAAAGGAGGTAGACGAGTTTTGTTACTTGGGCAGTAAAATAACAAATAATGGTCGCAGTACAGAGGGTATAAAATGCAGAATGGCAATGGGTAGAAAGGCGTTTTTGAAAAAGAGAAATTTGTTAACATCGAATATTGATTTAAGCCTAAGGAAGTCCTTTCTGAGGGCATTTATATGGAGTGTTGCCTTGTATGGGAGTGAGACATGGACGATAAACAGTGCGGACAGGAAGAGGATTGAGGCTTTTGAAATATGGTGCTACAGAAGAATGCTGAAGATTAGGTGGGTGGATCGCGTAACTAATGAGGAGGTACTGAACAGAATTGGGGAGAAAAGAAATTTCTGGCATACCTTGACTAAAAGAAGGGATAGATTGGTGGGACACATTCTTAGACATCAAGGAATTGTGAATTTAGCATTAGAGGGAAGTGTGTGGGGTAAAAATCGCAGAGGAAGACCAAGAGATGGATACAGTAAGCAGATTCAGACAGATGTAGGTTGCCGTTCTTATGTGGAGATGAAGAGGCTTGCTCAGGATAGGGTATTGTGGAGAGCTGCATCAAACCAGTCTCCGGACTGAAGACAACAACAACAAACAAGAGTATTTGTTATTACGAAACAACTCTATTACAGCGTAACAGCGCAAAGGCTACTGAAGTCGCGGATTGTTACGTAGCAGATGTTGGCAGCCATATAAAAAAATAAAAAATAAAAAAGCATCTTGATCGTGACGTGCGCATTGTAGCTATTGCCGGTTTTCGCCGCCAGGGGCGGTTCGTCAAGTTATCGTAACAACTACTAGTGCAGCTCGTCTCCGCAGCTTGCGCATGCGCAGTAGCACTCTCCGTTACGTATTGTCAGTCCTTGGATGGGAAATAATGAAATAAAGTCATGTCCGTTTTAAGTTGAATCAGACACTGTTTTGAAACTCTTGGGTATTTGCTTATGAAGAGCAATTATAACTTGAGGAAATACCATTCCTATATGTTAAAAAATAATTACCTTTGGAAAATTTCGGGGGAGGTTTCAACCCTTCTGACCCCCCCCCTCTGGGTACAGCCTGGCCGTCAGGGTTGCCAGGTGTGGCGACTTTTCGCATTCTTGGCTATCTTTTTCTTACAATAGTAGCCATTCTAGCAATCTGGCGACTGGCGATTAAAATTGGCTATAAAAGGAATTGGTTGGCGACCTAATGGCTATTTTATTTTACTTCAAATACAACGAATGTAAAACAATCATTCTTTAGACGTTGCGTCAATTCAAGAACAGGCTTTAAATGATATCTCGCTCGAAGTATACTACAACTCCGTATTTATGGCTCCCGCTGAGAACAGGATGATATAAATTACAGCATACAAGGAGGCATTTAAACAGTATTTTTTCGACGTTCCATACGACAACATAACAGAAATTCGTAATAGCTGTTATTGTGAAGCGAGCCCTTCGCTACGCGCTTCACAGTGGTCAATGGCTTGCAGAGTATGAAGAACACGCGGTGATTTACCAGTCGTTCTCATGGCTGATTTTTCAGTGTGTAATGGCGCATTGTTACCAATTAAAGTCTATCTCACCTCAAAGTATCAAATGTTTAGCGCATTATTACAAATTACCTCACCTCAAAATGTTGTAATGAATTTGTGTGTATTAAAGAAATGTTTGAAAGATTCAATAACTCTATTTAACATCTGTAAATATTTGTTTTTCAGAAGATGAAAGTGATTGGTAATAGAAACTTTGCATGAGAACATCCCTTGAGTAAGTTTGATAGAATGATTCTTGAACAGTTTTTTGGTGTAATTTTTATAAGTTATGAAATTAATAAATGTGATAGTTAAATGTAACTGAATTTCCGGAGTCTATTATATTTACAATGTGACAATATTTTGACTGCCCTCATTGTCAGTTGGTGGTGTCTGGGTTCAATTCTTGCTTGGACTCAGATAAATGTTTCTGTTAAGTATGAGTTTCCTTGGAAAGTTCAGTCCCATGTCTGTGAATATAAGAGTGTCACAGTTTGCTTTACTTTTTATTCAGTAACCGGCTTACTCCTTGAATTTCAGGATTATCATTGCCGAGTAACATGCCGTAATTACCATAGCTTAATAATGTTAACAAATTAAAGGTTGCGGTATTTGGCTATTTTTACTGATGAAAAGATGGTTATATTTTGTCATTTTATTGATGAAAAGATGGCGATATTTTGGCTACTTTTTGTTTAAAATTTGGCGACAGAGCAATAGAAAAACCTGGCAACTCTGCTGGCCGTAACATAAGATTTCTGTGTGATCAATTATTTTGTGGGGATTTTCTTTGTGGCACTTTGAATTTACGTGTGTGTCGCCAAGTAGGTAGTACAACATGGCACTGCGATTGTGGAATCCAGCCAATAGACAATGAGTGTGAAAAGCTTGTGGTCCCTTTCTTAATCCCTCCACGAAATATTAATTGTAATCTAAATGTTTTAACTGAAATGTCACATTATATTTCTTGCTTAATTTAGTAACGACACGATATGTGAATAAATGTAAAATTGTTAAAAGGGAAACTGCTTTCATTATACTAATTCCCCGTCCTTGTTTGTATGCATTATACTGAGATAGGAAATCATGTTAGGCACATTCCTTGAGGTAAACTACTGCCACCGCTATCCAATTAGTTGCCATAGTTTCCTTGGTAAGGCGAATTCCGTTGCGCATCATTTACTTAATCAGGGCACTAAGATCTGCTTTAACATCTTTTTATACCCAGAATAGGGTGGCAACTGATAGGAAAGCGGAGGGTGGTAAGCTTACAGTATGTACTTCGATGTTGTATTACTTACCAACGTATTCTTTTTCAGTCTGCAAATATGAGCTGTATAGCTCTCACACTAGGATCCTCTACACTCTACGTACGCGCAACACTCTTTACAACAGGACGCTACCGCACAACAATGCAATTTTTCAAACCAAACAATCCCAGACTTTTAGGCACTGTTACCAACTGAATACACACTGGTGTTTCAGAAAATTATAGACAACAATTCGCTGGGGTCTCCAGGACAGTGTTGCCAACTTGGGGGTTTTGCCCCTAAATTTAGGGGAACTCTGTTGTCTTGGGGGGAATTTGGAGGGATTCGTACTTCAGGGGGAAATTTAGGGGGAATGTTCTTTGAGGGGAATTTTTAGGGGCTTCTCAGACATGAATAACGCATACCTATCAGAATTAGTTTAGCCCTTCCTTACAATGAAATATTTCATTGTTGTGTTTTCATTGGCACTGCCCTCCTTTAAAGGCGCTTCTGCAACGTCTACTGTACCGTACTACTGTTGTTGTATTGGCGATTGTGAACTGAAGCTGAATATATTGGAAGTGTATGTGTGTGTGTATTCAAGTGACTTTGGCTTCAAGAGACAAAAAATATTCCCAGAGATACATGAAGGCGTGGGAATCAGATCCCTTGTTGAAAGGTACGGTACGTTTATTACCAGTTTGTTAATTTTATTAGCATAGCTGAACAGGGACGTTTATATAGCCTAACTCTCCCTGCAGTCCATATACTACGGCGTACATCTTAGAATGTCATGCAGAAACTACTGCTTTTTTAGTGACCACTAAATAGTAGAATATTACTAGTTAGGTTTTCGTTAAGTGATATTTAGAACGAATGCATTAATTCGTCATGCATGGCTTTATTGGAATGTTTTACCAAAGATAATGAATAGTCTAGGAAAGACATTTTTATATATATTGCACCAAAGCTGATTTTTTTTAATTTTTTTTATTATTATTGAAATGCTGACTAGTTTCGGGCTTTGTCCATTTTCTTAAGCCACATTATTTTATGTTTGGACACTTGTGTAGGTCACGCTGTTTATTTCAAATAAACAGCGTGACCTACACAGTGTCCAAACATAAAATAATGTGGCTTAAGAAAATGGTCAAAGCCCAAAACTAGTCAGCATTTTAATAAAAAAGCAGCTTTTGTGTAATATATATATATATATATATATATATATATATATATATATATATATATATATATATATGTCTTTCCTAGAATATTTACGAGCTGCAAAACGCAACGAAACAAAAACTTTTAGCGTTTTTTTAGGGGGAATTCACATACGATTTAGGGGAAAATTGAGTTTCAGGGTTGGCAACACTGCTCCAGGACCCCAGTTTGTTTGACCCGAGTGTTAAGGATATGTGTATCTGCTACCGGTTTATCAGATCGCCAGCATTGCCGTTTAGGGAGATAAATCTGAATTGAGGTACAGAGAGTTCTGTACGTCATGCGGACGGCGCGAACCGGCCGAAGCGACTGCTGTGTGTTCGATAAGCAGCCGACAGCCGCAGCGAAGGGAAAGCAGGTCTGCTACTCTGCTGCGGGAGGCCGCCAGCCGTGATAGTCTAGTGGTTAGGACATTGCGTTGTGGCCGCAAGAACCCAGGTTCGAATCCTGGTCACGGCAAATGGGTATATTTTTCTTGTCATGCTGAGAAGCTCCCATGGACCAATAAGCGTCTGCAAGCACTTTTTTAACGAATCAACCGTCCACATGGACCACGAACATTGCTAAGTTGAGGTGACTTGCGCGCCTCAACGATAAAGATGGCTGTACCGTAGGTGCAACCACAGCGGAGGGGTATCTGTGGAGAGGCCAGACAAAAGTGTGGCAACAAAAGAGGGGCAGCTACCTTTTCAGTAGTTACAGGGGCAACAGTCTGGATGATTGACTGAGCTGGCCTTGTAACATCAGCTGACATGGCGTTCCCGAACAGTTACTGCGAACGGCTGAAAGCAAGGGGGAAACTACAGCCCGAAAACATGCAGCTCTACTGTATGGATACTTGGTGATTGAGTCCTCTTTGGTAAAACTTTCGGATCTCTGGGCGGGGAATACATAGGGGGTTGCCATCATCAGGAGAAACGAAATAGGCATTCCACTGATCTGAGCGTGCAGTGATTTGTTCCTTAATCACAACGGGGCTCCTTTGATGAAATGGCGTTGTACCCTAGCATAGGAACGATATTCTATCACAGAATACAAATTATAACACTAATATCAGAAGTTGTAGTTACCTACTTTTTTAAGGAAAAAGAAATGATTATAGAATAAAATATTTTAATGTAATGTAATTAAATATTTTGCATTATTAATATATGATATAATCAATGTAACCTATATATTTATTATTATTACCATATAATAGTAAATTAATTAAGTATATAATATTGTTATTATTAAATTAAATCTATTATATTTCATATAATATAATGGATATAATTTTATATAATTTAATATGACGTTAAACCAAATATTGTATTGAGTTAAATAATTTATATTATTTAATCTCTCTTTATTATTAACGAATAGAACGATTAAATAATAAAGCAAGATAATACATTTAGTGTCAAAAAATTTCGATATTTACTTTTACAATGTATTATAAAGAAGTTGTTCTTGTTTACACCTTGGGAGTTTTTTTTTTTTTTTTTTTTGTATTTTTTAATGTCAGTTTAATTTGTGTTTTCTATGCCTTTTTGTTATGTCCTGTTTTGTTAAATGCGATATCCTTTAGAACTACCAATATATGGTTTCCGTTAAACCTAAAATGACGCGTTTTCAAAGGTTCCTCAGTTTTCTGACGCTGTAACAACGATTACATTCAAGCATGGTTTGCTACAATGAAAGAAGGCACGAAATACAGAACTGAGTTGCAATATAACCGTTCAAAACTTCTGCTTGTCACGGGCAAAAACGAGAGACCTCTCTTACCCACGTTCAACTCCACGAAGCAACATTCTAACATCCCAGATCCTTCGTTCCACGCTTCGGAGGGTAGTTGAACGGTCGCGGTGGAGTGGCTGAGCGTTCTAAGGCGCCTTGCTGCGGAGCGCACGACTGCTCACCGTCGGAGGTTCGAGTCCTCCCTCGGGCATGGGAGTATTTGTCATTAGTTTAGTTTACGTTAGTTTAATTAAATTGTTAGCCTAGGGACTGGTGACCAGAGTAGTTAAGCCCATAGTTTTACAAACAGGATTCACATAAAATCTAAATCCAGCTTGCTAGGTAGAAAATGAGTAGTCCTGACGACAGATTTTTACGTTTATTTTCGTAAGTTAAAAAAAAATATCTGGGAACTACGTAAACTAGTACAATAGAGCATTGAGAAGATCACCACTAAATGGAAAAAATGTTTTGCCACTAGAGACAGATTAGCTGTTAGTCAAAAGTAAATTAATCAATAGTATACCCGCATCTATGTTATATGGTTTTGTTGTGATCTTCAGACCGGAGACTGTTTTGGTGCAGATCTCCACCCAACTAAGAAAGCCTCTTCATCTCCTCCATAAAACGACAACCTACATCCATTTGGATCTACTTATTGTATCCGTTTCTTGGTCTCGCTCTGCGATTTTTAATTCATACACTTCCCTCCAATGCTAAATTTACGATTCCTTTGTACCTAACTACGTGTGCTACCAATCGATCCCTCCTTTTAGTCAAGGTATGCCAGAAATTTTCACTACTCCCTATTACTTACGCGATCTACCCACCAAATCTTCAGCTTTCTTCTGTAGCACCACATTTCAAAAGCCTTTATCCTCTTCCTATCTGAACTATTTATCGTCCAGATTTCACTCCCGTACATGTTTCACTCCAGACAAATGCCTTAAGAAATGACTTCCTTACACTTAAATTGGAAGAAATGAAAACATTGCGTTTTGCTGATGACATTGTAATTCTGTCAGATACAGCAAAGGACCTGGAAGAGCAGTTGAATGGAATGGACAGTGTGTTGAAGAGAGCGTATAAAATGAACATTAACAAGAGCAAAACAAAAATAATGGAATGCGGTCATAGAAAATCAGGCGATGCTGAAGGAATTAGATTAGGTAACGAAACAATGAAGGTGGTAGATGAGTTTTGGTACTTGGGTAGTAAAATAACAAGCGATGGTCGCAGTACAGAGGATATAAAATGCAGAATGGCAATGGGAAGAAAAGCATTTTTGAAAAAGAGAAATTTGCTAACATCGAATATTAATTTAAGGGTAAGGAAGTCTTTTCTGAAGGCATTTGTGTGGAGTGTTGCCTTGTACGGGAGTGAAACATGGACGATAAGCAGTGCGGACAGGAAGAGAATAGAGGCTTTTGAAATGTGGTGCTACAGAAGAATGCTGAAGATTAGGTGGGTAGATCGCATAACTAATGAAGAAGTACTGAACAGAATTGGTCAGAAAAGGAATTTTTGGCATACCCTGACTAAAAGAAGGGATCGCTTGGTAGGACACGTTCTTAGACATCGGGGAATCGTAAATTTAGCATTGGAGGCAAGTATGTGGGGTAAAAATCGCAGAGGGAGACCAAGAGACGCGTATAGTAAGCAGATTCAAGTGGATGTGGGTTGCCGTTCTTATGAGGAGATGAAAAGGCTTGCTCAGGACAGAGTAGGGTGGAGAGCTGCATCAAACCAGTCTCCGGACTGAAGACCATAACAACAACAACACTTAAATTAATATTCGATGTTAACAAATCTCTCTTTTTCAAAAACGCTTTTCTTCCCATTCCCATTCTGCATTTTATATTCTCTGTACTGCGACCATCATGTGTTATGTTACTGCACAAGTAACAAACTTATCTACCACCTTAATTATTACGTTACCTAATCTAATTCCTTCGGCATCACCTGATTTTCTTAGACTGCATTCCGTTGCCCTTGGTTTGCTGTTGTTAATGTTCATCTTATACACTCCTTTTAACACAGTGTCCATTCCGTTCAATTCCTCTTCCAGATCCTCTGCTGTCTCTGACAGAATTACAATGTCGTTGGCAAACGGTAATGTTTTGATTTCTTCGCCCTGAACATTAATTCCTTCTCCAAATTTCTCCTTCCATTCCTTCACAGGTTGCAAAGTGTACAAACTGTACGACATTGGGTAAAGCCTACAACCTTGTCCTAC
Organism: Locusta migratoria; assembly: GCA_026315105.1. Lineage (NCBI taxonomy): Eukaryota > Metazoa > Arthropoda > Insecta > Orthoptera > Acrididae > Locusta > Locusta migratoria. The sequence goes on along the minus strand of CM048745.1, from coordinate 158,290,441 downwards.
TCCCGTCCCAACCAGGGCTTCCCTTTCATGCCCTTCGACTCTTATAACTGCTGACTGGTTTTTGTACAAGTTGTAAATAGCCTTCTGTTAATCTCAATAAGTTAGAAACATAATAATAAGTAAAATACATTATAAACATTAGTTATCTTACGTACTATATCTCACGGTTGTTTTTAGCCGGTCCGTTTTGTCTCCCATCTACAAAAAAATCTCTAGTTGCAGTAATGTAGATCGCAAGGACCGTGAGATACTTTAGTGATTTTGTGCAGACTCATCGCCTGACAAACCGCTTCGTGTGTGGCAGGGCTGATCCTAAGCTGCTATATACAAATGGATCGCCGGGTCGCGGCGAACAAAGACATCTGCCGCGACAAACCACATCCTTGTGCCCAACCTGGTAAGTCAGAACATTTGAAAAGAGATACATTGAAGTAAGATATAGTGGGGATTAGTGAAGTTCGGTAGCAGGATGAATAGGATATCTGGTCAGGTGAGTAAATGGTTTAAATACAAAATCTGTTGCGGGTAACGCAGGGGTGAGTCTAGTAAGGGATACGAAAATGGGGATGCGGGTAAGTTACTATCAGTGAGCTCAAAGATAATCTGGAGTCAGTACTGTGTATTACGAAAGCGTTACGCTCGACGCCATATTGGTGAACGTATATCTGTCTCTATCTAGTTGTTACTAGTATTTGCGTACACCGAATTTAACATTATGACATCTGTAATCTTTTGTTCTAGTTGCTTTCCGAACAAAGTAACTCAAATACAACGGCAGCTACCTATGAAAATTTTAATACTATTCACAAAATAGTTGAGACATGCAATAAATCTTATACTCATGAAACGACACCGCAGAAAACGGCATAGGTTTTTTAAAGCGTGTACGTCATTTATATTTGTATTCAGAAGTAGTGTTTCTACCATATTGCACTAAATTGTTTTACTGTAGAGAGATAAATGAAGGTGTAAAAACCATCAATTCGAGATGTCTGATATAAGCGTTATTTTTCATGCAGTATTTTCCAGACAGTGGACTCAAACGGAAATCATTACAAACAAGAGGCAAATAGAGAAATGAACACGAAAAGTAGCCTCTACAACAGTGTTATTTATTCATTAAATTGAATGTGATAGGAACTGACTAAAAATATAGTTCATCTATGGATTTGAACTCTACTTCGTTTCCTTTGAGTTCTCTTCAAACATAAACGGCTCGAACTTTAGTATAATGTATTTTTTAAAGTAATTAATCATTCATATCTTATTTTCAAAGGACGCAGAATACAAAAGAACAACACGACCTATACGTACGGAGTTGCCAACCTAACAAAAATAGTGTCACGATTTTCACAGATTCAAAACACTACAGTTGTGTATCCAGTGTTAATCATTGAGATCACTGGTTACTATGAACAGTGAAAGGATTGTATATCTCTGACTCATATCTTTGGCTCCACGAGGGCAGTCTTTGGTTCTCGCTGTCCCGCGTTTGAGCAAAGTTGTGGGCCGGTCTCAGATGAGTGAACAGTGAGAATGTCATACAAGAAGTAATGGAATGAAGTAAAAATTTGTTGGACGAGCTTAGCTCTTTGCCTTGTTTGTTTTCTTTTCACATAACTATATTGATCTGTTTTTGGAACATGATGAGGTAAGTAAGATTATAATTTCATTATTGTACTTGTTGCGTAGTTGTGATCCATGTTTGTCTTTGAACTCTGCAAAAGTGTAATACAGGAATATCAGTATCCCCCTTGAAAGTCCAGAAAGTAAGGATAGTTTTGTTTTACAATTGTGGTTTTAATGAAAAGATGTAATGAACAGACGTGTAAGAAATTAATTGAAAAGATTGTAACATATAGACTTGGTCATTCCCAAAAAAGGAAGGAAAAAACCAAAATTTATTTTTTTCTTTGAAGACAAAAAACATGGACTGTATTAGTGTTGTAGTTAGTGAATTCGCATGGCACCTCCGCGAATTTCGTGGTTAGTGCTATCTTACAGGTATTTGCACAGCAGGTGTACAGACAGCTTATCCTTGCGCACAGATAGGCCATAAAAAAGGACAATGTTAACATATTTCGGAACGAGGTTTTAACCTGTAAGACATATCTTGTGTCAATTATATAATCAATTTAATTTATTGCGTATGTACAGTAGGTAAAAACTGAAAAAGTAAGGAGACGGAAACACGTGAAATTGAGGAAAACAGAGGTTGAGAGCTTCAGAGCGAGTGTTAGGCAACACCTGAATGAAACAGGGGAAAGTAATAAAAGAGAAGAAGAACTGATACTTTCAGAGATAAAACAGTGAAGGACAAGGCGTAGAAGAAACGCTTGGATAACAAACGAGATACTGAACCACTTGATGAAAGGAGAAAATACGAGTAGTGTTCAAATGAAAAGGTACGAAACGAAACAGGTTGAAATTTTATGGCGCTTTGGGATAACGTATTGCAACTTTTAGGGACGCAAATGTAGTGTCCTTCCTGGTTGTAACAAATTTCAGGTTGTGCCCTCATCAGGCAAGGTGATCCTCACCATCTTTTTCGACGTCTGAGGTCCGACACCCGTCGAATTCCTTGAACATGGAAAGACCATTAACAGTGACGTGTGCTGTGAGACACTCCGAAGCCTACAGAAGTCCATCAAGAGCAAACGGCCTCAGCTGCTCACGGAGGGAGTGATTCTGCTCCATCATATCGCGCGTCCACACATCTCTAGGGTCGCACTAAGTGTAGTGGCCAGAGGAGGTACCCCCCACATCCGAAATATTCTGTTTTGCCATTTAATGTTGAAATTAAATATCTTTTATTTCACTTTTTGTAAATTGTTTTATAAAGCCCTCCCCAGACTGGCCAAAAGTACTAATTTTTCACCCCCCCTCCCCCCCCCCCCCAGTAATTTCGATGACGCAGTTTGCGTCATGACCCCCTCCCGTGGGCACCACTGGTAGTGGCCAAATTCAAGTGGGAGCAGCTTGAGCATGCACTCTACAGCCCTGACATATCGCCCTGTGATTCCTTCTGTTTGGTCCGCTAAGGAAAAAAAAATCTCAAAGTGAAACGCTCCAACTCGGACGACGAACTGAACGGCACAGTAGAAGACTGGCTCTTGTCACAGCCACAGGGAATCCTTATTATGTAGTATTCTGCCTAGTGGCAGGTCCATGTCTTCGTACGGAGAATTTCTGATTCCATTGTTCCCTGTCTACAGCTTCTTCCTTCAGTCTGTTGTATCTCCTTCCATCTTTCATGTCGTCCAGATGCTGAATCCTCCTTCTTCCTCGTCCTGTGTTTCCTCTTATTTTTCCTTCGATGACATAGCGTAGGAGTCCCTAGTGTCTAAGTACGTGTCCAATCCAGTTGGCCTTTCTCTGTAGAATTGTATGCAGAATACTTCTCTCCTACTCTTCTCAGTACATCATCATTTTTCATGCGATCAGTCCATTTGATCTTTTCCATTCTCCTCCAGCAACACATTTCAAAGCTATCTAACTATTTTTTCTCCTTCTTTCTCATGGTCCACGTCTCTGCTCCATACAGTGCAATGCTCGAAATTTAGCACTTCATCAGTTTCTTCCTTAATGCCCAGCTCAACTTGCTGGTCAGCAGAGTCCTCTTCTTGTTGAACGCAGCTTTCTTGCTCGTATTTCGTTGGTGCAGTGGGCATCCTTTGTGATAAAACATCCCAGGTACTTTAACTGATTCACATTTTCCAGTTCCCGATTGTCAATAATTATTTTCAGGCCCCTGGAATTATATTTGAATAAAGTCTAGTGTGCCGTTAATGTGACGGGCAAGAATTACCTCCCGCGGCAACGATTCATGGGCTTATGCATGATAATTACATTTTTATTAATGATTTGTACTTAGTTTTATAATAATTTAGATACAGAAAGTGGTTTTTTTTTTGCATATTTTTCTTATGTTGCATGTACGACGCGGAAAGCATAAACGGTAGCGGCAGTCTTCGCCCGTTGCAGCAGAAAATGCAGTCTCTGGCACCACTGGCGATGCTGACGAGCCGAAGGCCGCCGAGTAGAGAAGACAGCGGAGATTCTGCCTTGCTTGCCGTGTTAAAGAAATTTAAAACAAAAGAAACTAAAAAAATCGTTACGTATGTGATTGTGAAAAGGAATGATGTACAGTTAAAACTAAGAGCTGTTTGCGTTGCTATCGAAAGGATTTTAATGTTGTTACTCAGCGTAAGCCGGGCGCAGTGGCTCAGCGCGCCCGGTCAGAGGTTTCAACGTTCTCTGTAATAAAAAAAGCTGAGCCAAAAACACGGCGAGGTTTCACCTCTGGCGATGGTGCTAATGTGAAAAATCGAGTAGCATCGTGGTTCGGAACCCACGTTAAATTGTAGTTCCCCCTATAACTGGCTGGGTAAATCAGTTCGAAGGTCGGAGGAAGGCAACGGCATACCAATCTCCAAACAGGACCATGCCTAGTAAAGCACTGTGATGTTCAAGCCAATGTACGGATTGTCGACCGCTTTACCTTACTACTCGAGTTTACTGATTATAAAACTGATATAATGTGCAATAAAAAAAATATTTTAATGGTGATTTATTCCTCATGTTGGACATGTGTATAATAGAACAAAGTAATTTGGAGTTCAAGGAAATTTATTTGCTTGTGTTCTACATGTAACTAAATGTTTAGTAGCAACAAGGGATCGGATTAAGAGTTACAATTTTGGAAGTTCCCGATGCCCGATGTTTCTTATAACAATATTTTCTCTCATTCTGAGTGGCAACGTACAAAGTAAGGTCCTTTGACATCTTATACATTAAAATAATCTACGAAAACTAAAGTCAGTCGGCCAGACCCAACTACTCGGCCCATTTCCTGCATTTTTGTTTTAAACGAAAGGTATTCATTCACAGATTTGTCATCTAGTATCACAATTAACTTAATCTCTCCATACTTTATTTTTATTTAAACGCGGTATCCTTTTGTCCTTGCATTGAATATTTTAATCGGTTTGTTTTACGTTATCTTCGGTTCTAATTGAGGTACGCAGTACTTTTCGACCTAAACAACACTCAGCGGATCAAGCTCTTTCATTTTCACTCTTTCAGCGAAAGATCCGTACGCAAAGACTGGAAAGTTGCCCAAGTTACTCCAATATTCAAGAAAGGCAATAGGAGTGATCCCCAAAATTACAGGCCTATCTCATTGACGTCGATTTGCTGTAGGATTTTGGAACATATACTTTGTTCGAATATTATGAACTACCTCGAAGAGAACGACCTATTAACCAGTAGTCAACGCGGATTCAGAAAGTATCACTTTTGCGAAACACAGCTTGCCCTTTATTCACATGAAGTGTTAAGTGCCATTGACAAGGGATCTCAAATCGATTCCATTTTTCTGGATTTCAGGAAAGCTTTTGACACTGTACCCCACAAGCGGCTTCTTATGAAATTGCGTGCTTATGGAATATCTCCCCAATTGTGCGATTGGATTCACGATTTCCTATCAGAAAGAACACAGTTCGTTGTAATTGACGGTAAGTCATCGAGTAAAACGACGGTAAGTCATAGAGTAAAGCAGAAGTTATATCTGGCGTTCCACAGGGAAGCGTTATAGGTCCCCTACTCTTCCTCGTGTTTATAAACGATTTAGGAGACAATCTGAATACCTCCCTTAGACTGTTCGCGGATGATGCTGTCGTTTATCGGTTAGTGAAGTCAAAAGAGGATCAAAAGCAACTGCTAAGCGATTTAGACAAAATTTCTGCATAGTGCGAAAACTGGCAATTGACACTAAATAAAGAAAAGTGTGAAGTTATACACATGACCACTAAAAGAAATCCGCTGAACTTTAATTACGCGATAAATCAGTCAAACCTTAAGGTCGTAGATTCTACCAAATACCTAGGAGTTACAATTACGAACAATTTTGACTGGAGAGAACACGTAGAAAATATTGTGGGGAAGGCGAACCAAAGGTTACGTTTCATCGGCAGAACGCTTCGAAGATGCACCAGCTCCACCAAAGAGACTACCTACATCACACTTGTCCGTCCTCTCCTGGAGTACTGTTGTCCCTTGTGGGACCCTCAGCAGATGGGACTGGCGGAAGACATTGAGAAGGTTCAGAGAAGGGCAGCTCGTTTTGTTTTATCACGTTACGGGGGGAAAGCGTCACGGAAATGTTGCACAAATTGGGGTGGAAATCATTAAAAGAAAGACGTTTTTCGTTGCGGCATGATCTGTTTGCGAAGTTTCAATCACCGACTTTTAGTTCTGAATGTGAAAATATTTTGCTAGCACCCACCTACTTAGGGAGACATGACCATCGCAATAAAATAAGAGAAATCAGATCGAAAACGGAACGATTTGGGTGTTCTTTCTTCCCGCGCGCGAGAACGGAACGGTAGAGAAAAGTTATGAAAGTGGTTAATGAACCCTCAGCCAGGCACTTGAATGTGATTTGCAGAGTATCTATGTAGATGTAGATGAAACACTTGCATTGATTGATTCTGAAGAAAGCTATACGTGAACATTCAACTTTACTTCAATTTTCCCAACTATTTTGTCATTCCACTAACAGTGCAAAGTACCGGTATTCACCACTATTCTAGTTAATTATTACTACACAGGGATGGAAATCAATCGGACTGGAATTATGAAAGATTTCAACCAAGTGTAGAATTATGTGCTTTCTCATTTTCAGAACAAGTAGGCCTAAGTGTTTTTTTTTTTTTTTTTTTTTTTTTTTTTTTTTTTTTTTTTTGACAGCAAACGTTAAAACGTATAGTGAATATCTTTAAGCATCTTCGCTGCTGTTCAAAGTTATTTAAAGAGACTATAGAATATTTAAATTACTCCTGAAGTGTAAGCTATTAAGTTCATTTACGATTACAAATCAAGCTAGAATTTTTTGCCGATTTAGGAATTGTGTACACACGAAGGAGGTTAGAATCCCTGGAATTGCCCTAACAATGAAAAAGGGAAGCCAGCCTTTGGTCTATGGAATCCACCAGACTACACATTCCGGCATTTGTTTGTGCCCAAAACATTCGGCATAGTGTATGTATGTGTAGGAGATCTAGTCGTTAAAATGTACGTCATATGTAAATAAATACTGCCATGTGACTGTCAGTTTAGTTGCTTTACGTAAAGAAGGCAATATTCACACAGTGTTTTAACCGAGAAATCTTTGTTTCGGGCATCAAAGCATGGCCCCTCTGACTTCAACCAATGCCACCTCTCTTTATTCTAACCTCCTTGGTACAAAAAATTATACGCATCGCAGATGACGCAAACACATAGGTTATCTGTGGTAGTTATAGCAACCTCAATAAAGAAGATGATGGCAAAGTAAATAAATGTTAAGTGGACTTAATTAAATCATTAATGTGTGGCTAAATGAATTTTACGCCCGCAATGAACGCGGCAAGAACCTGCAATAAGTAAAAATCTTCGGAGAACGTGTTGCAAACGACTTTGAATGTATTCGTGGTACATATGTATATACTTGTTAGGACATACAACGGTTGGCTTCTAACTTGTACACACAAGATCGTTCCACTGCATACAGTCCAAGAGACTTCAGTTATATCCACAGTGTCGTTTCGTACCGTTGTATTTGAACACCCATCGTATAAAAATGTAGTAAATGAAGCAGGCAAAATCGAGTGAGACCTGCAGAGATTCTACAGTCACGGTCTGCACGGCCACTACGGTCAGGGGTTCGAATCCCCCCTCGGGCATGGATATTTGTGCCGTCCTAGTTCGTAAGTAGTTCATAGGTAGCTTGTAAGTTTAGGGAATGATGACCCCGTAGTTAAGTCCCATAGACTAAACAAACAACAACCTACAGAGATTGACAGGAAGTGCAAATTGCCGACACAGGAGTAGTTACAGCACAAAAGCGAGTCCACAGACGCATATGTGTAACTAGAGGAAAGATAGATATAGAAAGATGAAAACAGACACTTGGAAACAAGAGAACCAACTGCATGAATATAAAGAGCTGGGGTGAATAATTGACCAAAGTAAAGAAAGACAACAGAGTTGCAAGGAATATATACGTACAGGGCTTGCACAAGGGGGTTGTAGACGCTTTTGTAGAAAGGGAAGAGTACTTGGAGATAGGAGATACGATACTGCTAGAATAATTTTACAGTGCACTGGAATATTTGAATCGAAAAAGGTCCCTGGAGTAGTGTTTTTTCTTCTGAACCGCTAATATTCCTGAAAGGACTGTCTGCCTGGTGTGCAAGACGCATGGGATAGGGGAAATACCCTCAGATTTAAAAAAAAAAGTATAATAATCCCGATTCCATAGAAAAAAGTGGTGACAGATGTGAAATTGCAGTGCTGTCCTAACTGGGGTAGGCTAGGGAAACGCAAGTCGCCGAAGTGGCGTCCAATTGAAAGAGCCACACGAAATTATTATTATAATAAGTCATGGTACCAAAATACAAACAATAATTATTTACAAAAGAATGGAAAAACTGGTAGATTCCGATCTCTGGGAAGATCAGTTTGGATTTAGGATATATGGAGCACGTGAGGCAGTTCTCACCCTACGATATCATATATAAAGTTGGTTAAGGAAAAGAAAACCTACGTTTATGGCTTTGAGGATTGGAGAATGCTTTTGAAAATGTTAACTGCTACACTCTTTAAGCTTCTGAAGGAGCAGGTTTAAAATACAGGGAACGCAAAGTTACATACAACTTGTACAATAACCTAACAGCAGTTGTAAGAGTAGAAGGACATGAAAAGGATTAAGTGGTTGGGAAGGCAGCAAGACAGTGTTGTGGCCTTTCCCCAGTTTTATTCAGCCTGTACATTGAGGAAAGGAGACATTTGGAAATGCGATTAAAGATCTGGGAGAACAAATAAAAGCTTTGCCGTTTGTCGATGACATTGTCACTCTGTCAGAGACAGCAATGGGCGTGGAAGAGCAATTGAACGGAATGGACAGTGTCTTGGAAGGAGGGCATAAGATGGACATTAACAAGAGTAAAACAAGGATAATGGAAAATCCGGTGCTGAAGAAATTAGATTAGGAAACAAGTCAGTAATAGTTGTAAATGAATTTTATTGTTTGGCAGTAATATAACTTATGATGGCCAAATAAAAGAAGATATAAAATGCAGATTGGCTATGGGAAAGAAAGCATTTTTGAAGTAGAGAAATTTATTGGTATCGAATACTAATTTCAATGTTAGGAAGTCATTTCTGAAGGCATTTTTCGGGAGTGTAACCTTCAACGGATGTGAAACGTGGCTGATAAGGAATTAAGATATAATAATAGAATCTTTTGATATGTGGTGCTACAGATGAATGTTGAAGATTAGATGGGTAGATTGCGTAATTCATGACGCGATATCTAACAGAATTGGGGGTGAAAAGTAATTTCTGGCACATCCTGACAAATTCTAAAACTGTAATGAATCATTAATTTTGCATTGCACGGAAGTGTGTGGGGTGAAACTCTCAGACGTAGAGACGAACACAATAAGCAGGTTCAGAAGGATGTAGGCCGGCCGCGGTGGCCGAGGAGACTAAGGCGCTCCAGTCACGGTCTGCACGGCCACTACGGTCGGGGGTTCGAATCCCCCCTCGGGCATGGATATTTGTGCCGTCCTAGTTCGTAAGTAGTTCATAAGTAGTTTTTAAGTTTAGGGACTGATGACCTCGTAGTTAAGTCCCGTAGACTTTACAAACATTTGAACATTTAGAAGGATGTAGGTTGCCGTTCTCATTCAGAGGGTAAGAGGGTTGTACTGGACGGGGTAGTGTGGAGAGCTGCATCAAACCAGCGTCAGTACAGAAGAAACAACAACAACAACATAACGTTATAGGAATCCACATTTACGCAGAGTTTTTGTGTTTTGTATTACATATAGAAAACATGTCTTTGTCATTTTCTGAATTTTCCGCTGTTCCCTACTTCCTTCAATATTTTTTTATTGATATCTATTAATTCTATGCAACTAAATAAAACGCACGGACGCTCCCAAGACTCAAACTGAGGCAAGATTTTACCGATTGACATGGAACAAAAATTATCCCAAACCTCAAAGTCACGATGGACCCGAAGAACAACAAAATAACAAAATGTGGTTAGGAAATGCGTTGTGACTGCAAGTTCAAACCGTGGTCACGGAAAAGGACGTTTTTTGTCAGGATGAAAAGCGAATCGGTTTTCCTTTGAGTTCACCTGCAAGGACTTTTTTTTTTTAACGAAACCTAACATTAAATGAATTCGCATCTAAACTGTGGTTTTATATTGTCTTTTTCCCAAATAGAATATGTCTTCGTCGTGTTAACGTAGCCTCGCTTACGTAAACTTTAATAGCCCAGCTCTCTCTCTCTCTCTCTCTCTCTCACTGCATTTGAACCTTGAAACTGACGAGGCCTTGGACTTCACACCACACGTGTCGCGCTACAGCTGTCACTACTACTACTAATACTACTACTGACATCCTATTTCCCTCCCGTCTCCAATTAAACCTGAACTCTAGGAGGCGCGACATATTGCGTGCTTTTATGCAGTACTAGCTTAAACCCGCGGCTCCGCTCACGTGTTGGTTGATTATGATAGGTAATGCGCGAAACATCAAATCGATTTTTTTTAAAGAGATGTGTTAAAAGAAATTTCTTTTTTTACTCCTTTATTTATTTATTCTTATATTTCCTTATTCCTATTCTTATCCTTACATAGAAAGAGCTGAAGGCATTGCAGCACGCATAGACCAAACATATGGTCTGTGGCATCACATTTCGCTGTATGTAATCTTCTTGCTATAGGGTCGCAAACGTCATCGCTGGCCTATCTTTCTTTTTTTTTTTAAATATAATTTGACGACTTTCAACCACCATATCTTCCACCCCCTTATAGCTAGCGATATAGAACTGCTATGGTGTACAAGAGAGACTTCGGACAACAATTACACACAGACCATTCGTTTGCGTTCTGTAGGTTTCGCTGCAGAGCGAAATATTAACACACACACACACACACACACACACACACGTAGAATTTTATATACACCGATAACTTTCCATCCCAATATATCCACCCTTTTATCATTATGAACCCTCAAGCAATAATGCAACCAATAAAACCATTTTCAAAGAGTAAATATAATTTTCAAAGAGTAATTATTGTTCCGCATTTCGCGTTCTGTTCTTCAAATTGCTAAATATTTATCAGATCGCTATAAAACCGCGCCTAAAACCTTCCTTAGGTATAAATTAGTAACTGTACAAATATTTAAGTATCTGTGTATTGTCATTCGGGCGTGATAAGCGTACACCGAACAGACATTCACATCAATATATATAGATAAATAGCTATCCGATCGCCGTAAAACGGTACTTAGAGCCTTCCCCAAGTAGTCGTTAGTAACTGTGCAAATTTTTAGCTCTTTATATCTTGTTGTTCAGGCGTGATAAACGTACACCGAACAGACATTCACATTTATAGATATAGATTTAACGTCTTTATCGGATATCCAAGCCTCATATCGAGCTTTCAAAATTTCATCTGTATCTTATCTCGTGTGGAATACTTATTTGTAAACTGCTTTGAAGAGATTTCCAATTATTGACTCGGTGAAAAAGTTTCAAGATGAAGTCTGAGATGGTACCGCTGTGTCGCTGTTAGCAGGAACTGACGACCTTAACTAAGAGCCTAGTTCGAAATATGCCATCATTTTCTGGTCTCTTGTAGGAGTTATTCATCGTCTTCCTACAGTACAGATGATTAATTGTACGGGGCCCTGAACTTCGCCAGGGGCGCACGTGGAAATTTTTTAGATAGTTGGCTAAGTAGGAGTGGTTAGAAGCCAAATGCAAATCTGTAGAAGAATGTATAAGAAGGGGAAAAGTAGATACCGCCTACAGGAAAATAAGAGAGACATTTGGGGACAAGAAAAGCAACTCTACGAATATCAAGAACTCAGATGGGAAACCAGTTCTCAGCAAAGAAGGGAAAGCTGAAAGGTGGAAAGAGTACATAGAGCAGCTCTACAAAGGAAATGAACTTAGAGACGATGTTGTAGGGAGGGAAGAGGAAGTAGATCAATATGAAATAGTAGATACTATACTGAGAGACGAATTTGACAGAGCCCTGAAAGACCTAGGTAGGAACAAGGCCCCAGGAGCAGATGACATACCCTCAGAGCTATTAAACTCTGGGAGAGCCAGCCATGACAAAACTATTTGAACTGGTGTGTAGGATGTATGAGACAGGCGAAATACCCTCAGACTTTAAGAAAAATGTAATAATCCCCCTTCCAAAGAAATCAGGCGCAGACAGGTGTGAAAATTACAGAACCATCAGTTTGATAAGTCATGGTTGCAAAATTTTAACACGAATTATCTACAGCAGAATGGAAAAGCTGGTAGAAGCTGACCTCGGAGAAGATAAGTTTGGATTCAGGAGGAACGTAGGAACCCGGGAGGCAATACTCACTTTACGTCTTATCTTAGAAGATAGATTAAGGAAAGGCAAACCTACATTTTTAGCTTTGTAGATTTGGAGAAAGCGTTTGACAATGTTGACTGGAATACGCTCTTTCAAATTACGAAGTCAGCAGGGGTAAAATACAGGGAAAGGAGAGTTATTTACAACTTGTACAAAAGCCAGACCGCAGTTATTAGACTCGAAGGGCATGAAAGGGAAGCATCAGTTGGGAAGGCAGTAAGACAGGGTTGTAGCCTTTTTCCGATATTCAATTTGTACATCGAGCAGGCGGTGAAGGAAAGCAAGGAATATTTGGAATAGGGATTAAAGTTCAGGGGGAAGAAATAAAAAACATTGGGTTTTGCTGATGACATTGTAATTCTGTCAGAGACAATAAAGGACCTGGAAGAGCAGTTGAATAGAATGGAAAGTGTGTTGAAGAGAGCGTATAAAATGAACATTAACAAGAGCAAACCAAAGTAATGGAATGCGTTCTTAGAAAATCAGGCGATGCTGAAGGAATTAGATTAGGTAATGAAACAATGAAGGTGGTAGATGAGTTTTGTTACTTGGGTAGTAAAATAACAAGTGATGGTCGCAGTACAGAGGATATAAAATGCAGAATGGCAATGGGAAGAAGAGCATTTTTGAAAAAGAGAAATTTGCTAACATCGAATATTAATTTAAGGGTAAGGAAGTCTTTTCTGAAGACATTTGTGTGGAGTGTTGCCTTGTACGGGAGTGAAACATGGACGATAAGCAGTGCGGACAGGAAGAGAATAGAGGCTTTTGAAATGTGATGCTACAGAAGAATGCTGAAGATTGGGTGGGTAGATCGCATAACTAATGAAGAGGTACTGAACAGAATTGGTGAGAAAAGGAATTTTTGGCATACCCTAACTAAAAGAAGCGATCGCTTGGTAGGACATATTCTTAGACATCGAGGAATCGTAAATTTTGCATTGGAGGGAAGTGTGTGGGGTAAAAATCGCAGAGGGAGGCCAAGAGAGGCGTATAGTAAGCAGATTCAAGTGGATGTGGGTTGCCATTCTTATGAGGAGATAAAAAGGCTTGCTAAGGTAGAGTAGGGTGGAGAGCTGCATCAAACCAGTCTCCGGACTGAAGACCATAACAACAACAGGTACTCCTGTTCGGGGAAAACAAAAATACGAAGTGACGAGGTCATCACACGAAGCAAAAACACTCTGAGTAACAAGCTATATTGGCGTCCTGCTCAAGGTTACGTAACTCAGCGCCCGTAGTAGCGAGAGACTGGAGATATGAAATCAAATGTTTGTAAACCAATGGACCTGCAGTGGTCATCGGTCCCTAAACTTACAAACTTCTGCTAAGAACAATACATACACAAACGCGTGTGAGCGTTCGAGGGACTCGAACCTCCGACGGGGAACGGCCGCGCACTCAGTAACAAAGCGCCTTAGAGGGCATGGTTAGAGATACGAAGCAGACTATGAAGGATCTTTCTGGTTGTTGTCATTATTGTCAGACATACCTAGCTGTCAATGAATGAATACGGTAAGTGGTGGAAAAGTAACGCGTTTTCTTGCTCACCAAACTTGAGATGACGCATCCGAGAGGTCATCGGTTCACATCCCGATCTGACCACGAAGATGTAGGGTTTCCTCGCTTTCTTGAGGGGGCCACACCCTGCCTATCTAACGCATGGTAATTTAGGCAAGTATTTGAGCCATTTCTTAAAAAAAAAAAAAAAAAAAAAAAAAAAAAAAAAACTATTCGATGCACGACCTTAATATTTTTACTGTATGTTAAATGTTGCTAATAGAGTCAACTGTACTGAAATCTAATTTATACATTTTATAGTTTTTAAGAAATTTTTTTTTTGGAACTTCCTAATGGGGAATATTAATGAATGTAGTACCGTAGGTGGCTTTTTCTGTTGTGCAGAGTCTCTGAAAATTTCATTGATTTATCTATGATTGTTTCTGATATAATGGGCCACATGTACTGAACATTTTAGTTTGCACGAAATTGACTTTAAGGAAATTTTTTTTGAAATTTGTTACTTACAGTTAATTACAACTGTCCTGCTACATATGATGGCCCTTCTTTGGCCTGTAGCAGGTCTTCCAGCTTCTTTTACACCTACCTGGATGATTGTATTGCTTTCTTGGCCACATTAGTGCAGACCCTTTTGCATCGGCTATCCTTATTTTATTCAATGTTGTAGCCCAGTGATCATATTTTCACCAGGATTAATTCTCAGATTTTTCAGAACCCAACACTTTCTAATATTACCACAATTGAATGTAATAACAGCATCATGAACTCTTAGTTTCATTGTATGCATGCCTACAAATACAGTTTTAGGAAGGCGGTTCCAACATTCATTTGGGTTTTGTGTCTGTCCATGCAGACATTTCCTTAGGAGGTCAGGATGGGCCAAGTCTCTGAATAACAGCAGCAGGAAGAGAATGCTGGTGAGAATAAGATTCTCCAGATGCCTGAGCCCTATTGTATTTGCACCACGAATTTTCTCATGATGGACATAATGCATGATACGGCTTATCATCAGTAGAGGACTTATGGAAGAATATGGTCCAAACATCTCTCTTCATTGCCTCCAGCTTTCCTTTATTTCTCCTAATTGCCTACCCATAGTATACCTGCAAGATTTCTATTTCAGTTTTAGTTAACCGTCCTTCTCCGGCCAACAATTTTCAATCTTCTAATATTTTTCCTCTCATGTCAACAGTTAGTTCTCTCAGCCTTGTTCCAAAACGTTTTTCAACATAGTCTACACATTCTAATTTGCTAATAATGGCATCTCCATATGGCTTAGAGTTCACCACATTGTTGTATGCTTGTCACCATCGCTGAAATATTTGATGAAACGTACAGCTTTGTTTCTACAGAGCAATGAAATATTTGTTGTACTCCATGAACTTCTATACCACCTCCTGCTCCTCTAAAATTAGCCACACAGTTATGTTATTTATGTTCATTGACTTTACAACATTTGCAATATTTAGACATTATCTCCACATCTAACTCTTTACCACTGTCTAGACTCGTGGCAGTCACTACTACATTCAGAGAAGTATGTCCTCTTTTCTGCCAACTTCCATAAAGTGCAACTGCAATATCCGAACATCCATCATTTTCTTCCACTGCTTCCATAGCAGCCAGTTTCATGCTTTCCTCGCTGACCTCACATACAGCATTCTTTAATATTGCAGTCAGTTTTTCAAATTCATTTGGTAGTTGATGTAAGTTTATCACTGAACAAAATATTCTCCCTGCAGCTATGCCCTTGTCAATGAACCTAGGGGATAAACTAATGTAGTATTTATTTCATAAGGGCCACTTGCATCTGGTTATGAAGAACTCATAAATGAAATCAGACATGAACATTTAGTGCAAATTAAATCCAAAGGTATTGCAAGGCCTTTTCTCCCACTGTCACTCTTAGAAATTTTCACACTCTGTGACTGACCACACTGTCTACGTTGTACAAATTTAGAAATTACATCTGATAATATTTCCAAATTGTAATAATGTCACTTACAGAAAATTTGTTGTAACTATCTGGAAAAGGTGAGAGCTTCTTTGATGAAGCACTTGTTGAAGAATTACAATTAGGAACATCGTTGCCAGGCGACATAACCTCTTGTACAGAAGCTTTCTAAATTTGTTTCCTCTCAATTGCCTTTTCTTGAAAACGCCTTTACGTTTCGTCATCTTCAATAAACACAACAAAACACACTTACACAAATACTGCAAACGTAAGTATAACAACTACTCGCAATCACATTTGAACAAAGCAGACTGCGTCTTGGAAGGGTGTTGTTTACAAACAGCAGAAACAAAAGAATACCGATCATTGCATTCCAAGGATAGCCAACACACTCGAGGGTAAAAAAAAATCCCTAACGTGCAATGTAGGTGATATAAAAATCTAAAATATATGCGAAAAGTGGGTGACAGAAAAGTGGGCATGACACAAAAACACACTTCGTAGGAAAATGCTCTTTAAATGCTCGAAAAAAATTTACAGAAAGGACAGAAAATATAAATCAGGATGGCTGGGCGGAGATTTGAACCGGCGTGCTCCCGAGTGCGAGTTCAGTGTGCCGCGCGGGAATGGCCGCCAGCATAACCACGTTACAGATCGTGCGGCCTCTCGCGTCCTTTCTCGGACATGGGTGTATGTATGTTGTCCTTAGTACAAGTTGGTGTAAATAGTTTGTAAGTCTATGGACCGATAAGCAACGGTAGTTTGGTCCCATACAATTGCAACATTTCAACATTGCTAGCCAAATGTTTAAATTTTTGTAAATCTATGGGACTTAACTGCTTGGTTTTTAGTCCCTAGCTTACAAACTTCTTAAACTAAGGTAAACTAAACTAAGGACAACTCACACACCCATGACCGAGGGGGGACTCGAAACCCCGACGGCGAACGGCCGCGCGCACCGCAGCACGGCGCTTCAGTGCGCACGGCTATTCCGCCGCGGTCATTGCTAGACATTAGGCAAGTTCGAAGAATGCTCAACCGTAGTCTGCCCTGCCGTGTTTTGGAATCTCATGCCGCTAGTCAGCAATACAAGAATATGGAAATTTGCGACCCTTTATGAGGGTTATAAGGAGCTGTTAGAGGAAATGCGAGAATTTGAACTTTGCGCCATTTTGACATATGACGGTTGGCAGCTGTGGTCTTTTGATGTTTATCTGCAATCCTTAGTGTTTAGTAGCCTGTTAGCTTTTGTGTAGTGGGCATTGCTGTTTATTTTAGTTATGGAGCAGATGACAACTGAGCAGGTACCAAAGTGATAAAAAGTTATTGTGAACTGCGTGTGAATCTCGTACGTAATGCTGCTCCAGCCGAATCATCAGTGCGGAAGTTGGTCCGGAAGTTTGAGAGCGCGGTTTCTGTTTAAAACGAGAAGGAATAAAAACGAGCGCGTTCTGTTGGAACATAGAAAATAATGCCGTCGTGCGTGACAACGTGACAGTAATGACCCAGAGAATCGGCGCGCTAGCGAGCTCAACAAAGAAAGTTATCACCAAGTGTACTGTACGAAATCCTTTCAAAAGCTTTGAAAGTGCAGCCGTACAAGATTCAATTTACACTAGAGCTGAAGTCTGCACATCATGGAAAACAACAACATTGTGCCTAATGGGCCTTGGCTCGACCAGCGGAAAACGAGATCAAAATTTTTGGGCCTATACATTTTATCAGATATGACGCACTTATCTGAGTGATTGCGTCATTAAGAAGAAATGCAGAATTTGAGGTAAAGAAAATCCACGAGCTATTGTTGAACATTAGATGCATTCACAATGGACGACTTTGTGGAGTGGTTTCTGGGTCTTTTTGAAGATGTTGAGCAAGATACCGTCACTGTGAACGGCGACCGCTACCAAAACATGCTTTTTTATAGGTTTTTCCTTCTAACTGATGAAGAAGACCTAGTTTCAATAAGATGGTGCGACATGTCACTTATCCCGTGAAACGGTTGCTCCGCAGAATGAAACGTTTGCCGCGAGGAACTTGCCGAGTCCTCCTTCGAGCATGTGTGTATGTGTATGTGTGTGTGTGTGTGTGTGTGTGTGTGTGTGTGTGTGTGTGTTTTGTCCTTGTCATAAGTTCGTTTGTAAGTCTAAGTACCGATGCCGACAGTACTTTGGTCCCTTAGGTTTCAAACATTTGAACCTTTATTACGAATTCGAAATATTGAAACATCTCGAGCGTTTCAGATAGTGAAATGAATTCATGGGCGAAGTTGAAAATGTGTGTTAGAGCGGGCTTCGAACCCGGATTTCCCCCTTTAGGCCAGCAGTCGGCCTAACTAATTACGCTATCCAGGCACGTTCACCTTGTCCAAATTCTCTACTTATAGTACAGTACTATGGTTGTGTAATTGAATATTTTTTGATGAAAAGATTCCTCAAAACATAATTTCTTTGCGTAGCAACTAGAAACGACCTGGCAGATCATTTTGGGGGATTTGTCAAATCAAATTGTTCGTGGGCAAACCACAAACAATACATCAACTAAAGGGTGACATCAACTAAGATATTAACCATGTTTTTAATGAGATCCCACCACATGTTTGTGAACTTAAAAAACACACCTTTTCCTCATTGTAGGGCCCGCAGCATGAAATACGTCGTAAAAAGACATTTGAACTAATGAGAATTACGCAAAATGCTGCAACTGTTTTATTGTTTCCCAATTGCCGTTATGCCATCGTCAATTGATATCTGTGAAGTACATGTTTTATGAATATGAAATGGATGTTTTTGAGGCACCAATACTTACATAATATATAGATAGATATTTCATATAGTATGTATCTGTTACGAAAACATTTATTGAATTTTGTATCCACACAATTGCCTCTTTTGCGTCTTCACCGCGAATTTTTATGATCTGCACCATTCTGTAGTAATAAGCCTTTGAAAGAAATGACATAACAACATCGCAGAATCATATAAAAATCTAGTGGTTGTCAGATATGATAGCTTCACATGTCAAAACAAGAATATCAACACCTTGTCAACTAGACTTTCTTGGCGCTATTGTAAGTGTACTGGAAGTTTGCTGACTGCTGGTACCACATAATGTCGAAACATGGAACTAAAACACCTTGCGCACGTTACCACGGTTCATCCAAGATTGTGATGCAGACCCGAACTTCCTAGCGTGAATCACAAAGAAATAAAGCGAGCAAAATCAGAACCGCACAATTGTGCGTGCAGGACCTGAAAGGGCTAGACCGCAAAGGCATCGTTTGCACAGCGGCAGACGTCTTTGCTCAGCCAGTTAGCACGAATACTTAGGAATTACATACGCAAATCGTGTTAGTCACTCTACGTACCTACGTGACAAACGAATCAGTATCCCCACAGCAGTTTCTGAGGGTTTTGACTAATGATTAATCCAGTGTTAGTTTGTAACGGAGAACAAATTATGTGATACAATTACAAATCAACAATTTTTGGACTTTTTTCTGTACTTTTTCTGTGAAACCTTGCTTCTTTGCAAAGTGCATGGTTCTAGGTCAACGAGAACTAGCCCGTACGCTTTAATAACTGAAATTGCGAATACCAAAATATGTGACGTACCTAGCTGTTTATTATGAATGCACTTCAGTAGCTTACATACACACACACACACACACACACACACACACACACACAAAAGTGAGTTGGCGGCAGTAGAATCGTTCTGCAGTTCTATTTACATTCCGGCCCTGTAGATTTCTTCAACAGTCTTTCTCGTAAAGAACAACGCCTTCTCTCTAGCGACACCCATTTGAGTTCCCGAAGCATTTCAGTAACACTCGTGCACTGATCTAACCTACCAGTAACAAACCTAGCCGCCCACCTCTGAATTGCTTCCATGTCTCCCTTTAAACCGAGCAACACTCATGAGGGGGTCGCACAAGCGTTTTATATGCATTTTCTTTACAGATGAATTACATCTTCCCAATAAATCGAAGTCGACCATCCGCATTCCCAACGATTTTTCTTATCTGCTTATTTCATTTCATATCATGTGCAGCGTTACGGCTAGATATTTAATTGATGGGAAACTGTCAAGAAGCACATTACTAATGCTACATTAGAACATTACTTGATTGTTCCTTCTAATGATCTGCATCATCTTACATTACTTAGCGCTAGTTACCATTCCTCACACCACCTAGAAATTTGGTCCAACATGCCCGGCATCATACTACAGTCATTCAATGACAAGACTTTTCTGTGTACATCATCAGCAAACAGACGCAGATTGACTCTCACTCTGTCCGTCAGATCATTCCTTTAGATAGAAAATAATAGCGGTCCTTTCCCTGGGGCAATCCTGAGGAGACCCTAGTCTCTGATGAACACTCGCAATCGAGTATAATCTACTGGGTTCTATTAATTATGTAGTCTTCGAGCCACTCACATATTTGGGTACCTATTTCATATGCTCGTACCTAGTCAAGAACTGCAGTGCGGTACCGTGTCAAACACCTTTATAAAATCGAGAAATATACAGTCTGCCTGTTGCTCTTCATCCATAGCCAAAACGATGTCATGAGAGAAAAGGGCAAGCTGATTTCGCTCGATCGGTGCTGCTTCTTAAAGCCGTGCTGATGCATGGACAGTACCTTTTCTTTCTCAAGGTAATTTACTATGATAGAACTGCAAGAATTCTAGAGCAAACTGATGTTAACGATATCGGTCTGTAATTATGTGGGGCCGTTCTTTTGCCTTTCTTATACACGGGCGTCACCCGCGCTTTTTTCCAGTTGCTTGGAACTTTGCTCTGCAGCAAAGATTCGCAAAAAATGCGAGCTAAACAAGGACCAATGCCGCAGAGTACTCTTTGTAAAACCGAATCGATACCCCAACCGGACTTGGCGACTTTTTAGTTTCCAATTCTCTCAGTTGTTTCTCTACACCGGCTACGCTATTACTATGTCTTCCATTTGGGAGTTAGTGCGATTATCAAATGAAGGTACGTTTGCATGGTCCTCCTCCGTGATTGATTTCTGAAAAGTTAAATTTAAAACTTCGGCCTTCATTTTCCACAGTGTGCAGACAATATCAAATTGCAGGCATTATCTGTCACAATCGACAACGCATTGCCCGACGGTTTACACTACTTAGCATTCTGTGAGGGGCTATTGTTAAATTTGCAAAACTTACTACTTGGAAAAAAAAGAGTGTATTGGCAATTGAATGGTAAAGGGAATCTCTGTATCATTAAACTCAATCCAAGATAGCAAAAACAACCAAAATATTTTCCCAGTTTGGAAAAAGAAGGTTGTCCTTATTTATGTAATAAACTATTAGTCCGATCGAAAAGTGTTAGGTAAGGAAGTTATCGAACTTAAAACGCACAATCGATTGATTTTTTTATAATTATCGATTGTTTTATTAGGTTTACAGATATATCGAACAACAAACTCAACAAAACTTAAAAATCGGATTATGTATAATTCGTTAACTTTTAAGTACTGCAAGTATAGCCTGCCGTAAGTAAAAAATGGAGTTGTAAAATTAAAAATAATAATTATTTTACAAGATACATTAATTTTTTCTGATCAAAGGCATTTTCGGAAATTAACTACATTGGTCAAAACAATTAAGGGATCTGAGGTATTATCATCGGCAGAATTAATTAAAATGGTTAGATGGTATGTGTTAGTTCTACGGAGTAGAAAAAAAATATTACGGCAACTGATATAGTGGTAATAACAGAATGACCAAGCAGTCTACGGAACGTTAAACCCTAATCTTCCTTCCTCCTTCTTGTAATAACAGAAAATTGCTGCACATGGAGTTGGTGTTGACTTTATTTACTCTACGTAACGGATTACACAAGCAGTTGGGTTCAGATAGTGTAATGAGAAGGCAGTGCAATTCCACAACAACATGACTTAGCCGAAGCTAAATTGGAGGGTTGGAAGCGGGACAGACACCGAGGTCGTGGCTGCAGCTATTGGAGTGTTATTTCCTGGACCTGGACGCAATTTCAGACAACAGGAAGCGTTAAAAGAAGGCAAGGCCAAGGACGTCCACGGGTAACATCAACCAGAGATGATATCTGCGATTAACAGTCCTTCGAAACAGGAGGCTGAATGCAACTCAGGTGCAATGCAGCCTCAAGGTAGCAACAGGATGTGCGACATCAACACAAACAGTCTGAAATCGCCCTCAGAAATGTGGCATCTACGCACGGAGGTCTATGGTGTGTGTCCCATTCAAACAACGGCGCGTTTAATCAACGAAACTGGGCGAAGAAACATCAAGACTGGTGTCGTAACGAATGACGCCTAGTTATGTTAACAGATGAGATTTTGTGTACAATCGGACAATCGTCGTCCCCTCATCTGGAGAGAAGGTGGAACAAGGAACAATGCTGCTTATGTCGGGGAAACATCACCATATAACGGTGGTGGACGAATGGTGTGGGCAGGAGTCAGTATTTGCGGACATACGGAGCTCTGTCGTTCAGAATAGCGCTTCGACTGCTGAGAGGTATAGAGACGCAGATGCTTCAACTTTTGCTGTGCCCTACGCTGGTGCCATAGGAGATAGCGTCCTTCTGGTGGACGACACCGCCCGTCCCCACAGAGCTACACTGGTGGACAACTGTTTTGGAGCTGAGATAACTGAACATATGGAGTGGCCAGCTTGTTCACGGACTTGAACCCCTTTGAGCATGTCTGGTATGCCCTTGGCAGACGCATTGCAGCCAGACCAGCACCTCCCACAACGGTTGAAGACCTGAATATTGCACTCCCTCAAGAGCTGATTGATAACCTCATACTGTCCATGTCACTCAGGTGTGCAACTGTACTGGCTGTCCAAGATGATCACGCACCACAAAAGGGCAACGAGAATGACTTTTCACTGTTATGGTAGCCCCATGGGGTCTGGCTCTAAGTAAACACTTTACTCAAGTAAAGAGTTGAGACGACAAAGTATCGTACTGCATCACACACAAATTACAATTGCAAGCAATATCTGAATAAAATACGTTACCATATATATATATATATATATATATATATATATATATATATATATATATATATATATATATATAAAGGTGGGAATGAATGTGTGACACACGATGAATGTGTCAGTTGGGACAGCGCAGTGGAATTTGACAGTTATGGGCTATGGCATCAGACGACCGACTCGAATGCGTCTGCTAACATCAGGACTTCGGCTGCAGTGTATATCCCGCTCCATGACGGTGTGGTCTGAGTTTACACTGTTGAAATAAAGTGGGGAGGAAGAAGACGGGGGCTAGTACACAACTTATTATGCCTGCAGACAAGCTGATGACAGTAGGTGGAGGAGGGCCTGGGATAAAACGGGGAAGAGGTATAAGCTACAGTTAGAGGCTGTCATCTGTGGATAGCTACGTCAACTTCTTCAATACACAGCTCCCATTGTTTTGACACTGCTAGACCTCATTGTCGCGGTGGGTTCTGCTGGGCTTTGCAAGGTGGCTACATGTTTTATAATGATTTACAATATATACAATTTTCTACGACCTAAAACGCGTTTTTGTTGTCAATTGTCCAGACATATAATCACTGAGTAGTACTTGTTATTAACAACAAATGTCTGTCAATAGTCAATTTTCACTAAATAGTTGGCATGTAGGCTTAACATGACCTGAAAATATGCTTGGGTGCAAGATAGGGTGGGGCAAGATTGGGAGCTTCTCCGTCTTGTCCCTGCTATTTGTCCAACCTTTAGGAACTTTTCCTATCATTAATTTACCTCGCTGCTGGTTCTGAACAAGTGCTTTATACATCGAATAAAATTTTAAATGGAATGTTTATTCATTATTTCCCACCCCCATGAACCACAGACATTGCTGAGGTGGGGTGGCTTGCGTGACTCAACGATACAGATAGCCGTACCGTAGGTCACAGAGTAACATATACAGAGAAGCAGCCCTCCCCCCCTAAACCACTGTCCTACGCTCCCCTCGTAGTTCCGTAAGATGCTAGCAGGTGTCAAGCGGTTCCGTGGCTTAGTACCGGTAGACCACACTAGAGGAACTTCTGAGGGTGCCTCTCGCACGTCAGAGGGTAGCGTGGATGGGAGGCTGAGGGGAGAGCTCGTGCCGCCTGCCACGAGGTCACGGCTGTGTCCGGTGTGACGGCGTTTGAGGGGAGGTGGTGGTGGGGACAGCCGCTACCTGCCGCCTGCTCTGGACAGTTTAAAGGGCTGCTTCTGACCTCAGCGCCATCGTGGGACATCTTACGGAACTGCTTCAGCACCCCCCCGACCCGCACCCCTGATCGTGAGATCGGGCCCTTACGGGGATTTCGCGTCTGTATATATTTGACTGTGCGTAGGTGCAACCACAGCGGAGGGCTATCTGTGGACAGGGCAGACAAACGTGTGGTTCCTGAAGAGGGGCAGCAGCCTTTTCAGTAGGTACAGGGGCAACTGTCTGGATGATTGACTGAGCTGGCCTTGCTTTCTGTTTTACATTGCCATCAATTTCAAGGGTTACTCGCCAATGTGGCATTTACTGACTATAATTTACAACTAATTGTACTAAGAACGACGTGGTTTTGGTACTTCTTAAGTGTGCTGTAACTTTGAGATAGCAACACACGAATTATAAGGAGAAAAGCATGAAAATACTAAATGGAAAATGTCTTCTCTGCAGGACATAGCTTGCGACCGTAGAGACATCTATCGGTTGGTACGGTTACTGGGGTCCGATGCACTACTGTCCCCAGACGCTTGTGTGCCTTAACGATACAGATAGCCGAACCGTAGGTACAACCACAGCGGAGGGGTATCTGTGGAGAGGCCAGACGGCCTTGTAACATCAGCTAATGTGGCTTTGCCACACAGTTACTGTGAACTGCCGAAAGCAAGCTCTACTGCATGAGTGACAAAAGGAATTTCTGGCATACCTTGAATAAAAGAAGGGATCGCTTGGTAGGACACATTCTCAGACATCAAGGAATCGTAAATTTAGCATTGGAGGGAAGTGTGTGGGGTAAAAATCACAGAGGAAGACCAAGAGAGGCATATTGTAAGCAAATTCAAATGGATTTGGGTTGCCGTTCTTATGAGGAGATGAAAAGGCTTGCTCAGGATAGAGTAGGGTGGAGAGCTGCATCAAACCAGTCTCCGGACTGAAGACCATAACAGCAACAGCATTCCTTATTCCAACTTTTCCTAATTTATTAAAAATTATGCGTTAGGCTATATGGCAAATAAAAATAAACAACACTTGCAAATTGACCACACCAGTGAATGGGTTTAGGAAAACAGGAATTTGGCCTGTAAAAAGAAATATGTTTCAAGAATGTGATTAACTTCCCTGTTCAACTACAGACATTCATCATGTTCTCGCATCAGAAGTTACAGGAACTGAAGAACAAATACCAGAAATGTTGTCTATAACACTAGAAAAATTAACAACTGAAGATGAAGTCTCTGTTTGTTCTAGCTTTCCATTTATCAGCCTCGAAATGGTTTTAGCTATTCTAAAGGAGGATGAAAAAACACCAAACGAAAACCATCTAACAGATATGAAAAACTTTTGTTTTAAACTAGATCTCCTTATACAATTGATCTGAAGAAATTATAAGAAAAGAAGCCGCCAAAATTTCTGCATCTAAATTAAAACTCTTCTCAAAGAAATTTCATGAACGTAGGATACAACTTAATGACAAAGAAAAAGTTACGAGTGTTACTGACTTCTTAAACAATCCTTTATGCTTAAACAATCCTTTATGCTTAAGAGACAATAAACTGAGATCGAATGACAACGACCTTTTTTTTTTTAATTTTTTAAGGGCCTCATTTCTTTTTCCTTTTTTTTTTCTTTTTTTCCGTGAGGAAGTGGCATACTCAGAATGATGTGTCCCAGTGGGTGCACCTGCCACCCTAGGGAAAACAATCGTCACCCAAGAAAAGAAAAGGTCATGGCAAAGGCTGCATGCGGTGTAATGGATGCGGACGCTGGGGCCACGACTCTTGTGCAGAGACAGAAAGTGATGATGACGAGGGTGTTCACATTTGTCTACGTGAAAGTAACAGGCCTAAACCATGTCTACAAACCTTATCTGTTCATTATTCCGTAATTGAAGTGTGTATTTAAGCTTTAGAGATGAATTCGTGTTAGTTCCCGTCTTACCTGGCATATGGTGCAAGACGGGGAATTTGTTGTAGTTTACTTTTCAAATCGAGATATATATAACTGAATGTAACAAGTTTGCAGGTTTCTTTGCATGTTAATGTAACTCAGTAGTTGAATAAACTAATTACAATCAAATTATTTTGATTTGTTTAATTTTGTCCCTTTTGTAATGGGTTAAAGTTAGATTCCCCATCTTGCGCCGCCTTCCCCTAATACGCGTTGGTGGCTCTTCGTTTCGGCAGCTGGGGGAATCGAGTCTGCCCCACACACGCAAACGATTAGCTCGACTAATGATACCTGTATTTGCAGTAATAGAGTATCAGAAAGGTATTCGATTGTACCTTTCGACACGATCGTTTTCAGACTAAGGTTCTCTACCTCAAAAAGATCCGTTTAACCTTCTCTTTCATTATGTATTTCACAGTAATGTTTTTAAAGGAAACGCCTTTTGCTACTGCAAATGAAGGGTTTTATTTTTATAATTCACCCCTTGTAGTCAAAACAAACTACAGTGGACACAGTATGGCAGCAGATGACAGTGGAACGAGAAAAATGCAAAGTTTTTTTAAGAAAACAGTGGAACCTTTCGACCTGGTTGTCGGAAAGAGACTGATGAGGAGTAGCAAGTGCTGACACCCACTGATGATGCCTTGTGACAAAGGCGAAACGCGTATGGGTGACTTATAAAAATAAAACCATTTGCAGTAGCAAAAGGCGTTTCTTTTAAAAACATTACAGTGAAATACATAATATTCAGCTGCTGCTCAAATGGCCACTGCAAGCAACGTATTCTCTTTCATTGCTCGAAGTTTTGTAACAATATCAAGGAATCACCATGTAGATGCTTAAATGTCAGAGATAATTCTGTAATTTACCGTATTTTGTGATGCGAGGATGGAGGTGATACTAGAAAAAACTGTTATTTGCATGTCTTTGCAAGTCTGTACATTATGCAAAACAAGACAGCGGCTTGGCGCATATCATGCATAAAAGTCTTCTCTTCCGCGCTATTGTAGTCAATCAGCAGACATCCGCTCTCTGTTTGTGTCAATAAAGGCACTGACTCTTAGACGCAGAGCAACAAACTGAAAGCGGAGTCTCGCAAAAGAAGAGTCAGGCGAATGGAACAGATATGTTGTTAGACATTCCGTAATTAGGGGTAAAATCAGAATTATGAACAAAATAACATTATTTAGAATAGTCTATAGACACGACATGTAACTCCAATATGAAGTACGTTGCACTGTAAAACTCAGTTCCTTCCAAATGTCACGTCCATAATATTTTGCGGTGCACACTTTGTGAGAGATTGAGTTAAGACCCAACCAGGCACTCTACTTCACCACTATCACAGTCTAACATAGACACTGGCCAAACTTTATGGGAGAAAAAGTGTAGGATGGATTCACAGGTGCTCTTGGGCGCACGGCAGCTAAGTCTTTAGCACCAAAACAGATTTAAAAAGTGAGGAAAATAAAAGAAATATCCATCAAGTAATGTATGCAACTCAGGTAAAAAACAAAAAGTAGGTGAAGATGAGAATAGTCCCCTATAGGAAAAGTTGGAGATAAAGTTAAAACAACTAAGCGAACGAACCTCGTTGGTTGATCACAGGAATAAGAGGAAATTCCGCCGTATGCAAGACACTTCAATTTTTGTTATATTTCCGAAACATGTTTCAGCACATTTTGTACCATCTTCAGTGAAATTTTTTTAAATTTCTTGTTTGTAAATTATGATACTATTGTACAAAATGCCTTTGTGATATAAATCTAAAAAAGCTTTTTACCAGATCTTTAACAGTGTTGTAAGTTGAGTTTGCAGACAGAATTATCTATTTTAGTTTTTCCGAAAATTAGGTTTAGAAATACGACATTCACAGTTTTTTTTTTTTTTTTTTTTTTTTTTTTTTTTTTTTTTTTTTTTTTTTTTTAAATATACGTACCTTACATTATGCTACTGTAAGATCATACAGTGAAGTGCTTATTACTTCTTGTAATAATTTTGTACAACTTGTCACCTGCAAGGCAAAGCAAACAAATGGGAAACGCCAATTAGAAGTAGACCTCGGTTTTCAAGGATGTTTATCGTGGACGTTTGTGATTGCTGAGGTGTCAGATGCAATACTGGGTGCAGATTTCTTGTTTCATTATGCAACTGAAGTAGCTATTGGCTCATCAACCATTACTATTGGGAGTCATCCGTAGATCAGACCATGGGCATCGCCAGTTCATCTAGTAAGGAAGAAAGATGGTACCTGTAGACCATGCGGAGACTATCGGGCACTCAATAGCCGTACCACTCCTGATCGTTATCCAATACCAGATCTTAGGGATTTTACAAACGCACTGGCAGGCGCAGCAGCTTTTAGGGTCATTGATTGTCGAAAAACATATCACCAGATACCTGTCGCACCTGCTGATATTCCGAAGACACCTGTCACAACGCCATTCGGTTTATTTCAATACCTCCGTATGCCATTTGGTCTGAAAAATGCGGCACAAACTTGGCAGCGGTTTATCGATGAAGTACTGAAAGACTTACCGTACTGTTTCGCATACCTTGACGACATCCTGTTTTTTCTGCATCAGAGGAATTGCATGAACTGCATCTCAAGAATGTTTACCAATGCATTGACGCATATGGAATTTCAGTAAATGAAAAAAAGAGCTTACTTCGACGACGTCAAGTGCCATTCTTGGGTTATACAGCTACAGCTTCTGGTATCAGTCCACTGCAAGATAAGCTTACCCTTATCGAAGAGATGGCTCGCCCCATCGATTATCAGCAACTACGCCAGTTTCTTGGAGCAGTCAATTTCTATAAACAACAACTACCCAATTCAATACAAGCGCCTTTGACGTCAGCACTAGCCGGCAATCCGGCCGCGGTGGCCGAGGAGACTGAGGCGCTTCAGTCACGGTTTGCACAGCTACTACGGTCGGGGGTTCGAATCCCCCCCTCGGGCATGGATATTTGTGCCGTCCTTAGTGTCAGCTAGTTCATAAGTAGTTTGTAAGCTTAGGGACTGATGACCCCGTAGTTAAGTCCCATAAGCTTAACAAACATTTGAAACATTTGATCTAGCCGGCAAGGATGCTGTGGGCAAACGACCTTTGCAGTGGACACCAGATATGTTGATCGCATTTGATAAGATCAAGGCATGTCTGGGTCAGGCAATCATGTTGGCACACCCAGTTCCTCAGGCGCGACTGGCGATTGTTGTGGACGCTAGCCAACAAGCCATAGGCGCAGCTCTACACCAGCATGTCAATGGACACTGGCAACCCCTGGGCTTCTTCTCCCGTAAGCTTACGTCATCACAAGTTAAATGGAGCGCTTACGATAGAGAACTGTTGGCAATTTACGAAGCTATCAAACATTTCCGACCACAAGTAGAAGCCAGACCACTTACGGTTAACACCGATCACAAGGCAATTACTTTTGCTTTCAGTAGTAACAAGGATGGTTGTTCACAGCGCCAGTTTAGGCAACTGGAATTCGTCGCCCAATTCACGACAGACCTACAGCATATAAAACGAGCTGATCAAGTCGTGGCAAATTATCTTTCTCGGTTGCACTCGACATCTCAGGCTATTGACTACAAGGAGTTAGCTGCTGCGCAAGAGAGATCAACAACTCGCTGAGTTCCGTCGCAGTAGTACATCTGGGGCTGCGTCTGCGACAAATACGACCTGCTGGTGAACGTCTGCGAGTTTGGTGCGATGTTTCACAAGAAAAACAGAGACCGTTTGTACCAGAGAGATTGCGACGACAATTATTTGACAGTATCCATGGGTTGGCTCATCCAGGAATAAACGCTAGCGTCCAACTGATGACAGACAGATTCGTCTGGCCAAACATCTACATCTTCATCTACATACATACTCCGCAATTCACCGTAAGGTGCGTGGCGGAGGGTACACTGTACCACTACTATGCATTTCCTTTCCTATTCCACTCCCAAATTGAACTAGGAAAAAAAGAATGCCTATATGCCTCCGTACGAGCCCAAATTTCTCTTTGTAACCTTTACGCGAAATGTAAGTGGGCGGCAGCAAGATCATACTACGCTCAGCTTCAAATTCCGGCCCTCTAAATTTACTTAACAGAAATTCACGAAAAGAACGTCGTCTTTCTTCCAGCGATCCCCAATTGAGTTGCCGGAGCATTTCCGTGACACTCGCGCATTGGTCGAACCTATTGGTAACAAATCTAGCTGCTCGTCTCTGAACCGCCTCTATGTCTTCCTTTAAACTGATCTGCTGCGGGTCCCAAATACTTGAGCAATACTCAAGACGTAGTCGTACAAGCGTTTTATACGCGGTCTCCTTTACAGGTGAAGTACATCTTCCCAAAATTCTCCCAATAAACCGAAGTCGGCTGTCCGTAGCCGTAGGCGTAGTTGGGCAAAAGCATGCTTAGACTGTCAGAGGACCAAGGTTGGACAACATGTGCACAAAGCGGTAGGAGACTTCCCACTTACAACGTTTCACACACGTGCACCTGGACATTGTGGGACCTTTGCTGCCTTCAGAGGGATACCATTACCTCCTCACTGCAGTGAACCGCTTCACCAGATGGCAGAGGCGATTCCATTATCAGACATTTCTGCGGTAACAGTGGCAAGAGTATCCCTTTCGTCGTGGATTTCACGTTTCGGCTGCCCTTTACATGTCACCACTGACCAAGGGCTCCTATTTGAGTCGACGTCGTTCTCAGAATTGGCCAATCTCTGTGGTTTCCATCACAACGGCTTACCACCCAGCAAGCAATGGAATGGTGGAACGCTGGCACATGACATTAAAAGCCGTGTTAATGCGTCATGTACAATCTTGGTCATCAGCTTTGCCACTGGTTTTGTTGGGTCTTCGCACAGCATTAAAATCAGATTTAGGAGCATCTACCGTAGAACTAGTTTATGGTGAGCCCTTACAACTGCCTTCGGCATTTTTTGCCGATCATACCGGGTCAAAACAGACTGAATTACCATACGTACTTCAGACGGTGCGCGAGCATTAGACTTCGCCCAGCCGCTGTCTCGAGACATGGAGCAATAACGACGTTCGTGCACAAAGATCTACAGTCATGTACACACGTGATGTTACGTACAGACGCTGTCAAATTACCACTGAAGCCCCTATATTCTGGCCCCTACAGAGTGCTATCCCGGGATGATCATACCATGCATGTAGATCACAACGGGAAGAGCCAAGTGGTGTCATCTGAACGGGTCAAACCTGCACACATGTTACCAAATGATGAAGAGGTAGATGCTGAATATTAAGTGCTACCTTCCACCCCACTGGACACAGACGATGCTACACTCCTAGCCATTAAATTTGTTACACCACGAAGATGACGTGCTACATACGCGAAATTTAACCGACAGGAAGAAGATGTTGTGATATGCAAATCATTAGCTTTTCAGAGTATTCACACAAGGTTGGCGCCGGTGGCGACACCTACAACATGCTGACATGAGGAAAGTTTCCAACCGATTTCTCATACACAAACAGCAGTTGACCGGCGTTGCCTGGTAAAACGTTGTTGTGATGCCTCGTGTAAGGAGGAGAAATGCGTACCATCATGTTTCCGACTTTGATAAAGGTCGGATTGTATACTATCGCGATTGCGGTTTAACGTATCGCGACATTGCTACTCGTGTTGGTCCCGATCCAATGACTGTTAGCAGAATATGGAATCGATGGGTTCAGGAGGGCAATAAGGAACGCCATGCTGGATCCCAACGGTCTCGTATCACTAGCAGTCGAGATGACAGGCATCTTATCCGCGTGGCTGTAACGGATCGTTTAGCCACGTCTCGATCCCTGAGTCAACAGACGGGGACGTTTGGAAGGCAACAACCATCTGCACGAAGAGTTCGACGACGTTTGCAGCAGCATGGACTATCAGTTCGGAGAGCATGGCTGCGGTTACCCTTGATCCTGCATCACAGACAGGAGCGCCTGCGATGATGTACGCAACGACGAACCTGGGTGCACAAATGGCAAAACGTAATTTTTTCAAATGAATCCAGGTTCTGTTTACAGCATCATGATGGTCGCATCGTGTTTGCGACATCGCGGTGAACGCACATTGGAAGTGTGTATTTCTCATCGCCATACTGACATATTACCCGGCGTGATGGTATGGGGTGCCATTGGTTATACGTCTCGGTCACTTCTTGTTCACATCGACGGCACTTTGAATAGTGGCCGTTACATTTCAGATGTATTACGACCCGTGGCTCTACACTTCATTCGATCCCTGCGAAACCCTACATTTCAGGAGGATAATGCACGACTGCATGTTGCAGATCCTGCACGGGAAAATGTTCGACTGCTACCCTGGTCAGCACATTCTCCAGATCACTCACCAACTGAAAACGTCTGGTCAATGGTGGCCGAGCAACTGGTTGGTCACAATACGCAGTCACTACTCTTGTGGTATCGTGTTGAAGCTGCAGGGTCATCTGTACCTGTACACGCCATCCAAGCTGTTTGACTCAATGCCCAGGCGTATTAAGGCAGTTATTATCGCCGGAGGTGGTTGTTCTGGGTACTGATTTCTCAGGCTCTATGCACCCAAATTGCGAGAAAATGTAATCACATGTCTGTTCTAGTCCAATGAATCCCCGTTTATCATCTGCATTTCTACTTGGTGTAGCAATTTCAATGGGCGGTAGTGTCTATCGGCACCTCAAGAAGATGCGGAACCATCACTGCCTGCAGCGGAAATGGAAGAAAGAGGTTCTAGCAACGCCCTCAGTACCCACAAGAGCTGGTCGCCGAGTGAAACATAAATACACCTACATCCCTGGAGCTCCGCTCTACCGAGGGGGGGGGGGGGGGGTTGGGAGTTACAGTAAATGTACAGTGAAGGCCAACGTTATTCTGTGCTGACGAGCGCACATACGATCTTGTTTACTCTTTGTTTTTAAAGTACTGTTCTTCGTATTTTTTTGTAATTTAGTTTTTGGTTTTTGTTAAAAGCAATAAATCTGTATCTCACTGTAGTAGAAATAAGCTGTATTTTGCTAAATGTTAAACGATCCTTGCAGTTTTGGGAACGCTATTTACGAGTAAATAACTTCATTAAAAGAAAAAAAAACACAAGTGCGGGAATCACCGATGTTTCAGCGAGGTATATTAAGCTACCTGATCGATGACACGTAAGTCATTGGTTGAGTGTTTGAAACTGCGACGAGCAGATTACGTAGAACAACGAATTAACTGGTGGATCCGATTACATTAATTCGAGGGCGAGTCTACAAACATCATAAATATACCAATGTGCTGCTATTTTTTTTTTTTTTTTATGTTGCGATGTATCCATTTCAGCTTAATAGTCATCATCAGACAATGAGCACATGACATCCTTGGGCAATGTCATGCTGCTTGTATAACAATAAGGTCAGCTTTGGTGTCACACTTACCTAATATAAATATCGTAAAATAAATTTGTCAATATTTTTCAGCTTGCTGTCTTGACAGTTGGCTCTGCCAAGATAAAAATTATTGTTTAAACAGACAGGCTAAAAGATAAAAAAGTTTGAATTCTTTATTATGTGGGATTTATTTTTCTTGTACTTTAAATGAACTGAAGTCTTGACGGCATGAGTGTGTAGTTGGACACATTCTGACTAGAAGCTCATTTATATAATTACAAAAGAAGTAGATACAATTTTGTTTGCATGTCCATCTTCCGCAGAAAGTACCGAATTAATCGTTTTTGGTAACGAAACCGCCGTTTTCTTGCGGCAATCTATATCCTCAAAATGAGTTTCGCGCTATCCTATTTTAGAGCATCGTCAGAGGATTCCATATATAGAAGTTGTATGTTTGTTTAGACATGTGGCCTTAACAGATTGTAAACAGTTCACTATGTTTTAATCGAAACAGTAAACATCGAAAAGTGACAAAATAAAGAAGAAATCATATGTATTATGGCGAGGTTGTGCGAATTCAGCCGGTGACCAGGTGGGAAGAAGACTAGTAATGAAAATCGCAAGACTATAAAACTAGCGTAGCCTGTATTTATTTCGATTAAAACAAAATGAATTCTCTACAATCTGTTAAGGTTACATCTATAAACTAAAATGTACTTTCTAGATAACAAATCCACTGATGATACCCAAAATAGGAGAGGGCGAAACACCTGTGGATGAAATAGAACAAGTGCAGCAAGAAAACGGCGATTTCATTATCAAAAACGAATTAGGGGAAACAGTATTGATCTCTGTGGTACATCTGTGTTGACTCTTCTCCATTTAGTTTAAAATGGAACTACTCGTTGCGTTATCCGCGTCTTAAAAATCAAATGGAATTTGACTGGCTCTCTATTTGATTTTGTGATTGTCTATGCCATGTGTATTTTAATTTTAATTGTGAGAATGCCATATTTTAATGTGTTTCGGGGTAGCACAATGACAAAATCAGCACAATAGTCGTATTGTTACCTTTATATTACGTCTGATACAGTAACTTCACAGTGCCCAAGGAGGGAGGGATTAGTTAATCGCTAAATATCTTTATAAAAGGGATTGTCCTGGATAATCCATTCAATCACTGACTCATCACCGCATAGCCTAACCTGCTAAGAATAGAATCTTGAAATTTAGAGAGGATGTTTATATTTGCAGTTATCGCTTAAGAAGAGATCTTTGTAAATTGCGCCCATAACAGGCTGAAATATGCGATGAATTTTTCTCCAAATTGTTGCCAATGTAATCCTGAAGCTAGAGCTACAAAAATCGATATTTGTGTTCTCGATCACAAATTAAAAGTTAAGTGTTTCGCCATTTTTGGCAATTTCAACCCATGAGGGTGTAAAATGTGTTTGGAAACCTTTTTATTTTATTTTTTCATTTATGTTTCATTTTTATTTATTACTTTCTTTAAATAAACATTTTTAGTGAAACAATTAAGAATTTTGAAACCTATATCGATGAAAATGCAAATTTTACATTTCGGTTGGAAATAAATCAATGGGTTTTTGAGCCATTTGCATATTCAAGGGGGATGTGATAGAGGAGGTTAATTTGTATGCACATATTTCTGAATCTGCGGAAACAAAGAGAGAGATCTATTAGAGGGTGGTTTCTATGGAAATATCACGACAATAACTAAAAAGATGGGATTAAAAAAAAAAAAAAAGAAGAAAAACCTGACCAGGTACCAGTGGAGTAATAGATGTAACCGAAATACAAACTCCGTTAAAGGAAACAAATAAATAAATAAAAAATAAAAAAATAAAAAATAGACAGTCACGAAGAAAGCAGTGGGCGCAAAGTAAGTACTGAAATAAAGTGGTTATGGTAAAATAAACACAGAACAGTCTATGCAGTAAAATTACTTCTCTCAAGTCACCCTATAAAACTTTTAAGAATGTTATTTACCGTTACTTCCTCTACTAATGAATGTTCGTTTGATAGCAGGTCTAGCGTCATCTTGCATGTATGCTAATGTCAATGAAAGAACGTTTTTAACACGCCTTGGGCTACAGAAAGAACTGCCTTTGTCCGCTCGTTAGTGCCTGTCTCCCACCAGCATTACATTTTCTTTGTGGAATTTCACATCGGCCTGTCTACTACCTGGTACTCGTCTTTGGTTTCCTGTCTCACGTAGTGATGTCCAGCCTTCATCTCACCGTCTCCCGCTCGACAACCCCTAATTTGTGAAATATTTTTGGCATCACAAGTCCGTGTCTGACTACAATGAGTCAAAATTGGTAATTCACACCTATTGGTAATACACATCTATCTCCGTTTCAGAAATATAAAAATCTTAATTCTGAAGACCTTGCTTAAACCCTATTTAGTTTACCAAAAGCACTCCAAGCCACTGATTGTCTCGTGTTTACTGACTTTACAGACGTCGTTTTCATATGCTCAAAACAAAAACATATCAAATGCATCTTCCACTACCACGTAAGGCTGATTAAAAATAATTATACTGCCTTGATCGTTATCAGTTGTGCGTACGGAATGCGTAGGCCTCAAGATAGCATCTCTTGATTTCTTACCGAGCGAGGTGGCGCAGTGGAAACACTCTGGACTCGTATGCGGAAGGACGGTGGTTCAAATCCACCTACGGCCATCCAGATTTAGGTTTTCCGTGATTTCCCTAAATCATTCCAGACTAATGCTGGGGTCGTTCCTTTCAAAGGGCACGGCCGATTTCCTTCCCCAACCCTTGCCCAAAAATCCGAGGGTAAGCTCCGTCTCTAATGACCACGCTGTCGACGGGGCGTTAAAATCTGATTTCCTCCTTCCTTCCTTGATTTTTTCTCGGTTTCGACAATATAGCCCGATGCACTTCCTCATGTCGCCTTCGACGATGGTATTGCTTTCTGCGGTTCAGCGTGCGTAGGTCGGGATATGTCAAGGGCGTGTCTGTGTACTGATTTACACACAAGTCGTTGCTAAACTATTGTCTGAGAACTTCCTTGTCCCACTTGTGGCATCAGATATGAAGCCCTTCGCTGTACTGTTTTCTCATAGTTCAGTGACGACCTCCAGGGTACTGCGTGGTTTCACAAGGGAGACGCAAATAACTTTCCTCCCTCCAGCTGTCAACGTGCTGTCGGCGCAACGGAAGTGGGCAAGCTTGCACGTCTGATTCTCACAAGCGCTCAAAGAAAATGACGAGACTTTCTAAAAACACTTTGTAAACAACTAGCTGAGCCCCGCAGCTTCACATGCGTAGGCTGGTTGATCTGCACCTGTTGTTTCTTTTTAATCCTGATGAAGAATCCATATCTTAAGTTTCGTAGTTATAGCTTGAAATTTGATTTAACAGCACCGTATTTTTGAAAATCAATTTTTGCATCTCGTATTTCACCCCCTTATTAGTCGAATTTCCAAAAATACCGAAACACGTGTCTTTTAAATTCGAACCCCGAATCCAAATACGAAAATTTGTAATTTTAACTTCAAAATTGCCTAAATAGCAACAGATTTTCGAAAAACACCCCCTCTCCAATTTAACCCCCTTGATGGTTGAATTTCCAAAAATACCGAAACACGTATTTTTAAATCATAACGAACATTACAAATACCAATTTTTGTAGCTATATCTTCAAAATTGTCTTGACAACAATGTGTTTTCGAAAAGAATTATTGATCCCCTATTTTACCCCCTTATTTTTTGAATTTCCAAAAATACCGAAACTCGTGTCTTTTTAATGCTGACCAAGATTTCATATCCGAAGTTTCGTAGTTGTAGCTTAAAATTTGAACTAACAGCAACATATTTTTGAAAATCAATTTTTTGCGTCACCTATTATACCCCCTTATTTGTCGATTTTCAAAAAATGCCGAAACATGTGTCTTTTAAATTCGAACCCTGAATTAAAATCCGAAATTTTGTAGTTCTTGCCTAAATAGCTACGTATTTTCAAAAAATGTTTCATCCCCTATTTCACCCCCTTACGGACGGAATATCGAAAAATCGCTTCTTAAATGACGCCTACAGTGTAAGATCAACACCCTCCACAAATTTCAAATTTCTATCTTCAGTGGTTTGGGCTGGGCAATGATGAGTCAGTCAGTCAGTCAATCAATCGGGACACTTCCTTTTATATATAGAGAAGAAGATAAAGATCACCATCTTCTTCGTTGCGAGAGCGTAGTCAAAGTCGCTTCTATTATACCTCTTAAGCATTGTAGACATAATAATTCGTTTATAGACCGTGTTGTCCCGTTCCCACAATAACTTATGATGGCATTGCCTGACCTCACAGGTAATGAGCGATCTGTAATCATACGGCGCACGGCAGTGCGCGGTGTTAATATGTTCGTAAAGGGCGCGTGCTACTTTGCGATTCTTTAAGGGCCCATATCCCAGGTTCTATTCATCTCAGAGTGAAGGGGTAAAGTGTTCTGGATAGATCTTGGCCTAGTGATCATTTGTATACATATTAGAAGAATGGGTATACTACAGCTATCATACAGTACATCGTCAAAATTTTCAAAGTTACACACTTCCTGAGGTCGATCCAAATTGAGCAAATCAGTTGGCTTTTGATAGATCTGAAGCATTGAATTAAAATTTGTGGTGCGGCCGGGAATCAAACCCGGACCTCCATGGTTTCTAGGCAGACGTCTCAACCGTTAGACTACCACACCACTAACGATTAAGGCGCCTTGGAATAGTCTATGTACGATTTCCCTTCACAACACAAACTTAAATTCAGTTTCTTTGTTCCAAAGATAATTGCCACTACTGCCAAGCATTGAGACGTAAATCCGTTTCTGGAATTGTTTATTTGTATTAATTCATATTTATATCACCGTAACAGGATTGTTCCACCATGTCCATTGCTGAGGTGCTATTCCGCTGCATGGAGAGCCTTGGCAGTAGTGGCAATTATCTTTGGAACAAAGAAGCTGAATTAAAGTTGTGGTTGGGAAATCGTACATAGACTATTCTAAGGCGCCCTAATCGTTAGTGGTGTGGTAGTCTAACGGTGTCAAAAAAAAAAAAAAAAAATGTGTCAAGTCCTTCACTTAGCAAACAAGGGCCAAAAGCTTAACTTATTGGAAGCTCTTGAAATAAATAAACACCTAGCCCATAGCCCTGATCTAGTATTAAATGATCAAACACAACTAAACAGTTCACCCCTATTAGATTTCAGTTAATTCATCCCTGAGTCACATTACCTCCTACCCTGTCAGTTCCAGTCTCTTCATACATTTCCTCATAGTACAGTCAATTACCTAAGTTTTTCCATTAACTCCCACACTGGCTGTCCCATTCCTCCATTACAAAAAACCAAAAAACCTTAAATGTAGACCTAGCATTTTATTTATTTTATTCAAAAAACTGGATTCCTTGTTTACCCACACAGTTTCAAACTCCTGTGTATTTATTTATTATATTTTATTTTTAAGTTTTGGAAAAAAATTTGGTCCCAGTGTAGCTTACAACATAACACTCATTTTCATCTACCTGAATTTTTAGAATATTAATTTCATTAGACAGATTTGTTTAGTTTAATCTAAGGAAGTAACTATTCATTTTAAGTTCTGGATTCCACTCCAAACCTGGCCTTACCACTGTCATATGCAACACTATCTATAATTATAGTGCAGAATTATTAACAAGGCACTTATATATATTTACTTATCAGCATTATCAGTTTGTTTGTAATAGCAGGTAGTTTCAGTTCCCTAGTTATATTCAAATTTATTCCTTGTTCTATCCTCCACACATTGTATATTCTTGTACTACAGTTTAGTTTTTAAGTTCATAACTGTAATAACACAATGTCAAAGAAGTGTTATACTATGTATGTCGATATAAGTGTAGTCATTTGTCATCTCTTCCCATACTGTATCTAAACTATGTAACCTCTTTGCCACAGCAGTAAATACTCTGAAGATGGCCTAATAAGCCGAAAACCGGTTAAGTAAGCAAAAATAAACTTGTAGAACACACACAAAATTGTGTTTTTAATTAATTTATTTATTTGATTTTGTTCTACCAAGAAGCGACGGAAGAATCAGTCAAAATGATTGAAATCTTCGCTCGATGAAGGGGTGATTTTTGTTTTCGTTTACTTTATAGTTAATATGCAGAATCCGGATTAGTGAACATTTTGCAACATTTTTTAAAGAGTTTACAGAGGTAAAAACACATTGCGTAGACGTCTCCTATGGTTTAATTTAGGTTACACATAGCTGCGTATGATATGTAGATGTGTTGTTGTTATGGTCTTCAGTCCGGAGACTGGTTTGATGCAGCTCTCCACCCTACTCTATCCTGAGCAAGCCTTTTCATCTCCTCATAAGAACGGCAACCCACATCCACTTGAATCTGCTTACTATACGCGTATCTTGGTCTCCCTCTTCGATTTTTACCCCATACACTTCCCTCCAATGCTAAATTTACGATTCCTCGATGTCTAAGAATGTGTCCTACCAAGCGATCCCTTCTTTTAGTCAGGGTATGCCAAAAATTCCTTTTCTCACCAATTCTCTTCAGTACCTCTTCATTAGTTATGTGATCTACCCACCTAATCTTCAGCATTCTTCTGTAACACCACATTTCAAAAGCCTCTATTCTCTTTCTGTCTGCACTGCTTATCGTCCATGTTTCACTTCCGTACAAGGCAACACGCCACACAAATGCCTTCAGAAAAGACTTCCTTACCCTTAAATTAATATTCGATGTTAGCAAATTTCTCTTTTTCAAAAATGCTTTTCTTCCCATTGCCATTCTGAATTTTATATCCTCTGTACTGCGACCATCGCATGTTATTTTACTACCCAAGTAACAAAACTCATCTACCACCTTCATTGTTTCGTTACCTAATCTAATTCCTTCAGCATCGCCTGATTTTCTAAGACCGCATTCCATTATTTTTGTTTTGCTCTTGTTAATGTTCATTTTATACGCTCTCTTCAACACACTGTCCATTCCATTCAACTGCTCTTCCAGGTCCTTTGCTGTCTCTGACAGAATTACAATGTCATCGGCAAAACGCAATGTTTTTATTTCTTCCCCCTGAACTTTAATCCCTATTCCAAATTTTTCCTTGCTTTCCTTCACCGCCTGCTCGATGTACAAATTGAATAACATCGGAGAAAGGCTACAACCCTGTCTTACTCCCTTCCCAACTGATGCTTCCCTTTCATGCCCTTCGAGTCTAA
Organism: Locusta migratoria; assembly: GCA_026315105.1. Lineage (NCBI taxonomy): Eukaryota > Metazoa > Arthropoda > Insecta > Orthoptera > Acrididae > Locusta > Locusta migratoria. The sequence continues at coordinate 158,249,674 of CM048745.1, read as the reverse complement.
TAACTGCGGTCTGGCTTTTGTACAAGTTGTAGATAACACTCCTTTCCCTGTATTTTATCCCTGCTGACTTCAGAATTTGAAAGAGTGTATTCCAGTCAACATTGTCAAACGCTTTCTCCAAATCTACAAAGGCTAAAAATGTAGGTTTGCCTTTCCTTAATCTATCTTCTAAGATAAGACGTAAGGTAAGTATTGCCTCCCGGGTTCCTACGTTCCTCCTGAATCCAAACTGATCCTCCCCGAGGTCAGCTTCTACCAGCTTTTCCATTCTCCTGTAGATAATTCGTGTTAAAATTTTGCAACCATGACTTGTCAAACTGATGGTTCTGTAATTTTCACACCTGTCGGCACCTGATTTCTTTGGAATGGGAATTATTACATTTTTCTTAAAGTTTGAGGGTATTTCGCCTGTCTCAAACATCCTACACACCAGTTCAAATAGTTTTGTCATGGCTGGCTCTCCCAGAGACTTTAGTAGCTCTGAGGGTATGTCATCTACTCCTGGGGCCTTGTTCCAACCTAGGTCTTTCAGGGCTATGTCAAATTCATCTCTCAGTATAGTATCTCCTATTTCATCTTTATCTACTTCCTCTTCCCCTCCTACAACATTGTCTCTAAGATCATTTCCTTTGTAGAGCTCCTCTATGTACTCTTTCCACCTTTCAGCTTTCCCTTTTTTGCTGAGAACTGGTTTCCCATCTGAGTTCTTGATATTCGTAGAATTGCTTTTCTTGTCCTCAAATGTCTCTTTGATTTTCCTGTAGGCGGTATCTACTTTTCCCCTTCTTATACATTCTTCTACAGATTTGCATTTGGCTTCTAGCCACTCCTGCTTAGCCATTTTGCACTTCCTGTCAATCTCATTTCTTAGTCGTCTGTACTCCGTTTTGCCTGTTTCATTTACTACATGTTTATACTTTCTCCTTTCATCAATCAAATTCAGTATCTCCTGTGATATCCAAGGATTTTTTGTAGGTCTTGCCTTTCTACCTACTTTGTCCTCTGCTGCCTTCACTATTTCATCTCTCAATGCTACCCATTCCTCTTCTACTGTTTTATTTCCCCCTGTTTCTGTCAATTGTTGCCTAAATCTCCCTCTGAAATTCACCAGAACTTCACGTTCCTTCAATTTATCTAGGTACCATCTCCTTATTTTCCTACCTTTCTGCAGTTTTTTCAGTTTCAGCCTACAGTTCATGACTAACAAGTTATGGTCAGAGTCTATATCTGCCCCTGGGTATGTCTTGCAGTTTATAACCTGGTTCCGGAATCTTTGTTTTACCATTATAAAATCTATCTGGTATCTCCTGGTGTCTCCTGGTCTCTTCCAAGTATACAACCTTCTTTTGTGATTCTTAAACCACGTGTTTGTTACAATTAAATCATGTTTCGAGCAAAATTCTATCAGGCGACTTCCTCTTTCATTCCTTCTGCCCAGTCCATATTCACCTACTATCTTCCCTTCCCTTCCTTGTCCTACTACCGAATTCCAGTCTCCCATCACAATTAAGTTTTCCTCTCCCTTAACTGTCTGAATAATTTCCTTTAGCTCCTCATATATTTCTTCGATTTCCTCATCATCGGCAGAGCTAGTTGGCATATAAACCTGTACTACTGTTGTCGGTGTTGGCTTCGTATCTATCTTGATAATGATAATGCGATCACTGTGCTGCTCATAGTAGTTTACCCTCATTCCTATTTTCTTATTCATTATCAATCCTACTCCTGTGATACCCCCAATTGATTTTGTATTTATAATCCTGTACTCACCTGACCAGAAATCCTGTTCATCCTGCCACCGAACTTCACTAATCCCTACTATATCTAACTTCAACCTATCCATTTCCCTTTTTAAATTTTCTAATCTTCCTACCCGATTAAGGGATCTAACATTCCACGCTCCGATCCGTAGAATGCCAGTATTGTTTTTCCTGATGATAACATCCTCCTGAGTAGTCCCCGCCCGGAGATCCGAATGGAGGACTATTTTACCTCCGGAATATTTTACCCGAGAGGATGCGGTCATCATATTTTCATACAGTAGAGCTGCATGTCCTCGGGAAAAGTAACGGCTGTAGTTTCCCCTTGCTTTCAGCCGTTCGCAGTAACTGTGTGGCAAAGCCACATTAGCTGATGTTACAAGGCCAGCTCAGTCAATCATCCAGACTGTTGCCCCTGTAACTACTGAAAAGGCTGCTGCCCCTCTTCAGGAACCACACGTTTGTCTGGCCTCTCCACAGATACCCCTCCGCTGTGGTTGCACCCACGGTACGGCTATCTGCATCGTTGAGGTACGCAAGCCACCCCACCTCGGCAATGTCTGTGGTTCATGAGGGTGGGATATGTAGACAACATATCGAAATTTTATTTAAAGTTTAGAGCAGAATGATATCTTATGTGGTTCTTGAGATATCGATCCGTTGATGATAGCACGCGACAGTAAAAGGTTCGAAAACGCTATTTCTGATTGTGAGGTAACGTATCTTGAGGAACAGGAAATGACTAAAATGTTATGTGTATGTTGTTTACGTGTTTATCTGCTAAATCCGTTTCCCGCTTTTGAAAATGTGTATTAGTCATCGATATACGCTACAAAAATCATAATTTTTGGTATCACCATTGATTTCATGTTATATAAGCAGTACACTCTGATGTAACAAGAAAAAGACGGGAACCAGCGGAAAAATGCTCCTGCTGGGGCACAGAAAAGGCGAATATGTTCTCTGACACAAAACTGTGGAACCAGCTGTCTCAATCCTCATTCCGACTTCCTCACCAAAAATTTTGGCGTGCGAACATGTTCGCGCTCTTTTCGGCTGAATGTGAGTAGGACAGAGACAGTGCAACAGGCAGAGAGAGCCATATATGATGGAACAGAGAAAGTGTCAATTCAGGAGAAAGTCATATGCATGGAGTAGCCGAGTGGTCTAAAGCGTCTCGCTGCGGAGCGCGCGGTTGCTCGCCGTGGGGTTCGAGTCCTCCCTGGGGCATGGATGTGTGTGTTTGTCTTTAGGTTAGTTTACCTAGGTTTAAGTAGTTTGTAAGCTACGGACTGATGACCACGCAGTTTGGTCCGATAGATTTACAAACATTTGAACATTTTCATATGCATGAAAACATCAGTGGGAAGCGAAACGAGATGTCGGAAGTCAGGAACAGTGGCAACAACGAACTAAGATAGATGCAGATAGTAGCAATTGGAGCAAAAGAGAAAACAGTGGGAAACTGAGACAAATAAAGACCATATCTAAAGCTTGAGCGGGCGGCTCTCCAATAATATAGCACGAAACAATTTGTCCAATTTTTCCCATCTCCAGTACCCGCGTGCTGAAGTTTTCCGGTCTACTGGTCAAACCCCAAGCAAACCATCCCCATGGACATATGGGTAAAGGAGACAATCGTGACTGAAGATAATGAAAGCCGACTCTAAGTCAGAAAGAAAGGATACTGGCAACAGGACAGGAAGTGAATGGGACAACGTAAGTGTGGCAGAGAGACGATGAATGTGGCAGAAACAGACAGCGCTGATGAATTGCGAGGGAAAGGGATAAGGACATTGAAAGTTTGACACGGATAGACGGCAAACAAAGGGACAGAGACATATATAGACACTGACAGTGAGACGACACTGCTGACTAGGACGGCTTAACTGGGCAAAAGTATTTACAAAGTTATGCGGTAAAAGTGCGGGAATATGTTTCCATACAAAAATTTTTGGTGAGTAAGTCGGAATGAGGATTGAGGCAGCTCGTTCCACACTAGACTTGCGCATAATAGCTCGCGGTCGGCAGCGCTCACTTTAGTTCGCGGATATGCCGCGAACTAGTTCGCTCTTTTAGTTCGTCCGTTCCCAGTGACGGCTGAGCGTCGTGGTCTGAGCGTGCAGGTGGAGGGGGAAATTCCCCCACCTAGCTGCTTCATGCGCTTGCTGCTTGAGCCGCTAACGATATCACGCAAACCAAAAGAAACAGTTTGTGGATAATTTCTCGCGGTTAAGTTTAGAGTTGTCTCTATATCTTGGCATTAGGGAATTTATTTGTCAGAACACATCAAAGCAGAAATTTTGTAGCACTGAACAATATAATCTAGCAGGCAGACGCTAACCTCGATATGACTCATCAGCAGAAGGCAAACACGTGATTTTTAATTCTGCTACGCGCCCTCTTCGCTATTGCCCGTCGGTCTTCGGAAAAGAATCCAACGATGAAGCGAGATACGTTTGGCATATCGGCCGCTGCTCGTAGTTCGAGCCGGCCGCGGTGGCCGAGGGGACTGAGGCACTCCAGTCACGGTCTGCACGGCCACTACGGTCGGGGGTTCGAATCCCCCCTCGGGCATGGATATTTGTGCCGTCCTTAGTATAAGGTAGTTGATAAGTAGTTTGTAACTTTAGGGACTGATGACCCCGTAGTTAAGTCCCATAAGCTTAACAAACATTTGAACATGTTGGAAATGTGATCAATAATTTTTCTGTGCTTAATTAATTATTCTTTGATGATGATGATGCTGTACTTATTCGTTGCTAATTTATTATTCTGTGTCTTTTTGTCTCGTCTTGTAAAAGTGTTGTAAATGTATTGCAGTTGCAAATATATACGATAAAAATCAGAATTTATCGTGAAAGATTTATTTTTCCGCTGCGCTAGTTTTTTCAACAGGTTATGGGCCCAGGACGAAATAGTTATACGGAAAATTACGAGAAGGCGTGAAGCTAAATTGTTCGACGAAATATATCGCGAACGTGTTCGACGAAATAGATCGCGAACGTGAAAAAAAATGGGTACTGCACAAATACCTCAAATTGAAAGACTCGTAGGTCGTGAAAATTACGGGACCTGGAAATTTGCGGTGGAAGCATATTTGCGATTAGATGATTTATGGTGCGTAATAGATGGTACATTAAAGTCTACCGATTCGCATTTTGCAGACAAAGATAGGAAAGCCAAATCAAAATTAATTTTGTTGGTGGATCCGGTAAATTAGTAAATTACGTGCACATCGAAAATACTGAAAATGCACAAGAAGTCTGGAACAAGTTAAGGAAAGCTTTTGAAGACGGCGGATTGGCTAGAAGAGTCGGATTGCTCCGTGAATTAATTACCACTCAATTGAATCAGTGCAAAAATGTGGGAGACTACGTTAATAAAATAATATCTACATCTAATAGACTGAGAAATATAGGTTTCCAGATTGCTGACGAGTGGGTTGGTACTTTATTACTTGCTGGATTACCAGAAAAATATACGCCCATGATAATGGGATTAGAGAGTTCTGGTGTTCCCATAACAGGTGACAGTATCAAGGTAAAAATATTACAAGATGTGAGAGGTGAAACTGAAGATGAAACAGCATCAGCATTGTACTCTAAAAATAAAAAGAAGACACAAGTCAAGTGCTATAGATGCCAGAAGATGGGTCATTTTGCTTCACAGTGCAAGGAAAGGATAAGTACTAGTGGTAAAAGGTATGTTTCCAATAACCATGAAAAGAAGTCTTCCAACCAAGGTAAGGTTCTTTCAATGCATTATTCTTTAAAAAAGGGGAATAATGAAGAAACAGAATGGATATTGGATTCAGGGGCATCACTGCATTTAATTAAAAATAAATCTGTATTGTATGACGTCAAGGATACAACTAATTGGGTATATCTACAGCTGATGGGTCAAAATTGCAGTGTGAACTTGTTGGAAAAGTTGATCTTAGTATAGTGGTAAATAAAAAAACCACAAAATATTACTGCTCAAGGTGTGCATTATGTCAAAGATGTTACCACTAATTTGTTATCTGTTAGTGAGATAGTAAGGAAAGGTAACAAGGTAATTTTTGATATAAATGGAGCTCGAATAATTGACAGTTATGGTAAAATTGTAGCAACTGCAAGTAATGAAAAAGGAATTTTTAAATTAGACACTGTTAAGAATGTTAGTAGCAATGAAAGTCATTCAGTGTACAGTGCCAAAAGTGTTCTGTGGCATAGGAGACTTGGACATTTAAATAGAAAAGGTATGTCATTATTAAAGGATATGGCAACAGGTTTAGAAGACTATGGTATGTGTAAGGATCCTTGTGAGATATGTATAATGGGAAAACAGGCAAGAATCCCATTTAAACCCAGTCACAGTAAAACTCAAGAATTACTGCAGATAGTACATACAGATGTGTGTGGTCCCATGGAGAGTGAATCTATTGGGGGAAATAATTATTTTATTATTTTTATTGATGATTATTCTAGATATATTCATGTTTATTTTATGAATTCTAAAGAACAAGTTTGTGATATTTTTGAAGAATTCCGTATTTTGGTGGAAAGACAAACTGGAAAGAAAATAAAGATTGTCAGATCTGATAATGGAAAAGAATACATAAATCATAGATTTGAAGGATGTTTAAAGCAAGTTGGTATAAGACATCAGACCACTATACGATATAGCCCTGCACAAAATGGTGTTGCAGAATGAGCAGACAGAACAATAGTGGAAAAAGCGAGGAGTATGCTAAATGATGCTGGTTTACCAAAACAATTTTGGGCAGAGGCTGTATCAACAGCAGTGTATCTAATAAATCGTTCACCTAACCACAGCTATCAAAAGGAAAACGCCATATGAGGTGTGGACAGGAAGAAAACCAGATTTAAGTAATTTGAGAATTTTTGGCTGTAAAGCTATGGTACAAATTCCTAAACCACTAAGAAAGAAATGGGATATAAAATCCAGGAAATATATTTTTGTAGGATATTGTGAAGAATCAAAGGGTTATCGTTTTTTGAATTCTATGAATAATAAGATAGTAACCAGTAGAGATGTTGTATTTCTGGAAAATTGTGAAGATAGAACCAAGGAATGTACAACTGTTGGTGTAAATGAAAATAGCAGTATTGGAGAAGAGACAGAAATGGAAGAACAAACTAATCAAGGGCCAACAGATGCAAGCTATGAGGAAGAAGAAGAAACAAGATGTGATCAAGATAAAGCAGGGAGTGATGAAGATAAAGTAAGACATTCCTCTCGTACAAGGAAACCAAAGAAGTATCCTGATTATGAAATGTATGTTGCCCAGTGTTTCAATGATGAACCGGAAACTGTTGAAGAAGCTATGAATAGTAAAGATTCTAAAAATTAGAAAGAAGCAATTGAGAAAGAATTGCAATCTTTAAATCAAAATGAAACATATGAATGGGTAAATATGCCACAGAAGAAAAAACTCTTAAACGCAAGATGGATATTTAGTATAAAAAATCCTGAAAGTGAAATAACCAAGTATAAAGCAAGATTAGTGGTTAAGGGATGTAATCAAAGGGAAGGTATAGATTACAAAGAAACAGTTTCACCTGTTGTAAAATATTCTTCACTGAGGTATCTTTTAGCTTTAGCTTTAAAAGAAAATATGTTAATCCATCAAATGGATGTTAAAACCGCTTATCTAAATGGAATATTAGAAGAGGAAATTTACGTAATGCCACCCAAAGAAGCTCAGAAATATTGTAAAGATAAAGGAAAGGTTTGGAAGCTTAAAAAGAGCATCTATGAACTGAAACAAAGTGGGTTACTGTTGGAATAAGTATTTGCATTCTACATTAGTTAAGATGGGAATGAAGCAGTCAAAGGCAGACCCCTGTATTTATATTAGGAAAAGTAAACAAGAATTAACCATAATGGCTATTTGGGTAGATGATTTTTTCATTTTAACTAGAGATGATAAGCAAATGATTGTTTTCAAAGAACAGCTACAAGAGAGGTTCAATATGCATGACTTGGGTGAAGCAAAACAATATTTGGGAATGAAAATTATAAAGCAGAGAAATGGAAACGAGCTTTGGATAGATCAGTCTGCATATACCAAAATGATTTTGAAAAAGTTTGGAATGGAAGACTGTAAACCAATTTCAACTCCAATGGAACATGGGATAAAAATGATGATAAATGAAGAAGACACTGATTATAATAAAGTTACATCTTACTTGGAAGCTGTAGGGAGTCTTTTATATCTAGCTCAGACATCAAGACCAGATATTGTTTTTGCAACAAATGTAGTAAGCAGATTCTGTAGTAATCCTAAAGAAAAACATTGGAAAGCAGTGAAGAGGATCTTCAGATTTCTAAAGGGAACAGTAAATTATAAATTAATTTATTGTAAAGAAGGCAATGAAGAATTGGAATGTTACAGTGATGCAGACTGGGGAAATGAATTAGAAGATAGACACTCTATCTCTGGAAGCTATTTAAAACTGATGGGAGGCTTAGTATCCTGGATATGTAAAAGGCAAAGAACTGTAGCATTAAGTACAGTAGAGGCAGAATATATGGCTTTATCTACTACTGTACAGGAAACTTTGTGGCTCAAAAACTTAATGAATGAAATTGAGGCTGATAATAATTCAAGGTCAACAACAGTTTATTGTGATAATTAGGGAGCCATTAATTTAGCCAAAAACAATGTAACAAGTGCTAGAACAAAACACATAGATGTCAGACATCATTTCATCAGGGATCACATTGAGAAGAAGAATATTGAAGTGAAATACCTAAGCTCTGAAGAAATGTTGGCTGATTTATTAAAAAAACGATTGACCAAGGAGAGATTCCAGAAAATTGTAAGACAGTATGGCTTAATTGATGGGACTTTATATACAACACCGAAAAATCTTGCTCAAGGGGGAGTGTTGGAAATGTGATCAATAATTTTTCAGTGCTTAATTAATTATTCTTTGATGATGATGATGCTGTACTTATTCGTTGCTAATTTATTATTCTGTGTCTTTTTGTCTCGTCTTGTAAAAGTGTTGTAAATGTATTGCAGTTGCAAATATATACGATAAAAATCAGAATTTATCGTGAAAGATTTATTTTTCCGCTGCGCTAGTTTTTTCAACAGAACATTTTTTTTCGTAGTTCGTCCGCTGCACCTTGTTCGTCCGCTGCTCCTAGTTCATCCGCTGTTCCTAGTTCGTCCGCTGCTTCTAGTTCGTCCGCTGCTCCTAGTTCGTCCGCTCCTTCTAGTTCGTCCGCTCTCTAGTTGTAAATAGTGACTTCAGGCTTTAGTATCGCTGATGAACTTAGAGATGTATTCCAAATGTAGTGGCATCAATTTTATTGGATAGACTTGACGTGTAATTTTTTTTTAAGATGTCAAGGCAGCAGTTTCGATGCGTTTGGATTACCTTTGATATGTATTCGTCAGTCCACAACTGTGTGCCATCACAGCAGTGTGTTTTCTTTCAACGATGTACTTGTGTTGACAAAGCTTTTATGCTACATGTATTTTATTGATGACGTTGCCTAGTAACAGATTAATGTTTTAGGTATTTAAGTTCTGTGAATCGCATTTTTGGTTCGCGAGTCGTCGAAATCTTGCACCCTATTCTAATATGTGCTCCTTTGTTTCCAGTACTTGAGAATGGGATAATGTAGTCCCGAAACATATCGTAATATCAAGTTTCATATAAGCGACAACTGGTGCTTGAATGCGTCAATACTTTACAAGTAACTTCAGAGTGATTACTAATCTAAACACTTTAATTATTACAAGATGGTGTCCACTCAGTAACTCGGCAACACCCTTTGTTTTTCCATATTTTCGCATTCGGAGGAGAATGCTGGCGATTGGAGTTTCGTAAGTAGCCCACGCCGCAGCGATAAGCGCCGTTGTTGTAATGATCCCCATCCAAGATCCTGTACCATTTCCGTAACGCTGTTTCCCCTGTATTTTGACAATACAAAACGAGCTGCCCTTCTTTGGACTCTTTCGATGTCCCCCGGCAAACGCACCAGATAAGGATCCCACACACGACAGCAATACTCCAAATAAATAAATATAAATAAAAAATAAAAAAATAAAATAAAATAAAAAATAAAAAACAGGGCGGACAAGCGTAGTGTATGCACTTTCTTTAGTGCTTCCGTTACGTCTTTTAAGGGTTCTGCCAATAAAACGCAGTCACTGATTCGCCTTTCCCACGACATTATTTATGTGTTCTTTGTTCTTTCCAATTTAAGTCTGAAGTAATCGAAATTCCTAGGTATCTAATGGAGTTTACGGCCTTCACGTTTGACTGATTTATCTTGTAAACAAAGTTTAACGGATTTCTTTTCGTACTCGTATGGACGACTTCACACTTCTCATTATTTAGAGTCAACTGCCAATTCTTACACCCTAGTGATATCTTAGTTAGATTGTTCTGCAGTTGGTTTTGATCTTCAGATGATTTTACTAGACGGTAAATGACGGGGTCATCTGAAAACAACCTAAGAGAGCTGCTTAGATTTTCTCCCAAATCGTTTATGTAAATAAGGAACAGCAGAGGACCAATAACACTATCCTGTGTAACGCCCGATATCACCTCTGTTTTTGTCGATGCCTCCCATCGATTACTACAAACTGCGTCGTCTCTGACAGGAAATCCCGTATCCAGTCGCAAATTTGGGGCGATATAACATACTGCGAGCGTGAAGGTCGGGGTGAGAGTTTAAAATAGAGAAAGTTTAATTTTTAAAACTCACAACCACCAGCTGCGAACCAATTTCCTAAACATGCAAAAACACTGGAACTGTGATTGCGACTGTTTGACTCGTTTTCTAGGGGATGATATCACACGTTTGCAGCTTTCCTTCCCTGCATATGATTAACAAAACAAATTCATAATAAAATCAAGTTCATGAGAGAAAAGGGTGTACTAACTACTATTTTTGAAAACACGTGAAAGTTCACTTTATGTTGTTTATTTCACAATATTTGAACCCTGTGGCTGATACGTCTGTACGTCGACACATTTACCAAATAAAGTTATTGCTCGTGAACCCCCAGACAAAATGAATATTTGTCGCGAATTGTTTTCACACCATATGGCTGTCTCAAACACCGTTTATGTTCATGCCTATGCGACGACACGTGTTACATTAACAAATCACAGTCACTTTAATTCAATGCGATGCACACCTTGTTCCACCGGCTAAATATTCACAAACACACAGTAGCACTCGATTTAACTTGGTACAGTCTACGACGAGCAACCACACGTGGCGATTGCCACAGACAAATCTAAAGTCACCACCTCGAGATCCACATGCCGACTGATTGCAGAGCGATGCTGCCCAGCCAGCCACCCCACTTGCTCTCCCGTCTCGTTACTTCCTGACCTCGCGCGTGCGCGCACGCGCCAAAACTCAACTGCCAGGGTTTTTTCCCCTACGTCATCAACTTCCCCATGTGAGCTGTTGTAACCGATTTGCCAACGTACATCACTCAGCCAATACATTTCTAAAACTTTACTTAAAATCAAAATAATTACACTACACATTAACAAATATTTTCTTACGTTTTTATATTGGTATAAACATCCTTTGTACTGTTTATCAAAATCGTGCAATTTCTTATATCACAGATAAGTGATTTAACTGAATGCTTCAAGATAAAATACAAAAGATTGATTGAAAATAAAATGAAAAATAGTTAATATATTATTTTTATAAACAAACATTGCCATGCTAGTTGTGTAACTGTCTTGTCTTCGTTGGTAATTTATTACTTTTCATTGTCAATTATACATATTACGCCAGATGTGACTATATCAGCTAATGTATTGTTTATTTATCAACAGGCTATTTTGTAATGAGGGCCTTAAAGGTTCCTAACTGCATCGTATTACTTCAAATGCCAGTAGTATTAGAATATTTGTGCATCGCACTGTGCCTGGCACTCGCCATTGTCCCTCTCTCCCCTCACCGGAAACGAACTGGAAAATCCTAAGCTGGAACAAGCCACCAACATCGGCCTGCTCGCTGGCCTCCCGTCAGCTACAAGCACACAGCAAATCTCAACGTGGAGAATTTCTACCTATGGCCTAACTATAAATGTTGTCACCCAACTGTGTACATACATTGCTACCATAATTAATAAGATTAAAATTGTGTAACATTTAGTGCATTGGCATGGTCAATGTTTGCAGTGAACTTCATACTGTTTAATTATCAAAAGCTATTAATTACCAGTATTTCTATTGGGCAGTAATCTTACAATACCATACCCACGCTATACCATAACCACGCCGCTCAATTGATTCTGTATTTCTTGATTTCCAGAAGGCTTTTGACACCGTACCCTTTTCAGTAGCACTCATCACTTCGTTTGGGTAAAGAGCTATTTGTATTGTGCATGAACGATATTTTCTAAATCCGTGTTAACCTTGGGCCAATAGATTACTCTGTTCGAGATAATTCATAATATTTGAATACAGGATATGTTTCAAACCCCTGCTGCAAATTGACATCAATGAAATAGGCCTGTAGTTTAGTGGGTTACTCCTAATGCCTTTCCTTTCTTCAATACAGGTGTGACCTGTGCAACTTTCCAATCTGTTGGTACAGATCCTTCTTTGAGAGAGCGGCTGTATATGGCTGTTAAGTAAGAACTACCGCATCAGCATAATCAAATAGAAATTTAATGGTATATAGTCCGTACCAGAAGACTTGTTCTTGTTGAGTGATTTAAGTTGCGTCGCTACTCCGAGGATATCTCCTTCAGCGTTATTCATTCTGGCCTGTGTTTGTAATTCGAAACCGGGAATATTGGTTTCGTCTTCTTTTGTAAACGAGTTTCTAAAAGCTATGTTTAGTAACTCTGCTTTAGTAGCGCTATCATCGGCAGGACCGCCATTACTATCACGTAGCGAGGGTATTGTTGGTGTTTTGCCCCTAGTATATTTAACATATGACCAAAATATCTTTGGGTTTTCAGTCAAAATTCGAGAAGGAGTTTCGTTCTGAAAAGAATTGTAGGCATCTCGCATTGAAGTCTTCGCTAAATTTCGAGCTTCTGTGTAGGATTGCCAATCCTGGGGATTTTGTGTTCGTTTAAATTTAGCATGCCTTTTCCGGCGAAAAGACCCTGGATCAAAACATTACAGGTAGCTATGGACAACCGTCATTTTCCTAGGATTTAAAAAACAAACAAAAGAACAATAAAGCAATATTAGGATTTAAAGTCCCGTCGACATTGTGGTCATTAGGGACAGAGAAGTGCCTCGGATTGTTTTGATTTGGATGGCGAAGGAAGTCGGACGTCCTCTTTCAAAGGAACCATCCCGGAATTTTGCTAGAACAATTTACGGAACATGGAAAATCTAAATCAGGGTGGCTGGAGGCGGATTTGAACCGCCGTCCTTCCGAATACGAGTCCAGTGTGTTAGCACTGCGCCACGTCGCTCGGTTTTAAAAGAGAATACATATGTCGGGAAAGATTTCAGCTCCACTGTAGACCACCCCTCGTGCTGGGCGAGCTGAGAGTAAACTTTCTCCGTGGGTGGCGAGACGAGATGCGCATGAGCACTGCCCTATTGACTGCACCAGGAAGAACATGATGACCGACTCCAGCTCCGCAGCCAAAGAGGGAACCACGCAGCGAGCCTGCGAATCACCCTATTACGGTTGACGCCAAAGCAGCTTGCCACAACGACTCGCTGGACAGCATCGAGGATGTTGGGTAATTTTCCAGTCAAGTGAAGGTACACGGTGAAAGAGCTGGAGTCAAATGTTCTAATGTTTGTTACGCTTATGGGACTTAACTACGGGGTCATCAGTCCCTAAACTTACAAACTACTTTTCAACTACCTTATACTAAAGACGGCACAAATATCCATGCCCGAGGGGGGATTCGAACCCCCGACCGTAGTGGCCGTGCAGACCGTGACTGGAGCGCCTCAGTCCCCTCGGCCACCGCGGCCGGCAGAACTGGAATCAAGAAATTGTAAAGCTAATGCAGGGACCGTTCAGCTACGAGCTACTCTCTTATGCAACCAGGAAGTCAGTACAAAGACTAAGTTGTCGGTGCACCGTTTGTCGACCAACTTTGTTCTATTGGCATGAAAGCTGCGTGGATACAGGTTAGTTTATTACTATAGATAGGGACTGATAACCTCAGTAGTTTAGTCTCCCTAACCCAACCAAACAACCGAACATTACTGTAGATATAAAAGTACCAAGCATGATTGCAGGTACTAATACTACACATAAGAAAAAAAAATCGTACTGACGTGTTTTACGGCCCACTTTAGATTTGTAGTTTTATAAGTTTTTGCAAACATTTTGGACCAAAAACATTTTCAGGGAAAATTTAGGTAGTGGCGGGTTTCGAACCACCGACCTTTCGCGCCACAGTCCAGCACCTTGCCCAATACGCTATAGCTATAAATCAATCCACAGTTCATTAATCTCATACTATTGATGGCCGTTGTTAACTGATGTTAATATGGAATTTGTAGACATTAGATTATCATTTATCGTACGAAGAACGGTGTGTTTTTTGTTAATTCCTCAGTATGCCGTTGCTTTGAAATGACAAATACGTGAGGAATGTCACGTGACATCTCCGAACGGCTGGTTTTCGTTAATTCAATAGAGGGTGTAAAATCTCTGTTATTTTTGTCAATATGTCTCAAACGATACGAGATATGAAAAAAAACATAAGGGAGATAAGTTGTAGATAATTTTCTCCTCTACCAAATAGGTTATTCAATTTTCGTGTCAGATGAATGGTTCGTTTGCAATTACAATTATATTACAAACGCCTTTTATGGTTTTACTACCGCATTTTGTGTCCGAAAAATTTGAAAAAGGGAGGTTCTGGTCTCTGGCGGCCTACAATCATGTCTGTAAAATTTGGTGCTGATCGGTTGAACGGTTCGTCTTAAAAACAGGGAACACGTTACTGACAGACAGACATACATCCCAAAATCGCCGTTATTTTTGCAAATATCTTTGAAACGCTACGAGATATGAAAAAAAAGAAAAAGAGAGAGAGAGAGAGAGAGCAAAGTTTTAGAGAATTTTCTCCTCTACAAATTCGGTTATTCAATTTTCGTGTCAGATGAATAGTTAAGCCGTTATTTTCGTTTAAATTTCGAGCTGTCAAAAGACGATCGCAAAGGCCCACTTTTAGTGTTACTACCGTAACCTAAAGTGGGCCAATATTATATCACCTTAGTTAGCTCCAAGCCGAGCTATATTTGTGCCGTCCTTAGTCTTAGTTAGTTCATAAGTAGTTTGTAAGTTTAGGGACTGATGACCCCGTAGTTAAGTCCCATAAGCTCTACAAACATTTGAACATTTTGAGTTAGCTCCAAGGTTTCCTGAACACTGGCGCTGAATTTGTATATGCCCTCACGAACAAAGTTCCTTATATTGCCCATAGAAGTCATTCAATCCACACAAAGATGTAAACAACAGCGCATGTGTAGTGGCTGTGTTGCCGAATTAGTGGTTTTCCCACTAAGACTGGTGGTTTTGAGTAGCTGCCTAGAGGGCAAATTTTTCATCTAGTGGCTAGTGGGGACTATGGTGGATTATAAATATTTCGGTGGTTTTATGGAAAAACTATTTTAATAACACTTTATAAAGACAGCATTCAGTAACAGCACTATTTAATTTTCCTACGTCTGGAAGCTCCTGAATATATTTCACCTGAACATTTATAATATACGTTATTCTGTCTTTGTTCCACATTTTGGTGCGTCCATATTGTTATGCTTTCTTTTTTATTTAATTGTGTCAGAAACATACATTATAACTTACAAGATATAAAATAGGACAACAAAATACAGAATGAAATATTCCAAAAATAGTATTAATATACTGCCAATTAAAATAGCTACACCAATGAGAAATGCAGATGATAAACGGGTATTCAATGACCAAATTTATTATACTAGAACTGAAATGTGATTACATTTTCACGCAATTTGGGTGCATAGATCCTGAGAAATCAGTACGCAGAACAACCACCTCTGGCCGTAATAACGGCCTTGATGCGCCTGGGCATTGCGTCAAACAGAGCTTGGATGGCGTGTACTGGTATAGATGCCCATGTAGCTTCAACACGATACCAAAGTTCATCGTGAGTAGTGACTGGCGTATTGTGACGAGCCATTTACTCGGCCACCATTGACCAGACGTTTTCAATTGGTGATAGATCTGGAGAATGTGCTGACCAGGGCAGCAGTCGAACATTTTCCGTATTCATAAAGGCCCGTACAGGACCTACAACATACGGTCGTCCATTATCCTGCTGAAATGTAGGGTTTCGCTGGGATCGGATGAAGGGTAGAGTCACGGATCGTAACACATCTGAAATGTAACGGCCACTGTTCACAATGCCGTCACTGCGAAGAGGAGGTGACCGAGACGTGTAACCAATGGCACCCCATAACATCACACCGGGTGATACGCCACTATGGCGATGACGAATACACGCTTCCAATGTGCGTTCACCGCGATGTCGCCAAACACGGATGCAACCATCATGATGCTGTAAACAGAACCTGGATTAATCCGAAAAAATGATGTTTTGCTATTCGTGCACCCTGGTTCGTCGTTGCGTACACCATCGCAGGCGCTCCACTCTGTGATACAGCGTCAAGGGTAACCGCAGCCGTGGTCGTCGAACTGTTCGTGCAGATGGTTGTTGTCTTCCAAACGTCCCCATCTGTTGAATCAGGGATCGAGACGTCTGCACGATCCGTTACAGCCATGCAGATAAGATGCCTTTCATCTCGACAACTAGTGATATGAGGCCGTTGGGATCCAACACAGCGTTCCGTATTGCCGTCCTGAACCCACGATTCCATATTCTGCCAACAGTCATTGGATCGCGACCAACGCGAGCAGCAGTGTCTCAATACGATAAACCGCAATCGCGATAGGCTACAATCCGACCTTTATCAAAGTCGGAAACCTGCTGGTACGCATTTCTCCTCCTTACACGATGCATCAGAACAACGTTTCACCAGGCAACGCCGGCAAATTGCTGTTTGTGTATGAGAAATCGGTTGGAAACTTTCCTCATGTCAGCACGTTGTAGGTGTTGCCACCGGCGCCAACCTTGAATGAATGCTCTGAAAAGCTAATCATTTGCATATCACAGCATCTTCTTCCGGTCGGTTAAATTTCGCCTATGTAGCACGTCATCTTCGTGGTGTAGCAATTTTAATGGCCAGGAGTATAGATATGCATCTGCATGCATACCTCATATTACGTGGACACGTTTACGGTGCAATTTTAGATAAGCCTATTATTTTTCCCCATGAAAATTCAGGTACCTGACACTAGACCAACCTCCAATGATAATATTATATCTTACGCTATTATAATTAATGTAAAAGCTCGGTGATTCTGAATACCAACGATTAGGTTTCATAATAACACTTTAATAAAAAAAAATTACGCTGGCAGTAGTATACATTTTAACGCATGTTTCATAGAAACAACGTAACAGAAATTGTTAGTAAGTCTAAAACTAATTATCCTATTTTGTGTGTGAAGAAGTCATTGATTTTAGAGGTTGTTGCAAAAGCATCACAAGAAGCCAGATTAGCTATGTTCATTTGGTTTACCATGCTGAAACACATCCGAGTTCCATCATCTGATTCGAAAATGTGTCACTGCAAATTTTAAAGTGAACGTCGTAAGCTTTGTTCGAGGAAATGAAATGTTTCCTTTAAGTTCGACGAAAATGTGCATTTGCATTTAGGCATAATAACATATCCTAAAAAAGGTAAAGCAGTCAACAATCCGGAGATTGGTTTGAACACCACAGTGCTTTACTAGGCATGGTCCTGTTTGGAGGTGGTATGCCATTGCCTTCCTCCGACCTTCGAACTGACTTACCCAGCCAGTTATAGGGGGACCTACAGTTTAACGTGGGTTCCGAACCACGGTGCTACTCGGTATTTTCACATAAGCATTACTGGCAGAGGTGAAAGAAGTGGAAAGTGACAGATAAAAATCCTAGGACCTGGCGGGGATCGAACCCGTGACCTTTGGATTTGTAGTCTGGCACTCTACCACTGTGCAACCGAGGCACACATACCGTATGAATTGCCAACATTACAGTAAGCAAATTTTGCCAGTCTTCATTGTTCACAGAACGCGCTAAATAACGACTGGAAAAAGTGACATATTTGCTTCGACCATAGATACTAACAGACCGGACAAACAGCAGAGCGGTTATACACATAGTACTGTTGAAACGTAGGAGCACGTGACTGTTGGCAAAAGTTATCCGGATATAATAAACAACTCCGCAGTTTTCAAGAAATGCTGTCATTTTAAAATAATAATACTTTGAGTTGAAATTACTTCCCTTCATAAACAGCTCTGTATAATACTAGGCAAAGCTGTACACTACAACGTGACTGTTGGCAGAACAATGCTTTAGCTGCAGAGATGGTGGCATGAAAAGGATGTTATGCCCAGTCTACCAATCAGTTATCTATGGTCGAAGCATATTTGCCTACCAGCATTTCTCACAACGAGAAATGGCGAAAGAAGTTAGGGTTTTAAATTAGGACGACAGTGTCAAGAAAATACGAGACCTATTCGCTTCCGCACAAATATTTTGGGGCCATGGGTCACACAAGGAAAATAAGGAAATGGCCTCGTTTTGTCGGGACGAATGGTAGGTTTCATTTTAAGTGCCGAGGTGGCATTGATATACTGTTGCGTAAGATGCCGATAGAGGTCGGGCCTGGATTAGCATGTTTACGGTGATGCCAATGTGAGGAAACAATTACGCCTTAGCCATTTTTTAATGTACACTATATTAATTTTTTATTTTATTTATTACAAACTATGCACCTCACAACACTGACGATTTTCTTCTTTACAGTCTCTCTGAAGAAAAACAATAATTGCTCAAATCAGGCATTGAAATTAAATGTTGACCTGCAACTGTACATTTTGGTAATAATAATACTGTTCTACCTTTAAACACAAGGGATAAATTAAATTGTCTCATATTTTTGGTTACTCACATATTCAGTACTTCAAATAATAACAATCCAGTGGTTTTCTTAAACACACTAATAAAATCTAGTGGTTTCTGGTGGTTTTTAATGAGCTTTTTAGAGGTAAATCCCATTTCACTGTTGGCAACACTAGAGTGCCATTCCGACAGAGTGGGTAAACGGCCGATCAGGTCCAGTGATAACACCAGGAAGGAAGGAAGTACACTGTGTTGACTGTAGTTCTGCAATGCTTAGAACCTCAATTCCGAAGTTTGATCGTATCTGTGTTGTTACTCGGTGTTACGAGGGACTCATCAAGGGAAGTTTCCACAAGTCTCGGAGTGAACCAAGGCGGACTTGGAGGAGAGGTTGGAAATGTCGATGGCTTGCCTTGCTATGGCCGCCAAAGGCTACTAAAACAGCTGATGACCGCTACTTAGATTGCAGCTCGGAGGAACCCTGAGAGGAACGCCAGCGTGCTCAGTGATGATTTTCGTTTAGGCACCAGACGACGTGTTTCGACTCAAACTGCACGCAGTGTGACACATGACATGAAACTTCATTCTCGACGTCCAAGGCAAGGTCCAGCTTTGACAGCTAGACATCATGCAGCCAGTGGCGTAGCTATGTCACCAAGGGCCCCGGGGCAAAAATGACATTGGGGCCCACTTTACACTAATACTGTACAGATGCAAAACTACTTCGTCATCAGCTCCTTACCGCCCACGGGAAGACATAAAAAGGCAAACCTAAATACTGCTAAGTAAATTATCGTGTGTCACGTAGCAGATAATATTTAATTGTACTCTCAAATATAATTATAACTGTGAAAGTTGGTTTGTCTGTTATGCTTTCACGCAAAAGTTACTGGGCGGATTTGAATGAAATTTTGCAGAGGGATAGTTTTGGACCTGGGTAGGACATAAAGATAAACGGCCTCTTGGGATAGTTTCCGAAGTTGCTCCGTACCAGGTGAATGAAGTCGCATTCATAACCTAGTAAAAATAAACAATGAAGAAGTATTACTTAACCATGAAAACATGGCTCCCTGGCGCGAAGCAAACCAGGAACAGTCAAGTCGGCGGTGATAGCAGGCGGACTGTTGCCAGTACCGACATCTCACTGTCGCTAAACTCCTCGCTGTTAGGTCACTGCTCCGTACCGATCAGCCTAATTTCGTTGATAGCCCAATCAAAGAAGGAAAATATTCGTGTACGGTGGTTTCAGAAAAGAGAGTTGCCGGATTTTGTTTGATGGAATACTTTGGTTTGAGCCGTGCCTCTACCAGGCTTCATGAAGTATATATTAATGTCTGGCCAGGAAAAAGTAATAAGTAAAATAACTAAGTTGACATCTTCGCTTATTATAGTGGCAGTGGGGTACAGGGTAGTGTCTTGAATGCACAATTTACTGTTGTGACAAATTAACCATATTTTCTCTTCTTCTTGCGTATTTCAGAGTGCAATTTATTACAGCACTGCATTGGGATCTATGATTATGGAGCACACCCTTGGGGAATTCACTACAGAAACAGTTGAGTTACCATAATAATACCGTTCTGTAATAATACATTGTAGAGACTTCATATTCAAATGTGATCACACTGTCTACTGTCAAACACTGTGCTAGTAATTCAGCACCATTCACTGTTATTTCGCAAAGATTGGCAGGCACGGCAACTCCGACTTCAACCGACAATAGGCTGACGATGGCAGGGTCCACGTCTTAGCGGACAAGCAAAGGACTTTGATTTGTTTATATTCTGGGGCGTGAATAATTTTTGTATTTCACTTCGTGCGTTTGAGATTTGTTGATCAGGGTTCAAAAAGTTCAAAGTCGGAAAACCTTCATTCAACTGAATTATTATATACAGTAGAACTTCGATTATCCGAAGTAATTGGGGAACATGAAAGCGTTCAAGGATCTACGGTAACTGTTTTCGAACGTCGCTCACGTAGGCCGAGGGGCCCCTTAGCTCGGGGGCCCCGGGGCACTGCCCCGCCTTGCCCTATGATAGCTACGCCACTGCATGCAGCGCGGTACAGATGAGGCCAACAGCATGCTGAATGGCCTCATCAGAATTGGCATCAAGTGTTATTCAGAGACTAGCTTCATTCCCGCTGCTACGCACGCGTAGACTGAATGGTCTGCATTGGTTGTTTCTATTTCTAAATATAAATTTTCATAGATATAAAAATGCTTTCCTAATCAAGTATTTTGATACAACTTGCCTCCCCCTGTTGCATCATTGATGGCAGAATTCGAAACATCTCGAAACACATTTTTTTTTCAATTCTAACAATGCTTCCAAATCAAAATTTTCGATTTTCTAGCATCAAAATAGTCTTACTAGCATCCTTAAAAAAATTTCCCTTATTTCACCTGCTTAATGGTTGCATTTCTAAAAATATCGAAACACATGGTTTTTTTTTTTTTTTTTTTTTTTTTTTTTTTTTTTTTTTTTTTGTGTCCCAGCCTCGTCGCCGCTTTTGTGTCTCGTTTCCGTCGTAGGTGTCGGTGGCCGAGTAGAAAAGTACCGACACAGGAATAAAGGATGCACGCTTGTGCAGGTAGGTGGTGACCAGCCAGTGGGACAGCAGAAACTAGAAACACTAGAGCAAATTAGAACGAGATATATATTGCACAGAATTTATACAATACTTAACTTTTACATAGCTCAGTACTGCAGAATGCTGATACATAGTTGAGCTAGAGGCCTGCCTAGTACCTACCCGATAGCCAAGTCTTCACTGGTGCCTATCTGATTCCGAAGTGTTAGCTGGTTCCTATATCAGTCCCAAGTGAACGACGTCGTTCAGTGGTGGCCACGAGCGGAGTTGAAGCAGAGGGCGCTCGCGGCTGACGTCGTAAGAACGCCGCGCCGTGCGTGCATGGCGGCGCGCGGCGAAAGTAGGTGGCGTGCACTTTGGACTTGTGCGACACCACAGTTTTTAAATTTCCAATCAATAATCTAAATCCGTATTCTTTGTTTTGTTTCTTGCTTCAAAAATTACCTTAATAGCAACATATTTTCTGAAAACTGTTCATCCCCTATTTCACCCCCTCAGGGATGGAACTATCGAAAAATCGCTGTTGATTACATTGTAAGATAAACAACATCTACTAATTTCAAGTTTATATCCTCTGTAGATTCACTTTTCAGCGCCGTTTTCTGTCTTTTAGAAACGGATCGAGAACGCGAGATTTCTTTCTTACGCTTTGGCATCTTTCTTGGTAGTTTTACTTGCAATATGCACTTGTTTTTCTCTATTCGTACGCTTGTTGCATCACGTTTCGCTGCATATAACCTCTTTGATATTATAGTGTAAAAAGTCATCGCTGGTCTTCAGGCCGAATTTTATATAAGCTGACGACTTTCAGCCACTATATCGTCCACTCTCTTACAGCTCTCGACACGGAACTGCTACGGTGTACAACGGGAAACTTTGTACTACAACAACACAGAGAGATCATTCGTCTCCATTGTGTAGTTTTTGCTGAAGAGCAAAATATTTACACCCAGACGTGGAATAAGTCGATAACTTTCAACTCCCATATCTTCCACCGCTTTATCGTTATCAATCCATTACGACCGTAGTGCACAATGGGAGACTGATACCTACTACCACATACAAACACTATTCGTTTGCGATGTGTAGTTTTGGCTGCTAAGTGAAATATAGTCACAAGCACCTCAATTTTTATTTATTTACCATAAGATGAGACTCGCATTTGCCTGCAACTAACCAATCGTCGGAGACGTTCGTGGAGGCAGCATGATTAGTCTGAACGTCTTAGACATACGGTCCAGCGAATGTAGCAAGGTGTCGGTTCCTTGACGTTTTGTGGTGGCATTATGTGGAACCATGGTACGACACTGGTAGTCGTAGAAGACAACAAACGACTATACGGTTCAAGGATCACATCGTCCGACATACAATGCAGGCATATCGGGAGCATTTCAGTGAGGGATTCGTCTTAATGGACGACCATTTTGGGCCTCATCGTGCACATCTTGTGAATGCGTTTCTTCATGATAACGACATCACAAGATTAAAATGCCCAGTATGTTCTCCAGACATCAACCCCTCGAAAATAAATGGGATACACTGGGAAGGGCTCTTTTTCGACGAAATGATCCACCAAACAATATGAGAGATCTACCGGTAATTAATTGTAGCCATGATGGCGAAGTTTAGAAACCGTGACTGTGTGAAACTATAAATAAGTATTCGTACTTCTGCTACCAGTCACTTCATTTGTTAGTGTTTAATCTAACATAGCACAACGCGTTTCGAGCATGTTGTTCTCTTCATTAGGCGCTTTTTGTACATACAGAAGTGTTTATGTTACTTATAATTTTTCATTTAATGTCTATTTGCTATTATTGGTGGTTGCGGGTAGTTGGGGGGGGGGGCAGTGGATGGCCATAAACTAAGACGTAGTGTTGTCTTCTGCTGGTCTTCCTGTATGGAGCGATTTGTTTCATCACCTGTGCAGTTATGACGGAATAGTCGTGTGATTCACTTATGTTGACAGTTAAGATCTTCGTGTTCCAAGATTTCGTCTGCAGCTCTGGTGCACTGGTGGAGCTGCTGCATATTGAATTACTTGTACATCGCTTTTAATACACTAATTGTTTTTATCACACACTCGCACATATAGAATATTCACAAGCATGTGAATACAGTATTCAGAAAACAAGGTGGCGGACCGTTTATGTATAAGTATCGATTATCGCATTGCAGCAACCCCCGACCATAGCGACCGGGCAGAGTATGACTGGCACGCCGCAGACCGCTCGGCCACCGATCGCGTTGGACCGAGTCCTCTCTCGGGCATGTGTGTGTCTTTTCCTTGGTGTAAGTTAGTTTAAGTAGTTTGTAAGTATAGGGACTGATGACCAGAGTAGTTTGGTCCCATAGAATTACAAACATTTAAACAGTCGAAGTAACACATAAGAGTTTCTTTCTTTTATTTTATTTATTCATTTATTTTTATTACTGGTTTCAGACATTTTAGTCCATTCTCAAATCAAACAAATTGTTGCTGTTGTGGTCTTCAGCCAGGAGAGTGGTTTGATGCAGCTCTCCACCCTACCCTACCCTCTTCATCTCCTCATAAAACGGCAACTTACTTCCATCTGAATCTGCTTACTATATTCGTCTCTTGGTCTCCCTCTGTGAATTTTCGCCCCACACACTTCTCGCCAATGCTAAATTTACGATTCCATGATATCTAAGAATGTGTCCTTTCAATCGATTCCTTCTTTTAGTCAAGGTATGCCAAAAATTCCATTTCTCCCCAATTCTGTTCAGTACCTCTTCATCTGTAACGCGATCTACCCACATAATCTTCAGCAATCTTCTGTAGCACTACATTTCAAAAGCCCCTATCCCCTTCCTGGCTAAAGTATTAATCGTCGAAGTTTCACTCCTGTACAAGGCAACGTTCCACACAAATGCCTTAATTAAAGACTTCCTTACACTTAAATTAATATTCGATGTTAGCACATTTCTTTTTAAAAAAAAAAAAAAAAACGTTTTTCTTCCCATTGCCATTTTGCATTTTATATCCTCTGTATTGCGACCATCACATATTTTTTACTGTATAAGTAAAAAAAAAAAAAACGCATCTACCACCTTTATTGTTTTGTTATCTAACCTAATTCCTTCAGCATCACCTTATTTTCTATAACTGCATTCCAATACCCTTGTTTTGCTCTTGTTATTGTTCATCTTATACTCTCCTCTCCACACACTGTCCATTACGTACAATTGCTCTTGAAGGTCATTTGTTGTCTCTGACAGAATTACAATGTCATCAGCAAAACGCAATTTCTTTATTTCTTCATCCTGAAATCTCTTTGCTTTCCTTTACAATTTGCTTCATGTACAAATTGAATAACATACGAGAGAGGCTACAACCCTGTCTTACTCTCTTTCCAACCACTGCGTCCCTTCAGAATTTGAAAGAGGGTATTCGGATCAACATTGTCAGAAGCTTTCTCCAAATTTACAAAAGCTAGAAATGTAGGTTTGCCTTTCCTTAATCTAGCTTCTAAGATAATTTCAACAAAATTTAGTTAAACAACACAACAGTTTACCACATAGTTCATTTTTGGGTTGGCAGGCGCTTTAACACATAGAGGTCTGTCAACCGAGAAAAAAGAACTATGTGGCGTACAGTTGTATTGTTGGACTGAATTTGGTTGGTTTGAAAATAGACTAAAATGTCCGAAACTGGTAATTAAAAACAACCTTTACTTATGTGCAACTTCGACTGTTAACAGGAAATTGGTCAAATAATTAAGTTGTGCCTGTAACACCAAGTATGGTGTGAATGACTTAATTTTGAACTGCGTTTTAGGATTTATGTCAAAACACGATTAAAAGAAGGGAGATACTCGAGGCATGAGGCACAGTTCATTGGTAATGGTGGGAGTGACTTGGGGGATATAAGTTTAGAGTGAGACCAAATCCTGACTTCAGTAAGCAGTGGTGAAGGTTGTGACAATGGTGGACAATGAAGAGCCTTTTATACCACAAAACAGGCGGAGAGCTGCATCAGAGCAATCCTCGGTCTCAAGAACAACAATACGAAACTAACGGAACGTATAGTCTACATGTATGTACAACATTTTTCCATATTCTGCAAAGTTTTTTTGTTTAACAAGAAAGAAACAAAATCCGTTATAATTAAAATGTTTACTTCTCGCATCGAAAATCTTTACACTTCCGTTTAGCACGGGACGAAGTACAGGACTAGAATGGAAACTTTTGGTCTTGTTTCTGTCAACAACGCATTACTCGCATGCAAACAGCCGGCGAGGTCTGACTCATGTTCCGTGTTTGGCGTCACTAACAACTCATACACGAGCGCCATCCTGCCGAAGAAAACATTTCCATCGTGTGGACGCCGTCTGTTCTGTTCCAAAGATCGACGCATACAGCCAGGTAGCTTCATGGAATAGAATGTCTCACAGTTAATGGTTGTTGCAAAGCGTTGAAGTAGATTCAATGGCGAGGATGAGAATTTTTGCCGTACCCGGGCCCGAACCGGAATGCCCCGGCTTCTCGTGAACGGTAACCAGAACCGTCTCGGCCTTCTGGACACCTTTCCTTTCCGAGCAAAATTTTAAACTTCATTTCAAAGGAAACGTTTCCGGGTGGCCTAGGAGGTTAGATTCTCAGTCTCGCCGTTGAATCTGATTTAGCACTCGTTAACGAAGGAGTTTGAAATGACGTACGGAAAGGATGCACGCTTAACAGGGGACGTTGATGAAAAACACACACTATTTCAAAAATGTACCAAATTCACAGTTTTGGAGATATGGCAATGAAATTGTGTACCACGCTGTACATGAAAGTAACACATTTACACATAAAATATTTTGATTATAGGGACTATATGTTCAGCATTTTTAATGAAATTTGTAGTTATATTTTCAAAAAGTAATGTATGTTCTTGTTTCTCAGAAAGTATTCAAGAGATTTCTACGAAAACTTCTGTTTCATCTCTTTATATGTTTTAAGCTTCTCTCATGGGGTTTTCGGAGTAGTCTCATAGCAAATTTTCATAATTTTTTTAATTGTAATTCCACAAGTACAATTTTAAATTCATGCAAAATTCCAAGCACTTTGTCCTATATCTCAGCTTGCAATCATAATTTCAAAATTTTCTTTTGAGAATACATTAATTACGTTTACAGAAATATATGTACAAAATTTCATAATTATAGCATTCATAGAATCTGAGGAAAAGGTACATCTACTTTAAAAAACAAACTTTTCAGGAAACGCAATTTAAAGTTCAACCTTTTTTTCCTTATGTTACTTCTTCAGAAGGCACCACATTTGTACTCTGGGTCGTCTTTCCCTTCAAGGCTTTTCTTCTGGTTTCTTGTTGTCTGTCTTCTTTCCTTTACCAGGTCTTCAACTGAGTTTTCAGCTGCAGAAAGGCACTGTAAATCTATTTTTCTCTGGATGTCTTGAGTAAAATTTCCTATCTTGAAGACCATTCTTTCTAATACCTCCCGACGTTCCCATAATTAAATACAAGAACTGCATCAAAAGTTGCAATTCTGACAACTGTAGCAGATGCAAATGTGGTTTTAGGGCATCCACAAATTTTTCGCTTGGAGCTGCTAGGAGACGAGTTCACATTTTCAGCAGATGTTCTTAACTTCGGACGTAACCTCATTGCTGGTTTGTCGTTGTTTCTCACGTCTTCTATTCACTCACTTATTCAAACGCAATTTATCCAGTTTTATACACTCTTTGTGATCGTGGTATAACCGAATGAAGAAAGATTCAAACACTTGTATAAATCTCCGTCAGTATCACAAGGCAAAAAACAAATTGCTTCGTCATAAACGATGCAGCTATTTGTTATTGTTTATAAGATACGGAACAGAGTCAAAGATAATCTATAGAAGCAAAGGGTATGCATCACGGCCTCCTAGATGTATCCCGCACATGTTTGGTTGAATACACAGAATCGTTGTTCACTGAGCAGGTATTGAAGTGCTGTTTCAAAACGTGGGCGTGGCAGGGAGGCCGCGTCTCACTTTTAATTAATTTTCAGGCACTTAGGATGCGACTTCAACATTGAAATTGTATTAACAAATAAAAAATAAATGATTTCATCAACGCCCCCTCCCCTTAATACCACCAGTTATGCACCATCTGAAACACTGAACAACATTACTTTTCCAGTGTCCTGTAAACCAGCCGATTTATGGGGAGACTCCACCCAAAAATGTAATTTCTCTACGCTTTCTATTACAGCCAACGGTTGCGGAGATCCAACAACACGTGACCTCAGTGCTTCGAGCGACTCCACAAGAAGCGTGTGCTGTAAGTTTCTAACAGCTGTACAACCGATGTCACAAGTGTGTTGTAGAACTTATGGGACTTGACTACGGGGTCATCAGTCCCTAAGCTTACAAACTACTTATGAACTAACTAAGACTAAGGACGGCACAAATATCCGAGGGGGGATTCGAACCCCCGACCGCAGTGGCCGTGCAGACCGTGACTGGAGCGCCTCAGTCCCCTCGGCCACCGCGGCCGGCTACAACCGATGTTACAAGTGTATTGTAGCCAATGGCGATTACTTTGAAGGCCAGTAAACGTATTTCTTTTGTATCTCTTGTTTCTTTTATTTCCTGAGACCATTTAGCGACCTTTTAGACGCACCTGGCACCTGCCGATTTCCATTTATTCACTATTCGTAGAGCGCCATCCATTAACTCTGCATCAGCTCGTTTGATAGTTTCGGGTGGACAGCACCGACTTCCACGGGATGGTGATGCCTTCGTTTACGTCGTTGTCTTCTGGTAGTCTCCGCATGCCAGTGGTCTTGCAGGTGACCACGGTCAGGAAGTGATCTGCTGAGAACAGTGTGCTGCACATCTCCAGCCTCTTGTCACTGTGCCATCTGGCTTCTTCTGCATCAATAATACTGTCTGTGTTTTAATTCGTTTAGTCTGCAGTTTGAATGGCTCCCCCCCACCCCTCCACCCCTGACATTATTCTGTAATTCGTCCTAACATGGGCGCAGGACGGAATCCTCCCAACGGCAGGTAGGCGAGCAGGGCACAGGACTGAATCCTCCCGAACTAGCACAACGGCACGTCCTGCAGGTACCAGGTCCTAGCCCACACCTCCACAACCAGCGTTCAGCGTTCATTCATACTGTCATCCGGTATGGTCAGTGTTGATTACATAACAAGTGTTGAAGTTTGGCATTATAAATCTCATCTCCATGCGTAAGTTCTCTACTGCTCCTACCGTTTCTTCCAGAGTTGCAACATCATTCGTGCAGACGAATTTGGTGAGGGTCTTTATTTTTTTTTTTATTTTTTTTTTTTTTCCTTATGTAATGCTTACGTTGGAAGCTTTTTACCCAGGTACCACTAGCAATAAACAAATTTATGTCAAAAATACGCGAATACAACCGTCATTCTCCATTGTTGTAATGTTTTCGTTGTACTTGTTTATAACGGCCTCATGCTTCCTTATATCTCTTCCACGTTTCGGCGTTGAATAATGGAATTTTTTTCTCGTGTTACCTTTTTCTACTTATTACCTCCAAATCTGAAGATAGTCTTTTTATAATCTTATAATTAAAAGTTTAATATTGCAAGAAATTTAATAAATGAAATTAAGCTTCTAAGTGGGAATCGAACCCGAGTCACAGCAGTCTGTTCGCTTACCTACTATGCCCCAGCACCACATTTAAGAGTATTGTTCATAATACATACAATATCCGTGAAAGTCTTTCAGGAGTATTAACTATTTTCCGATTTCCTAGTAAGGCAAGTTTTATAAGAAACTACAGATGTTCATAACTTGCTTACGTTAAGTCAAACCAGTTCAATGAGAGACTCATGTCCCGCCATCCCGTTGAAAGCAGAATTTCTTCTTCCTTAGGAAAAAAATTTGCCTGCCTTGTCCACTGTTTATAATTCGACGCTGTATCAAATAAACTTGTATACCAACTGCTGAAAATGTTGCACAGATTTATCAATTGCGAGTAAAACGTAATCTTTAGATTGTAAGAACCAAAGATATATTACTGTACGTTTACTCTTACTCTAAAGTTAACTGGGGATTAATTCTCACTCTTACTTTACTGTACAATGTAGGAACATATGCTAGATAGCTTTGCTTGCCTGGAATATTCATAAAGGTCTGGCCACACGCTCTGGTCTCGGGCCGCCAGGTTACGGGAGAATTCAGTCCCGTGCTTTTCCACACCCTTGCAGGCTCGGGAGGATTCAGTCCTATTTTACTGATCGCGGGAGGAATGGATCCTGCACCCCCTAACATATGTGTCCCAATGGACTTTCTTGGTCTTAAGCAATTCGTCTTTGTACCGTTGCTTAGCGTTTAGGAAATGTTGGATTATAATTTCTCTTTCCTGCGCATTGTTTGATAATATCATTGTTTCTGAGACATTGGCCCGTTACTTAGATCAGGGCCGGCGCTAGCTAGTTACGTGTCGGCCGCTACGGTCGGGGGTTCGAATCCCCCCTCGGGCATGGATGTTTGTGTCGTCTTTAGTATAAGATAGTTCATAAGTAGTTTGTAAGTTTAGGGACTGATGACCCCGCAGTTAAGTCCCATAAGCTATACAAACAATTTGATCATTTGCAAGACACGTGCGAAACATGCGACCGAACGGGGCGGCACCAGACATTAGAAGTGGCAGGAGTGACTGTCCATGTTGGACAAGGCGAGTGAGAGGGGCCGAGGGGAATGGTGACATCTCACTTCTGTTTTCAGAGTAGCCAATGCAGTCTTTGTGTGGTCGCTGACTATGAAAGCAATATTTCCAATTCCTGATATAATTTTAAAAGTACTATTCTAGCTATTGTTGCGTTTTGTACAAATGAAAAATACAGAACTGGTATTGGCAGTTGGCCGATGGAGTCAACGCCGATCAGGTACAATTTCATTGCTTTTCCTAATGTTACAGTTCGTGTTAACTCGTTTATTATAGGCTATAACTGCTGTAATAGGAAAAGTGTTTAATAGGGTTACACTTACCAGAATGGAGGAGTAAATTATGTCGAAAAAATTCAGAATGTCGGGAATTTGGAATTGTCATGAGACATCAATTTTGTAAATTAAAATGTTACTGTTTGCTTTTCAAATCAACTTTCTACAGAAAGTCTTTACTGGCAGACAGACTTTCATTCTTGTTTTGGTCCGTGTTAGCTTCCTCCCACCCACCACACTCCCCCCTCCTCCCACCCACCACACTCCCCCCCCCCCCCTTCCCCAAAAAATCAGGAAAACAAAGATCTTCCAATGGAAGTAATTTGTTTCACAGTGAGAGAGATAAAGACGTGCTCATAGTGTCACTGGATGAAATTTTACGAACGCCAGGTCTTCTTCAAAGTATGTACTCTCTCTTATGTACAAGTCTTCGAAATTTATAAAGGGAATTTTTGAAAACCGTTTGTATTTCAAAAATATACAACCTACGTCCTCCCGAATGATCATCAGTGTGTTGTTTAAAAGCCGGCCGCGGTGGCCGAGGTGACTGAGGCGCTCCAGTCACGGTCAGCACGGCCACTACGGTCGGGGGTTCGAATCCCCCCTCGCGCATGGATATTTGTGCCGTCCTAGTTCGAAAGTAGTTCATAAGTAGTTTGTAAGTTTAGGGACTGATGACCCCGTAGTTAAGTCCCATAAGCTTTACAAACATTTGCATTTTTGCATTTGTGTTGTTTAAAAATTTCTAATACCTCGGCCAGGAATATACGAGGTTTTCGGTAAAAGCGTTTCCAAGTTTGTATAATTAGCCTATTCTATGTCTTGTATAAAACCGCCAAACGTTTTTTGTTATCAAAAAATGTGACATCAGAACTGTCATACAAAAATATTAATTCATTTTAAAGTTAGCGAAGTATTTTATGAGGGGCGGCAATTTCGCATCTCGCACGGGACGGCAGTTAGACTTGCGCCGGCCCTGCTTAGATTGCATTTATCGCGAATCTTTGATCCACCATAAAGTTCCAAGCGACTGGAAAAAACGCAGGTTACTCCACGGTATAAGAAAGGCGAAAGAACGGACCCGCATAATTACAGGCCAATATCATTAACTTCAGTCTGCTGTAGAATTTTTGAACATATTCTCACTTCTAAGACAGTAAATTTTTTGAGACGGAAAAGCTTCTGTTCATGCATCAGCACGGCTTTTGGATGCATCGATCGTGCGAAACTCAGCTTGCCATTTTCTCTCATGATATCTTGTCTGCTTTGGATGAAGGGCAACAGGCAGACTATCTCTCGATTTTCGAGAGGTGTTAGACACAGTACCGCACGTCACACTTGTAACGAAGGTACGAGCGTATGGAGTAAGTACCCAAATATATGAGTGGTTCGAACACTACTCAAGTAATAGCAGCCAGTACGTTCATCAGAGACTAGGGCATCGTCAGGAGTACCCCAGGGAAGCGTGAAAGAACCTGTATTATATATATATAAATGATCTGATGGACAGAGCGAGTTTCAATCTGCTACTATTTGCTGATAATGCTGTGGTATACAGAGAGGGTCGTCATTGAATGACTGTAGTAGGATGCAGGACAATTTTGACTAATTTTCTAGCTGGTATGAGGAATACGAGTTAGCTCTAAATGCTGAAAAATGTAACGTGATGCAGATGAGTAGAAGAAATCCTGTGATGTTCGAATACAGCATTAGTAGTGTTCTGCTTGACAGAGCCGCGTTAATTAAATATCTACGCGTAACGCTGCACAGCGATATGAAATGGAATGAGCATATAAGGACAGCCATGGAGAAGACGGATGATCGGTTTATTCGGAGAATTTTAGGAAGACGTGATTCGTCTGTAAAGGAAATCGCATATAGCACGCTTGTGCGACCCCGTCTTGAGTATTGCTCAAGTGTTTGGGATTCCTACCAGATCGATTTAAAGGAAGACATAGAAGCAATTCATAGGCAGCCCAGTCTTACCGAGATGTTTCGGGAACTCAAATGAGAGTCACTGGAGGGAAGGCGACGTTCCCTCCAAGAAACACAGCTGAAGAAATTTAGAGGGCCGGAATTTGAGGCGGACTGCAGAATGATTCTACTGCCGTCAACCTACCCTTTGCGTAAGGACCACAAAGATCAGGGAGATTAGGGCTCGCACAGATCCACCACGAACCTTTGGCTGAATTGCGAAGTGTGCATGTAGATATGTACAAGTCTGTCACAGAGCAGTTAGTCTTGTACCTTTGCCAGAATGTCGATGAGGAATATTGGGCTGTATGTCTTTTGAGTCACTCGTGTCTTTATCGTCTCTTCATTATAACTCCATTCGCCGATTTCCAAATACTCGATATTCGTAGAGCGTTATTTAGTTAGTATGCAGCAACTTTTTTGATAGTTTCGGGTCGGCCGCGGTGACTGAGGCGCTCCACTCACGGTCTGCACGGCCACTACGGTCGGAGATTCGAATCCCCCCTCGGGCATGGATATTTGTGCCGTCCTTAGGATTAGCTAGTTCATAAGTAGTTTGTAAGTTTAGGGACTGATGACCCCGTAGTTAAGTCCCATAAGCTACACAAACATTTGAACATTTGATAGTTTCGGGTGGATGCCGTCCGGGCTGGTCTCCAATGTAAGTTCATCTAGCCAATGGTACTTCACTTTGCTTCACAATGCAGCACCCAACATCACTTCGTCCAATCACTAACATCACTTCATCTGGTCCCCAACTTCAGTACATCCAGTACACATCAGTTCATCCAGTTACCAATATCAGCTCATCCAACCACTGTCATCAGTTCATCTGGTCACAACATTAGTTCATCTTGCCTGCCAAAGGTACTACACTTTGCTTTACAATCCAGTTCCCAAAATCAGTTCTGGTCCCCAACGTCAGATCATCTGACCTCAGTCATCAGTTCATCTGGCTGATGGTTCAGTCTGCCGATGGTAATTCAGACTGCTTCACAATACAGTGTTTCTGTAAAGTCATGATGTTGTTTTAACTGGTCACTGAAAACTCTCGAAGTTTGCATACCTGTTCAGTTGCATTTCTGTGTGTCTTCTGTTAGTCGCTCTTTACACATCCAAATAATATTCTAATTCATTCCACAATCTTTGAAGGACATAAGGTGTAATAGAGTGTACAGTGTCTTTGATCCGCTCCTTTAAATGGCCCACGTCGTTTACAAGAACTCTGAACACACATTACTTCACATATCCTCACAAGAAAAAGTCTAGGGGCGTCAAGTCCGGGGATCGTGGTAGCCATGCATCAAATCCACCCCTTCCCATCCATTGCTGAGGAAATATTGTGTCCAGAAACTTCCAAACAATTCTAGATTAATGTAGAAGATGATATCATTGTCATTATGTTACATTGGTAGCACGGCATACAAATACAAAATGTCTAGGTAGTTGTTTGAAGTCATAGTAAAATTTCAACATGCATGAGGGCACAGCAGACGTTCACCTTAGGAGTTACGTTGGTACTCAGTGGAGGCAAGAGGACTTTCAGCAGCCCACATTATGACGTAATAGAGATGAACATGACCACACACATGGAAAGTGTCCTTATCACTATTTAGTTTTAGGAAGTGCTCGTCGTCGCAAAACTCATAAACCGTCTCTGAAGTAAATCATTTGGGCCTCTCAGATGGGTGGATAGCGTATAATAACTGCAGTCCGTAACGCTTAAAACGATGTTTCTTTAAAGCTTTATGGACTGTAGTCTCTTTTAAGTGTAGTTCTGAAAGACACGGTTCTCTTTAGGTGGGTGTCTCGCATAGTGTGAACCTTTTTGGTCCAACAAACTGTTTCCTTCAGCTGCTGATCCCACCGTCTAATGTTATTCCTATGAGACGTGACTCATTGTATACACGACACTATACAAGCTGAATACGTGTCAGGAAATTAGCAAGCAACAGAATAAACTAAACTTTCCTGTGTGCTGTCCACATCTTGACTCAAATGGCCTGACTTGCTACAGATATATAATTCACTGTATTTCATTGTTGCATAATTATTTGCCTGCGCCCAACTATGAGTATTGTGTAACATAAACTTGGAGAGTTTTTCGGTCATTTGGTGAAATTTTAAAATTTCCGTCTTGTTTCTTTGCCTCTCGACCGGTTAAAAGTGCAGCAGGACTTTATAGACACACTAGCTGCTCCCCGCGGTGTTACCCGCGGTTCAATAGTCAGACATTAAAGTGCCAAGAAAGGGCATAAATAACATGACTGCGACGTTGTTAGCACTGAATATATAATTGTCTTGGAACGGATGGAGAGCCAAAAATCTATTGCAATACGTCCCTGTAAACGACGTTTCGAGACTTCTTGCTCTCCGAGTATACATAGAGATTTCTAGCTCTCGATACACGGGAGCAGCCTACGTAGAACTGTCCGTGCGAGAAACATGGGGTGGCCAAATGAATACCTGCCACTTTTAATGTTTGTCCTTGACTCTTGTTTATAGTAATCGAGAAGACCACTTTCAGTGGGAACTGTAACCGTTTAAACTGGAATGGAAAGTTTGTTGGGATGATAGGAATTCGTGATATTAATGCAGTCTCTTCCTTGGCTCCACCGGTGATGATGGTGGCTTACACGATATGCCTTCTCAGGTCCGTGATGCGTAACGTGGTGCCATTGCATAATCGTGGTGCATCCAAGTTACGCGTCAATAAAACAGGCACACCCACCTTCAGCTCGAACTTGTGGGATGGCACCCCTGACAGCTCTAACGGAGAAAAGTAACGAAATAAAAAAGAATTCTAACGGAGAAACGAACTGTTGAGATCCTACAAATGCAAAGCGAACCAACAAAAGAAACGACAAATGTAACGAATGAAGAAACTATCCTGATCCTATAAATACGAACTAAACGAATGAAAGAAACAATAAATATAACAGGGAAAGAAACCAACGAAGTCTTACAAACCAACGAAATCACCAGAGAAAGATTGAATCAGTGAAATCTAACCAGCAAAGTCACCAGCACTAAAAGCGAACGTTCGAATGCTATAAATAATCGAAATCACCAAAGAAACTATTATTCTTTGAAATCCAA
The DNA here is from genome assembly GCA_026315105.1 of Locusta migratoria. Taxonomy (NCBI): domain Eukaryota; kingdom Metazoa; phylum Arthropoda; class Insecta; order Orthoptera; family Acrididae; genus Locusta; species Locusta migratoria. The sequence goes on along the minus strand of CM048745.1, from coordinate 158,214,325 downwards.
AGAGAATACACTTTTAAAGAATTACGATAACATCACAATGTTCTAACATCTATAGTTGAAGGTGACCGTCCAATACACGTAATCGAAAACCAAGGAGAAAACAATATTTAAGAACCTGTATAATATCACAATTGAATACACATTATACGTCCTGAGAAATATTTTCATGAGTGTTATACTGCCTGCCAATCTCTTGAGTGCATTTGCTACTACTTTCGTTGCAGTTGGCCGGAACACACAATGTTTCATATGTAAACTGCAGCGTACTGCCTGCCATCTGTTGAGTGCATTTGCTACTAATTTCGTTGCATTTTTTATTGTTATTTCATTCCGACTTACGTCGGCGGGCTAGCAGCAGCATCAGCGCTGCTCTTCAGCCGAGAGTACAGACATTTGACAATGAGATAAAAGGAACAAAGTCATGAAGTTAAAAACAATGAGTATAAAAACATGGTTTGGAGGAGAAATGGAAGACTTACAAACTGGACATCGGAGACAACACTGCAGACTTAAAATACATGAACAAGAGAGACTGACACATAAGCAGCTTAAAAACAGTCTGTCCCACGGTGGCGATAAAATCACATGGAGAAACAACACTGGACACACGAAGTCACATGACGATATAGGTGATGATGAGACGAGTTGCGACGCACTGGAGATGAACACACTGAGACGATGATGCACTTGACACTAGAATAGACCGTTGTTAAAAGGCGACGCTGCAGCCCCCGCAGGGCAAGGAGAGGGGGAAGCGAGGGAGCGTGGGGGAGGGTTGAAAAGAAGGAGAGAGGGGGGGGAAAGGTAGGGAGGAGGAAAGATAGGCGCGTTTGAGACTCCTGGTGGGGAGGGGAGGGGGAGGGAAGCCAAGCGGGGAGGGGAAGAAGGAGGGGACGGGGAGAGGGGGCCGCTAAGTCTACAGGGGAAGGGATCAAAGCTGATAGGAGGGGTATATTTCGGGACAAAGGTCGTCATCCGGTAGGGGAAGGGAGCGGAAGTTGCCTCGGGAGAGGATATGTAAAGTGTGCAGGTGGAGAGAGGGAGGAATACAGTGGTGGAGGCGTGGCAGAGGCCCAGGGGCGGTGAGGATGGGGTAAACTAGCGGGTTGCGGGAATCGAGTTTACGGGTGACATACAGGAGGCAGAGGTGTTCAAGATGTTGAAGGAGGTGAGGGAAGGGGATTAGGTCGTAGCGGATCCGCGTGGGGGAAGGAAGGCGGATACGGTAGGCGAGGCGGAGGGTGTGGCGTTCAAGGACTTGGAGGGTGTGATAAAAGGTGGGAGGAGCAGATACCCAGGCAGGGTGGAAGGAACAGAGGATGGGGCGCATGACGGATTTGTATGTGTGGAGGACGGTGGAAGGGCGTAATCCCCACGTCCGGCCGGTGAGCAGTTTAAGGAGGTTGAGGTGGGACATGGCTTTTTCGCGGATGGATTTCAGGTGGGGGGTCCAGGAAAGGTGTCTGTCGAGGGTGAGGCCCAGATACTTAATGGTGGGAGTGTGGCGAATGGGACGGCTGTGGAGGGTGATGTAGAGATCGGGGATACAGAAGGAGCGGGTGGTACGACCTATAATGATCGCCTGGGATTTGTCAGGGTTGACGGAGAGGAGCCACCGGTTGCACCATGCAGCGAACGCGGTGAGCTGAGACTGGAGCAAAACCTGGGATCGGGCAAGGGAGGGGGCAAGGGCGAGGAAGGCGGTGTCATCAGCATACTGTAGGAGATGGACGGGAGGCTGAGGTTGGGGCATGTCGGCGGAGTATATAAGGTACAGGAGAGGGGAGAGGACAGATCCTTGGGGCACCCCGGCAGAGGGGTAAAACAAATGGGAGTTGGAATTGCAGACAGTGACATAGGACGGGCGATTGGTGAGAAAGGATGCGATGAGACGGACATAGTTAATAGGAAGGGCATAGAGTTGGAGTTTGAAAAGGAGGCCGGAATGCCAGACATGGTCGTTGGGCTTTTTCAATATCTAGGGACACAAATATGGTGGAACGACGGGAATTGAGCTGAACGGATAAGAGGTGGATGAGGCGAAGGAGCTGGTCATCGGCAGAGAAGGATGGTCGGAAGCCACATTGAAAAGAAGGAAGGAGCTGGTGCTGTCGGAGGTGTTGATGGATGCAACGGGAAATGATGAATTCGAGAACCTTGTTAAACACAGAGGTGAGACTGATGGGACGGTAGGAAGAGGCTTGGGATGGGGGCTTGTTGGGTTTGGGGAACATGAGGATGCGGGAGATTTTCCACAGGCGAGGATAGAAACTGGTATAGAGGATAGTGTTGTAGAGGGCGGCAAGGACAGTGTGGAAGGAGAGGGGACAGGCACGGAGGTGCCTGTAGGTGAGCCGGTCGTGACCGGGAGCGGTGTTGCGTTTGGTGCGAAGTGTAGCTATGATGTCGTGTGCTGTGATGGGTGTGTTTAAGTCGGAGGGAGGAATGTGCCCCAAGTACTGGAAGCCGGGGGCGAGCGGGGGAGAGGAGGTGTCGGTACGCTCATGGACGTCGGGAAAGAGGGAGTAATCAAAATGAGGATTATCAGGAAGGAAGAAAACGTCGGAAAGGTAGGAGGCAAAGTGTTCCGCCTTACTGGCATTGTCGGGAAAGGGATGGTTATCATGGAGGAGCGGGTAGTAGGGGGAGGAATGACGGCCAGTAAGGCGATTGAAGGCCTTCCAGTACTTTGAGGAGTTGATGGGGAGAGTGGCGTTAAGGCGGGTGCATGTCTGCCGCCAGTCCCGGCGTTTTTTCGCGGACAAAAGGTTTCTAATGTGACGTTGGATTTGCCGGTGGCGTATGAGTGTGTCCCGGTCCCGGGTGCGGAGGTACGAGCGGTAGAGGTGACGGGATTCTCTGAGGAGGAGGACGGCCTGTGGAGGCAGGGTAGTACTGTGCGGGTATATTGCTTTGGTAGGGATGTGGGCTTCAACCGCGTTAGCAAGGGTTTGCTGGAGAAAGGTGGAGGCGTGTTCGATATCTTCGGGTGTGCGGAGGGGAAAGGGGTGGCTTTCGACCGAGGTATCTATGGAGCGACCGTAGGCATTCCAGTCGGCACGGGAGTAGTCATGAATTAGTTTGGGAGGAGGTCTAGGACGGGGAGCTCGGGCAGGGCGGGGGCGGTGGTCAAGGGTGAGCAGGACAGGGGCGTGGTCACTGCCTATAAGGTCAAGGACGTCTGCCGTGATGCGCCCAAGGAGGTTGGGAGACGCCAAGACGACGTCGGGGGTGGTATTGCTTTCGGGGCGAGTCGGGCGAGGGAGGGGTAGGATTCCGCCCCGGAGCGAGGTGGTGACAAACTGATGCCACCGTCGGAGTTCAGCAGGCGGACGGGAAGACAGGTTTAGGTCAGCGGCGACCACATAGGTCGTGTAGGTGCGGTCGACGTGAGAGAGGAAGTCATTCGGGAGAGGAGAGGTGCTGCGGATGTAGATGGTGGCGAGGGTGACGGTGAGGGATGGGAGGAAGAGACTGAGGATCAAATGTTCTGTAGGATCATTGAGGAGCGGGTGTGGCCGGACGGGGTGGTGGCGGAGATGGCCGATCGCCACTCCGCCTCTGGCCAAGGGAGGGGGACCATCAGTGCGATGAAGGAGGTAAGGAGCGGTGCTGATGGGACGGCGGGGTTGGAGGAAGGTTTCATTTAGGAGGAAGGCATCCACGCGTTGATGGAAAAGGGTATGCATGAAGAGGTGCTTGTTGGCTGGGAGAGACTGGACATTATGGTAAAGAAAGGTGTATGATGAGCCTGCCATGGTGGTGGTGGGGGGGGGGTACGGGAGGTGGAACGGAAGAAAGGGGAGCGGGTGGGCTTAGACTTGTGTTTCGAGGCGGGAAAAAGCGAAGTGGGAGTGGGCGCGGGAGAAGGTGGCAAAGGTTTCTAGGTGAAACACTGACCGTGCGGCCAGTGCAATCTGCTGGAGGGTGTGCGGGCGTTGAAAAGGATGGATGTTTGCGAGGACCGTGGTTACAAACCGGATGACGTCCTCGGCAGTGGGGGGAGGGAGCAAGGAGTTGTTGGGGTGCATGGGTGGGTCGACGGGGCGAATGGGGACGGTGAGTTCGGGGACGGTGGGGGCCGGGACGGACTTGCATTTGTAGGAGTAGGTGGGATGGGGTCCGCCACAGGTGTTGCAGGTAGGAGGGGAGGCAAGGTTAGGACAGTGTTTTTGCAGGTGAGGGGACTTACAGTGAGGACATGTGGGAGGGTTGTGGCAATTCTGTGTCAGGTGGTCGTTGTACACGAGGCACCTGGCACAGCGGTATGACTGAGGTGGGGAACGGGAGGGCTCCAACTTGTGGCGGCGGTCGTAAATTAGGACCCCCTGGAGGAAAAGGCGATCAAGGGACGATGCGGACTCTGTGAATATCCGCATCAGGTAGGTGGGGCCAGTGGCATTGAAGATACGCTTGGCGGAGCGGATGGTGACGTCGGGCATGGCATTGAGCTGACCCAACACCTCTTCCTCCGTGATCAAAGGGCTGAGTTTCGTGATCACGGCGGTGAGGGTGGGTGGGCGGCGGGAAGGAGGCGGTTGGCGAGCTGTAGTGGCGGTGTAGTAAGGGGTGAGAGTGGCATGGGGACCAAAGTGGATGTGGGGGAGGCATTGGAGAATGTCAGTGTGTAGAGTGGGGCTGGGGGATTTGAGGAGGACGGAGTCTCGGCGGGGGATGATCTGAGTCAGGGAGACGTCGGGGTAGTACTTACGGAGTTCAATGGAGAGGGTCTTGTAATCAAGGAAACGGGCGTCGGGACGGGAGAGGATGTAGGAGAATAGGTCGGGCTGCATGGGGGCGGGAATGGGGGCAGTGTCCATGTGGTTGGACGGAAGGGGAGAAGGAGGAGGAGGAGGGGGAGGAGCCTTTTTGGGCAAAGTCGGAGTGGGGTCCGCGCTCCCACGTTTTGACGACTTTTTGGGCTTGGCGCCCGTGGAGGTGGATGCAGAGGCGGTGGAGGGAGGGGCAGGGGAAACAGAGACAGGGTTGAGTGGGATGACCGTAGGTTGGTGTGGGGGCAGGAAGGACGGCGGGGGCGACTGTGGCGTGTCAGCCATCGTAGCACGGCGATGTTCAATTCGGGCGGGTGGTAAAGGAGGAAACTCATGAGGCGAAGTCAGCGGCGTGTAGACAGGTGGAGGAGGGACGTGGGAAGCGGAGGTAAAAGACATTAAGACAGACAAGGGAACTGCAGGTTGGGGGAGGGAAGCGACACTCCAGGTGGTGGTGGTGGAGGCCTGGGACGGGGAGGTGTAGTGGATGGACGTGGTAGTAGCAGGTGAGTGGGACATATTACCGGGATGACTGAGCGGCGACGAGAATGAAGACGATGATGGCGAAGACACTGAAGACGAAGAGGCAGCTGCGGTGATGGTGGTGGTGGTGGCGGTGGTGGTGAAAGGCGGCTCGATGAGGTGACAGCGGCGTTGCAGACACCTGGCGGCGACGGCTGGATCGCGACGGCTCCTCAGCGGCGGCGGCAGGCTCAAGGAGGCGACAGCGGCTCTGCAGACGCCCGGCGGCGACTGCGGACTGGCGACGACTGCTCGGCGGCGGCGGCTGCTGCTGATGCTGGCGGCGGAGACGGCGACTGCTGGCCGGCGGCGGCTGCGGCTGGCTGGCGGCGGCGGCGACTGCTGGCTGGCGGCGGCTGCGGCTGGCTGGCTGGCGGCGGGTGCAGGTGGCTGGCGGCGGCTGCGGCTGGCTGGCGGCGGCGGCGGCGGCAGCGTCGGCGGCGACTGCTGGCTGGCGGCGGCTGCGGCTGGCTGGCTGGCGGCAGCTGCGGCTGGCTGGCTGGCGGCGGTTGCGGCTGGCTGGCTGGCGGCGGCTGCGGCTGGCTGGCGGCAGCGGCGGCGGCGGCGGCGGCGGCGGCGACTGCTGGCTGGCGGCGGCTGCGGCTGGCTGGCTGGCGGCGACTGCGGCTGGCTGGCTGGCGGCGGCTGCGGCTGGGTGGCTGGCGGCGGTTCCGGCTGGCTGGCGGCGGTGGCGGCGACTCCTGGCTGGCGGCGGCTGCGTCTGGCTGGCTGGCGGCGGCTGCGGCTGGCTGGCTGGCGGCGTCTGCGGCTGGCTGGCTGGCGGCGGCTGTGGCTGGCTGGCTGGCGGCGGCTGCGGCTGGCGGCGGCTGCGGCTGGCTGGCGGCGGCGGCGGCGGTGACTACTGGCTGGCAGCGGCTGCAGCTGGCTGGCGGCGGATGCGGCTGGCTGGCGGCGGTTGCGGCTGGCTGGCGGCGGCGGCGGCGACTGCTGGCTGGCGGAGGCTGCGTCTGGCTGGCTGGCGGCGGCTGCGGCTGGCTGGCTGGCGGCGGCTGCGGCTGGCTGGCTGGCGGCGGCTGTGGCTGGCTGGCTGGCGGCGGCTGCGGCTGGCTGGCGGCGGCGGCGGCGGTGACTACTGGCTGGCAGTGGCTGCGGCTGGCTGGCGGCGGATGCGGCTGGCTGGCGGCGGCTGCGGCTGGCTGGCTGGCGGCGGCTGCGGCTGGCGGCGGCTGCGGCTGGCTGGCTGGCGGCGGCTGAGGCTGGCTGGCTGGCGGCGGCTGCGGCTGGCTGGCGGCGGCTGCGGCTGGCTGGCGGCAGATGCGGCTGGCTGGCGGCGGCTGCGGCTGGCTGGCTGGCGGGGGCTGCGGCTGGCTGGCGGCGGCGGCGACTGCTGGCTGGCGGCGGCGGCGACGTCTCGACGACTGGCCCTAAAATCGAGAAAAGAACGATAAGTTGTATCGCCTTTTGTCGATCGCCTAGAGACTTTCGACTCTAGGCCGGTGGATCGACTTTCGTTGCAGTTTACGTACGCTATTTGTACACAAAATAGGGCTTGGTATCTAGATCGCATTCTACACAAAACGTCAATGTTTTGGTAATTTGGTAGAATCCGTGTACATCGAAGGAAATTGCACTGCCATCGATTTATATCGAAAGTTCGAAATAGTGTTTCTGAACCGGAGATTCGGGCGCTACGCGCCCTCACGTACAAAAAAAAAAAAAAAAAAAAAAAAAAAATTCTTGTTTAATCTACACCTAACCTTCTTAAGGCTACGCTGCAGATCACTTTTTTTAAGTCAAATTGAGGTTAGGTATAGGTTACACCCACTTCCATGAACCACAGACATTGCCGAGGTGGGGTGGCTTGCGTGCCTCAACGATACAGATAGCCGTACCGTAGGTGCAACCACAGCGGAGGGGTATCTGTGGAGAGGCCAGAAAACGTGTGGTTCCTGAAGAGGGGCAACAGCCTTTGCAGTAGTTACAGGGGCAACAGTCTGGATGATTGACTGAGCTGGCCTTGTAACATCAGCTAATGTGGCTTTGCCACACAGCTACTACGAACGGCTGAAAGCAAGGGGAAACTACAGCCGTTACCTTTCCCAAGGACATGCAGCTCTACTGTATGAACATATGATGATGACATCCTCTCGGGTAAAATATTCTGGAGGTAAAATAGTCCCCCATTCGGATCTCCGGGCGGGGACTACTCAGGAGGATGTGATCATCAGGAAAGACAATACTGGCATTCTACGGGGCGGAGCGTGGAATGTTAGATCCCTTAATCGAGTAGGAAAATTAGAAAATTTAAAAAGGGAAATGGGTAGGTTGAAGTTAGATATAGTGGGGATTAGTGAAGTTCGGTGGCAGGATGAACAGGATTTCCGGTCAGGCGAGTACAGGATTATAAATACAAAATCAATTGGGGGTATCACAGGAGTAGGATTGATAACGAATAAGAAAATAGGAATGCGGGTAAACTACTATGACCAGCACAGTGATCGCATTATCATTGTCAAGATAGATACGAAGCCAACACCGACAACAGTAGTACAGGTTTATATGCCAACTAGCTCTGCCGATGATGAGAAAATCGAAGAAATTTATGAGGAGCTAAAGGAAATTATTCAAACAATTAAGGGAGAGGAAAACTTAATTGTTATGGGAGACTGGAATTCGGGAGTAGGACAAGGAAGGGAAGGGAAGATAGTAGGTGAATATGGTCTGGGCAAAAGGAATGAAAGAGGAAGCCGCCTGGTAGAATTTTGCACAGAACATAATTTAGTTATAACAAACACGTGGTTTAAGAATCACAAAAGAAGGTTGTATACGTGGAAGAGACCAGGAGACACCGGAAGATACCAGATAGATTTTATAATGGTAAAACATAGATTTCGTAACCAGGTTTTACAATGTAAGACATACCCAGGGGCAGATATAAACTCTGACCATAACTTGTTGGTTATGAACTGTAGACTGAAACTGAAGAAACTACAAAAAGGTAGGAAAATAAGGAGATGGGACCTGGATAAATTGAAGAAACCTGAGGTTCTTAAGAATTTAAGTGGGAGCTTTAGCCAACAATTGACAGAAACAGGGAGAAATAAAACAGTAGAGGAGGAATGGGTAAAATTGAGAGATGAAATAGTGAAAGTAGCAGAGGACAAAATAGGTAGGAAGGCAAGACCTACAAAAAATCCTTGGATATCACAGGAGATACTAAATTTAATCGATGAAAGGAGAAAATATAAAAATGCAGTAAATGAAACAGGCAAAATGGAGTACAGACGACTAAGAAATGAGATTGACAGGAAGTGCAAAACGGCTAAGCAGGAGTGGCTAGAAGTCAAATGCAAGGATGTAGAAGAATGTATAAATAGGGGGAAAATAGATAAAGCCTACAGGAAAATAAAAGAAACATTTGGAGATAAGAAAAACAGCTCTATGAATATCAAGGACACTGATGGAAAACCATTTCTCAGCAAAGAAGGGAAAGCTGAAAGGTGGAAAGAGTATATACAGGGGCTCTACAAAGGAAATGAACTTCGAGACAATATTGTAGGAAGGGAAGAGGATGTAGAGGAAGATGAAATAGGTGATACTGTACTGAGAGAAGAATTTGACAGAGCCCTGAAAGACCTAAGGCGAAACAAGGCTCCTGGAGTAGATGATATTCCCTCAGAGCTACTGAAGTCTCTGGGAGAACCAGCCATGACAAAATTGTTTCACCTGGTGTGTAAGATGTATGAGACAGGCGAAGTACCCTCAGACTTTAAGAAAAATGTTATAATCCCCATTCGAAAGAAAGCAGGTGCAGACAGGTGTGAAAACTACAGAACCATCAGTATAATAAGTCAAGGTTGCAAAATATTAACTCGAATTATATACAGAAGGATGGAAAAGCTGGTAGAAGCCGACCTCGGGGAAGATCAGTTTGGGTTCAGGAGAAATGTAGGAACACGGGAGGCAATACTCACTTTACGGCTTATCCTAGAAGATAGATTAAGAAAAGGCAAACCTACATTTCTAGCTTTTGTAGATTTGGAGAAGGCCTTTGACAATGTTGATTGGAATAAACTCTTTCAAGTTCTGAAGCAAGCAGGAGTAAAATATAGGGAGCGTAAGGTTATTTACAACTTGTACAAAAACCAAACAGCGGTTGTCAGAGTTGAAGGGCATGAAAGGGATGCAGTGGTTGGAAAGGGAGTAAGACAGGGTTGTAGTCTTTCTCCATTGTTATTCAATTTGTACATTGAGCAAGCCATAAAGGAAAGCAAGGAGAAATTTGGAGAAGGAATTAAAGTTCAGGGTGAAGAATTAAAAACATTGCGTTTTGCCGACGACATAGTAATTCTGTCAGAGACAGCAAAGGACCTGGAAGAGCAATTGAACGGAATGGACAGTGTGCTGAAAGGAGCATATAAGATGAACATTAACAAGAGCAAAACTAGGGTAATGGAGTGCAGTGTAAGACAATCAGGTGATGCTGAAGGAATTAGATTGGGAAAAGAAGCAATAAAGGAGGTAGATGAGTTTTGTTACTTGGGCAGTAAAATAACAAATGATGGTCGCAGTAAAGAGGATATAAAATGCAGAATGGCAACAGGTAGAAAAGCGTTTTTGAAAAAGAGAAATCTGTTAACATCGAATATTGATTTAAGCCTAAGAATGTCCTTTCTGAAGGCATTTGTATGGAGTGTTGCCTTGTATGGGAGTGAAACATGGACGATAAGCTGTGCGGACAGGAAGAGGATTGAGGCTTTTGAAATATGGTGCTACAGAAGAATGCTGAAGATTAGGTGGGTGGATTTCGTAACTAATGAGAAGGTACTGAACAGAATTGGGGAGAAAAGAAATTTCTGGCATACCTTGACTAAAAGAAGGGATAGATTGGTAGGACACATTCTTAGGCATCAAAGAATTGTGAATTTAGCATTGGAGGGAAGTGTGTGGGGTAAAAATCGCAGAGGAAGACCAAGAGATGGATATAGTAAGCAGATTCAGACAGATGTGGGTTGCCGTTCTTATGTGGAGATGAAGAGGCTTGCTCAGGATAGGGTATTGTGGAGAGCTGCATCAAACCAGTCTCCGGACTGAAGACCACAACAACAACAACATAGGTTACACAAGAAGGTTTGTTTTTTGTTTGTTTTTTTTTTAGTACGTGAATCTCCGGTTCAGGAGCACTATATCGAATATTCGATATATATATCGATGGCAATGCTGTTTCCTTCGATGTACACGGATTCTACCAAATTACCAATGTTTTTTCTTGCCGTGGTACTTAGAGCATATTTTATTTAAAGTCTTCAATTTATATGCATACTTCCTTTATTTGTTACAACAAATGAAAATGAATGTGGTGTAAACACCAACATTCAGATTTCTTGTGTATGTAATTATATGTCAGTTAAGCCGTTTTGGCAGTATCCCAGAATCTTTTTGTATATTCGAAAGTAAAAAAGATAACAATAACAAAGAAAAAAATTTCACTATAGCAGGACACGAACCATTGCCCAAAATAATGGAAGTTTATGTCATGATGCGTTAACCCTCGCAGCTAAATATGACACACATTACATAGTTCTTCTGCTGTTGTATTAGAACAGATCGCCTCCAGATTTCGACTATAGAATAGTTATCCTCAGTGCAACATGCACAATCGAATTGAAACATTTTAGGTTTTGCTTATCAAGCCGCAAGGCATAGCTACTAGATGTTTCACAATGGTGTTTTCCAGGGTGCAGAATAGCTGCTAGATGTTTCACAATGGTGTTTTCCAAAGTGCAGAATCTGCACTTCTTACAACCGTTACGTATTTCTATGGATATATTTCAAATAAATAACTTGTAATAAACATTTTGAAATGTAGCCTATGTCCTAATCCAAGACATAAGAAATCTCTATGTGAAATTTCATCTAAATCAGTGCTGCAGTTTTAGCGTGATGCGGTAACAATCCTACAAACTTTCGCATTTATAATATGTATAGGATTGTATGTACCGAGCATGAATCATTGTGAAACAATTTAACTTTAAAATACATCACCAGTAGCACAGCTGTGAGGTGTGAATCGAATGCACTATAATACAATGTAATTTTATAAGCTCCTAAATGAAACACATTTTTCTCTCATCGAAAAAGACAGCTGATTCACTATTATTGCCAGATCCTGCTCGGCTGTCAAAGTTGTCATTTTTGTTCAACGCCACATCTCACATGAATGAAAAGAAAATGAAATATCAAGAAAAAGAAAACCTCGACAGTGATTCCACGGATTCATCACTGGCTTAGAAAGAGAAAACTTTTCATTTGAATTGTTTCGCTTAGAAGGTGAAAACTTTTCATTTGAACTGTTTCGCTGCGGCGGATGAGCAGTGCGTATTGGAGCGGCCGTTCGCTGTCGGGGGTTCGAGTCCCCCGTGGGACATAGATGTTTGTGTTGTCCTTGGGTTAGTTTACCTTAGTTTCAGTAGTTTGTAAGCCACGAACTAATAACCCAGAAGTTGAGTCCGATAGATTTACAAACATTTGAACCTTTTTTAAAACAATTTCATACAGTTTTGTTCTACAATCCACAAAAATATCATTACTTATTTTCCGAAAAAAAAAAGTTATTCGGGATATGAAGCATTTTGGAGAGATTTTCAGATATTGAGATAACTGCAAGTGGCATTCTTCTGTTTCAGAATTAGTTTGATTGGATCTTTGTCGATGTGCCAGTTGAATTACAGTTTGAGCTCTGTGATTTACAAGCAAAAGACTTAAAAAATATCCAACAAATTTTCCTTTTTTTTCATGAAGTCCCGTCGACAGTGTGGTCATTAGAAACACAGCTCACTCTCAGATTTTTGGGTAAGGATGGGGAAGGAAATCGGCCGAATCCTCTCAAAGGAATCATCCCGGCATTTGGTCAGAGTGATTTAGGGAAATGACAGAGAACCACAATCATCCCGAATGCAAGTGCAGTGTGTTACCACTGCGCCACCTCGCTCGGTTACTTTTTCAGTCTTTGTGGTGTTCAGTTTCCGAAACTGAAGAAAGTTGCCGCTGTTGCTTGTAACACGCTAGAGTCTGTTCTTTCGGACATGTCCGAAAGAACAGACACCACTTACGATCCTGCAGTAAGCCAAGGAGTGCCTCCACACCCAAGAAAGTATCATTTCAGTGATCCTTTCTTAAGCTCTCCTAGGTTCTTACCCTTATCGGAATCAGTTTGAAAAAAGAAAAAAAAAAAAAAGAAAAATGCGAGTTTGAGTAATAGTGGGCAGGGAAAAGTTGAAAATCTCTATCTGACAGGCAGCGTGCTTAAATAGTCCGTGCAGTTGTGGTGATCGCTGTGTCCCTAGGGGTGTTAGGGCCAGCGCAACTGCCTAGAAAGCACGAGACCCGGGTTCCAGTCCCGGCTGGGTTCACAACTTCACTCATTCGCAGCATACATTGCGTGAATATTAATTTTTTTATGTATGTGAGAATGACTTAGTAATATTATGGAAGTACTTCTTTTGACTGTATGCAGTAATCCAGACCACACATTAATATCTCAAAAATGTTTATAATAAAAAACAGATACCAACCACAAGTTTGAATATAAAATATTAATTTATTTTAACCATGGCCGGTATCGAATTTCTTTCACAAATCCATCGTCAGATGTTGTACTGCTTACAAGCTGTGGCTTCGTTTTTATGTTTTGTTGTTTTATGCGTTATTTGATCAGTTTGTACAAAAGCGCATAAAACATTTTTTTGTCTATCTTAGGGCAGCAGATATTTAACATAAAAACGAGCCTACAGCTTGTAAATACAACATCTGATGATGGATTTGTGAAAGAAGTCCGAAACCAGTCATGGTTAAAATAAATTAATATTTTATATCTATATCTGTGTTAGTAGTTCTTTTTTTATTATAAACATTTTAATACCACAACCACGTTTCTCAGAATGTCAACATTTGACAGTATATCTTGATATCCAAGAGCCAGAGTCACAAATGAGACCACAGTTTTTCTGCTTAGTTTGTGAGGTTTGGATACGTGCACAGTACGTCTGATGTAACTACATTTTTTCTATCGTCATCTTCTTTAACCTTCCTGGAAAATAAATATGTTTGTTGGCCTCGTTTTCTGTGCATCGCGTGACACCCACCACGATTAACACGGACTGAACTGAGATTTTCCTCTTATTTACCGAGATTTCGTTCTGTCTCGCATGTCATTTTCGTCAATTATGTGGGCCTCTGGTTTAGGGGACAGTACACACTGTACCGTCCGCCACAACCTGCTTGCGCCTTGTTGCCACACGGGCACATAGTGGGTCGCGCATTCTTAGGCCTGCGGCCTTCGCACATGTCCTGCATCCTACTGGCAGTCGTGCAATGACACCGCCTCTGGGCCTGCATATATATAAACACACACTGCAGGGGACTCCCGACGACCCATCTCAGGCGTGTGTTTTGTGACGAAATAGCTACCCATCCCAAAGGTCCGCTGCGTGGTCATGTCATTTTATTTCGTTTATTTTTTCTTTTAAGTTCTAATACTTCCTATACTGAGCATAATAGAGGAAGAACCAGCTTCACTTGCTCAGTTATTTTTACGTTACTAGCTGAAAACCCACAGTTGTCGGGCATTCATTTATAATCGTTGAATGTACACTGTTTCAGTCCCTTCCTTATGCTGTTGTTGCGGTCTTGTCCGAGGACTAGTTTGATACATCTCTCCACCTTCCTCTATCCTGAGCAAGCCTCTTCATCCCTTCATAAGAGCCGGCCGCGGTGGCCGAGGGGACTGAGGCGCTTCAGTCACGGTCTGCACGGCCACTACGGTCGGGGGGTTTGAATCCCCCCTCGGGCATGGATATTTGTGCCGTCCTTAGTTGTAGGTAGTTCATAAGTAGTTTGTAAGTTTAGGGACTGATGACCCCGTAGTTAAGTCCCTTAAGCTTAACAAACATTTGAACATTTTGATCTTCATAAGAACGGCAACCCACATCCTTCTGAATCTGCTAACTATATTCGTCTCTTGTTCTCCCTCTGCGATTTTTCCCCTACACACTTCCCTCCAATGCTATATTCACGATTCCTTGATGTCTAAGAATGCGTGCTACCAATCGATCCCTTCTTTTAGTGAAGGTATGCCAAACATTCCTTTTCTCCCCAATTCTGTTCAGAACCTCTTCATTAGCTACACTATCTTCCCACCTAAGCTTCGGCAATCTTCTTCAGCACCACATTTTAAAAGCCTCTATCCTCTTCCTGTCTAAACTATTTATAATCCAAGTTGCACTTCTGTAGGCAATAACACTCCACAAAAATACCTTCAGAAAGGACTTTCTAACACTTTTTCAGAAACTCTTTTTAACCCATTGCCCTTCTACATTTCATATCCTCTGTACTGCGACCGTCATATGTTATTTTACTGCCAAAGTAACAAAACTCATCTACCACCTTTATTGTTTCGTTACCTAATCTAATTCCTTCAGCATCACCTGATTTTCTAAGACTGCACTCCATTACCCTTGTTTTAAACTGGTTAATGTTCATCTTATACTGTCCTTTCAACACAGAGTCCATTCCGTTCAATTGCTCTTCCAGGTCCTTTGTTGTCTCTGACAGAATTACAATGTCATCAGCAAAACGCAATGTTTATATTTCTTCGCCCTGAACTCTAATTCCTTCTCCAAACTTCTCTTTGCCTCCCTTCACAGCTTGCTCAATGTACAAAATGAATAACATTGGAGAAGGGCTACAATCCTGTCTTACTTCCATCCCAACCATTGCGTCCCTTTCATGCCCTTCAACTCTAATAACAGCTGTTTGGTTAATGTAAATGTTGTAAATAACCTTACGTTCCCTATATTTTACCCCGGCTTACTTCAGAATTTGAAAGAGTGTATTCCAATCAACATTGTCAAAAGCTTTCTCCAAATCTAGAAAATCTAGAATTGTACCTTTGCTTTTCTTTAAAATTCTGCAACCATGACTTATTAAACTGATGATTCTGTAGTTTTCACACCTGTCTGGGCCTACTTTCTTTGGTATGGGGATTATTAAATTTTTCTTAAAGTTAGAGGGTATTTCGCCTGTCACATACATCTTACTCACCAGGTGAAATAGCTTTGTCATGGCTGGATCACCTAGAGACTTCAGTAGCTTTGAGGGAATGTCATCTACTCCAGGGCCTTGTTTCGACTTAAATCTTTCGGTGATCTGTCAAATTCATCTCTCAGTATAGTATCCCCTATTTCATCTTCATCTACTTCCCTTTCTACAATATTGTCTCTCAGTTCATTTCCTTTGTAGAGCCCCTCTACATACACTTTCCACCTTTCAGCTTTTCCTTATTTACGTAGAACTGGTTTTCCATCTGACTTCTTGATATTCATACAGCTGTTTTTCTTGTCTCCAAATGTCTTTTTTAATTTCCTGTAGGAAGTATCTATTTTTCCCCTAGTTATACATTCTTCTACAGATTTGCATTGGCTTCTAGCCAAACCTCCTTAGCCATTTTGCACTTCCTATCTATCTCATTTCAGCCGTCTGTACTTAATTTTACCTGCTTCATTAACTGCATTTTTATATTTTCTCCTTTCGTCAATTGAATTTAGTATTTCCTGTGATATCCAAGCAGTTTTTGTAAGTCTTGCCTATCTGCCTATTTGGTCCTCTGCAGCCTTGACTATTTCATCTCTTAAAGCTACCCCTCCCACTTCTACTGCTTTATTTTCCCCCGTTTCTGTCAATTATTGCCTAAATCTATCTCTGAAATTCTCAAGAACTTAGTTCCTTGAATTTATGCAGGTCGCATCTCCTTATAGTCCTCCCTTTCTGCAGTTTCTTTAATTTCATAACCAATAAGTCTATATCTGCCCCTGTCTTACAGTTTAAAACCTGGTCCCGAAATCTGTGCCTTACTATCATAAAATCTATCTGGTAACTTCGAGTGTCTCCTGGTCTCTTCCACGTATACAACCTTCTTTCATGATGCTTGAACCCAGTGTTTGTTATGATTAAATTAAGTTCAGTACAAAATTCTACCTGACGGCTTTCTCTGTCAGTCCTTTTCCCAGTCCATATTCACCTACTATTTTTCCTTCCCTTTCTTTTCCTACTACCGAATTCCAGTGCCCCATATCATTAAGTTTTCCTCTCTCTTAATTGTCTGAATAATTTCCTTTACCTCCTCATACATTTCTTCTATCTCTTTATCATCGGCACAGCTAGTGGGCATATAAACCTGTACTACTGTGGTCGGTGTTGGCTTCGTATCTATCTTGACTACGATTCAATGATCACTGCGTGCTCATAGTGGTTTAATCACATTCCTATTTTCTTATTCATTATGAGACCTACTCCTGTGATACCCCCAATCTATTTTGTATTTATAATCCTGTACTCACCTGACTTCACTAATCCCCACCATATATAACTTCATCCTATCCATTTCCCTTTTTAAATTTTTTAACCTTTCTACCCGATTAAGGGATCTAACATTCCACGCTCAGATCCGTAGAATGCCAGTGTTGTCTTTCCTAATGATCACATCCTCCTGAGTAGTCTCCACCCAGAGATCTGAATGGGGGACTACTTTACCTCCGGAATATTTTACCCGAGAGGATGCCATCATCATATGTTCATACAGTAGAGCTGCAAGTTATCGGGAAAAGTAACGGCTGTAGTTTCCCCTTGCTTTCAGGTGTTCACAGTAACTGTATGGAAAAGCCACATTAGCTGATGTTACAAGGCCAGCTCAGTCAATCATCCAGACTGTTGCCCCTGTAACTACTGAAAAGGCTGCTGCCCCTCTTCAGGAACCACACGTTTGTCTGGCCTCTCCACAGATACCCCTCCGCTGTGGTTGCACCTACGGTACGGCTATCTGCATCGTTGAGGCACGCAAGCCACCCCACCTCGGCAATGTCTGTGGTTCATGGGGGCTTTCCTTAAGGCTCTATAAAAGTCTGTTGCTTTCGCCTGTAGTTGTATGCCCTTCACAGTTCAAAGTTGTCAACAGCACTTCTAGATTTCAGAAATTTCCTTAAGGGGAATGGATAGAGCTATGTCTTAATAGCAAATAAGAAATAACTTGAAGTGTTGTGCATGATGTGACAGGGTTTTACTCATCGCAGTAAATATGATCTCAAAATGTTCAAATGTTTGTAAATCTATCGGACTCAACTGCTATGTTATTAGTCTGTAGTTTACAAACTACTTAAACTAAGGTAAACTAACCTAAGGACAACACAAGCACCCATGCCCGAGGAGGGACTCGAATCCCCAACGGCGAACGGCCGCGCGCACCGCAGCACGGCGCCGCAGTGCGCACGCTTAATCCGCCGCGGCTATATGATCTCATATTTATTTAATCATATGCTGTGCAATTGCATAATTTTGCAGGTATATAAATGCAAATATATAACTGCTATATGTCAAATATGTAGCGAATACAGTTAGTAGTAATTACAAGTAATAGATTAAAACCTGGTGCATGATAGAGTGGTTTCCCACGAACGTTAATGTTTATACCTTCATATCTTATGAATTACATGTCGTACTGTGAAACAACTTCTAAGGTACATTCAGCTGTATGGGTGTATACTGTCTGCAAATTATCCTGCGAGTAGTGTAGAAATTAAAAAGTGTAACGTCATTCAGAATGCCGTAGTTTAACTCCAGCACAAAAATAATAACCGAATTTTTTTTTCTTTTCATCTTTTTGATGTGGTTGTCACAAAAGGAAGAAAGAAGCTTGGAGTTTAACGCCCCGTCGACAGCTTACGCTGGGAGTGTTTGGATAAGGATGTGGAAGGAAATCGGCCGTGCCCTTTGAAAGGAACCATCCCAGCATATGCGTGGAATGATTTAGGGAAATCACGGAAAATCTAAAGCTGGATGGCCGGAGGTGGATTTGAACCACCGTCCTTCCGAATGCGAGTCCAATGTCTTGTTTTGCAAGGCTATTGGGTTTCCCAGCTGGCTGGCCAACCGTTTGAACCTAATGAATGGACAAGTAGTCAGGGTTTTCCTAATGTGCTCGGAAATCGGAAACACTTGGCTGGGCGAGGGCGTCTATTCCATATTGCAACTGAAATACAATATAAGCACACACATTATTCTAA
The DNA here is from genome assembly GCA_026315105.1 of Locusta migratoria. Classification (NCBI taxonomy): domain Eukaryota; kingdom Metazoa; phylum Arthropoda; class Insecta; order Orthoptera; family Acrididae; genus Locusta; species Locusta migratoria. The sequence continues at coordinate 158,195,955 of CM048745.1, read as the reverse complement.
AAATCCATATAAAACCAGGTAATGATCATACGGCAAATATTTGATATGTCATTAAGAAAGGGCCCGCTGTTCAGACTATTAATAACCCAGTAGTTGAGTCTGTTACATTTACAAACATTTGCACATTTTGAATGAAACACTTCTGGGTATTAGGGCGCGTCATTTAGCAAATGAATTGCCGATGTTTCGACCACTGTGCAGTGATGCTCTTCAGGGCGGTTGACAGTTGGTTGTTGCTGAATGTACACCCTTATATAAAGTGAATTTTTCAGTCATCTAATAGCGACGTCATACATTTAAGATGGTGATTGGCAGGCAGTAGCCTATCAGCAAGCTCTTACGTTTGCTACTCAGTAGTGATTGGTAGGGAAAATCTTATGTCTGATTGGAAGGCGACAGCTAATCAGCAAGTAGTTCTACTGTGGCCGCTGACGCGCGGCCTGAACGTTCACCACAGGAAACACCATGCCCTGGATGCTAGTTGCTGATTGGCTGTCGCCTTCCTATCAGACATAACATTTTGCTTACCAGTGACTTACAGGGTAGCAAACGTAAGAGCCTGCTGATACGTTGATTTGATTTGATTTTCTCAGGGAAGCCAGAACAGTCTTGGTCCAACCCGCCACTGCCTGCACCGAAACTAAGTTTATTGTGCGGTATCGCTCCCTGTATATCTAGTAAAGCCAACCAATGCCCGTGAACAGTGCAAGGAGTCCCTTTACCAGTTCTTTATTAGACACAACTTCTTCGGGTCTGGTTGTCCCAAATGTTCTGTGCCTTTTACTCTCCAATGCAATGCATTCGAAGATTAGATGTGATCCTACATTTAGGGTCCTCTTCTGTTATTCCCATTGTATGTAGGTGTTTTTTGAAATTAACATAGCCTGTCAGCAATCCAACCATGAGTCTAATCTCTCTCCTGCTCAGGCCCAGGATTGCAGAGCTTCTTTTAAAACATGGCTTTGGCATCATTACCTTGCCATGTTTTTGCTGATGGACTCTGGTCCAATATTCTGTCTTCTGAGCCAGTTACGTAACTCCAATTTGATCATTGCCTTGGTGATTATCAGGACAGGTTCCGGTCGAATAAATGGAGTCTCTGCCCCCATCCTGGCTAATCTGTCGGCATGTTCGTTGCCACTGATCCCCAAGTGGCCAGGGACCCACAATAGGTTTACTCTATTGGTTTCCCCTAGCTCCACCAGGTCCCTGAGACATTCTGCAACAATTTTAGACCTTGTTGCAGGAGCTGCCAGTGATCTCAGGGCTGCCTGGCTGTCTGAATAGATATAGATACTACCGTCTTTGTAGCACCTACGCAAATTCTCCTCCACACACGCCCTGATGGCAGTGATTTCGGCCTGGAATACTGAGGCCAGTTTCCCTAGAGAGATGACGCCCTCCAGTCTTGGCTGCACCCCGTATACCCCAGCCCCTGCTGATACGTTACCGCAGCCAATCACCATCTTAGAAGTATGACGTCGGTATTAGAAAACCGAAAAACTCACAGTATATAAGGGTGTACATTTAGCAGCAGCCAACAGCTAACCGTCATGAAGAGGACCACGTCGGCAATTCATTTGCTAAGTGTTTAAAAATGACACGGCCTCATACCCAGAATTGTTTTATTCAAAATGACACCGGCCTTGGAAGCCTACGAACTCATATGTGAACATCTGGCAGGAGCAGCGGCCAGTGAGAGCAGTGTCCTGGGAACTGGGCTAATGGGCTGCCGAAAGGCCGGCCTCGCAGCAGCCGGTGTAGGCCAACAGCCTGCTTGACCTTCGGTCCAAAGGCTCCTGCCTTTCCCAAACGGCGCAAGAGAGAGACGTTTCGAGAGCCGTATTTTCTCCGTCGCGCCCACACTCAGAGCAACAGGAAGAAAATGCTTGTATATCATGATAGTTCCTTGGGTTAACTTTTTGAAATTACGAAATTTTTACGATACCTGGGTTGGAACTTAACTAGTGGCAACACTGCTGCGGAGACACTATGCAACTGAATCTACTATTCACGCTGATACCACGTTGTTGACTTACCTGCCTTACCTCCGAGCAAATGGATTCACCCATCCTACGTCACCGGCGTGCACACAATCGAGAGAGACACAGTCACTTTAGAGCAAGCGGTCTAGCATGTTTTCTAAACTGGAACAACGTAGTTCGATCAAGATTGAATGTTCCAGAGGTCCTACAGCACGACAGTGTCATTAACGTCTTGAAAAGTACTGTTGCCCTTTGTGGGACCCTCACCAGGTGGGACTGACGGAAGATATTGAGAAGGTTCAGAGAAGGGCAGCTCGTTTTGTTTTACCACGTTACGAGGGGGGGGGGGGTGGAGGGAGCGTCACGGAAATGTTGCTCGAATTGCGGTGGAAATCATTAAAATAATCATAATAATAAAAAAAGACGTTATTCATTGCGACGTGATATGTTTGCGAAGTTTCAATCACCGACTTTTACTTCTGAATGTGAAAATATTTTGCTAGCATCCACCTAATTAGGGAGAAAGTGGTTTATCAACCCTCTGCCAGGCACTTACATGTGATTTGCAGAGTATCTATGTAGATGAAAAGGCGTGCGGGGAATCGGCATTGCCGTACAAAACAGTGGCAGGTTGGGTAAAAGTCTTCAACGAAGGTCGGCAAACTGTGGCAGATACGCATCGGACAGGTCTCTGATGACGGTGATCAATGCCAGATGATTCGTGAGCTCGCCCACGAAACCGGATTAGCGCAAACAATTGTAGGCCTACTTTGCATCCTGAAGGTTCGACTGGGCATGCGAAAAAATGGGTTCCTCACGAATTGACGGAACTGCAAAAATGGATGCGTTACGACGCTGCTCAGATGCACTTGGATCCCTAAAAGCACGAAGGAGAGACTTTCTTACGCCGTAGCGTAACACTGGATAAGACATGGGCCACATCTTTCGAGCCAAAACTAAACGCCAATTCAACGAACGGCGTCATTATGGGTCGTCGCGAAAGTCAAAAGTCCGTTAGAGCCCCAGTATGGTGAAAGTTGTGATGATTCTTTTGTACGACTGTGGTGGTGTTATCCTAACGCATTACGTTCCTCCACGGCAGACCGTCAATGCACAGTATTACTGTTCGTATTTGGAGCATCAGCTGCGAACAGCTTTGCGGAAGAGGTGGCAACACTTTCTGCGCAACCCACCTATAATTTTGCACGACAATGCGCGGGCGCATACAGCGCAAGATGCTCTGTTCGGTCGATGGGACTGAGACGTACTGTACCATCCGCCATACTCCCCGCACTTAAGTCCCTGTGACTTTGATTTGATTCTGAAAGTGAAGGAACCACTTCATGGTATTCGCTTAAGAACTGTTCCAGAGATTCGACAGGGAATAACCGCTCCATTCACACCATCAATAGAACAGGTTCTGCTAACGGTATACTACGCCTTCCACTTCGCTGACAACGGGTTCTACACAACGCTGGTGACTACTTTCGAGGACAGTGGTATGTGCTTTTATTTAACACTTTTGTATCGGCTGTGAATAAATAGTTGCCACTATCTGAGCTACAACCCTCGTAGTAATTCGTTTTTTATTGATACTATTTCCAGTAACACATGTAGAAATCAAAAGTTGAAAAATTTTAAGACTTACGCATTTTTTTAAAAATTCTTCTTTTCTTCAAGATATTTACAATCAAAATAGCTGGTAAAAAAGGGAACTGAAACAGAACTGTGTCCATCTACCGTTCGTTGCTTTCATAGAAAACTATTGTACAGTTGAATACTACAAAAAATCACCAGTTTACTCCTATTGCTTCTGAATATCGGCTGAAACATCATGTTCTAATCAAGGATCATATCGCTATTTGAGTACTGCACATAGTCAGTACGAAAGGGTGACAACTGTGGATGGCGAATTCTGTCTTTCGCGTTAAACTGGCCATTTTCGAGAGCTACCGCACTTTGTAAAGTGCTTACAGACACGGGATGGTGCCATTTGTCGTGCGGGAGTAGCCCAGCGGTCTGGAGCGCCACGTTACGGATCGCGCGTCGGAGGTTCGAATCCTCCCTCGGGCATGGATGTGTGTGTTGTCCTTAGGTTAATTTAACTTAGTGTAAGTGGTTTGTAAGTCTAGGGACTGATGACCAATGTAATTTGGTCCCATATAATTACAAAGATTTGAAACATTTTTTTGATGGTGCCATTTAAAACACGTCCGATGTTCGGCGATGACAGCGAGGAACTGCCGTTTGACCAGACGGAACGAGTGACTATGTACAGATCAGAACTTTTGGCTCCCCGTGCAAAGTCGGTCACATGGCCACCCCTCCCCCCTCCGCCTGTGTTTACTTTTTGTAATTTCCGCCATTTTTGAGCCAGCCAAATTGTACGTAGCGCGTTTATAATCGGAGATTCGGGCGCTATGCCCACTTACGTACTGGAAAAAAAAAAAAAAAAAAAAAAAAAAAAAAAAAAAACCTTCTTGTGTAACCCATATCTAACCTTAAGGCTACGCTGGCCTGATATTGGTTTTGAAGTTATTAATAGTGTGTTAAAGAATGTGATGGACACATCCTAAGGTTGACTTAAAAAGTGATCTGTAACATAGCCTTAAGAAGGTTAAACAAGAAGTATTTTATTTATTTATTAGTACGTGAGGGCGCATTGCGCTCGAATCTCCAGTTCAGAAACGTTACGTACAAGTCGGCGGGTATATAACTGGCGAAAATTACAAAAAGTAAACACAGGCGGGGGGGGGGGGGAGCGGTAGTAAGTGAGCGCCTTCGCACCGGGGGCTACAAGTTTTGATCTGTACATTGTCACTCGCCCAGACAGAGGCCTCTCTTGCACGCTGCACGTGCATATGCCTCGTCTAATAGGCTACGCTACAAGGCAACAGGTGCACTGATGATTGCACAACAGTTCTATCCATTATTATATATGGACTCTTCCGTCGGTTCTTGATGGAACATAGACATATTAAGTAACTGTATACACTAAATATTTGTTCCAAAATAATATTTATTTTGTTGTGAACTAGCTTTCGACTTCTTAGGCTTCATAGCCTAAGAAGTCGAAAGATAGTTCACAACAAAATAAATATTATTGTGGAACAAATATATAGTGTATACAGTTCTTTCATACTTCTATCATTTCTTATGCCATGTGTTTGTTGTTCATTTCTGACTAGAGATGGTTCTTAAATAATCACTGATCGCATTTCGTAATTTCTGCCATAACCTCATAACAGTGGCGGACTAAGGCTGTTGGAGACCCAGGGCGGAGGCGAAACGAAAGAAGCTCCCCCCCCCCCCCCCCCCCCTCCCTCCGACTACTTGTATTACTATTTTAAAAAATTGGAGGCCCCTTCCAAGGCGAGAGGCACAAGACAGTCTGAAATAATAGCTTTCGAGGTTTGGAGGCCCCAGCAGTTCGGGCTGAAAGACGAAATTTCTCTGTAATGCCGAAGCTGCGCACTTTTTACCGTAGCGACAGTCGAAGCTGTTGGTCTGCTGCCTTCGTGTTGCAGTAAGTGGAAGACCCGACGCTTTTCAAATGCAACAGCCATAGCGGTTGATAACAATATTTTTCTCCATATCCTTCCAACCTAATGGATTTACACACACACAGTCTCACAACTGATTAAGGCAGTCAGGTAGGATGTTATCACCTCTGGGAGCAATGCATGCCTGACAACGACGGGGAATATTGCGAATTATGTCAACAGTATCATGTTTAGGCATTAGCGCCCAATGTTCTTGTAGAACTGCTCGCAAGTCTTGAATAGTGGTTGGTGGAAGTTAACGTGATGCAACATGCCTCCCTAGTGCATCCCAGACACTTTCTATGGGCTTCAAAGCTTGAGAGCGAGCGAGACGTAATAAAACCCTGTAACTCTGATCACACTCGACTCGTCACCAACTAAAATTAACCCTAGCTTAGTAACATCCGTCAAAATGACGCCTACGTTCAAATTGTGAGTGAGCTGTGACGTTTTGAGGAACAATTGATGAACAAGTGTACAAAGGGTAGAAAGTTGGCTTGGTAATACAATCACCGAATTGTCGGGTGTTACTAACAAAAGTTCAAAACCCCTTGAAAGACGGGTGTTAGTAGCGAGCGTAAAAACTAGATGTTAAGTGACGCAGGTTTAAATGAAGATCCTCCCAAGCTTTGCTTCTGCCCTCTCGAAATGACATAAAACTTAACTCACTGAAAATGTTACTACGTACTGTGCTCTTCCTAACAGGAAATCGCGAATCTAATCACACAACTGTGGCGATATTCCATGAGCTAGTCCCTCTTCGTAGCTCAGTGCCAGCGTCGCTGACTACCACGCAGGAGGCCCGGGTTCGATTCCCGGCAGGGGACTGGGTGTTGTATGTTGTCCTAATCATCATCATATCATCATTGGCACGTAAGTCGCCCACGCGGCGTCAACTAAAAAGACTTACACAAAGGCGCCGAACAATTCCGCAAGGGATCTCCCTGCCAAGAAAGCCAGACGCTCATTTCCATTTTTTTCATGAGCTCGGAATTTAATTAGAAGCCGCTTACGATGTAATTACTATGGTGTTCCGGAATTATATTCTCGCTCTGCAGCGGAGTGTCCACTGACATGTAACTTCCTCGCAGGTTAACACTGTTCGCACGACCGGGATTCGAACCAAGGACCTTTACCTTTCCCCGGCTAGAGCTCTACCGACGTTTGAAGGGTAGGGGACGAGATACTGGCGAAAGTAAAGCTGTCAGGAAGGGCTGTGAGGCGTGCACAGATAGCTCCGTCGATAGAGCGCTTGCCTGAGAAAAGCAAAGGTCTGAGGCCGAATCTGATTCAAAGTTTTATCTAACAGAAAGTTTCCCATCAATGTAGACTCCGCTGCAGAGTGAAAATTTCATTCTGGAACGCCATATAAATTAGAATATGACTGGCTAGTGAACCCAGCAGGATCCAAGCTGGAAATACCAAGCTGTATTCCATACGTATAAGTGCAGCTGGATCCAAGCTGGAAAAGTCAAGCTTGAATTATAGCTTGAACTCCGCCAACTTCGATGCTTGTTTCAAGCTTGAATCCAACTACCGGGCTTGGATATTCCAGCTTGGAACAAGCTTATATACTTGAACTTTCCAGCTGGATACCAGTTTGAAACGAGCTTGCTGTGCTATCTAGGCAAAGGTATTTAAAGTAGAGCATTGATACGATCAGTATGTTCTATTCTCGCGATACGTGAATACGCCGGCAAACGCTGGGCTTGGTCGACATGGAACCAAGCCTCTGACTAGGAAACAGGGACTAGAAAATACGGAGAGCCTTGCCCGGGCCAGCCAGACGCGTGTTGTGTTGTTCACGTGACTCCCTCGGTCTCGCAAGTCGGCCTTGAACGACCGATGCTGTGTTCGGTAGCCGCGAGGTGGGAATGTGGGTCGAGCTGAGCTGGCAGCCGCCTTGCTCAACACTTTCTGAACCTCCATCCACAGGCCCAATACCACCACCTGCTGCCCAGTGAGAGAGACAGGCAAACACAACGGCGCTTTGCCGGCCCTGCCAATAATGAGCGTGACGGCACTGTCAGAGCCATCTAGTGGCGCTATAGGGATATCAAGGTGCGACCGCACTAACGAGGTTAACATAACCTCCTTGGTTCACACTCTAATGCAGTGCTTTCCAAACTTTCCCTCATGGCGATACCCTTTTATAGCTTATAGTTTTGCGCGACACCCTTTCACTAATATAAATACATACGTTATGGTAGAATTTAGATGTTTCTAACGGGGGGGGGGGCGAGGGGGGGGGGGAACGGAAATAAAGTATCGCTTAAATGTAGTTTGTAAACGAAACTGAAATCCTCGTACGCATAATGTTGATCCTGACTGCAGCAATTACGTACACTCATCGCAAGAAAAGGAAACATTAGGAACTACTGAGATGTACAACAGAGTAACACCGCACACAACAATGCCTAACTCACACAGTAGTACGACTGTGGTAGTTCGTGCTTCTTCTACATGCGACCCAACTTCCGAAACACAAAAACTGAATTTCGGAGACCGTTTTTCGCTGTCGTGTGTACATGTCAGGGCCAGATACGGTTTTGGTGGATCGATTGAAAAATGTTCAAATGGTTGTAAAGTCTATCGGACTTAACTACGGGGTCATCAGTCCCTAAACTTACAAACTACTTATGAACTAACTAAGACTAAGGACGGCACAAATATCCATGCCCGAGGGGGGATTCGAACCCCCGACCGTAGTGGCCGTGCAGATCGATTTAAAATGGCATCTGGAAATTAGCTGCTCGGATTTCTGATTTAGACAGCACAGTGGCTGTTCCCTTTCAGTTCAATATTATCACATTATTTTCAGAAATAAAGTGGATGTATTTATGACAAGTTATGAATTATTATTGAAGTTCTATTGTTAGGTTCTTGCTTCACTACGACCTCAGAAGTCCCCACATATTATGAAGAAATGGATAAATATTTTTTGACAAGTAAGAATATGAATGTCATTTTCTGGTCCCATATCTGTTACATATAGGAAACTGAGAGTAAAAAACATTAACGTATACGAGGGTTCGAACCAACGATCACTGCATTTAAAATACTACTCTCCGTTAATCACCCAGCCATACTCCATACTAAAAACATTGCTACTGAATAGCTTTAGTCAGTGGACAATTGTGGCTGCTTTTACAATCTGTGACAGCCTTTACAGCCACTGTGTCATTGATTGACATTTAATTGTAAGAAACGCTACCGAGGGTGACGTGGCTTTGATAAATCCATTAAAAAACGCTCAGGTGCAGCTTTTTGAGATGGAAAGCAGCGGTCAGTTCCAGGAAACTGCGCATGGGAAGAGCTGTTATCAGCAGTAGCTCTGCACGTGCGCAGTTTGTTGAAATCTGGCAACTGGCAGCTGCTTGAACGAACTCTGAGTGTCTACTGCTGCTGAAGCAGAGCTGTTGCCTAGCGGCTGAGCACACAATTAATGTGCACCGATCATTCCTTTAATACGTGATCTGTGGTGCACTGAATGAAGAGAAGGATGATTAGCTGCAGGCGAGTCTTCAGGGTAGTATGAAGAGAAGGATATTTTGTGTTATTTTATGACAAGTTTTTGTTTTGTTTAGAGTCTAAATTTGTTAGTCTCATGACACCCTTGATACTACTACGCGACACCCCAGGATGTCGCGACACCCAGTTTGGAAAGCTCTGCTGTAATGTAACGGTAGAAGCAGATATTCAATTATACCTTAACGATTCCGTCCTTTAATCTGCCACTTGATACCTAATCCTGATGTAAGTACACGATACCAATTGCTCTGTCCTCTGTTCATTCCAGTTTATAGCATTATATCTGTAGCATGACCCAACATAGTTCAATAATTTGTATTAACAGCATATCCAATTTCATTTAAGAAAAGTATAATGTTCATTAACTTAAAGAATTAAGCATCAGTATCATTGTTTAATTAAAAATCAACAATTAACAATATAGAAAAATCCAGAAGATGTATCATTACCACATTGTTATAATTAACACTTTTGTCAATTAAGCAAATCATAAAAAAAATAATTCAAACCCAAAATAAGATCACAAGCGTAACTTTAAATCATCTCTGTATATTTTCGTGCTGATGATAAACATTTGTGAATGTATATCCAGATAATTATTAATGTCACAATTAGATTATGTCATACGAAAATTTCTAGTATATATAAATAGTAACTCAGGAAGAAATAATGTCCCTGTTATACAACGGATAATGTATTAATGAGAAATTGGACTGTAACCCTCAACTTTCATTGTAATTAAAAAGTACTAATTGTAATGAAACAATTAAGACGATGTATTAACGCATCGTATTGTCAAGGCTGTATAAATAGACGTAAGTGACTGATGTGAGTTAGTTAGTGAGTGCGAGTTTGACAGAGTTCAGTTCCGTACTTGTTCCAGTTTATGTCAGTTAATCCTGTTGGATGAAGCCCAATTTTAATTTAAAAATAGTGGAGAGAAACAGTGTTTCACTCATTTACCGCCTTCAAAAATAAATTAAGAATAACTTATGTGAAAAGAATAATTTAATTTTCAATGCAAGTATATTGTAGTGTTCCCAAAAATTAACCATAATAGAACGGAACATTACAATACGAGGGTTCTTTTCTGTTCAGTTGTGCATTTAACGCTAATAATAGCGTAGATAAGCATTTTTGCTTGCCTAAATCGAAGTCGTGCGCACATCTATACCTACATATTTTTCTGCAAATCGCATTTTAGGTGGATCGAACTGCTTTCATAATATTTTTCTACCATGCCATTCTCTAAACAGTGAGCGGCAAAAAGGAACACTTCAATCCTTCAGTTTTCGAACTGATTTCTCCTCTTATACTATGATTATCATCTCTGTCTCCCTATGTAGAGGGATGTTAAGATTCGCATTCGGAGGAGAAAGTTGGCGAATGAAATTTCGCGAATAGATTCTCCGCGACGAACAACGCCTTTCTTTAAAATGATTTCCACTCCGACTGTTGCATCATTTCCGTGACACTCTCTCACGCGTATCGCGACAGTACGAAACAAGCTGCCCTTCTCTGTTCTCTATATCCTCCGTCAGTACCACATGGGGGATCCCATGATGCGCAGCAACACTCTGGACGGACAAGTATAGTGTAGCCAGTTTCTTTCGTAGAACTGTTGCATCTTCTAAGTGTTCTGCTAATGAATCTTAGCCTACTATATTTTGTGTGTGTTCTTCACACTTAAAGTTGTTCCAAATTGTAATTCCTAGGTACTTAGTTGAATTTAAAGCCCGTAGATTTGACTGTTTTACTGTGTAAATTTAGTTTAACGGATTTCTTTTAGAGCGCATTTCGATCACTTCACACTTTTCATTATACAGGGTGAATCTAAATTCGCGCACTCGGGCTTCGCAGCGCGATTCCTCACATGCTAGCAATAAAAAAATGTCTGTCACAAAATTTCGTCCTGCGCATATTTCCGGCAGTAAATGGAGGTCGAAGATTGAGATGGATGTGTGTCCCATACGTCAGTGTATTTCAGAATTACGCTACTACACCAACAAACTTCTAGAGGATGTGGGAGGTGTCTTGTGGAACAAAGTGAGCATCGAAACTGATGCCCGGAAACGTCATCCAATGACGCTACAGAGCGGCGAAATTGCTGGAGGGGATGTCTAGCGGCAGGAGCTGGTGCCTGTAACTTGGACACTTCGTAGCGTCGTTGAATGGCGTTTCCGGGTGTGGGTTTCCATGCTCATTTTGTTCCTCAAGACGCCTAGTACATCCCTTACAAGTTTGTTGGTGTAATTATGAAACACACTGACGTATGGAACACACAGCCATCTCAGTCTTTGACGTCCATTTACTGGCGGAAATATGCGCAGGATGAAATGATGTGCCGGCCGCGGTGGCCGAGGGGACTGAGGCGCTTCAGTCACAGTCTGCACGGCCGCTATGGTCGGGGGTTCGAATCCCCCCTCGGGCATGGATGTTTGTGCCGTCCTTAGTCTTAGCTAGTTCATAAGTAGTTTGTAAGCTTAGGGACTGATGACCCAGTATTTAAGTCCCATAAGTTCTACACATTTGAACATTTTTTGAAATGATGTGGGAGACATTTTTCATTGTCGGCAGGTGAGGAATCGCACTGCAAAGCCCGAGTGCGTGAATTTAAATTCACCCTGTATAGGGTCAACTGCCAATTTTGGCACCATACAGATATCTAAATCGTTTTGCAGTTGCTTTTGATCTTCTGGTAACTTTACTTACAAACAAGCGATGGCATAAACCGCGAAAAGTCTAAGAGAGCTACTCAGATTGTCTCCTATTTAAAGGGGAGGAAAAGTAGGGGCCCTATAACGCTTCCCTGGAGAACGCCAGGTGTGACTTATTCAGTGACTCTCTGTCGCCGGCCGCGGTGGCCGAGAAGACTGAGACGCTCCAGTCACGGTCTGCACGGCCACTACGCTCGGGGGTTCGAATCCCCTCTCGGGCATGGATATTTGTGCCGTCCTAGTCCGTAAGTAGTTCATAAGTAGTTTGTAAGTTTAGGGACTGATGACCCCGTAGTTAAGTCCCATAAACTATACAAACATTTGAACATTTTTGACTCTCTGTCAATTACTATGTACTGTGTCCTCCTTGACAGGATATCACAAATCCAATCACGCAACAGTGGCGAAATTCAATAAGCACGCAATATGATTAGAAGCAGCTTGTGAGGTACAGTGTCAAAAGTCTTCCAGAAATCTAGAAATATGAGGTCGATTTCATGTCTCTTGTCGACAGCGCTCATCATCATATCAAGCGAGTAAAGAGATGGCTGTGTTTCACAATAACGATATTTTCACAATCCGTATTGACTATGAGTCAATCTCTTCGAGGTAGTTCATAATATTTGAAAAAACTTTGTTATGAAATCCTGTTGCAAACAGACGTCAATGATATAGGCCTGTAATTTTGAGGATCACTCCTCTTGCATTTCTTGAATATTGGTGTGACCGGTGCGAGTACCCAGTTTTGGCGTATGGAGCTTTCCCTGAGCAAGTAGTTGTATATGACAGCTGGGTATAGAACTATTGCATCGGCATACTCTGAAAGGAACCTAATTGCGTATTCAGTTTGGACAGAAAGACTTGCTTTTGTTAAGTGATTTAAGTTGCTTATCCACTCCATGAGCAGTGGCGCAACCAGGTTTGGTTCTGGGTGGGGGCTATTTTTTATTATTTTTTGTTAATAAAGCTTATTGAATTTATTAATATATGACGTATTTTTACACTTCTTATAATTTAACCAATTATGCTACGAAAACAAGCATATGAACAATCGGCTCGAAACTCCAGCATAGCAGTAACAATAGCGGCAGCATCACAGCTGTTCGCGGCGGCATTAAAACTAGAGCTGTAGCAAACCGTATGTACTGAGTAACGAATACTTTGGCTGATGCGTAATACTGAATCGTTACTCATGAATACATTTCGTTACTCGCATCTACGGTACCGATGCGAACTTACTCGTGAATACATTTCTTTAATCGCATTCTGAAGAAGTGCAGCAGCCTTTTCAGTAGTTACAGAGGCAACAGTCTGGATGATTGACTGAGCTGGCCTTGTAACATCAGCTAATGTGGCTTTGCCATACAATTACTGCGAACGGCTGAAAGCAAGGGGAAACTACAGCCGTTAGGTGTCCCGAGGACATGCAGCTCTACTGTATGAATGTATGATGATGATGATGGCACCCTCTCAAGTAAAATATTCCGACGGTAAAATAGTCCCCCATTCGGATCTCCGAGCGGGGACTACTCAGGAGGATGTGATCATCAGGAAAGACAACACTGGCATTCTACAGATCAGAGCGTGGAATGTTAGATCCCTTAATTGGGTATGGAAGTTAGAAAATTTAAAAAGGGGAATTAGTGAAGTTCAGTGGAAAGAGGAACAGGACTTTTGGTCAGGCGAGTACAGGATTATAAATACAAAATCAGTTGGGGGTGTTACAAGATTAGGTCTGATAATGAATAAGAAAATAGAAATACGGGTAAACTACTTTGAGCAGCCCAGTGATCGCAATATCATAGTCAAGATAGATATAAAGCCAACACTGACCACAGTAGTAAAAGTTTATATGCCCACTAGCTCTGCCGATGATGAGGAGATCGAAGAAATGTATGAGGAGGTAAAGGTTGTTGTTGTTTATAGGGGACCAAACTACAAGGTCATCAGTCCCCTGTTCCAGGCACTAATGTAACATGTGATAGAACGAAAACACAGAGAACAAGGATTAGAGAATTCCTGGAATGTAAAATAAAGACAAACACTACACTTATACACAGAGGACTGCACAAAAGGGATAAAAGGACAATTTCACAGCAGAATGCAACGGCCGACTGATCACTAGGATAAAAACGGATGAGCGAGCCATGCTGTACACACTAAAAAACCACCTCAACCGAAAAGGTAGAGGCTATCAAGTAACTTAAAAACAGTGTAAAAATGAGAGACTGTGAATCACTCAGAAGCGCCTTCCATTAAATGGAAGGGTAGAAACCAGATGCGCGAATAAAATTTAAAACATTAGTAGCCAAGGAGGCATTGTCACCTAAAACTGATGGCAGCGAATCTGGTAGGCTAAAGGACTGCCGCAAAGCGGCTAAAAACGGACAATGCAACAGTATGTGGACCACAGTAAGCTGGGCGCCACAACGACAAACTGGTGGGCCCTCTCGACGCAAGAGGTGGCCGTGTGTTAACCACGTATGGCCAATGCGTAGTCGGCAGAGTACAACGGACTCCCTACGAGAGGCTCGCAGGGAGGACCTCCACATTGCCGTAGTAGGCTTAACAGCACGGAGCTTATTTGGTGCGTTCGATTCAGCCCCCTCTGTATTCCAAAGGCTTAAAACCTTCCGATTGAGCACCGCCCGGAGATCCCTCTCCTGGAGACCGATTTCCAGCATAGTTGAGGTAGTAGCCTCCTTCGCCAGTTGGTCAACACGTTCATTTCCTTTTATTCCAACGTGGCCTGGAGTCCAAAGGAAGACCACAGTGCGACCAGATGTACATAGTCTGTATACAGCTTCCTGAATGGACCGTACCAAAGGATGTTTTGGGAAACAATGGTTAAGGGCTTGCAGACCACTCAGGGAGTCAGTACAGATAACCACAGACTCCCCAGGGCAGGCTCTGAGGTGTTCAAGGGCCCGCCAAATGGCGACAAGTTCCGCTGTAAACACACTAATCCCACAGGGCAATGAACGTTGTTCTATATGCAGGCCATGGGTATAGGCATACCCAACATGGCCATCGACTAGGGAGCCATCGGTGTATAAAAATTCAGCACCATGGTAGGAATCTAGAAGGGCCTGGAACTGTTGACGCAGAGTCGTCGGTGCAACAGAGGCTTTGGAGTCCTGGGACAAGTCCAACCGAAGCTGGAGGCGAGGAATGACCCAAGGAGGAGTACTAGAACGGTACTGGAAGGTGAGAGGAATAGGAAGGGATCCTAGAGAAGAAAGAAGGGAACGAACACGGACCGCAACCGGGAGGCCCGACCGCGGCCGTCGTTGCGGGGAAGGGAGTGCGTCAGCTGGGAAGAGGAGCCTGCGATTTGGGTGGTGAGGTACGGCATGAATACGGGCAACATAAGAAGCCATTAGCTGTTGCCTTCTGAATCGCAGGGGGGAATCCCAGCCTCAGCAAGAAGGCTTGTCACAGGACTGGTACGAAAGGCCCCTGTTGCTAAACGAATGCCACTGTGATGGACAGGATCTAAGATCTGCAGTGCAGTTGGAGCTGCCGAATCATACACAAGGCAGCCATAATCCAGGCGTGACTGGATAAGTGCCTTATATAGGTGCAGTAGAGTGGGGCGAGCAGCTCCCCAACCTGTGTGGCTGAGGCAGCGGAGGATGTTTAGATGTCTCCAGCATTTTTGTTTTAACTGGCGAAGATGCGGTATCCAGGTCAGCCGGGCATCAAAAAGCATGCCTAGGAAGCGAAGGGGTTCATCATTCAAATATAACTCAGGGTCCGGTTGAGCTACCCGACGGCGACAAAAGTGCATGACGCGGGTTTTTTGCGCCGAAAATTGGAAACCATGCTCAGAGGCCCAAGACTGTGCCTTTCGAATGGCTCCCTGCAGCCGCCGTTCTGTGACGTTAATGCTGCTGGAGCTGAAGTAAAGGCAAAAGTCGTCGGCAAACAAGGAGGAAGAGACAGACGTTCCTACTGCCGCAGCTAGTCCGTTAATAGCTATCAAAAATAACGGTACACTTAAAACGGAGCCCTGTGGGACGTCATTCTCTAAAACATGATCGGAGCTAAGAGAGGTGCCAACCCGAACCTGAAAGGAGCGTAGCGACAGGAAGTTCTGTATGAACGTTGGTAGGGGGCCATGTAAGCCCCATTCATAAATTGTAGGGAGGATGTGATGACGCCAGGTTGTATCATAAGCCTTGCGGAGGTCAAAAAAGACTGCTCAAGGTGCTCTCGGCGATTAAAAGCGGTACGTATGGCTGATTCCAGGGACACGAGATTGTCTAGAGTGGAACGGCCCTGACGGAAGCCTCCCTGTTGTGGAGCCAGGAGACCACGATCCTCCAGTAGCCACATAAGCCGTCGACTCACCATACGTTCGAGCATCTTACACAGAACGTTGGTGAGACTGATGGGGCGGTAGCTCCCAGCATCGGACGGATCTGCGCCTGGTTTCATCACTGGGACGATAGTACTTTTCCGCCATTGTGACGGGAAAAGGCCTTCCGTCCAGAGACGATTATAAAGGGCGAGTAGCCGCCGTTTAAAGTCCGCTGAGAGGTGACGGACGAACTGGCTGTGAATACGGTCCAGACCAGGAGAGGTATTGGGGGACGCAGCAAGAGCAGTCTGGAACTCCCACTCACTAAATGGGACATTGTACGCTTCCCGTCGACGTGTGCGGAAGGACAATTGCCTCCGCTCAACCCGCTCTTCGAGGGCGCGAAATTGTGCACTGTAGGCTGCGGTCGCAGAGCAACGTGCAAAGTGCCCTGCCATTAGCTCCGCAATTACCGTCGGGTCAGTACAAAGACTGCCATCAATTCGGAGTGACGGGATTCCGCTTGGCGGGTGGTACCCGAAGAGGCGCCGTACCTGCGACCACACTTGAGGAGGCGCAGGAGCCTATGGTGGCTACATACCGTTCCCAACAGTCCTGCTTACTCTGTTGGATCAGTCTCCGGGCTTGGGCCCGGAGACGCTTAAAAGCGATTAGATGTTCAATACTGGGGTGGCGCCGGTGGCGTTGAAGCGCCCGTCGTCGCTCCCGGATAGCGTCAGCTATCTGCGTCCACCAAGGCACCGACTTGCGCCTAAGTGAGCCTGTGGTAGTCGGAATATTCGCTTCAGCAGCGGAAATAATCTCCTCAGTTACTTGCTGTACTGCCATACCGATGTTATCTGGCAATGGAGTAGTAGCCACAGCTG
This sequence comes from Locusta migratoria, assembly GCA_026315105.1. NCBI lineage: Eukaryota > Metazoa > Arthropoda > Insecta > Orthoptera > Acrididae > Locusta > Locusta migratoria. Next base: position 158,178,990 of record CM048745.1, on the reverse strand, counting down.
TCGAGGTATAGCTGTGCCAGTCAGCCCTATGCAGGCGTCCTGCAAGGTGAAATTGTGAGAGCGACAAAAGGAGAGGAAAGTGGTCGCTCCCACAAAGGTCATCATGGACCTTCCAAGATAAATGCGGAAGGAGACTCGGGCTACAAATGGATAGGTCGATGGCGGAGAAAGAGCCATGTGCCACACTGAAGTGTGTGGGTGCCCCACTGTTCAAGATGCAAACGTCAAGCTGTGTGAGAAGGTTCGCAAGGTCTCTACCACGGCCCGTGCTTTCAGTTCCACCCCATAGAGGGTGGTGGGCATTGAAATCACCCAAGAGGAGGAACGGTTGTGGTAATTGGGCAACCAATGCAGCGAGGTCAGCAGGAGAGACAACAACATCCGGGGGAAGGTATAGGGAACAGATGGTAAATTCCTCTATTGCCCGGAGTCGAACAGCCACAGCCTCCAGGGTCGTGGTGAGATGCACAGCAGCACTGGGGACGGTTGCAAGAACATAAACACAAACTCCGCCAGATACCCTGTCATAGATGGAACGATTGTTGTAATAGCCCCGATAGCCACGAAGGGCTGGGGTCCTCTGTGCAGGGAACCAAGTTTACTGCAGGGCTATACAAAATGCTGGGAACCGGCACAACAATTGCTGCAATTCGGACAAATGGCGGAAAAAACCGCCACAGTTCCACTGCATGATCAGAGAGGCTCCTGGTCGTTGGGACATGCAGATTGGGATGGTACATTGGAGTCTGCAAGGGTGTTCGCCGTTGCTGATGGCGGAGGCAGAGCCTCAACGTCCATCGCGTCTGGGGACTCAGCAAAAGCCAAGTCCTCAGGGGACGTGAGAATTTCTATTTCGTCCTCTGAGGCTGACGTTTGTTGTGGTGGTTCAGAAGCCACCTGGTGGTCCGTCTTTTTGAATCTCTTTTTCTTTCGTTCGCGCTTGTCTTTCGGTCTCTCCTGCTGGGAGGGCTTTTCTGCCACATTATCGGGGACGGAAGATGCCCTCGAGGCCCTGCGACCAGCAGGTAGTGGCTTTTTCAGCCACTCACTGGTATCTGCCGTACCAGCGTCAGAGACCTTAGGAGGAAGGGCATCGAGGGAGACCTTCCTTGCAGGAGGAGTCAGAGACGGTTGTTGGTTCTCTGGCTCAGGGATGGGGACCGTTGTCCCCGGTGGTTTGGTACTCGTTGCTCCCAAAGTAGGGAACTTGGGGGCAACAGAAGAGGAGGCGCCCCCTGACATTGAAGGGGCAACTGGTAACTGTTGGGCCGGAGGGCCCATGATGGTAGATGGAACCTGATGTGCCTTTACCGTAGATGTTGCTGTAGCATAGGTAGACTTCATGTTGACAGGGTGAATCTTTTCATATTTGTGCTTGGCCTCGGAATATGAGAGCCTGTCCAGGGTCTTGTACTCCATTATCTTTCTCTCTTTTGGGAAAACTGTGCAATGTGGCGAGCAGGGAGAGTGGTGCTGGCCACAGTTAACACAAACTGGAGGCGGGGTACATGGGATGTCTGGATGTGATGCACGTCCGCACTCCCAACAGGTGGGGTTGGCATCGCAGCGAGATGACATATGGCCAAACCGCCAGCACTTAAAGCAGCGCATAGGGGGAGGAACGTAGGGTTGGACGTCACACCGGTAAACCATCACCTTGACCTTTTCGGGCAATGAATCACCCTCAAAAGCCAAGATGAAGGCACCAGTGGCGACCCTGTTGTCCTTCGGACCCCTATATATGCGTCGAATAAACTGCACTCCTCGCCTCTCCAAGTTCTTCCGGAGTTCGTCATCGGACTGAAGTAAGAGATCACGATGAAAGATAATACCTTGGACCATGTTCAAACTTTTGTGCTGTGTGATGGTAACGGGAACGTCACCCAGCTTGTCACAGGCAAGCAGTGCCCGTGACTGGGCTGGGGACGACGTCATTATCAGAATCGACACGGATTGCATCTTAGATATTCCGTCTACCTCGCCAAACTTGTCTTCAATATTCTCGACAAAAAACAGAGGCTTAGTCGACATAAACGATTCGCCATCTGTTCGACTGCACACCAGGTATCGGGGGGCATAAACCTCACCTTGATGACGAGCCCGACGTTCCTCCCATGGTGTAGCCAGGGATGGAAACGATTGGGGGTCATATGATACTGCAATGAAGGAAACTCTTCCACGCTTTGAGACGCCGTTTTCGCGGCCGGCCACGCTTTTGTTAGCTCGCTTCATGATCATCCCACGAGCAGCTAGGGAACTAAAGGTCCACCCAGGCAGAGCCCCGCTTGCCTGGGTAAGCCTTGTACAACTGAGGTGCGGCAGGTTCCTCAGAGGTTGCTCGCTAGCGGCTGTTCAACCTCAACAGCCATGCATCCCCTCGGCACGTAGCACACCTTGAGATTGAGGTTTTTTTTATAGAGGTTTGTACCGTCCTCGCGACCCGGGCGATTAAGCCAAGATCCCCGGGCTCTGAAACGTACAACGTTCCACCGTCGCACCGAACGATGGTCGTTGAGGCACGCACAGAGCTTACGGTGTAGCGGACTGTTGGCGCGACACAGCCCACAGCTCAGGACCCCGGGTTCGCCAAGCCCGTACCCAGCAAATTAATGCTGAGCTCCTGAGGGGGGAGGTAAAGGAAATTATTCAGACAATTAAGGGAGAGGAAAACTTAATTGTGATGGGAGACTGGAATTCAGTAGTAGAGAAAGGAAGGGAAGGAAAAATAATAAGTGAATGTGCTCCGGGCAAAAGGAATGAAAGAGGAGATCGCCTGGTAGAATTTTGCACGGAACATAATGTAATCATAACAAACACTTGGTTTACGAATCATGAAAGAAGGCTGTATACGTGGAAAAGACCAGGATACACTCGAAGGTACCAGATAGATTTTATTATGGTAAGACATAGATTTCGGAACCAGGTGTTAAACTGTAAGACAAATCAAGGGGCAGATATAGACTCTGACCATAACTTGTTGGTCATGAACTGTAGGCTGAAAATGAAAAAAAACTGCAAAAAGGTAGGTAAATAAGGAGTTGGGAGCTGGATAAATTGAATGAACCTGAAGTTCTTGAGAATTTCATAGGAAGCTTTAGGCAACAATTGCCAGAAACGGGGGGAAATAAAACAGTAGAAGAAGAATGAGTAGCATTCAGAAATGAAATAGTGAAGGCAGCAGAGGACAAAATATGTAGGCAAGACCTACAAAAAATCTTTGGATATCACAGGAAATACTCAATTTAATTGATGAAAGGAGAAAATATAAAAGTGCAGTAAATGAAACAAGCAAAATGGAGTACAGACGATAAGAAATGAGATTGACAGGAAGTGTAAAATAGCTAAGCAGGAGTGGCTAGAAGGCAAATGCAACTCTGTAGAAGACTGTATAAATACAGGATAAATATATACCGCCTACAGGAAAATAAAAGCAGCTGTATGAATATAAAGAACTCAGATGGAAAACCAGTTCTCAGCAAAAAAGGGAAAGCTGAATGGTGGAAAGAGTATATATAGGAGCTCTACAAAGGAAATGAACTTGGAAACAATATTGTAGGAAGGAAACGGGATGTAGATGAAGATGAAATAGGAGATACTATACTGACAGAAGAATTTGATAGAGCACTCAAAGACCTAAGTCAAAATAAGGCCTCTGGAGTGGACGACATTCCCGCAGAACTACTGGTCTCTGGAAGAGCCAACCATGACAAAACTATTTCACCTGGTGCGTAAGATGTACAAGACAGGGGACATACCCTCATACTTTAAGAAAAATGTAATAATCCCCATTCCAAAGAAAGCAGGTGCAGACAGGTGTGAAAATTACAGAACCATCAGTTTAATAAGTTATGGTTGCAAAATTTTAACACGAATTATTTACAGGATGGAAAGCTGGTAGAAGTCCAAGTCGGGGAAGATAAGTTTGGATTCAGGAGAAATGTAGGAGGCAATACTCTCTTCACGACTTATCTTAGAAGATAGATTAAGAAAAGGCAAACTTACATTTCTAGCTTTTGTAGATTTGAAGAAAGCTTTTGACAATGTTGTTTGGAATACACTCTTTCAAATTCTGAAATCAGTAGGAGTAAAATATAGGGAACGGAAGGTTATTTACAACTTGTACAAAAACCAGACAGCAGTCATCAGAGTTGACGGACATCAAAGCATTGCAGAGGTTGGGAAGGATGTAGACAGGGTTGTACCTTTCTACAATGTTGTTCAATTTGTACATTGAACAAGGTATAAAGGAAAGCAAGGAGAAATTTGGAGAAGGAATTAAAGTTCAGGGTGAAGAATTAAAAAATTTGCGTTTTGCTGATGATGTTGTAATTCTGTCAAAGACAGCAAACTACCTGGAGGAGAAATTGAACGGAATGGACAGTGTGTTGAAAGGAGCATATAAGATGAACATTAACAAGAGCAAAACAAGGGTAATGGAATGCAGTCTTGGAAAATCAGGCGATGCTGAAGGAATTAAATTAGGTAACGAATCAATAAAGGTGGTAGATGAGTTTTGTTACTTGGGCAGTAAAATAACGTATGATGATCGCAGTACAGAGGATATAAAATGCAGAATGGCAATGGGAAGAAAAGCGTTTTTGAAAAAGAGAAATTTGTTAACATCGAATATTAATTTAAGCATCAGGAAGTCCTTTCTGAAGGCATGTGTGTGGAGTGTTGCCTTATGCGGGAGTGAAACATGGACGATAAACAGTGCGGACTGGAAGAGAACAGAGGCTTTTGAAATGTGGTGTTACAGAAAATGTTGAAGATTAGGTGGGTGGCTCGCTTAACTAATGAGGAGGTACTGAACAGAATTGGGGAGAAAAGGCATTTTTGGCATACCTTGACTAAAAGACAGTGGCGGCACTAGGCGTCGGCGACGTCGGCAGCCGCCGACGGCCTCGCACCTGTGGGGGCCTCGCAAAACATCGTTAATTATTTTTTCTTTCTTTTTAATTTGTAGTTTACCGGCGTTTCTCAGATGCTAAGTTATAGCGATGACGTCTCGTACGAAATAAATACTGAAACTAGCCCTTAATACTTGAATGTTTTGCGCTGAACTGTCTGCGCAGTGCTGTACTCCCACGTTCACAGCGCTGTTGTTTCGCTGTTGCACCGAACCACAGAAAAGGAAACTCCCGCTGCAGTCTGTCGTCCAAAATTTAGTGCGCATGTGCGGAATCGGCCATCTTGAAAAGCAGTAAACGCGTGGTTACTCCCTACTCTGTGGCGTGGTAATGCGCCGTCTTTGTTTGTTAATTGTGTGTTTTAACAGCCTGAATCGCATAAAAGTAAACAAGTATTTGGTACAGTGCAGTGCAGTGAAAAGAAAGAACTGTGTGTCAGTAGTTGGAGCTGTTCAGTTTTTATTATGAGCAGCAATAATTAAAAGAAAAGGCGGCCGACGGTGTTCAGCACCTAATTGCCGCAATAATTCTAATACAAATAAGGATATAAGTTTCTTCACTTTCCCAAAAGATGCTGAGCAGTAAGTGAACGTCACTGTATGTGTAGTGAAAGGTAAATGTTATCAGTTTCGAATGAGAGCAATGTGTGCATAATTATTAAAAGTAGCCTCGCTTCTTCTCTTGTCGATAACACTCGCTGTTGCTGTTGCTGCAGCATTTCAACAGCATCTAAATGTTGAAGTACAGTTATATTTTATAAGTTTAACGTTGCAGGGAATAATATATAATGAATGACAAAGAATAGTGCGTAAGTAGGCAGGTAAGATTTTACTTACGGCATTGGAGGCGTAGTGTGCTAATGTTGGCTCTTCAGATACTCAAACAAATAGATTAAGGGGAATAATTATTTTATGCTGTTCCTGCTCTGTGGTTGACAGATTCCTCTATACGCCCTTCTCCGATCAGTAAATTAATGATACCCCTAAAGCAAATACAACTTTTATATATGCCCAGACGTCATTAGTTCTGTGTAATCACAATCTACTGCTAAGCCTGACTCAATATTTTGTGCGAATTTATTCGTGTCAAATAAAACCTGGCAGTTGTAAAGTCACTTTCTTGTTTATAACTAATTTCCAAAACATAACTCCGCGTTATTTGGGATTTTTCTAGAGATAAGCACCAAATAAAACGAACATCGATTCCACCGTACATTTTCGTAGTTGTATTAAAATTAGGCCTATTTCTTTCGTTGGATTACAATTAGGCGCAAGAAGAGGGCGCAAAATAGATGAGAGCACAATGAAAGGCCGTTTCCTTTCGTAAAAGTCGGTGAGATTAGCTGCAGTTGGTAAAAAGTCCATTTCCAGCCTATGTACTAAGTGGCTATAGTTCCGCATTTACTGCTTTTCAATAAGGCGGCGAGCGCAACGCTTGGTAACATACAGATCAAAGGCGCCGCCCCCAGCTTTCCCTTCTGTATGATCCCTATTCTGTGACCGAACCCTGGAGCACATCGCTCGACGGCACAGCGCGGCTCGCTCCGTCTGCTGGCGGTACAGTTGGGCTCGAATAACCACTGTACAGAGCGCACGCACAACGGAGCGCAGCTGTCGGGCACAGGCGGCCTGGCCGGGTAAATAGTCCGCGATGCACTGCTCTGATTTAATTTCATGCTTTTTGTGTTATGGGCACAGCAACGTTCCACCGGCCAATACACATCGCTTAATACCAAAGAGACTTTAGTCCCCAAATTCAGTACATTATTTCCAGCAACAGCACATTCATTTTTACCGGCAAAACTGCCTTAGTCAAGATCTTAAGTTGTTTTGCTTGTGTGTAACCAAGTTATGCATTGAGAGAGAGGATTTTCTTGCTTTAACATCTGACTACATACAAAATGTATGCCACCAGTTCAGGACATGTATTAACATCGTAAACTAATAATTGCAGTTTTTTTCTGTGCATAACATAACAACTAATTTAGTAGCCTTCTGCATCTATCATCAGGGGCAAGCTAACAACAGTCCAAATGAGGTACACAGTTTTCTCCTCCATTATTTCAATACCCGTGTCTCATCTAGTGTTAAAGAACTCCGATTTTTTTGTGTCGGTAGTCCAAGCCAGAATAAGAACAACACTCTTATCAGATTTTTTGATGGCTATAAGTGCTCAGAGGCGTTTTTCAACATCAAACATCCTTTCACTGTCAGAGGACACTCCTTTCTACCAAATGATAGTGACTTCGCTGTAGTGAAAAGACGACAGAGGCGTGTGGACAGACTATACACAATGAAGAACGTGTGTGAAAACATAGTAAGCTCTAGCGCTAAATGAAATTTTATACTAACAATCGTTGAAAGTGAGGATGTTTATGATTACAACAACTGGTGGCCACATTATTAAAAAAGAAATGTCAATTCCATAGAGACATCGGTTAAGTACAATCGTAGAGATAAAAAAGTATCTTTCAGTGTTTCAACATTTATGGATTTCTGCTTTTCTGCAGAACAGATCGGAATAGGTGTGACAAAACCATTCATAGGAGGAGTAATAAAATGTTCTTTCATCCTTGGGCCAACATATCACATAGATAAGCCTATCCAAATGGTATGTCTCCAGTCAATGAAAATAAAATCAAAGATATACGCAAAATGCTCAAGTATGATATTTCTGAAGAAACCTACTTCAGATGAATCTGCTCCAGAGGCCTCTGATGAATCTCTCCTCCAAGTTTCCGCAGTCGCTGACAAAACCAGGGTCATCAAAATTTGGCGAAACTGCTGTTATCCAACATTCTGCGCTGAATAAGAATAAGAAGTGAAAATATTTGTGATTCAGAATCGAGAGGACATTGTTCATGAAACAGAGTCATTTACAGAATTAGATCTGGGAAAGAGGGTGTTTCCAGTAACAGATTCACAGCGTCATAACTTAGTTCAAAATGGTATCCAACAAAATCTCGAGAAATCTGATGAGACTTACCCCAAAGACGTAAATAAGACATTTTAATAAATTTCATTTTACTATATAATTGAGTAACGGTGAAGAGCAACATAGCAGATGGTTGGTTTACTCCACATCTCAAGATAAAGTTTATTGCTTTCCATGTAGACTTTTCTCACATTTGCCGTCACAGGCGTAAAAGAAGGCTGTTGTGACTGGAAAGATCTGAGTAGAACATTGCGAAGACATGAACATAGTCAAAGTCACAGACAGATCGAGTGTACGATTAAATGGATGAAATTATATAAAGAAATCAAATATGGGAAAACAGTAGATAAGGAAACCGAGAGACTGATTAGAGAATCACAAAGGTATTGGTATAACTCGGTCGAAAGATTGATCGATATTATCAACTACTTAGCCTCATACAATCTGGCATTCAGAGGTCATCGAGAATCCCTTACCCTGAATGATACTGGAAACAGTGGAAATCTTATGGAACTATTTACACTGTCATCCAAATATGATCTAACACTAATGGATCACTTCCAACTCATTAATGAAAAGCCACTTACTCAGCATTATCTGAGCCACGAGATCCAAAATGAATTAATTTCATTACTGTCAAAATCTGTCATTAACGAAATTGTAAAAAGAGTCAAACAAGCAAAATATTATGCCTTCATGCTCGATTGTACCAGGGATGAAGGCCGTGTGGAACAAATGTGAATAATATTAAGATTCAGCAATTTCTGAACTGGAGAGAGAGAGATATCTAGATATCTATATCTAGATATAAAGAACTGTCGAGAATAGGATATAATAAAGGCGCCATTATGGTTGGCAATAATAAAGGTGTTAGAAGAAGAATACTTAGTATTAATCCACGAGCATTCTGCACGCCATGCGGATGCCATTCTTGGAATTTCCTTCTTATAGATGCAGCTAACTCATCTACAAAAGTCTTCGGCTTCATCAATAAAATTTATGTGCTCTTTACAACAAGGTCTAGAAAGCAGTATAAACTTATAAAAACAAAATTAAAATCGACACTGAACCTCTGTCTGAAACAAGATAGGAAAGCAGAATAGGAGCACTAAAAGCTATATTATTCCAATTTGATGATGTCATCGAAAGCGTGAATGACCTGAAAAATAAAACTGAAACTATTAGTGACTGTGAAGCTGTCTTGAACGAAATGTTAACTTTTGAGATTATTGTTGCAATATACGTATGCTGCGCGATTTCACTACATGTGAACAATATAAATAAACGATGACAGTCGGTTCAAGTGAACCTGAGAGTAGCTGTTGACTCTTTACGTTCATTTCGTGACTGGATTCGAGAATTCCGTATTACAGGATTTGAAACATGCTATGCAGAAGCTCGATTGTTTGTAGAAAAAAGTAGCTACGAAATAGAGCCTGATTTAAAAACGAAAAGAATAGCACCGAAAAAACGAATGTTTGATTACGTACAAATTGATGAACCATTACAATCTGCTGAAATGCAGTACAGAGTTAAAAAAATTAACACAATGATAGATGCTGCAATATTCAACAGTGAATGTCAATTGAAAGCGCTCGAAGAATAATTTGAGCGATTTGGTTTTATTTATGACTAGATGAAAACCCGGCGTTGTCCGGGCCGCGGTGGAGTAGCCGAGCGGTCTATGGCGTCTCGCTGCGGAGCGCGTGTTTGCTCGCCGTCGGAGGTTCGAGTCCTCCCAGGGCGCGCGCGTGTGTGTGTGTGTGTGTGTGTGTGTGTGTGTGTGTGTGTGGTCCTTAGGTTAGTTTACCTTAGTTTAAGTAGTTTGTAAGCTACGGACTGATGACCACGCAGTTTGGTCTGACAGATTTATAAACATTTGAACATTTTTTTGCCTTTGCCCGGGTATTTCTTTATTTATTTCTGCCATTTTTCAGGTATATATTCATTTGTATAAGGGCTGTATGTCTGTAAAATCTCTTGAGAAAGCAATTAATACTAAAGAAGTAATAAATTAAAATTTGGTGCGTGATGGGGCTGTTTTCCATGAATGTTACTGTTGATGTGCTCATATCTCATGAATTACATGTCGTACTGTAATACAATTTAGAAGGTACACTCAACTATATGCGTGCATACTCTCTGTAAATTTCCTGTTGCTACAATTTGTAGTGTAGAAATTATAAACTATAACGTCATACATAATGCCGCGACTACCGTTATGGTTGAAGCTTACGCGTGCAAAATTTCATAAAGATTGGAACAAAACTGTAGATTTGTATGCAACAGGTACACACAAACATACGGACGCTCTGATTCATATATGAAGATATCAATTATTTGGAATCTCTATCCAAGGAGGACCTTCTCAAGCATTGTAATGATTAGGTATAACACTCCGAGAAGGCGAATATAGTGACATACATACAGCCTTTAGAACTTTATGAGAAACTCCAGCTTTTAAAATCTAATCCACTAGACTCAAAGACGCAAAACAACTTCTTCAGTACATTTTAGAAAACAATTAGGAGAAGTGTATCCAAATGTTTTCATAACAATCAGAATCATGGTCACAGTTCCAATCAGTACAGTTTCTGCCGAGAGAAGCTTCTCATAGTTAAGATTGATGAAGACTTACTCGAGAAAATGTTTTTAGGTGCTAATGTACAGACGGGATGTACTTTGCAAAAAGTAAGTCTTATGCCAAGGCTGCAAAATATTTTTATATTCTACCGGTTTCGTCAGTTGCTGCCATCAACAGGAAATAAACAAGATATTTTACATCAAAGCCAATAAGATAACTTTTTTACTGAGTACAGCAACGTCTAATTTACAATAAAATATTGTGATTGTTTCTAAAAGCTCTTCCATTTTACATCATGTAGTTGGTATTCCTTTAATTAATCTTTAACTTTTATGTCAATAACATCATCTGTACATAATGTTAGTCTTATTTGTAATAGTTAAAGAATAATGAAAAGAATGCGTGAAAGGAATGAAAGGAATACATGATGTAAAATGGAAAGGCTTTTAGAAACAATCACAATATTTTATTGTAAATTAGACGTTGCTGTATTCAGTAAAAATATTACCTTATTGGCTATGATGTAAAATATCTTGATCTCCTGTTGCTGGCAGGAAATGCCGAAACCGGTAGAATATAACAAATAAAAATATTGGCATACGAATGATTTTTTTTTTTTCAAAATTACTTGAGAAACACAATGAGGCAAGAAAGACTATCTGCGTTGTCAGTACCATCAACTGAACAAATAAAAATATTGGCATAACAATGATTTTTTTTTTTCAAAATTACTTGAGAAACACAATGAGGCAAGAAAGACTATCTGCGTTGTCAGTACCATCAACTGAAGAAAAAATAGCGGCTAGTATTAATTATGTGATCTTTACAAAATTCAGTGAGTCGAAAAGCCGAAAAGTTCTCTAATTTTTGTTTGTTGTAATTTTTGTTATTGCAATAATACTTGTATATTAAACAAATACAATTTTAGTATAATGATTATTGGTGTATAATTCAGCTCATTTTATTTAATATTTTCTTCCCTACTGAAAGATGAAAGGGGCCTCGCAGAGACGAGTTCGCCGACGCCCAATTTTCGTCTAGCGCCGCCACTGCTAAAAGAAGGGACCGATTGGTAGGACACATTCTTAGACATCAAGGAATCGTGAATTTAGCGTTGGAGGGAAGTGTGGGATAAAAATCGCAGAGGGAGACCAAGAGATGAATATAGTAAGCAGACGTTCTTATGAGGAGATGAAGAGGCTTGCTCAGGATAGAGTAGGGTGGAAAGCTGCATCAAACCAGTCTCCGGACAGAAGATCACAACAACAACAACTCGTATCTATCGTATCGATACGAACTTACTCATGCATCCATTTCGTTCTTCGCAGCTACCGTATGAATACGAACGTTGTAACGAAAACCCATACAGAGAATGCATATATTCTGAGATACTATTTATTGTGAGATGAGTAATTTATATAGACATCCGTGATGAACTGTAAGTGCATATTGTGTAGGTCTATGATTTTAGATGGTTATTTTAATTTGACAGAGCCCTGAAAGACCTAGGTCGGAACAAGGTCACGGGAGTAGATGACATTCCCTCAGAGCTACTAAAGTCTTTGGGAGTCAGCCATGACAAAACTGTTTCACCTGGTGTGTAGATGTATGAGACTGGCGAAATACCCTACGACTAAGAAAAATGTAATAATCCCTATTCCAAAGAAATCAGACGCAGACAGATGTAAAAAAAAAAAAAAAAAAAAAAAAAAAAAAAAAAAAAGAACAGTCAGTTTGATAAGTCATGGTTGCAAAATTTTAACACGAGTTATCTACAGGAGAATGGTAAAGCTGATAGAAGCTGACCTCGGGGAAGATCAGTTTGGGTTCAGGAGGAACGTAGGAACACGGGAGGCAATACTAACTTTACGACTTATCTTAGAGGACAGATTAAGGAAAGACAAACCTACATTTTTAGCTTTTGTAGATTTGGTGAAAGCTTTTGACAATGTTGGTTGGAATACACTCTTTCAGATTCTGAAGTCAGCAGGTGTAAAATACAGGGAAAGGAGAGTTATTTACAACTTGTACGAAAGCCAGACCGAGTTATTAGACTCGAAGGGCATGTAGGGGAATCGTTAGTTGGGAAGGGAGTAAGACAGGGTTGTAGCCTTTCTTCGATGTAATTCAATTTGTACATCGAGCAGGTGGTCAAGGAAAGCAAGGAAAAATTTGGAATAGGGATTAAAGTTCAGGGTGAAGAAATAAAAACCTTGCCTTTTGCTGATGACATTGTAATTCTGTCAGAGACAGCAAAGGACCTGGAAGAGCAGTTGAATGGAATGGACAGTGTGTTGAAGAGAATGTATAAAATGAACATTAACAAATGCAAAACAAATATAATGGAATGCAGTCTTAGAAAATCAGGCGATGCTGAAGGAATTAGATTAAGTAACGAAGCAGTAAGAGTGGTAGATGAGTTTTGTTACTTGGGTAGTAAATTAACATATGATGGTCGCAGTACAGAGGATATAAAATGCAGAATGGCAATGGGAAGTAAAGCATTTTTCAAAAAGAGGAAGTTGCTAACATCGTATAGTAATTTAAGTGTAAGGAAGTTTTTTCTGAAGGCGTTTGTGCGGAGTGTTGCCTTGTACGGGAGTGAAACATGGACGATAAACAGTGCAGACAGGAAGAGAATAGAGGCTTTTGAAATGTCGTGCTAATGAAGAATGCTGAAGATTAGGTGGGTAGATCGCATAACTAATGAAGAAGTACTGAACAGAATTGGTGAAAAAAGTAATTTTGGCATACCTTGAGTAAAAGAAGGGATCGCTTCGTAGGACACATTCTTAAGCCGGATCCACACGCAACGATCTGTCTGTGCAAATATCTGTGCAGACCAATCGTTGCGTGCGGACGGGTATTCACGCCACTGCAAATAAAGCTCTGTATAGGGAAAGTATGGCCATCCATTTCCGCGCCGCGTGCCGCCGTCTGCAGCTCGTGATTGGCTGAAATCGAATCACGTGGTTCTTTACGCCATCTTGGTCCTATACGTTGCTTGGCTGCCATGAGAAGCCTTGTGAATATTCGTATGTTTTGGTTTGAATAATGCCACAATGTTGGGCTTTTGGGTCTTTTTAAGAATCGAAGAAGGGAGGTAAACATTATAGTACTTCCATTAGACATCAGAAATACAGGAAGATGAACAGCTGGCCGATGAAAGTCGTGAGAGAAATCTAGTAGTCCAGAAGCGAACTTCGGTTCTTGTGCTGTGATGATTTTAATTCATAATGTTAATTAATAGATTAAAGATGCACTGACGAATGTATCACGCAGCAGATACCTATATATTTTTAACTTGAATAAATTTGTGAAGAAAATTCCTGCATAATGTCTTGAGTTAAATTGTTCACGCGTCGTTGCTTTTATCTGCAGGTAGTTGCCTAAAATACACAAATTTTTGACATATTAGTGAATGAACTAGATTACCGTATACATATGAAATTAATATACAGTTCCTGAAGCAAGATTTTATGATTCGTTTTTGTGTGTTAAGTGTATCATTACAGGAAACAAAGAATTTAAACAAGACAAATATTAGACATTGAAATGTAATTGACATTGTAAAGACACGTTTACTTTCTGTTTCTGATAAAAGTCATGTAGTGGGTATCTCCTTGCACTTTTCGTAGTTCACGTAAGTACATAATACGCAAGAAAATACTCATCAAAGGACTTACCCATGATCTCAATTATTTTCTTAATTTACGCTGTGCTCCGATGACGACATGTTCGCGGTCTATTGGAATATTTGCTACGTACAGGTCAATCTGAATTTACAGGTCAATTCTTTAGATCTGGAGCCAGAAACCAAACTGTTTTCTTAAAATCGGACGATAAGTAATCCGTAGAGCAGCCAGGTCCGCATGGACAGAACTACGCGAAGTTCCCGCATCTGTCCGTCGGATATAAGGTAAGGTAAAGCAGTCAACAATCCGAAGATTGGTTTGAACACCACGGTGCTTTACTAGGCATGGTCCTGTTTTGGAGGTGGTATGCCGTTGCCTTCCTCCGACCTTCGAACTGACTTACCCAGCCAGTTATAGGGGGACCTACAGTTTAACGTGGGTTCCGAACCACGGTCCGTCGGATATAACACCCTGTATCTCGAGAATGAAAAGAGTTATCGTTCTGCTCTCAACGGTACATAAAATTTCGATATCTTATCTATATTTCGTCCGCAGCATTGTATGTGCTAAAATCATTTATACGCAAAGTCTACGCAATGCGATTTTTCCTCTGCAAAGTCTTCAAAATTTTGAGCGGTAGTTTACTTAATTTGATGTAGCACGGAAACTATAAGTAACACGGAATACAAAATGAGATCATTATGGAGCGAATATATCACACTATAACACGTGAAAAAAATCAAATTTTTTCATTGAATAGTATTCTCAAAATCGGTTGATGAGTATTGTTAAGCGCTGGGAACGTTGCAGCGGTCGGTGTGTAAGCAGCAGCGGAATAGGCCCAGTATGGCTGCCGCTGGCAGGCTGGCCATACTTTCGGGTGAAACAGTTTTCACACTACCTTTTGCAATCGTGATGTCATTGTGACGTAGCGGCACTGTGAAGGCGACCTGCAACCAGACTATCGATTTGTCGATCGCTGTTGCGAGTTAATGTTTAGGACTGTGTAAAGGCCAATTCACGCGTCACGTCACCGTCCGTCAGAACATTCCGCAATGTATTTCTAATGGCGACATTCACACTGTCCGTCACGTCACCTTTCTCGAGAAGAATGTTATAACAGAACGCCCGTCTGCTAACATCGGAAGTTAACCTACTTTCGTCACGCGAATTACATGTTGCAGTCGACGATTGCATTGTTTATATGAAAAATGTGTCTTTGTCATCTTTATTTTATTGTTATACTTCGCTTTAATGGAAAATCTCAAATGTTTCATTACGACTTAAATATTTTTGTCAATTGAGTGTCCCCCTAAAATCGAGGTTGGATATCTGAAACCAAAAAATGGTTTATGTTACGTAACACCGTAACAGAAACGACTGAACCAAACTGTTTGTAATGAGAATGAGATTGTAATTTGATTACGCATTTTTCATTAAATAATATTTTAAATGAAAAAGTCAGTTCTAATTAAGGATTTAATGAAAGACAAAACGTTCAGTTGTTTACGACGGTATTAAAGTGTAAGCGGGCACATCGTAACGAATAAAGTAAACAGGCGCTATTTATACTCTTATAAGTATTGTTTGATGTTTTCATATTTTTATTTTTTCGCTTAAAAATTGATGTCGATGTTTAAGAATGTGATTGTATAGCGCGCATTTTAATCAGAAATTTTTGTTTGTTGTGTACAGTGCTTGCCCGTAAACGATAATCAGTTAAGGTTTAAAAAAGTAGTAGGTAGCCTACTTACTGATTTTAAATGTCCCGTACAGCACTGTAGTAACCAATCTATGAAACACATATATGCTTATACTTCGTTGTAGAAATTACCAATATGCTAGTAATTATGAATAGCATTGAGCTTTTCTGATATGAATGTGCTAATAAGAACAAATGCTACTTACAGTGAGAACGACATTACTGGAACACGTTTAAATAACATTCCTGTCAAATATCACCTTAAGTTACTATAATTTACAATTGCCTGTACCAGGTAAATAAAAATCTTCACCTTCCTTTATACACTTTTCTATTGCCCTATGGTGTATTTTCTCAACAGTAAACTAGTTTAGCGAACTGGCTGATCACAGCATACGCCTATTTAAAATTATTTAGCTTTATCTCAAGTCAACAAGTAATCGAAAGGCACACATCTCACACTGGCTCGTTCACAACTCGATAGTCGAAAGCTGACGGGTGACGTCACGATTGCAAAAGGTAGTGTGAAAACTGTTTCACCGTTTTTATTTAGTAAGTCTATGGTTTCACCCCATACTTTCCCTATACAGAGCTTTAACTGCAAATTCTCGCGCCCGACATCTTTCGGTGAAAAAAGAAATTAGGTAGTACAGACTACAATTTGGGTGGCAAACGAATACCATAAGCTTCTTTACGAAGTTTATTTTTGACAGTGATAGAGGAAATCTATTTACGGACACTATTTGCAACGTATCTTGCGAGAAAAAAATATGCAAACAAACCGCAATAAACAGAAATGGTCTAGGCATTTGCTGCTTAAAAGAAGGCAGTTGTCACATGTGATTCTACATCGTTAGTTGGAGTGCAAACCCAATGACTGGCGTAATTATTTGCGAATTGATGTGGAATCTTATAATTATCTTTTGACACTGGCAACTCCTCGCATAATACGTAAAGACACTTGTATGAGGAGATATATTTTCCCACATGATTGGCTGACAGTTACATTTTTTTTTTTTTTTTTTTTTTTTTTTTTTTTTTTAAGCTTATGGGACTTAACTACGGGGTCATCAGTCCCTAAATTTACAAACTACTTATGAACTACTTACGAACTAGGACGGCACAAATATCCATGCCCGAGGGGGGATTCGAACCCCCGACCGTAGTGGCCGTGCTGACCGTGACTGGAGCGCCTCAGTCACCTCGGCCACCGCGGCCGGCGACAGTTACATTAAGATTCCTGGCCACAGGAAGGACCTACAGAGACCTCGAATTTTCAACAGCAATTTCTAAACAAGCATTGTGTTAAACCATCCCGAACACTTGTGAAGCTATTTACGCTGCCCAGAAGAATGATTTCATGAAGGCAAGTAAAGTAGGCCTACCTTCTAACAAGATACAAATAAAATTGTCAGTTTTAGATATGTTTGAAACACTGTACGCCTACTTCACTTTATATTCTATATGTAGCCAATAAGTTGCGGCTAACTTTGTTTCCCAGTCGGAATTTTCAGTTCTCAGCCATTTTCTTCCACTGTCAACATAGTAAGCACACGAAAAAAGTATACACTGAGACAGATTTGCAGCGACCTCCTGTGCACACGTTCCAACTTCTCTGCGCAGATGTGATATGAAGCCAAAGATTTGAGCAATTTTGCTCAAACCTCCAACTCCAACTTCCAGGTTTGCGCACATCTCATATCTGCGCAAATGTGCTGTCCACACGCAACGATTTGCGAGGTGTGCGCAGACAGATCGTAGCATGTGGACCAGGCTTTAGACATCGAGGAATTGTAAATTTAGTATTGGGGGGGGGGGGAGGGTAGTGTGTGGGGTAAAAGTCGCAGAGGGAGACCAAGAGACGCGTATAAGAAGCAGATTGAAATGAATGTGGGTTGCCGTTCTTATGAGGAGATGAAAAGGCTTGCTCAGGCTGGAGTAGGGTGGAGAGCTGCATCAAACCAGTCTCCGGACTGAAGACCATAACAACAACAACATTTTAAATATATTTTGATTTCTTTTGGCCCGTGTTTGTAGATTACTTCTCGACGTTCGCTTTTAACACAAACATACGTTTTATTGTATTTTTTTACATGTTAAGGTTTCAGTTTAACGGTTAATTATTTGTTTTTGATCCTGTCTACCGTAAAAAAGTTTTGTAAAAAGTACTCAAAATTTATCAACTACACATTTTCATTCATAACGGTATTATCTTAATTGTTAATGTCACACAATACAGTACATTAGTCGGAAATTTAGTTCTACTAATATATTCGGCCACACTACCATTCGTCACGAAATATTCCGACTGATTCTGACATTCCAAGCTTCTAAGCAGCAATATTATAATTGCCTCGAAAAGCAGGCCATACAGTATATATGTTGCAAATGTTAAAGTAGTATTAACGCTATCAGATAAAACTTTTTCACAGTTTCAAACACATTGGAGCGGCCGTATTTATGTGTGACACGGTAACGAGAGTAAACGATACGTTTTTAACGAGTACTGTTTCTTTTAGTAACGGATACATACGGATGGGCATCTTTTCGTTAGGCCCTACTCTCACAACTCTAATTAAAACCGTTCACAGTAACAACAGCACACATTCTCAGTGGCAACTTCACGTTGGCGACCCATTTTCACGTTCACTTGTGCTTAGCAAATTATAGTTACGTTGGGATTTATTACATGTGTACTATTTCAAATATCGATTCCGGCCTGTGTGTTTTTAAAACTTTTTTTATATATTTTTTTAAATTAAAAAATCTTTGGGAGGCGAGGGTGGGGCTTCAGCCCCATTAGCCCCCCCCCCCCCCACCTCCCCCGTGGCTGCGCCACTGATTTATTACGTGTGTACTATTTCAAATTTCCGGTTCCGACCTGCTTAAAAATTAAAAAAAGAAAACAATAAAAATAATAAAATAAAAAAATTTATTGAGTTCATTAAAGTTGGCTCTAGCTTGTACTTTCTCTTCTTGTGTTCTTGCTGTATTGAGTCTTTTCTTACATTCCTTCCTTTGATTCACAGCTTCCCATGTCTAAGAAATAACCTATTCATCTCTTCCTCTTTCAATTTTGCCTAGTACCTGTTCAAAGGTATAAATGTAGGTACTCTCTATGCTTTTCCAAGTATGTTCAATATCGTGGCCTTCATCCGTCTTAACTGTTGGAATGTTACTCAATTCTAGTGAAAAATATTGTTGTGCCTCTTTATTTTTCAGTTTATCCGAATTATTCTTTATCCTCCTCTTCTGGTGTGAGTTCTTGGATATTCAATCATAGCGTAGCTATTACTAAATTTTGGTCACTTCCCACATCTGCTTCCCTCTTGTTTCTCACATCCAGAAGGGCAACCTCCATCACTTTCTGACAATTCTTGTGAGGGAAGATAGTGTCTCCTGTCACCAACCTGTGGTTACTACAAAATTCAATAAGTCTCCCACCATTCTCATTTCTATTACCTATACTGTGTTTTTTCCATTATACTCTCTACTCCTTGGTTATCATTGCCAACTTTCGCTTTCAGGTCTCCCATCGTGACCATAATATTCTTTTCTTGCCTTCAACAGGGTTTGATGTAGCTGACCATAAAATTGCTCTTTTTCTTCTTTGCTTCCTGCCTCTGTCAGTGCATAACACTGCACCACTGTAAGTGGTCTAACTCTTGAGGCAAAGTGAGATATAATGACTTCATAGTTTTTTTGTGTGTGTTAATTTCATTGAATTTTTTAAGTTCTAATACATTGTTGTGTGTGTTTTCATCCCATAATACGTTTCTTTGATTTGAATCTGCTTTAAGTGCCAAGGAGGACTGCCGATTGGTTCAGAACACTGCAGCTCGTATAACCCTTAGACGGTGCAACAATATTTTCAGGTACCGGTAATCAATGATACTGAGGAATTACATTGTGCTTTTAGCACTGTATCTGTATTTTTCCATGTTAGTTTTCCATAGAAGGAAGCTTTATTCACTGTGAATGAAGAAATTGTTATTTTAGTTGTGCTGGAGATGGTTGAATGCCATTTAATGTTTGGTTGGGTCAGGGCCGGCCTTAGGCCTGTGCAAACAGTCCGAGTCGCACAGGGTCCCATCAGTAGCAGCTCATGACTCTGGAGTTAGGTGAAGAGCTAGCAGAAATGAAAAATACACCTAATCCTACAGAAGCTTATCATAATAAGTTTACTTACCTATTTCTTGTAGACCAAATCAATCCGTTGGTCCTTTAAGGCTGCTAACTTGTTGATGATGTCTTCATAGAACGGTTGTGTTATTATTAACTGTCCTAGAAGTTCTTTCTGAATTGAAATATTTGTCAAAGAAGAAAGTCTTTCTTTTGAAATAGTGTATCATCATGACTATGAAATGCTAATTCTTGTTTACTTAAATAAAGTACTGCATCTATCTCTAATTGTAGGAAAAGTCTGTTCAAATACGTGTTTTCACTGAACAGTCCAGTATATAGTCTAGCATTTTCCTTTAGCATCTGAAATTATATTTTTATTTCTTTCTACACTTTTCAAATTAACCTGGCACTTTAAATGCTCTGCCAAATCTGAGTGTTTGTGTAATGATCTTGTGATATTTAACAAAGAAGCAAATCCTTTGCTATTCCAAACGGTGCTTTTATCGCTAAAAAGCAAGCATGGCCAACAAAATAGTTTTTGCAGAGTTGGAGAAGAGCAAAGCCACAAGAACATAAACCACGAACGTTTGAAAGTAAGACTGTAGGCTTTACCGGAATGTTTCACTTCTT
Organism: Locusta migratoria; assembly: GCA_026315105.1. Lineage (NCBI taxonomy): Eukaryota > Metazoa > Arthropoda > Insecta > Orthoptera > Acrididae > Locusta > Locusta migratoria. The sequence continues at coordinate 158,158,470 of CM048745.1, read as the reverse complement.
TTCTGCCACATATTTGTAGTGATTCATAGGGCACCCACAATTTAGAAGTTCCTTCCTGTCTTCGTCTTTACAATGTGAAAAACGCCTTTCTAATTAAAGACACACTACATCCTAAACTTGATTCATATTTAAAACACAGTAATAAATACACTACAGAAGAAAGCCTGCTCCACGCTGCACGCAGCAATGAACACCACATTACAGTGGAAGACAGCTATGGAAGACTAGAGAGTGGAGGTAGCTCTAAATGGAAGTTCAGTCTACTTTACCGCTTGCCCCCTCCACCCTAAGCACGGAATGTCAAGGTTGTTACAGAAGCCATGACATTTCACGCTGTCTGGACTATGTGGAAGCAGAGACTTATTCACTGGTCGCCCCCTCCACGCACAGACTCGGGGATTAGCTGTACCGTTCCACACCGCCTGTGAGGCTACGAGGAAGAGGGTGACCTCTTCATTATGCCTGCTCAGAGTCAGTGTCCCTGCAAAAACAGGAGTGTTGAGTGAGTTAAAAACAAGGAAGTGCATTTGGAGTAAAACCAGATTTTGTAATCCTTTGTTACTTAATTTTTATCTTTTCACTTTAATATAACGAAATTTGTCTGTGGTATTTTAGTTGTTGGGAAATGTGTTCAGTATAAAGAAAAACCAAATCAAATGATATTGTATAGGCCTGATAAGACTTACAAAATTATATTTAAAAATTTATTCTGAAGATTTATAATATATTCCTCTCATAACCAATCATCATAAATTGACTAACCAAGTAACAGAAAAAAAAAGAAGATTGCTTTCCCACAGGAAATGCACAGAATACAAACTGAACAAGCAACCACATTTAAAAAAAAAGTCCAAGGTCTGTGTGCTGAAATTCAAATTGCTTTGGTGTCACAGATATCACACCAATGGAAGAACTGTGATGCATAGACACTGTACCAAAGCAAGAATAAGCGGCGCGCAGCATTTCCTTGGCAATTCAAATGATGAAGAATGTTTTACACGCATTTTTATGAAGTGGGGGGCTTTGAAGTCTTGTCAGATGATAAGACAAGATAAAATATTAGTGAAGTGCCACTTCACCTACTTCCACTGACTAGCCACCCCTGGCCCTCGTGCTTCTAGGGGATCTGCGCATAACATTAGAACGTAATTTGAAAACTGTAATCCATAATTTTGTTTCTGAAACTACTTTTAATGTAATATAATTCAACTACATATCCTTTGTGACAATTATGACCACTGGAGTACGTCTCAGATTTAGAAAATTATGCCTGTATCAGAATTGAAGGAACCAAGGGTTCTGATACCGATGTGCTATAGTAATATCCAAGGTCAACACATTACTATTGATGATGCAAAAAATTAAAGAGGCATGCGATTGTGCTCAGTGACGTTTCTGCCCATCATTGCGACTAATAATCTAGCACTACATTCATCAGTTATCAGATGTTTCCCACAAGCTTCAGCTGAGCTGCACAGCATTATCTGCTCCGCTCACTGTGAACAGACAAATGGAATGGCAAGGCACTCAGCTCAAGACCACGAGGCAGCTAGCATGGTGAGTTTTTCTAGCCTGTCTGTTGTGCCTTATATAAGCACCAAACTCCTACCGCTATGGCGTAGACACATGCTACTTCAGGATAATAGGAAATGAAAAAATGAGCATACGGCTTTTATTGGCCACAACATCCCCATAGGAGGGAGAAGAAATAAAAACTTTGCGGTTTGCTAATGATATAGTATAATTCTTTCAGAGACAGCAAAGGAAATGGGAGAGAAATTGAACAGAATGGACAGTGTCTTGAAAGGAGGGTATAAGATGAACATTAACAAGAGTAAAACTACGTTATGTAGGCTCAGAAAACCAGGTGATGCTGAAAGAATTAGATTAGGTAATAAGACAATAAAAGCAGTAGATGAGTTTTGTTATTTGAGTAGCAAAATAACTTCTGATGGCCAAACTAAAAAAACTTATAAAATGCAGAATGGCTATGGGAAAACAGCATTTCTGAAGAAGTGAACTTTGTTGACATCCAATATTAGTTTAAATGTTAGGAAGTCCTTTCTGAAAGCATCTATCTGGAGTGTAGCATTCTGAGACATCAAGGAATCGACAATTTGTATTTAGAAGGAAGTGTGTGGGGTAAAAATTGTTGCACTAGACCGAGGAACAAATAATAGTAAGCAGATTCAAAAGCATGCTGTTTACCGTTGTTATTCTCAGGCGAGAGGCTTGCACAGGACAGGGTAGTGTGGACAGCTGCATCAAACCGTTCTGTGAGCAGAAGACCACAACAAGAATTCCCATCAGGGTTCGGCCACCTGCTGCAAGTCTTTTGATTGATGCAACTTCGGTGACTTGTGTGTCGATGATGATGATAACAAACATGCAACACCCAGTCCTCTGCTTGAATCGAAGCTGGGCCTCTTGCATCGTGGTCAACATCGCAAGTTTCTTTCATTATTTGCACATTTTTATATTTGATCTGCTTCATCAATATCTAGTTTTTTAACATAACTTCTAATCATTTCGCTAAACATATGTACAGGATGAAGAACTGAAAATCTTTTGTATGAACCTTGTGATTGGGCTAAGTGTGAACATCAATGTGGGCCAAATGAAAGACATTGTTGCTCGAGACCTTTTGACAGAAATTAAAGTGTTCAGAAAAATGGTGTCTGAGGCTGTGAAAACCCCTATGTCAATATGAAAATACTTTAATAACATTGGAAATCTCTTTCCCAATATTTATATTGCCTACAAAATTTAGCTAACAATACCAGTGACTGTCACCTTAACTAAAAGGAGCTTTTCACGTTTAAACCTTATGAAGAATTATTTGTAAAGCAACATCTCACAAGAACACCTGTCTCCTCTTGCCATGTTGTCAGTGGAACTTGATGTGGTTTCAAAAGTGAGTTTTCAAGATATTATTGATGAATTTGCCAGTAAAAAAAAAAAAAAAATAGGAATAGATATATGAGACGCGTCCAGAAAGTAAGTTCCATTTGGTAATAAAATGAAATTGTACAGATACAGAAGAAATTTTTATTGCACAAAATTCTACAACTCTTAAACTACTTTTTCACATAACTGCCAAAATTTTGCAGGCATTTGTCATAGCATGGCACTAGGTTTTGTATACCTTCTTCATAGAAATCTGCCGCCTGTGTCTTCAACCAGTTGGAAACAGTGAAATTGGGGGGAATTCCATAGCGAGAGCACTAACTGTAAAAGTACGGTTTTCCTGGATCTTGCCATCAATCGCGTGAACCAGTTCTTCTGTAACCAAAGGTGGACGTCCACTTCGTTCTTCTTCATGTACATCACTACGCCCGCCTTTGAACTGTCAGACTCATCTTCTCATCATCAAATCACTCATTGCATTTGGTCCATAGACATCGCAAGTTTGCCGATACATTTCACTTGGTTTCACTTTCCTCGCATTCAGAAACTGAATCACCGACCTGATTCCACAGGCAGCGGGATTTTCAATCAACGCCAACATTTCAAACAAGCACAACAAGTGTACGTAAGTGACAGCGATCTCCAAATGGCGCACATTCCTCTCCTTGATACACATTGTGCGGAACTGCAATCGCAGCACTGCAGTGGAGATAAATTGAAAGTGTGTAAAGCAGAAGACCCTTAGTGTTTATAACGTACAACTAATTTTATTTCTTATAAATACAGAGCATGTCAAGTACTGAAAATATGCAAGTGTATATCCTGAACAACTCTTGTGAATTTTATGAAATTGGAAGGATTCCGATAGCTAAGTTATTTTTTTGTTATTATTAACATTTTAGTAATTGCCACAATTATTAAAATTCCTTCACTGATTAACTATTTTCCTATCATAAGACTAGGAATGCTGCAGTACGTCTTTTGATATATTGGTAGTACGTGAATGACCAAAATTAGAATTATTTTAATATGTTAAAGGTGTTGTTGCAGCCAAGGCCCTCAAACCACTAACAATGGTCCTTGGCGTGCCTGTCAGGATGGCAACACTTGTGCTGCCAAAGGATTGAGGGGGAGCCAGTCATAGTCAGACACACGAATTTATTATCCAACAGTCATGCAGTCAGCCTCTCCACCCTGTCTTGGCGGTGGCAGGTCCCGGCCCTTGCTGTAGTGCAGTCAGTAGATGAGATATTCGTCGTTAGTGCCCGCTCTGATACCGCATTACAGTGATCTCTGGTCCTTGGAGTCATATAGTTGGTAGCCGTGAAGTTTGTCGTTAGCGTCCACCCAGACACCGCATTACAGTGACCCGTGGTCTGTGGAGCCATGTAGTCAGTAGCCGAGATGTTCATTGTAAGAGCCCGCCTGGACACCACACACACCTGGTGCCGGGTCTCGAAGTACTGACCACCCGGCCAGTAGGTGATGGACTACTAGTCCCGCATTGCTGCCCAATTTGCGGAGGACTGGCAGCTTCCAGTCAGCGGTGGCATCATCTCTGCAGGTGGTGAGCTGGATCTGTAGAAGCTGTAACAGTCTCCCACGACCATTAACTACTGCAGCTGGGAGGTCAGGTCGGACTAGTGCTCGTCATCCATGCTCCAGACCAACTCTATCTGGTTGTGTCGGTTCATCCACTATTTATACTAAAATAAAGGGATCATTGCTACCCACTGCCCAGCTCCAGGATAGCACCACTTGGCTGTAATCACCACTTGTCAGCAATATGGTTACTTCAATGTACCACTGTCTTTCTCACATACGCACAGCTCCCTTCGCCACGCAGCTTTCTTGACGCCACCGCCCAGTCCCTACCGGTACTTGTCACTGCCTCATCACTGTCTGCTCCGCTGCTTATTCTGCAAGGCTGTGACTCCAGCCACTCGTGAATGTTTACCAGACACCGGCACGCTGATGACCACAGACTCTGTTATGAGACTCACAGTCACTTGTCACTTAGCCAACCGCTAATTCGTGGGTCCAACAGTGTATAAACTCTGCTGGAGGGGAGGATGCAGGAGAGTCCCACGTGGAAGTTTTACAAAGGGCCCCATGCATCTTAGGGTTAGGTTACAACAGGGGATTAAATTGTGAACTACAAAACATGTCTTCCATTGCAGTTTAGTCACTGATCTCTTAAAATTAGCTGTCGACAAGGCTTTTCATAATGTCGCCATTAACTCTTGGATACCTCTTACACTGCTGCTGCACATTATAAAACAATATTAACAGCATTTTTAAGTGACCTGGAGTGTTTGTGCATTGCCCACAGCCAAGTGGTAGCCAGCTGCCTGTATGGCAATGCTGTATGCCACATGACAAACGTAAACTACAAAGTAATTGTAATCGGACTGTGTGTCGTATATATACAGGGTCTTTAACTCCAGAGGGCCTCTTATTTCATGAACATATTTTGGCATTGTTTATACATTGATTCAAAATGGTCTGCTCCAGTGGGGTCTCCACATCTTGAAGCTCTCAGGATTTGGAGCCTCCCCCCCCCCCCCCCTCAGGATAAGAGGCCCAGGGTGGTACCCCCTCCCAGTCTACCACTGTGCACAATCTTGATGATTGTACATTGCATTGCATGTGGAATCACCAATGTTTACCTTCTGTAACAGAATTTATCTTCTGATTGCTGTCCAGCAGTATATTTACACAACTTTCAGCTTCAACAAGTTTCATCCTAGAACCAGACGGATGTTCGGTTGTGTAGAAGAATAGTCTTCTAAGATAAGTCCGTCTTGCTATTCTTGGTGTCAAGTGCTTCTTGCCTGTTACAATTTTAAAATGCATTTTTAGTAAGTGACCCATACTTTTTTTCAGACTAAGGCTACTGGCTGAAAGCTGATGTTATGTATGTGTGTGTGTTTTACATGCCTGTTGCAGCTCAACGAACATCTTTGCTGTTAGGATGCAAACTATCCCTACCCTATTACTTCATTAAACTTAGTTTCTTATTTACTCTTTAGAACATCCATGTCGTCTCAGAATATATCCTACTAATCAATCCCTTCTTTTAGTTAAGATATGCCAGAATTTTTTTTTCTTCCCAATACTGTTCAGTTCCTTTAATCTTCAGCATTCTTATGTAGCACCAAATTTCAAAAGCTTGTATCTTCTTCTTGTCTGTAGTATATACAGACATGATATGCTGAACCACAACCACAGTAGTATATTAAGATAAGCTTGGTTCTATTCTGTACAACATATAATCCATGTGCTGGTTTTCCTATTGATCCAAGATGGAACCAAGAACGATGGTGGTAAAGTTTAGGCTTGGTCTGCAGATCTAGATCACACATTCTCTGACAGCCAAAGTGTATTCAGCATTATTCTGAACACTCCGCTGTCAAAGGAACTGCCAAAATTAAACTTAATTGTTGCAAGTTATTCAGTAGACTTTATTCTATTTGTTGCAATCTGTCGTCACTTATGGTACCGACATGCAACAAGTTCTACCAAAGCAAGTCAGAGACGATATTTACAGGCTATAAGGTTTCTTCAAGTGCAAAACAGGTATATATGTGTAATTCAGCTGCCGTTTGAAACCAGCAAAGATACTTTTCCCATCTTCATCTACATATTGGTGAGGCACCATAATTTGGGGGTCAAACTATTGTCTTACAATTCCCTATATCTGTGCACTGCTAAGTAAGCAGACCTTCAGTTTTGACTGTTTACCCTTCGAAAGGCTACATCCCACTGCTGTAAGTTAAAATTTAGTTTTACATTTCAGGTCCACTGGAAACTTAATTTTGCAATCAATATATGAGGTGAGACAATAAAGTAATGAGACTACTTTTCTTTGCAAGATGTGGCAACCCTGCAGGCTTGTGTCTATAAGCTGTTTCTAGTCCAAGCGACACATTGATGCAACCGTTCAGTCGTAGTAGTGCTGTAATAAGATAACACGCGTTTGTGTGTCTCATCACGTAAATGGAACTGCATAATATTGCACAAAGGTATGCCATTTCTTTTTGCATTAAGTTGGGTGAAAATGTGACGGTAATCTTTAGAAGGCTTTTGCAGAGGAGGTAATGTCAAGAGCTCAAGTTTTTCATTGGCATAAAATGTTTAGTGAAGGCAGAACGAATGTTGAAGATGAAGACTGCAGTGGACGACTATAAACCTCATGGACGGATGTCAACTTGGCCAGTGTGCATAACTCGTACAATCTGATCGAAGATTAGATGTGAAAATGATTGCAGAAGAACTGAACATCAATTAAGAAATGGTTTGTCTAATAACAACTGAAGATCTCGCACCACAACACGAGAAACATGAAACAATGTGACAGCTGATCTGTTAGAGAAAATGGAAATCAATCCAGAATTGTTGAGCCTTCTTATCATTGAGATGGAAGTTAATTTTTTCAGTATGAACCAGAGACAAAATGCCAAAGTTCGCAATGGGCTCAAAGGGATCACCCAGACCACAAAAAGATCGCATGACAAAGTCAAAAGTGAAATGCATGCTTGTGTGCTTCTTTGATTCCAAGGGAATAATAAAGAGTGGGTGCCTCCTGGACACCAGCCAATATTACTACAGTTGGTGTCAGCTACTAATGCGGCCCTGTTTTCAGCCGTTCTGCGCATCCCCCTCCATTACCGCAGTGACAGCCACTAATGTTCATTCTGTAGCCACATGGCTGGCCGCGAGTCACGTATTGTTTCTCTCACAGGCGCAACTGCTGGCGCTCGGCCGTAGAGCCTCCCCTTCACGCTTCCCCTATCGCTCCACCTCTATGTGCGGAAGCTCCTTCTTATGTGATGCCAGGTATACAGAGATATTTTAGAAAGACTTCGTAAAAGATTTCTTCATGTCCATGCCAACAGTGCTGATAATTAGATTGTGCATCATGATAATGCGCCATCCCATACTGCTCTGTCAGTACAGCAATTTTTAACCTCAAAACAAATTTCAGTACTACCACAGCCATCTTATTCACCAGATATCACTCCACGTGACTTTTTTCTATTTCCAAGAGTCAAAACGGTAGTCAAGGGACACAATTTTCAAACAACACAAGATGTCCAAAAAGCTGTGATGAAGAGTTCCAGAAATGTTACCATCAATGGCAGATGTGCTGGAAAAAGTGTGTGCAATCAGAAGGGAACTACTTTGAGGGATACAACACTAAACTCGAGAAAAACCATAAGCAACAGTTTTTTTTTTTCCCCCTTCACATCAGTCTCATTACTTTATTGTCGAACCTCGTATATGTCAGTAAGAGCACATTTCCATTTATTTGTTCTCCCAGCCATCAAATAATTGTCTTCAGTTTCCTTCATTTAAAACTTAAGCAACTTGTTCTATGATATAATAGTTTATTTGTGGAGACTTGTCCCATTGAAAATGCAGAACATCCTTCAGCAAAATCAAGATTCTTAATATATATTTCATTTCCAGGTATTTCTCCATTTTCCCAGTTTAAGAACATGACTACTTCCTATAGTGAACTTTGCAATAATTTTTGCTAACACAATGTTCTTCGCCAATTCCTCTTTCAGTTCTAAATTTTCCAATACCTTGATGCAGAAATTTGGTTTCACACTGCAGACATTTGATATAATGAAAAAAATTGTGAAAGCAGATCAGAGCCAAACGGAATCATTCTATCAACAATACAGACTAATTGGGAAATCCATTGTTATAAACAGGATACTTTTATGATCCGACATATTGCAATGAACACACTGAAGCTGGTCAAGCTCTTCACACAATACTGCTCCGAGAATATACATTGGTAAATGGTTGAAGGATGGTAAAACCATGAGTAGGTGTCAAGGTTTTACACATCCACACCTCTTCTTAAGGGTGGAGGCTTGTCAGGTCTGTAAACCAGGATAAATGGCAATCTATGGCCAAGTTGTTGACAGAGCGCATATCAAGTTTGGATAATGTTTCAATGGAAACAATGCCTGGTCAGACATATTTCTTCTTACACTAAGTTTATGGTTGTGTCCAGATACACCCCCATCGAGGTGAATGGCTCCTCCAAAACTTGAACTGCACTACAGATACAGCTTGGTGGTGGTGGTGGTGGTGGTGGTGGTAGTAGTGGGAGGATTATTTTCCAATGAGGAACATTTACTCGAGTCCTACGGCACTTATGCTAGTACGCAAAGAAACCACAAAATTTGTAATCTGAAAATTATTGCAGACCAACTGCAACCCTTCGTGCTTGATATCTCCCCAATGAGGGTGGCATTTTTCAGTAGGATAACTGTTCATGTCAAAAAGCCAAAAACATAACACAATGGTTTGAGAAGAAAGATAGTGAATTCATGATGATAACTTGGCCTCCAAATTCACCTGATCTGAATCCAAATTAAAACATTGTGGATGTTATCGAAAACTGAACATAAAGCAATGGCCAATATTAAGGAAAATGTATTGCCTTTGCATATATATCTAGTGCCTTATACCTCTAGAAACATACAAAGGACTTGTCAAATCCATGCCACATAGAACTGTTGCTGTATTGAGTGTCAAAGGTTGAGCAACTTGCTATTAAGGAGGCAATAATAATATTCTGGATGATCACTGTAAAGAAACATAGGATACAACAATCCGTTATGTTGGGGCACACTGCTAGAAACTGTGGCCAGTGCACCTGCAGCATATGAAATTTGCACTGGTGCCGAGTTCACATTGAGGGCACCCACTTCGCGGACAGACTGCATCCTCCACAGATCGGCTGGCTAGCTGTTGGATTAAACTCTGCCTCAGTTGACAGCCAATGCTTGGACTGTTCACCAGTGTTCTCCAGCAAATCTGTGTTAGTCAGTATATTAGTGCTTGTACCATAAATAAATGTAGTACTATTACCACACTTTGTTATCATAAGTGGGAACCGGCATTCCAAAACCACTAAAGAGCATACAAAGAAAGTCACTTTGTCAAATGAGTCTTTTTTTTTCACAACTTTTCCACCTTCTTGCTATGTTAAGGTAAAAGGTAAAGCAGTCAACAATCCGAAGATTGGTTTGAACACCACAGTGCTTTACTAGACATGGTCCTGTTTTGGAGATGGTATGCCATTGCCTTCCTCCGACCCTCGTACTGACTTACCCAGCCAGTTATAGGGGGACCTACAGTTTAACGTGGGTTCCGAAGCACGGTGCTACTCGGTATTTTACACATGACCAATACTGCCAGAGGTGAAAGAAGTGGAAAGTGACAGATAAAAATCCTAGGACCTGGCGGGGATCGAACCCGGGACCTTCGGATTTGTAGTCTGGCACTCTACCACTGTGCAACCGAGGCGCACTCTTGCTATGTTATGTCCTTGTCCTAAGAATGACAAAAGATTGCTAATGATTCGGAGAGGCATATTATGAAATTTCATAAACTAAATGGTTACTCTGCGAGTCACATAACTGAATGTCTGTTTCCTACTAGTGACACTGAGTTCCAAGGTGACAGGGACTGTGTTCACAGCTCAAATAATCCAGGATTAGTTTTGTGAGCATGAAAATGAACTGTCATTTCTCCCCTGGCCGCCCTAGCTACCATACCTCTCAATATTTTAGTCTTAGTTGTCATCAGTGGAGAGAAGGTTGTGCGATTGCTGTCCACTTCCACGTCTCCACTTTGCTAGTATTATGCAGTTTGAGATGACTGGAATCTGTTTTGAATGACAATTCTTTTCTGCACCGTATTAGACACTATAATGAGTTGTGTATGTTGTTTTCCTGTTTGCCTTCTTCCTGCATATGAGGTGGTAGTTGTTCAGAATAGGAGAGAGAGAGAGAGAGAGAGAGAGAGAGAGAGAGAGAGAGAGAGAGAGAGAGAGAGAGAGAGAGAGAGCACCACTGACGATATTTGAAGCATTCATAGAACACACAGTTAAGTTAAAAATATTTCCTGGGAAAATATGGCATCAGTAAACCATAGTTGCATGAAAATTAAAAGACAATTGCACCATATGGTAAAACAATTTTATTGTATATGTACAAATGCATGATGAAATGTAATAAGATAAAACTCAGACCTGTGTTCAACCTGCAATAGGAAAATTGATCAGCAGTCCAATGTTCTGCCCAGAGTGCACCAAAAAAATATTTCACATAGTATAGGTTTTACTGCAAATGCTTGGCACCGAACATTATTAACATCACAAAGGCCCGTTAGATGCCCCTCTTGACAGGTTTCGGCGAGACGTACACCTTGACAGGCTTGCAGAGGTCTAGAAGGCAGGGGTCGGCGTCGGCAGGAGCGCGGGCGCGGCGGGCCGCTGTGGCAGCGGCTGTCCCCCCCTCCACTGCAGCCAAGTCCAGAGCCAGTCCTATGTGCAGAGCACACGCCTCACTCCACACCTGGTGCGACACGAGTGCACGCGTCAACAGGCGCGAGGTACCCACAGTCGTCCCAGGGCGCAGATCTCCTCGTGGCGGCACCAGCAGATGTGTCTGTTGGTCCGGATAGCGTACCTTAATACGCAACAGCTCCGGAGACTGGAGATTCCGCAGCTCTGCTTCGAGTGGAACTCCCAATACGAGTCCGGCAGTGAACTTAAGAGGTGCATCTGCATCGCCACCTGGCTCACAGGCTAGACTTGCTGTAGTCATTTGTACCTGGGTGAAATTCATTATCTTTAGATTTATCTCCTATTCACTCAAAATAAGTTACATGTGTAATAAAATAATGTACATAATAATAATAATAATAATAATAATAATAATACATGTGTAATAATATAATTATATTATATAATGTAGTATAATCTTTAGATTCATCTCGTATTCACTCAAAATAAGTTACTTGTGTAATAACATAATCTAGTACTTTAGTAATTAACAATAAAGTCGGTTACTGTCAAATAGTTGTGTACAGTCTCTAACTGCTATACTGCTTTCAGCTGATGGAGGGCTCATATGGGCTAATAGTTAGCCACAGTTGGTTTAAACTGAATCATCATCAAAATCCAATTGAGTCATCAATTGCAATATACTAAATTTGCAGTTGCTTACCACCAGTAACAATGCAAACATAAACACTACTGATTATTTTTCAAAAGGTCTGAACAACACACTCAGCAAAAGAAAAACATTTTTTTTCTTTTGTATTTACTGGAACTTATTGAATAGTGTTTGTCTGGTTTTCCAGCAAATTGTGATGATGTGCTGTACAAAAGGAAAACAGGGATCTACTGACTTACTGCCACAAGATTGCCAGCAGACACAACACATGTTTATGTCAACACTGTGATCCCATTAATCATTACCATCCATATGCTTAGTTCTGTTTAGTATCGTATGTCTTTATTGTGCAACCTCTGACAAAGTTTGGTGAATAGCCCTGTAACGTTAACACATTCAAGCTATGAACTATAGTTATCTTACTGTCCTTCGAAATAGTCACCTCCCATAACTAAGCACCACTGAAGCTGCAATATGTGTCCTGGAAACTTTGCACGAGGTCTTTCTTTGGGATGGTATTCAAAAGCCTCATCAGTTTCATTGAATGTCAGGAATATCACCAATTCTCTTTCATTTTGAAGGATTGATGTACATTGAGTATGTTGGATATTCAAGTTGCACCACCCCCTTTTTTGCCAGGAACTGTTGGATGATATTGGCTGTTGTGGGCAAGTGCTGTTCTGAACAAAATACAAGGAACCTTGTCGTGCATACTGGGGTCATATCCTGCACAGATGTTGCACAAAAATGGTGAAAAATTGCAGCATACCTCACAGCTTTCAACGTTGTTCCTTCAGGTAGAAATTCATGGTTGATAATGCCTTGACTATCAAAAAATATGATGAGCATAGTTTTGATGCAAGATTTTTTTCACTCTGAACTTTTTACTGATCAGGACATGATGGAGAATACCATTCTATGCTTGTCTGTTTTGTTTCAGGATAGCACCAGAGACACCAGATTTCATCCTCAGTGATAATACACTTCAACAAACTGGGTGTCACATTCACCATTTTGACAAAATCCTGTAAAGCCTCCAAACGTACCTGCTTATGATCAACAGTCAAGTGATGTGGCAAAAAGAGGACAACACATCCTCCACTTCTGTAACTTCTGGGTACAATTTGTCACACAGATTCACAGTTAATCTGCCATTCGTCCGCTATCATGCATGCAGCTGATCGACAATGAATTATGATTAATGTCTTCACTTTCTCAATGTTTTTGTTATTGACGGTAGTTGTTGGTCATCCACTATGGGGATTGACAGAAACACTTTCTCAGCCTCCTCAAAAATGGGCGAACCACTTGTACCTACACTTCATGGACAGTGCTTGATCTCCATAAACATGCACCAGCATCGCATGCATTAATTTAGATGCCTTGCCAAGCTTAAAACAAAACTTCAAATTTGATCATTTGCTTCTTCATTGTCCTATTCTCAGTACAGAACGAATGCAGCTCATCCAATAGGTCTAACACAGAACACACACAATGTTCAACTGATCTACAATGGAGGCAGTTTGTCAACACCAACCATGACACATGTGCAGCATTGCAATTTGCTTGTGTTGCCCAATTGACCATTCTGACTTTATTCATGGAACTTTGTTGTCAGAGATTATACAGTCAAACCCTCTTAAGACATTTCCTTAGGGACCTACAACTCTAGGCTTATCAAGTGTGAAAACTTATTAAAAGAGTCAACCAGTATATTGATACAGTATTTGGCCACTAAGCATAGTGGTGACTGTGACTGTGCAATATTTCTATATACGCACATGAAAATGCTGAGGAAAACCGGTGGCTATGAAAATAAAGAATTTATTCATAGATACAACAAAACTTACCTGCCTTAGGCCATTAATTTTTCAATGCAGGCCTAGTACAGGTATTAGCAATCCAAGTTTTCAGGAATTTCTCAAGAAAACATCACACACAAAATTAAATTAATTTTAAGAACATATTTACTATATTTTATTTACATTTATTTTGTCCTTCACTCACATTTGTTTAATTCACCCTATAAAACAAATAAAATTGCCAAAATTAAATGCTGCAAATAAATGTTTGACAAGTCGGATTTTATATCTTTATTAGTTTATTAATAGTATTTGGAGTTTTCATATCTTAGTTTGGACTTGTAAATTTTATAGAAGCCAAGTAGCTGGCTGGCAGTAGGCAAAGTAGCATGATGTAATCGATGGAAGGGGTGGGAAAAGCATAACAGATGGCACAGATCATGTATGTACCATGAGAAAGCACGGCAGTGTAGCATAGACGTGATCTGATTGGCTGCCGCCTCCCCTCCCGGTGCTACCATTCCTACATTTCATTTATTAATATTTAAGAAAGTACACATTAGATAATAACGTAATTTCAATTTAACACTTTTATGATAATAAGCCTTCATTTGAATCCATTTGGTACTTTGTTCAGTGTAATTTATATAAACAAAACATGAGCGCCAAATCTAGAAGGTTTGTTTGGCACCAAAAAGACAGAGGCAGCAACTAGCAGCCACGCCTGGCCGAGCACAGTCCAGTACCGACCTTCAAACTGTTAACATGTAGCACCCTGTCTCATTACGGAGCATTACAAAACTTTTACATTTATCATATGGCACTAGTATTTATTGTGAAGTGACTATCGTTCAATGTACCACTTAGATTTGTGGATTTCACTGAGTGTGTGCAAACATTGGAAGAATAAATTTAAAATCCACTGGCATCCCATGTTTTAGGAAGAAAATTGTAATTAGAGCCCTTAAATCATTTCCACAACATTTTAGTTTCGACATCAAGAATCTGACCTGTGTGCTGACAATGTGTGGGACATTATCTATTTCGAGATGTAATAAACAAAAGAACTTTGTTTCACCAGTCTAAGGAATGGGTGAAAACTACGGCCCCTCATGCAGTATGCGTTATCTAATGCAAATAGGACTTTAAGTGCATACATCCCTAATAATAAAAGTGAGAGTAAAGCAGGGGAAATTTATAAGAGGGTAGAAGATTGTGCTCAGAGACTGTAAGGAAATTTACAACTGAACACTGTTAATATCATATATGAAGACTTGCTCTTGGCCAGTGACTATTGTCTCCCCTCTTGATGAACTCTTATTTCATTAGAAGAGTCATTTAAAATACATTTTCTACCAGGCAAGTTGTAATATTCACTTTTACATGAAAAATTAACATTAAAGCTTTTTGAAATATTGATCTATGGTAGTTTGTTTTACACATTTTTCAAACAAACTTGTGGTGTACTGTTCTAGATTCCACCGACTCTTTACAACATTTTATGATACGTCTGTATGTTGTACAAAAAAAAAAAAAAAAATCTAAACTTGTCCAGAAGATCTATAGCTTCAGAGCATGTATGAACAGGTTTGCAATAATCGCTATGTACATTGTCTATTTTATCAACATTTTCAGCAGGAAACATTACATTACATAAATCATCTACGTCTAATGGCTCAAGAAAGTCATCAGCTTTCACAAATTCATCAAAGGCTGTGTCAATGCTCAAGTTTTTGTTGAACAGTTGGCCAAACATCACAACCATCTTTATCTCTTCAAAGGCTTCTGCAAAATCTGACTGGAATCCAGCTTTTCTGAAGCAACTGACATTGGTTTCCTGCTTAACAGAATTCCAGGACATTGCCAGCATTAACATAGCTTCCAACAAGGAAAGCTTGCAGACATTCTCGGTGACTGAATTTTTTGCAGTAGCCTGAGAAAAAGACTGTGGCAAAATTTCTGTTTAATGTTTTTAATAATTTCCTGATCCATTGGCTGCAGCAGCATTCTACTTTAACATTCTTCAATTCTGGAAGAACGTTTGGATGAACTGGGCACTGATTGAGGAACAAAATAATATTCCTATTTTTGATGCCATTCGATGATTTAGTGCAATCAAATACTCTGTGAATATTTGAGATGTCATCCATGCAGTGTTGTTATGTTTAGTAAGTGCAGGGCAGGGTCTTGATGTTCTTGAAACAACATGGCTTTCCTGCTTTTCCTATCACCAATAATGGCAACTTTTCTGTGCCATCCATATTAGAACACATAAGAGCCGTGATTCTGTATTTCCGAACTTTAATGCCTTTAAAGCCATCTTCCTTGAGAGCATATGTTTTATCTGGGATCACA
This sequence comes from Locusta migratoria, assembly GCA_026315105.1. NCBI lineage: Eukaryota > Metazoa > Arthropoda > Insecta > Orthoptera > Acrididae > Locusta > Locusta migratoria. The sequence continues at coordinate 158,142,419 of CM048745.1, read as the reverse complement.
TTATAAAAAAAGTCCTAATTCATCAGCATTGTAAATGGGAGAATACTCAGCTATTTACTGAGGAAGAACTGTTTCTCTCCAAACATCAACTTCTTCCATATTAACACTTTTTTCCTCACCACACACTTTTCTATATGTAAGCCCCGCATGTTTTTTTAAATCTATCAAGCCAGCCATTTCTTGGTTTGACTTCAATGTTCAACTTTAGAGCTATTTCTTCCACTTTTTGAAAAGAATGTTTCCATCAATTGGTAGATTTAGAGCACTTATTTGGCAAAACCATTACAAAAGAACAACTTCTATTTGCTCATATTTTTCTGTTTTGAGTTTTTCCAGTTTGACAGTTCCATAACTCACTTTTCTAATAGTTTTTGTCAGTTTGCCATTATTATATTTAAAGTAGATACTGGAATGTTTAGTTCTGTGGCAATCTGAACATGTGTAACATTTTTCCAGCTATCTACCTTTTTTATAATCTCTAATTTTTCAGCTAGCGAAATCAGTTTTCCCTTAATGCCTTCCATTTTAATAGCACAACACACTAAACCCACTCATTGTCGCACTCACATTAAAAAGCTTTTACTGTAACATAAGATAAAAAAAAGGTTGTATTTAGAAATTCGATCAATGAGGTTAGAATACAACTTCCTTGATTTCGATAAATAACAGAACAGCCAACCCTTGAAAATATTAGACCGAAAGTGATTACCAAAACTCTAAGAATCTATTACATTTAAAAGATGAGGTAAAATTATAACGTGTTGTTATCAAATGTTATGTACACTATTTTTTTACATAAATTTTTAAAAAAATATATCAATTCCGTTTTATAAATAAGATGTTCTTGTGGTGGAGTAGGGCTGGATAAACGATACCTGTGTTTGAACATACTTGAGATTTCCCGATGCAGTGCAGAACTCTATACAGTATCAAACTGTTCAAACACTCAAGTGATGACTCACGCGCCATATTTGCGAACAATATGCAGGCAGTAACTACCTTTTAATCACCTTGAAAACACGATTAAACGTGATTTAATGAGAGAATTAGAAATACCCAATAAAGGAAATTAGACATATTAAAATAAACTGCTATTGCGACTTTGGAAATAAACCAAAGAGGTAAAAATAAACAGTGCACGAGCTGCTGTGTAGATAATAGCAATGCCCCTAGGTCAGAGCACTAGAATTGTAATAGTGATTGCTATCTTTTACTTATAAATTTGTTACAGTTTTTATTTCTGCTCCATAGAAGCTACAACAGTCTGCACTTCAAACTTATTATTGTTATTATTATTATTATTATTATTATTATTATTATTATTATTATTATTACTACTACTACTACTACTACTACTATTGCTACTCCCCATAGTAAATTAATGAGACTGTTTCCACTTTCCTGTATCAACAGATACACAGCGGAGAAAAGATTTGAACATGTGAACATCACTGTAGGTCACGAAAATGTTCCAACATATCCCGAACTGTGATGTAAATTGTTCGAACAGTTAGAGTCGTGTTCAAACCCAGCTCTAGGGTGGAATAACCCCAGTGTTGACCAATCAGCTTGTTGGAAAGTGGCGGGGTGCTATTATGTTTAAAATACAGAGTGGTCATGTAAGAGTAGCATTAAAACGTATTATAAGTGATAATAAAATGTGCTTCTTATGCAGGAAAATGTTATAAACAAAAACATACAGTAAAACTCTGTTCTTACATTCCCGGATTTTACGTTTTCCTGCCATTTACACCATTTTTTGTCAGTTCTGTCAAATTTCCTTCGTTTACAATGTTAATTCGCTCCTGTTTTTGCGTTAACATATTTACGCTTTCCCGCGTTTTACACTTTTTGAAACCACGTTCGTGAAGAAAAAAATGACGTAATTGACATAAATAGACACTGGCATGGCTTTTACCTTAAAGTATAGTGCTTATAAACATTACACAGTCAAGTTTCTTGATGATGCATTTATTCAAACATATATTTCGCATGTTGTCGTTTGCAGTATGCGCCTACTTGACTTATGACACGGTAGCTAATGGGAGTATAGTGTTTCCCCCACCACTCCATCTCACAAACTGTGTGCGTGTAGCGCTACCCGACCAACTTCCTTCCTGTGATCATCTACTGTCTACACAGTGAACATGTGAAAACAAAAACTGTTCGACAAACAGACGTGAGGCGCTGCAATCACTGTGTGCAGTTGGTTGGAATGTGTGTAGCATGGTGTGTAGGCTGCTACGAATTTGGTTTGTTGGTTGGTTGGTTGGTGAGACGATAAATCGGGATGTGTGTAGGGGCCTTCAGTCACCGTGTTGATTGTCAGCTTGGCTTTACACAACTGGTAGTTTTTCATGCTTTGCACGACGCGTTTCGAGAATTTATTCTTGTTGTGAAGTGCAAATATTTATCTAAGTATTTTTTCTGGCTTTTATAAATGGTGAGACTGATGGAGTGTTTGTGTATGTCTTTCTGCACATTGATGGGGGAACGGTACATTATAACCTCAAAAAAATAGATAATAGTGAGAGATGATGACCCTACGCAAATGTCACAAAAATACTCAGGGATATATTTGCACTCAAGATCACGAATAAATTCTCGAATTCGTTGTGCAGAATATCGAAAAACACAAAAAGAAAGGAACTTGTGCAGTTTCACTAAGTAAATAATTTATGCCAGTTAAAGGCTTGCTGACTAATCAATTATGATGAATGAAATTACGTCAAAAATTTCCACTTCCCATAAAATTACCAGTTCCTTGGCGCTTAAAATGGTAAAAATGTGGATAACCTTTATTATATAAAACTTCCTGGTGAGTATTTTGATGCCTATTATATACATATATCACAAACTATGAAAATGCAAGAGTGACCAAGTAAGCATATTTTACTGTTCAAAACATTATTTCCCGCACTTGACGTTTTCTCGCATTTTACACCATTTCACTGAAGTCCCTTGAAAAGTGTAAAAATGGGGTTTTACTGTATTAGAAGGGCAAAATACATTACCGATATAGGGAATATACTTGGGACATAATGAAACCAGCGTAAGAGGCAAGAAAACTTATTAGGCGGAGTCATTTTAAATGGGTCGATTGTACATGATTTTGTGTACTTGGACATCAAAACAGATGTAAAGGTCTGTATTATATAATGCCAACACACACAAATGTCTGCTGTGTCTGCCACTGATCTTGTGGCAGTGAACATATTGACAAAATAAGTGGTGGAAAATGAACAAGTACACAATGGGGCAATAAAAAAATAAATATCACATTTTAGAAAGCAAGGGGATCATGAGCTTAAATCACCCATAAGTAAATAATTTATAATAAGTACATAATATTAAACCAACAAAGATATGCTACAGAATTTCAGATTCATTTTCCAATACTCACACTGGTTGTAGGCCTTAACTGTGGCACTGGAGGAGCGTTCTGCAAGAGTGGCAGCAAACAACGTGCCACTGGACCTGGCTTTGTCTCTTCTAACTGAGACATCTCCTTAACTAATGAGGCAGTAAAAGCCTCGGGAGAGATGACTTGTTCCCCAAGATACCTATACAAAGTACAAAAAAGTGAAATTATGACTATTTATATGTAAAATCTCTCATGAAGTACATTAGTTTATAACTGTCAAAATGTAAACAACACGCAATACACAAGAATAGCTAATAATGAGTTTCCAGATATTTTCCAAGTTGCCGTTCCATTTCTGCACAATATTTTGATGGATAAGCTAGCCTTGTTCTTCAGGTGCTATGAATTTTTTTATTATGCATACTTGCTGCAGACTGTGAGCTACTGTTGGCCTTCCACTGTTATTTATAGCACAGTTCAATTCTATGTGTCCACTACACCCTTTATACTCTTGTTTTCCATGGTATACACTAGTATTTCATGAAAGACAAAGTCTCTCAACTTTTCCCAACTCTGATGGACGTGAGAATCTGTGTCAATAAACTGAGTGCTAGGCTCCAAGCATCATTTACATTAAAATCTCCAACCTTGTTGATTAGGTTTTCTGAGACTTGATGGGCTACCTAATTGTCAAATGTTCAAATGTTTGTAGAGCTTGTGGGACTTAACTACGGGGTCATCAATCCCTAAACTTACAAACTACTTATGAACTAGCTTATACCAAAGATGGCACAAACATCCATGTCCAACCGCAGTGGCCCTGCAGACTGTGACTGGCACACCACAGACTGCTCAGCCACTGCGGCCGGCACCTAATTGTCAATGAGATTCATTACAGTAGGCTTCCACATCTTCTCTTGCCTTTTTGTCCCCACAGTAAAATGCTACCAACAGTAGATTACATCAGCTCTGTGGATAATGTTGTGGCGTTTTGCTCACTGCACACAGCAGAATAGGTTCACTGAGAATCCTGTGGAGCACTTATCAAGGTACTAATGCTAAGATACAACATCTCCACGTGAGAATACATAACCTTAAAAAGAAAGAAATCTGCAGGGCAACAAGGAAGAAGCTGACAAGAACACTACAGTCCTAATGTCACATGTGGAGTTTAATTAGAAGATATTTGATCGTTTGAATGGTGTTGCATACAGGCAGATAGATGTCAGTTTTACTAATAAAATTGAAAGGAAAATGATGAATCTTTTCAATGAGGTATGAGGCTGGTTGCATGAGTACCCAACCTGAGCGAGAGATGGTGGTTGTTGAAAAATATTTCTGGATTAAAATGTATACAGTCTATGAAGAAAATGTTTCAAGTTTTAAAATGCCACATTATTTAGTATTTGTTTGGCAGCCATCAATAGTGAACGCTGAGAGTGAACTTGTGAAAATGGATACAATGCAACCAATATTGAAGCTGAGCTAGATTCTAATTTGGGTCAGCTCCTTCATTTACAACAGTAAAATATTGGGTAGCTGAGTTTAAGTGAGGTCGTATGGGCTTAGAAGGCTAGCATACCAGTGGTTAACCGAAGTGACAACTCCAGAAGTGGTGAAGAAAATCCACAAAGCAGTACTGGATGATCGTCGACAAAGTGCATGAGCTAGCAGACATAGTAGGCATTTCAAAAAGTGTGGTACATCGTATGTTATCTGAAATTTTGATTATGAGAAAACTGTATGGAAAGTTTGAGTAATGTTTGCTCACACTCAAGCAAAAACAGTGTCGCGAAGATGTTTCAACTAAGTGCTTAGCAAAGTTTCATAACAACATTATTGATTTTTTGCGTCATTTGATAACCAGGGATGAAACATGGGTCTGCCTCTTCACTTCCAAGCAAAGCAACAATCAAAACAATGGACACAAATTAGAGAACTGAACCCAAAAATGACGAAGATCACTTCATCTGCAGGCAAGATCATGGTGTCTGTTTTTTGGGATGCACACGGGATAATTTTCATTGGCTATCTTGAAAAAGGAAATAATACCAATGGCAAGTATTATGCAAACTGATTGTAACATCTGGATGAAGAAATCAAGGGAAAATGGCTTCATTCTTTCAGAAGAAAGTGTTGTTTCTTCAGACCAATGCACCAGCTTACAAGTCCGTTATTGCAATGTCCAAAATTCATGAATTAAAGTTTGAATTTCTATCTTGTGCATCCTATACGCAGGATTTAGCCACCTCAGACAATTTTCTTGAATAAATAAATAAATAAATGGCTCAGTAGTTGAAGATTTAAAAAAAAAAAAAAAAATGAAGATGTGATTTCAGCACTAAATGGCTATTTTGAACAGTTAGCGTATTCTCATAATAAAAAGTGTATTGAACTTATTGAACATTGGTGGGAAAAGTGTATGAAGCTGAAAGAAGGCTATTTTAAAGAATAAATACATTTTTTCCCAAAATTTTTGTGTTTTCTTTGTTGGGTTGGGTACTTATGGGACCATCTACATAAACATGCTAAACAGCAGTGCCACAAGAATTATATGGCCTTTCTAAGGTACACAAGGAAGGAATTATTCTCAGACCCACACTTACACACACGATAGCAAAGTAAGAAAAACACATTATCACCGAATTTGTGGGGAATTATGAATGTTGTCGAATTGCAAATATCAATACCACCAAAGACAAATATGCAATTATCACTACTAACAGTCACAGTCTTGGGAACACTGACAGTCGATACTATCAGTTCCCAGAGTCCCATCATAGGCCCCATGTTACGAACACTAATAAGAAGGTCAAACCAGATAAGCTACACTTTAGTTAAATAGCCAGCACATATGGCCTGTAAGACAGTGTTCATCGAGTCAGGGACATAGTGCTTCAATCTGGCAGAGTGAACTTTGGATCAGTATAGTGTGCATCATTTCATCAGAGTGCTATGCTTTACAAACATACTTCTCACCTTGATATATATAGTGCTTTACAGTGCTTCAAACATGTTTACGAATTGAACTTCAGAAATCAATGTGGACATACAACAAACATATGCAATTGGACAGTACAATGCAATTTGACATTAATGGGCTATGGCAGCAGATGACAGACTCAAGTGCCTTTGCTTCACCCAACACCTATAGTGCCTCTACTGACCTTGTATCCCTATTAGTTGGATGTTACATGGCATAAAACTGTGGCTTGATCAGATGAGTCCCTTTTCAGTTGGTAGGGGCTGATGGTAGGATTTCAGTGTGGTGCAGAACCAATAAAGCCAGGATTCAAGTTGTAAAGAAGGCACTTGCGAGTGGTGGCTCCAGAATGGTGTGACCTGTTGTTACACAGAGTGGACTGGGTTCTCTGGTACAACTGAATTGATCACTGAATGGAAATGAGTATGTTTGATTATTTGAAGACCACCTGCAACTTTTCATGAACTTAATGTTTCCAAACAACAATGGAATTTTTATGGACAACAATACACTATATTACCAGGCCACAATTGTTTGGGATTTGTTTGAAGAGCATTCTGGACAGTTACAACAAATAATTTGGTCACCCATATCACCAGACATGAATCCTGTCAAACATTTACGAGACAAAAATCAAGAGGCCAGTTCTTCAGACAAGAAATATATATACCACATTTTTCTTAGATTTCCAAGTTAAAATATATATAAAATAGAAAACGGATGACTTACCCAAAGGACCGGCTCGTTGATAGACACAAATAAAATCACACACAAACACACATACAAGCTTTCACAACCGTTGGTCACTTCGTCAGGAAAAGAGACGAAAAATCTAGCAGGAAAAATTATATATAAAAAATAGATGAAGATTACTCATCAGGCGAAGGAGCACAGGTGTGATAGTAGCACAAATAAATAGAACACACACTCACACACACAAACGCAAGCTTTCGCAACCCAGTTGCTTCTTCAGGTAGAAGGGAAGGAGAGGGAAAAGGAAATGATGAGGTTTTTAAGGAAGGGGGTAAGGAGCCATTCCAATCCCGGGAGAGGAAAGACTTACCTTGGGGAAGAAAAGGAAGGTAAACAAATACATGCACACAACCACACATTTACACCTATATATTTTTTTATCCTGGATGAGAATACCCTTCTTTTCTGGGAGTAATCTAGGTTTTCCCAGGTGAAAATACACTTTTCTGTTATAAGTCACAATAAAACATATCAATTTGTTAAAAGGTAAGTGTTTTATACATCGGTGTAGAACTTCCCATGTTTAAAATCCCACTTATGATGTCTACAGCATTTTTCGTTACGTTTAGATGGTGGAAAATGCATGACTGATGACAATCATGAGTGAGGTGCAGACTGACTGTGAGAATAGGCTGGAACCCAATGGACAAATTAATTATGCTATCACATTTACACTCTTTCTTCTAAAGAATACTTTGCTGTTTTCTTCAAATGTGTCACAATTTTATAATAACACAGCAAAAGCATGATCACAACACATAATTTAAAAACTTTTGATTTCTGTTCTTCAATTCAATTTTTTTGGCAATGATCATAATTTTTGCAATCATTATTGCATAATTAGTACTCTACCTATGAAATAACAAAAATAAACTTGATAAACTAAGCTTGAAGCTTGGTCTTTTTAGCGCCTGGTACCATTTAACCCTTTAGAGGAGGATTTTTTTTTAAAATTTATATATAAAGTTCTTCTTTTAACCACATTGTCTTATTGGTCATAATAATATTATGAATACATTAATTGCAATTCTGACCTCACTTGGTGTGTTTAGGCCCCGGAACTCTGGTGTCCCAAAAGATGTATTGTGTTGGACACTGAGTGGGACATACATTGTCCCACCAGCACCCAACTTCTTGCGGGACATAGTGTACCGTTAGGTTCAAACAAATTGAAGATAAATCAAACTTAAATATGCTGTTAAAATTTTTAATAACAACATAAATTGCTGGTCTTCTGAGCCAGAAATTTTTCATAGTAGCTGTCTCCAAACTGTTAAGTTTTGAATGGGAGCCAAACAGTGTGTGTGAATTAAAAAATTCATAGCACATTCTGACTACTAAAACAGTTCAACTTGCAGTAAATACATTTGCTTTGAAAGTAACGCTTCTCAAAAAACTATTCACAATTTTTCCCCACCCTGTAAGAAATGTAAACAGGTGAGACATCACACTCATCAAATGCATTTTGCTGTTACAAAAAAAGTTCAAAAAAAGTCTGACGATGGCGCTGGACAGCAAAACATCAGTGACTTTGCTTCCACTTAAACAGCGCCACATTAATGAAACAAAGCTAACTACAAATAACAAGAGGAATATATTTAGCAACACCAATTATAATAACCAACTAACATAACTGTTACAGATTGTGTCAAGACAGAAGCTACTAAGATTTATTTTTACATGAAAATAGCAAACAGAGGGAGCTATTGGTTTTCACATTGATATGATTTTAAAACAAATATTCATTATATGATTTAAATCTTCAACTGAATACTGCACCTGTGCACATCCTCAACTTGCTCAAGGAAATGGTCACAAAGAGCAAGTGCAGACGAATTACTGCAGCGTACTATGTACACTAGCTGTAAAGCTAGTGCCTTCAACTTCAACTGCTTTACAAGTGCCATGTCTTCTTCACTCACTCCTATGAAAAGATACTGTAACCTGCAATCAAATAGATAACGTTGAAACAAAAAATACAACACGACAACTTGCCATCAATTTCAGACATTTGCAGAATAACCAGTGTGGATCTATAGTAGCACTGCATATGATCACATGACTTCCAAAATGGTAGCAGCCCATAGCAGATACTAAGATGTCCTAGCCTGCATTTCAGCTTTTGAAGCATTTTTACAGTATTGCTACTAATTATTAACATTTTAATGACAAACTGAACAAAATGCTTCACCAGCCACAGGAAGAAAAGCCAGGCAGAGATTTTGACAACGAGAGACACTAAAAGGAAACACAGGTAAGATCTACACTGCTCCATTTTAACTAACCTTATGCCAAGAATTTTTAAGGTACAGAGCCACAAAGAGCAGTAATGTTGTTAACAGAGAGATGGGCAAATTATTAATTACCTCTGCAATTATGGTGATAAAATCAGAAATTGTGGGTTCAACTCTTGGCTAGAGGATCTTAGGAGGAGGGGGTGAGAGATTAAATGTTCAAAAATACATAGTAAGTATAGTAAGTCAATAAAAATAAATACTGAAGTGCAATACTTGCACCCACAAAGAAATCAGGCTTCTGAACTAAATGGTGTTAATATAATCTTATAATTATGAAATGAATAGCAATAATCATTTGTAACTATCACTCAAGACACACACTGTACATCATTGCACTTACTCATAAAATGAAATACGCAAGTTATAATATGAACTGCCAGTAAGAGTCTCTTATATGTATAGATACCTTACTATATATCTCCTATGTATATAGGTTTCTTTATTGGGCGACAGGTGCCCCCCCCCCCCCCCCTCTCTCTCTCTCTCTCTCTCTCTCTCTCTCTCTCTCTCTCTCCCTTCCTTTTAAATCCTGCTATGTCAGATGTTCCCAAAACTAGTGATAGAAAATTGAATAGGTACTACATATTTATATTTAGAAAATATTGGTATTTGAAACTGTCACTAAAATCTCTATTTATTTATTTTTTAATCCACAGCAAAATAACATTTTTAGCCAGAAATCACTTTTAAAAATTGCATATTTTTCAGGTTAAATTTATTACATCTCTTTATGTATGAATGCAGTTCTAGAGTCAAGACTTCAACTGATGGAAACTGACAGCATTTCACAATACAATCTTTATATTGTGACAGATATGTTGGTCACTTTAAAGTAGTCTTTCACTACAGTCTTACTGTGTCACAGACTCACAAGAACATTATCCGAAAACAACCTCTCTGAGTTTTTCATGTTCTTTAGTTATGCATGCATCATACTTTTACAGTTATGTGGGAATTTACACCTTAAAAAATACTATCTAACCCATCCCCATCACCGTGACGTAACCTTCCTATCCCCTCTCCCCTCCCCTCCCGTCCCTGATTCGCCGCAGAGTGGGATTCGAAGTGCGGCAGCTGGAGGTGATGGTTGTATGACTGTGTTGTGTGCCTGTGTGATGGCGTGAGTGTCCTATTTTCTGAAGAAGGCCATGACCGATAGCTGTAAGTGTTGTATGTGTGTGTCTTTTGTATGTGCCTGTCGCAGCTCGTCGCCACGTCTTTGCGGTGAGTTGTAAACTGTCCTTACTATATTATTAATTCCAACCTGGACTTTCCATTATTATATTTTTTTGACTTGTGTGGTATTCTATCAGCTTGATTTTCATTTTAAACAGAGAAAAATATTGTTACTCCCATAAAAATGCAAGGTGCACTGAGTAAAGTATAACAAGTGGAAAATCTGAAAAGTTATGAGGTATCGTTTCTTCACCAATAATAGGTGGAAAAAACTGTTACTTCAGCCATATTCATAGCTTCCCAAAAAAATTACACATAACTCAACATAAGATACAGAGTATTAACTATCAGGGCTAACTTTTATAATGAAGGCAAAGTTATTACCAAACTACAATCCTCATTAGATGTGAACAGGATACTGCAGTGTTTCTCCGTTTCCTTATTGCCCTCAAGTTTTCCTTTCTTTTGCTTTTTTGAGAAAGCAACAGCTCTATAATCCCTCAATTATAAATACTGCTCTCTTTTGCTTTGTGTCTGTTCAAATACTGTGTTTAGTGTCTTCGCAATTATGCTATTTCTCATTTACTATTCCATAGATTGAACATGTGAAATGAGTGCTTCAATTCCAGAGTTAACCACTCTATTCCTGTCGCACAACAAGCAAACGTCATTTACATAACACAACTTTTCAATACATCTTCACAATACCTGTGACTTCACAGAGAGAGTCCCTCACCTGAGGCAGTCGTGCAGCAGCTGTGTGATGTTGGTGCGGACCGCAGCACCCTGCTGGCTGGCCAGTGCCCCTGGACTGGCCCAGAGGCGAGACTCCAGCACTCGCGCCAGCAGCACCTGGCAGTTGACGTGGAGGGCAGACATACGAGCGGCATCGCCGGCTGCACCTCCAACCTGTATGCAGGCATTTCATGTAAAACATCAAGTCAAGCATACTGGCCGATCTCAACTGTTGCTTCAAAATTTTGTTTGGCATTCATTGATTTAAGAAGTATAAACAGTAACTGGAAAAATTTGAGAAATCTGCAAAAAGCTTTTGACAGAGTTCAGAGGAACAAGCTGATGGATATGTTGAAGAAAAAGGGAGTAGATTGGAAGAAGAGATGACTGATACAGAATCTATATTTACTACAGAAAGTAAGAGTGAAGATTGGAAAAGAAATGTCTACAGTAAGCAGCACTGAAAGGGTGTTAGACAAGGCTGTGGGCTCTCCCTTTTGTTGTTTAACTTATAATTGGAAGTTATTATTGCTAAATGCTTAGATGGAAAAAAGAGGAATATGTATTGGTTGGAAGAGAATAGAATGATTTAAGATTTGGTGATGACACGCTGATAGTGGCAGAAAGTGAGAAAACTGCAAATAATATGCTAAAAGATATGAATGAGGCTTGTGTTGAATATGGGATCAGGATCAATACAGCAAAAACAAATAGTATGACAATCGGTAAAAGAAGGAAACTGGCAAATACTAAGATCAATCAAATAGACATAATCCATATCTTGGAGGATCTGAGATGTCATGAGGAAGTCAAACCCCACATTACTATAGCAAAGGATATTCAACAGAAAGAAAAGATTATTATGTGACAAACTGAATAGAGACAAAGGCTTGGTAGGTGATTTGTTTGGAGCATGACACTCTATAGGACATAAACATGAACACTGAGACGAGAGGATGAAAAAGGACTAGAAGCATTTGAGATGTGGATGTGGAGGAGAATGGGAAGGATAATCTGGATGAAAGAATAATCAATGAAAGAGTGTTGGGAAGGGTTGGTGAGAGGAGAAGACTGCTGCAGGTTATAAGATAAGGATGGGACATCTGTTGAGAGAGTGTTTAATAATAGTTCCTTTAGAAGCACTAATTTCTGGGAGAAGAATGGGAAAGAAAGAGATATAAGTTGATACATGACAAAGGGAAGTAGAAAATATGCAGACCTGACGAAGATGGCTGAAGTCAGCATGGGCAGTTACTATCTAAAAACTAGCCTCTGGGCAGAACACAAGTAATGATGATGGAAAAATGTTCATAAATTAAAGCAATAGTGTCCTAAAACAATGAACAAAGGTTTGGTTCCATGAACACTCTTAAAGAGAAAAAAAAAAAAAAAAAAAAAAAAAAAAAAAAAAAAAAAAAAAAAAAAAAAAAAAAAAAAAAAATGACAAGTGCAATAACAATAGTGAAAATGTACCAAAATTTTATTTTGAAAGTGCTTCAAAACTTTATATTTTATTGGTTCAGTTTAGAGCAGACAGAAAGGAATCAATTATTTATACTGTAATATTTACAAATGGTCTTCTGATATGGAAGGTTGGTTGGTTGGTTGGTTGGATGTTTAAGGAGGACAAAACTACAATGGTCATCAGTCCCCGATATGGAAGGCAATGGAAACAAGAATGTGAAGTAAACCAGACTCCTGTTTCATACAAAGATATATGAGCATCGAAGGTACAGCACTTTCAACCATCCATAATGAGACAGAGAAAACAATTTACCTCTCTACAGGAAAACCAAATAAAAAATGTAGTCTATAGTGATGAAACTGTTGTATATAAAAGGTATCACGTTAACATTATTGGCAAATAATAACTGTTTCATAAAAAAACAGCAGAAGCCACAATGAGATATTGTGCATTTTTGTGACACTTACTATATTAATCTGACACAAATTCACAGTGTTGAAAGTAAACAGAAGTCATCAGGTGAGAATAAACTATACAATTTTGGGTACAATAAGTGGTATGGTGTTAGAAATTTTCATTAAAACTTGGTCTTCTTGAAACTTAGCACAAAAAAATGACATTTTCTCCTATTGTCCCCCCCCCCCCCAACCTTCTCCACCCCATTTCTCAAGGTGGCAAATGTGTTACGTTATGAGTTACCAAGATAAGCATAGAGGTTTAACAATGAATTTTTCTCATGATGAATTTTTCTACAAATGTCCACCTTGGTGTGTTTGCGTGGGTGGGTGTGTGCTTGTTTACCTTTCCTTTTTCCCCCTAAGGTAAGTCCTTCCACTTCCGGAATTGGAATGACTCCTCATCCACTCCCTTAAAACCCTCTCCCTTCCCTTTTTCCTCTCCTTCCTTCCTCTTATCCTGATGAAGCGGCCAACAGTTGCGAAAGCTTGATTGTTTGTGTGTGTTTTTGTGTCTATCAACGAGCCTGAGCTTTGGGTAAGTTATTCAATTTCTATTTTTTATACATATTTTTCTCAGTTGTGCTTCATATAACTCGGACAAAATCTTAGCAATACTTAACATATTGCTACATAAACGTTTTTCAACTCCTTACCTGTAGTTTAGTGTAAAAATGACCTTTTTTGCATAAAGTTGCTGAACTAATGAACAGGTGCACTGTAAACAGACCTCTGCCAGACGTGCTAGGTCCCTCTGAGCAGCAGCCAACAGCTCTGCACGCACACGCGCAGGGCCCCGGCGTGCAGCTTCGAGGCGAGAAACCATGGCTTCCAGAAATCTAACCGCAGTAGCATTTGCTTCCTCGTCTGCAACCACCTCACGAATACCAGAAGAACCTCCCACCTGCAACACCAAGGTTAATAACTATACACAAGTTTTACAAACCAACAAAGAAATCTACAGAGTAAGGCATTGAAGCAAATCTTAAATGTATGTGTGCAGTTGTTGTCCCTAAGTGAACACTTATAAGTTGGTGAAACTCCTGTTCTTTACTCTGCTCAAAAGTTCACATTAACTACGAGTGAGACTGCAGAAACTGATGAAGAGGAAAATTAAAAATAACAACCAACAAAATCCAAGTTGAATACATGTGTCTGCTTCTACTGAACTTCCAACAGTAACAGAACAACAGAAATAACAGAAGCAGAAGATAATACACACGGAGTTTATACACAAAACTGAGTCTATTCTGTGAACACTCTCCACTTTCTCCTAGCATTCACAGTGCAGTGACCAACTGCTTGTCATATCTGCATAGTAGCTACTGCATTGCTAGGCTGCTTGTATGCAAATTAATGCCTTGTTAAACTCAAGTCTATCCAGAAGGAAAATGTAGTTTAATTTGTAACACTACAAGTGTTGTGCCGAAGTTTTCTTGAAACTTCCTGTCAGATTAATATTGTGTGCCAGAACCAAGATACGAACCTAGGACCTTTGCCTTTCCCAGGCAAGCACTCTGCCATATGAGCTATACTGGCAGACTTCACTGTCCATCCTCTCAACTTTACGTCTGCCAGTACCAAACTTCACAGGAGTTCCTGATTACGGCACACAATTGTAATCTGCCAGGAAGTTTAATACCAGAGCACACTCTGCTGCAGAGTGAAGTTTTCAATTTGTAAACATCGCTTAGGCTGTGGCTAAGCCATAGGTTTGTTTGAAGAGCTGCATTCATGCTGCAGCGCATGTGCAGTACGAAAAGTCGTGTTTGAAGAGCTGCAGGCGCTGCTCCTGCAGCCTGCCGGCTTTTGAAGAGCTGCAGGCCTGCAGCTCATGCAGGCAGGAGCTCAAAAATGTTCAAATGTTTGTTAAGCTTATGGGACTTAACTACGGGGTCATCAGTCCCTAAACTTACAAACTACTTATGAACTACTTACGAACTAGGACGGCACAAATATCCATGCCCGAGGGGGGATTCGAACCCCCGACCATAGTGGCCGTGCTGACCGTGACTGGAGCGCCTCAGTCACCTCGGCCACTGCGGCCGGCAGGCAGGAGCTGCAGGAGGAAGATTTCCCTGCAGTTCATGTAGCCAGACTCGCGCATGTGCATAACTTTCAGGCTTGTAGTGGGGGTATAAGAAGCGCCTTTGTTCAAAGTTTTTGGAAGTTCACAGCATTGTAGTATATAAGTGTACTACATGTTACTTCTGTCGTTCTGTGTTTCTTCTCCTGTTTGTAAAGAAGTTCGTTATTTGTTTGTGTATATTGATGTATTAGTATTTTATTTGTTTATATGAAATCACCTCTAAACATTAGAAGAGCAAAATTATCTATAATAGGTAATTCGTCTTATGCAGACTGAAATTGAAGACCTTTGTTTTACACCAGATGTGTTTCGATTTTTATTTTAAAAGCATCTTCAGTGGACTGTAAATGATATAAAAGTTGTACAGTTTGTACAACATAGATAGTAATACATAGTTTGTAATACATAGATTACAAACAGTTTTAAAAAACAACTTTGTGCACATTAGTCCTATGCGTTTTTAAATTGATATTTGATCTACTCAAGGTATTGTCTCTTCTTTACATCTCACTGCTGTTTCCGTCTTGTTGTCTGCTGTAGTTTGGTTCCTGACCTGCATTTTCCGGTAGTGTACGGAACTTTTTGCCTGTTTGAATTGAAGCGATAATAAATGAAACGGAAGAAACACCACAAAAACAGGCGAAAAGTGACATAAAAAGCGAAAAATACACGTCAGGAACCAACCAACCCAGCCAACAAGTCGGAAAAACAGCAGTGAGATGTAAAGAAGAGACAACACCGTGAGTAGACCGTATATAAATTTAAAAACACATAGGCCTAATATGCATAAAGTTTTTTTAAACTGTTTTCAATCTATGAATATAAAACAAACCTTTACATCATTTACAGACCACAGAAGATGCTTTTAAAATAAAAAGTGAAATGCGACAAGTGTAAAACAAATGTCTTTAATTGCAGTCAGAATAATCTGGATTACGTAATATATTCGATTTTAATAGCTGCTGCGGAAGATGACCACACAAACAAATACCTGTATAGTTACAAGAGCATTTTCCTATTCCATTTGTTCCAAATGTTGAGCGATTCAGATTTTGTGTCCAGTGATGACGCTTTCGATAAAATTTTGCTCCGAAATAAAAGGCAGAAAAGTGAATACGTGGTTCCGCAATATTCGGAAGATGAATTTGTAGAAATTTTCTTTTCTTGTAAAACTCTATTAACGCTAATGTGGCGTCTGTGCTAACACCGATTCCTGTGTGGGTAGTTCCTATTCTTGTGCAGGTAACTGTACAGGTACAAGAGTAGGTGCGGATGCGGGAGGATGGAACTTTAAAAATTCCGCACCTGCAAATAAAGGATGACTTAATATGGAAATTTTCAAACTGAATTACACGGAAATACACAAACTATTACACAAACACTTCAATTCCTTAAACGTAAGAAAGTAATTTACTTTTAGACGCTGGCACGATAGATCGCTCTCTTATGCTACACAGAACAAGTGAGCACACACGTGATATGCAAATTGCAGGCTGCAGGTTAGTGTTCGAAGAGTCCCTGCAGCATGCACGGCACGTGACGTCATCTTCGCAGCGCATGCGCAGTAGTGCCTGCATTGCTGCTGCAGGATCTGCATCCATGCAGCTCTTCGAATGAACCTCATGTCTCCACCATAACTTTTCTTTCAGGAGTGTTAGTCCTGCAAGGTTTGCAGAACTTCCGTGAAGTTTGGAAAGTAGGCAATGAGTTACTGGCAGAAGTAAATTTGTGAAGATGGACCTTGGAGTGTTCCGGGATTGCTCAGATAGAAGAGCACTTACCCATGAAAAGCGAAGGACCCAGGTCGAAAACCTTGTTGCGGCATACAATTTTAATGTGTCAGGAAGTTTCATATCATCACACTCTCCACTGCAGAGTGAATGTTTCATTTTCAAAGTTTTCTTCTTGCATAATAAAAATCTCATATTTGATCGCAGTTTTCTTCAGACAGCGGTATCTCTCTGCCTAGTTCTGAGCCTAAGACAGATGACACATTCACACATTTGCTTGTCAAATACGAGGCACGTCCAGAAAGTAAGTTCTGTTTGGTTATATAAAACGATCGGATACAGATACAGAAAAAAATATTGATTGTACAAAAATCTACAACTGTTAAACTACTTTTCTACATAGCTTCCAAAATTTTGTA
Source organism: Locusta migratoria (assembly GCA_026315105.1). Taxonomy (NCBI): domain Eukaryota; kingdom Metazoa; phylum Arthropoda; class Insecta; order Orthoptera; family Acrididae; genus Locusta; species Locusta migratoria. Next base: position 158,124,953 of record CM048745.1, on the reverse strand, counting down.
GGCAATTGTCATAGCATGGCACAAGGTTTTGGGTGCCTTTTTCATAGAATGTTGCTGCCTGCGTATTCAACCATGTGGTAACATGTTATTTCAGCTTGTCATCATCGTTGAAGTGTTGTCCACCAAGGACAGATTTTACGTGTAAGAAGAGGATTACTGTCGAAAGATTTTTTTCCTTCTTCATGATAATGCCTGACCTCACACACCGAATGTGGCTAAACAATTCTTACAGAAATTTCATTGGGACCTGTTTGATCATCCTCCATACAGCTCGGACCTCTCTCCTAGTGACTTACACCTCTTACACCTGAAATCTCTTCTTACACCTGAAATCTTTCCTTGGTGGTCAACACTTCAACAATGATAAAGAGCTGTTACCACATGGTTGAATACACAGGTGCCAACCTTCTGTGAAGGATGCATGCAAAAACTTGTGGCACGCTATGACAAGTGTGTACAAAATTTCGGCAGTTATGTGGAAAAGTAGTTTAAGAGTTGTAGAATTTTGTGCAATAAAAACTACTTCTGTATTTGTGTACAATTTCATTTTTTTACCAAATGGAACATACTTTCTAGATGCACCTCGTATATATTGATATGTTGCTCTGAATATTTCATGATTTTCAAGTTTGTTGTTAGGGTTAACATAGCAGCAGAGCCAAAGTAAGAGGGAAGTGCAGATTTGTTTATATTTGGAGAGTCAATGACTGTCTGCAACACCACACAATTGGTGGCATGTGGTTCCCACAATTCATTGTGTCGTTACTGGCAACTTCCGTTGACACCTAAAAAGTATTTTCACCAAAAGCTCAATGCTAAGCTTATGACTCTAACACAACTACTATAGCTGTATCATCATCCATTCTACCCAATTCGTATCTCATGTTAGAATGAAAAACCTTTGTTTTTATTTCAAAATGCGGCCTATAACTTTTCCCTCTTTGAATTTCAAGTCTTAGATTTCAATTTTTTTTTTTAATTTGAGTCTCCTTTCTCAGATGAGGCTTGGATTCGAGTAAATACGGTACTCCCTGATGTTTTACAGGATATATCACCTTGAAGTATTCAACATCATTTGAGCAATTACCATGAAAGTTGACAAATGTAAATATGTTTTCAAGTAGGAGGTTTTTATACTATACAAGCTATTCTGTGGTGCATGGTGGAGGGTACCTTGCAACAGATTTTAACACTATCTGACCTATCAACATGATGGTGTAGAGGAGATGTAACAGAGAGGAGAAAGAAGACAAGATGGACAAAGGAGGAGGAGGAGGAGGAGGAGGAGGAGGAGGAGGAAAGGGGCAGAGTAGGAGTGATGAGTTGGGGAAGAGAATGGGAAGACACGGTGAGCTGAGAGGGCAGTTAAAGAGACTGACTGGAGGGGGGGGGGAGTGGAGATGGAGAGGTTTAGGGGGGGGATACATGAAATGTTACTGTGAATTATACAATTTCTCAATTATATTAGAGTGAGGGGAGGAGGAGTTGGACAGACACGGGGGACAATAGAGTGGAGAAGGGGAGGGGGGAGACAAGAACAAGGAAGATAGGGATGGGGGAATAGATGGAGAGAGAGGATGGGAAGGAGGAGATAAGAGGAAAAGATGAATAGGAAGAAACAAGCTGATGGCCTAACAGAAGATTCCAACAAATACATACAGTAGAACCCCAAATTACTGAACCCGCTTTTAACAAATTTCCTGTTTTAACAAATATTTCTGCCGTTCCCGGCAAACCTCCCATAAGAACAATGTTATTTTTCCTCACTTTTAACACATGCCGCTTTAAGGCCATCCCGCTTTAAGAAATAAATATCAAACATTCCAATTTCTTTTTTCTTTTTTACGCAATTTTTAATCGGGGGCAACTATGGTTTTATCTGCTATCCATTTCACAGTATATGCTACTCAATTCTTTCAGTCAGCATATATCGACTGTAGTATATCTACATAGAAGTATCGAATGGCAGTGTAGCGATACCAGAAAATCCATGAGCTTCTGGTCTCGTGATCCGACTTCATTCAATAGTATGAAGCCCTAGTTGTGAAGTGACCTGTTTGATGTTCTCATATATTTCAGTTTCCTTACTGCTGAATTATGGCTTGCAAATGCAGAAAATTAACAATTGGAGAGAAGGTGACAATTATCTGCAATGTAAAACTTTGCGACATTGCAAGAAAATTCGATTTGCCACCATCTTCTTTGAGAAGCATTTTAAAAAACAAACAAGCTATTTTTAAATGCCGAATCCAGTGGTACCTCAGGATGCAGAAGAAAGAACATTCATGCTTTGACTTTCAGTAATCTTTAAACAATTGTTTCGAAATGGTTCGAAGAAGTGAGGAGTAGTGGAATTACGGTGTGTGGAAACCATCTTTAAGAAAAAGCACATAAAGTCGCCCTGAAAATCGGTATCAAAAATTTCTGTGTGGTGAATGGATGGTTTGACCACTTTAAGAACAGGCATAATCCCATTTAAGTTTTTTATTTTCTAGCAGCAAAAACTTATTCTCTAAAGAGTGAAAAATGTCATGAAGGAAAGAAAAGTAAAGAAAGGATCACGGCACATTTGTGTGTTGATAGTGATGGAAGTGAAAAGTTGTCATCACTTCTAATCGGCAAATTCAAAAGCTCTACGTGTTTTAAGAATATTAAAATACTCCCTCGCACTTCCGAATATAACAGCAATTCGTGGATGACGTCGGAAATATTTGAGAGATTTCCAAGACGCTTGGATGCAAAGATGGGAGCATCAGGGAGAAAAATTGTTCTTACGATTGACCGATGTGCTGTAGATCCTAAAGACATTGTTTCTGCGGAATGTGACTGTTGTATTTTATCCTGCAAATTGCACAAATCACCTTCAGCCTCTGGATCTGTGCATTATACAAGCTGTAAAATCAAAATACAGAGTGGCAATTGTACAAAAGGCAGTTTCATTCCTTGACAGGAAGGTAGAGAAGAGGCTCAACATTCTGCAGGCCATGCATATTGTGATATTACAGATACAGGGGGAAGCTGATTGTTTCCATGTGAATTTTTCCAGGGTGTTGGGTTCCCCAGCCGGCTGGCTACCAGTTTGTACCTAATAAATGGGATAAAACAGGTAGTCAGGTTTTTCCCAATGTGGTCGGAAACCGGAAGCAATGCTCTTGAATGATTGAAGGTGGCTAACCCAGAATGCAACTGAAATACAATATAGCGACACACATTATTCTAAAACTCCATATAAAATCAGGAAATTATCATATGGCAAATATAATAATATGAATGGATTCAGGAGACTTGAGAGAATCAAACGCTGTAATTACAATTTCAATATCCCTTACAGATAAAAAGCTGACAAATTTTAGTACTATAATAATAATATTATAAGACTTATATTTACAATTATTGATATGTAGTGTTTATCAGTAACAATTTAAGAGGCCAATGGGCAGCATTACACCAAGCTACCTATCTAAAAAGACGTAGCACGTGCGGCCGGGAATCGTACCCGGACCTCCGTGCTTACTAGGCAGACGTGTTAACCGTTAGACTACCATACCACTAATGATTAAGGTGCCTTGGAATAGTCTAAGTATGATTTCCCTCCACATCACAAACTTTAATTCAGCTTCTGTGTTCCAAAGATAATTGCCACTACTGCCAAGGCTCTCCATGCAGTGAATAGCACCTCGGCAATGGACATAATGTAACAATCCTTTTAAGGTGATATAAATATCAATTTAATACAAATAAACAATCCCTGAGATGGATTTTCGTCTCAAATATGTCAAAGACATTATTGATAAGTATGAAGCATTGAATTAAAATTTGTGGTGCGGCCGGGAATGGAACCCGGACCTCCATGCTTACTAGGCATTGTTTATTTGTATTAAATTGATATTTATATCACCTAAAAAGGATTGTTCCATTACGTCCATTGCCGAGGTGCTATTCCACTGCATGGAGAGCCTTGGCAGTAGTGGCAATTATCTTTGGAACACAGAAGCTGAATTCAAGTTTGTGATGTAGAGGGAAATCAAACTTAGACTATTCCAAGGCGCCTTAATCGTTAGTCGTGTGGTAGTCTAACGGCTAAGACGTCTGCCTAGTAAGCATGGAGGTCCGGGTTCGATTCCCGGCCACACCACAAATTTTAATTTAATGCTTCATATTTATCAATAAGTCTTTGATATATTTGAGACGAAAATCCGTCTCAGGGATTGTTTATTTGTATTAAATTCTGCTTGACTTTCAAAACAGTAATGTTTTCTGCAGAAAGTGTAGGTACACACACATATTTGTGTATAATAGTTATAGACCTCCAGGGGAAACTCACCATACAAAACAATGAGAAATGCATCAGGCTAGGTACCTCCATGGTGATGTGGAAATCCAAGCATTGATGCTGTATTTAAGTTTGAAGCAGATTATTGATAAGTTTATAATCAAATACCTCTTACATTGTCTAAACATATGTGAATCGTGATTCTGGGTTACACTTTTTGTGTATGTGTACCTCGGCAAAACCCTCTTTTAAGGAAACCCCTTATTAAGGAATAAATATTTTGGTGCCCTGAGATTTGTTAAAAAGGGGTTTTACTGTACCTTGGATATTCTGGGTTTGCAGCTAGTATATAATCAACAATTTTTTTTTACAATCAATCTGATTAGAACATACCTTGAGTGCAGGCACTAGATGAGGCATTGTATCTCGAAGATAACAGTAATGCTTGACTGTGTGTTCTTCAAACAACTGCAACATTGTAGGACAGTGCTGTGCAGCGTTTAGCACAAGAATGAGAATACTAACATCTATTTCAATATTAAAGAAAAAATTGATATTGGCAATTTTCACGCGATCATATCACTCCTGGCAAAACATTTATACAATTTAAAAACTAATCACTAACATATATTCTACCACTCTCCAAAAAGTTGTATGTAAGTGGCACACATCACATATGATATCATACATTACTCAAGTCTTTCCTGCAATTCTTATAAAATCAACCCTGTGCTTTTTAGTATTCTAGATCACCTATATATGTCCTTTATTTCCTTATTTCTGAACATCCCTTCTAATATTAATAATAATCAAATGATTTTTAAAGCTGGATATTCAATAATTTTTAATACTTTTATTTGAATTTTGTCTATCTGGGAAATTATTATTATTATTGTTAGTAGAAGGCAGATCAATAATCAATAATAAAAAGACATTTATTGAAAAGAGAGTCAGTTTAATAAAAGAGGAGGGAAAGGAGAGACAAAATTATTTCAGGACATGAAAATGACGAGTTCAATAGAGGAGGGGGGGGGGGCAATGAAACGATACAATTAGAAAGTGAAGGTGTGGATTGCAAAAATACAAATTTAATATCACATGTTCTCAGTCTGCTGTCACAAAATGTGGATCTATTTATGATACACAGAGTGGACAAGCCAATCACCTTAATACAACATCAAAGAAGGTTAGTTTATCTCCATTCTCCATTTAAGCAATAAACTGCATGCTAAGAAGTATACCGCTTGTAAGGTCAATAAATAGTTGGAATGCTCCCATATCATGATACCAAATCAAAGAGGTATGAACAAATATAATGGTTATTCACTATAAACAGTAGATATTAGTATTAACAGTAGTATCACTATTAATTATTTTGGTAGTAGAAGCAAAGATTAATAATAGGGTTTCTTCTGGCAAGGATACATGCTGGATCTTCAACATCTGGTTCTGGCATATCAAAGAATGGATGTATGGCAAGCAGTTCTGGCACAAGAATTAGTGTCAGCTCAGGATGTTGCTGCCCAACTTTCTGCAGGCAGCACCATGTTGACTTGCGATCCTGTAACATAATTGCCATTTAATACACATACTAAAATCACATCAATGACAGATGAGTCACAAATCTACACACACAAAGAAATGGGTACTTAAAGCAGCATTTAGGCAATAGCAATGTCAGAAAATGTAAGGATGTAAATGTGATTGGAATATCTATAACCTTGACGAAGCATTGTCCATGCGGGTGGAGAGGCTTGCGTATCCATGTGAAGCAGAGGGCTATACCGAAGGTAGAGAACCTACTGCCGGAAAGGCCTCAGCTGATGGATCAGACCAAGCGTGTCCCACAACGTCCCGTCTTCCTTATCCTCTTCCAGTCCTTTCCCAATTCCTTTCCCAACCCAAGGTGTGATGCAATCCGTGCCGAGGGGTGCGTGGCACATGGGGCGACCTCCCTGAGTAAGTAGCCTTGCACCGCGCGGGGTTATCGTGGTGTGGACCATATAAATCCCCAAATCTTGTGGGACTAAGATGAACACAGAGAAAGAAAGTATTTTAAAAGAATCTGAGGGGCAATCTGAGACCTCAGATACTCAGACATCGGGATCAGGACCGATGGAGTGCACTCCTACTTCTGAATCAGGGTCTAGACCTGAGCAAGAACTGGGAACTGTAACAGAGAAGTTGGACCAGATTAGGATTAAGGCCTTGTCTGGGGCTCCGAGGAGGAAACTTCTCAACGAACAGAAGAAAATGGAAGGAAAAGAATGACTTCCTAAGCATAAGTGGAGGGAATCAAAAGGGCTTGAGCCCAAGACCTCCAAAAAGAAACTGCCTCAGGTCGAAGGGGATACACAGACCCCCCCTCGATGTCAAAGACAGGTGACAAGAGGGTTAGGGAGGAATCTAAGACTCCCTCCTCTCTGGACAAGTGTGATCCTAAGGGCTGAGGCAGGAAATAGAGAAACAGACCTATAGTACTGCAGTCTCGGTCTTTAGAATGGTGGCTGTCCAAGAAGGCTACCCACTGGTGAGCATCACCTCGCAGCAGGAGGAGCTCGTGCAGATGGCCCTCTTTGAAGAGATTGGGGGGGACGCTGGTCTAGGACCCAAATTCAGGAGGGTCTATCTAGATCACACTGCCCTCATTTTTGTCTGTGAGGGGGAGCACACAGCAGAATGGCTTAAGGACAAGGTGCCCATGATATCCCCGTGGGAGGATGCGAAGCAGCTGGTCAAGACAGCAACTCCTGAAGACCGCAAAGGTATCAATATGGGTACCAAAGATCCTTAAGGATGTCCCTCCAAAGACTCTGTCTGAGAAAATAAGGGTCCAGAACCCAAAAGTCTCCACAGAGGATTGGAGGGTAATTAACCAAAAGGTCGTTCTGGAAGGACAAACCCTGGTGATGGAGGTCGGAGAGAAGTCCCTGAAGGCAATGCGAGAGCAAGGCCTGAAACTATTTTTAGGGTTCTCACAGGTCGCCGTCTGGGTAATCAAAGACCTTAAAGTCAATAATGGCAGCAAGATGGGGACTGGAAGTGCTGCAGATAAACCTGCAGCACAGTAAAGGGGCCACTGCTGCCCTGAGCCGTCGCCTGGGGAGACAGGAGGTGGACGTGGCCCTGATACAAGAACCCTATTAATACAAAGGGGGTGTATCGGGCCTCGGTGGTACTGGAGGTAAGCTGATTTATGCTAGAAATCTAAAAAACTCCAGAACATGCATTTATGTTAGAAATGGAATACCTTTCATACCAATGATGGATTTTTGTTCCAGGGACTTGGTGACCATCAGGATGCAGCAATGTGAGGAAGGTATCAAGAGGGAAATTGTTTTGGCCTCAGCATACCTTCCTTACAAAGACAGCTATCCTTCTCCTTTGGAAGTGAGGAGACTGACGGAAGCCTGCCATCAGCAAGGTGACGAACTGTTGGTGGGATGTGATGCCAATGCCCACAATCTATCGTGGGGCAGCAAGGACACCAACAGTAGAGGTGAGCACCTTCTTGAATTTCTTCTATCTAACAACTTGGAGACCCTGAATAGGGGTGATGGAATAGTAGAAGGGAAGAAGTAATTGACATCACTTTTGGTTCCATGATGATGGGAAGTTATGTCAAACAGTGGCATGTGGTCCTGGAGCCATCATCATCAGATCACAAGTATATTAAATTCAAGGTTGAAATGGGAACCAAACAGACCATGACCTATAGGAATCCCAGGAAAATGGACTGGGAGACCTTGACTTCAGCCTATCGGAAATTAAAACTTCAATAAGGAATCCAGTAGAGTTTGAGGAAGTAGCAGAGGCCGTAACCTCTGCTATAGTGACCTCATACCAGGACAACTGCTCAATCACCAAGAAGAGCACAAATAGGAGTGTGCCTTGGTGGAATAATAACCTGGAAATGCAAAGGAAACAGATACGAAGACTGTTTAACCTTGCGAGATGCAAAGGACACTGGGTAAAGTATCGTGAGGCCCTTGTTAATTACAACCTTGCCATCAGACGGGCAAAGGAGGCATCCTGGAAGGTATTCTGTAAGGAAGTGGAGGGCCGACTGCTCAAGCGAGACTTCACAAAATCCTCACTAGGGTACCAACTAATCCAGGAGGAACACCGAGGAAGGAGGATGGGGAGTATACAAAGACAGCACATGAAACGCTGGAACTGCTCCTCAAGACTCACTTTCCTCAATATACTCTGGGGGATAACTCAGACCAGAATGTGATTCCTCAGAGACAACGGTTCTCAAGTATTCGCAAAGAGGACTGGGATCTGGCCAAGGAGTGTGTTGATTTCGGTAAGGTATGATGGGCGGTGGGAACATTTCAACCGTTCAAGTCACCTGGTCCCGATGGCATCTATCCAGCTCTCCTGCAACAAGCGGGAGAAAATCTTATTAGATTCCTATGCAGGTTATTCAGGGTTAGCCTAGCAGCAGGAATCATTCCCAATGCCTGGAGGGTAGTGAAGGTTGTCTTCATACCAAAGCCAGGGAGAATTGATCATACCAAGGCCAAGGATATGAGACCAATCAGCCTGTCCTCCTTCATTCTTAAGACATTGGAAAAGCTGGTTAATGTGCATGTTGGAGAAAGGACGTTAAGTAGGGCTCCTCTACATTCAAACCAACATGCATATCAACCAGGTAAATCATGTGAGACAGCTCTCCACCAACTTGTTGGGAAGGAGAAAGCACTACATTTTCAAGAAATAGCCCTCTGTATCTTCCTGGACATTGAGGAGGCTTTTAGCAACACAACCTTCGATTCCATGGTTAGGGCAGCAGAGGTGCATGACCTAGGGACCACTATATGTAGGTGGACTAGGGCCATGCTCAGTGGAAGAAAGGTAGAGGCTACCATGATGAATGAAAAAATGGTAATCAACACCACTAGGGGTTGTCCGCAAGGAGGAGTTCTTTCCCCTTTATTGTGGAATGTAGTGGTGAATGATCTCATTGGAGAATTAAACTCTAGGCAGTACTTTTGCCATGGATACGCAGATGATCTTGTCATAGTAATACTTGGCAAATTTGCTGACATAGTGAAGAATATGGCACAAGGTGCATTGGACATTGTGCAAGACTGATGCAGAAAACAGGATCTGGGGGTTACTCCTAAGAAGACTGTTGTTTTACCATTCACAAGGAAACATATCCAACACTCAAGTTGGAATCTAAAGCTTTTCAATGAAGCGCTACCTGTAAAGGGGACAGTGAAATATCTAGGGGTTACCCTATAAGAGAAACTGGCATGGATCCCTCACATTAGGAATATTTGCTCCAAGGCAAAAGGTACTTTAGTATGTACCAGGAGAGCTTGTGGCAAAAATTGGGGCCTGAGCCCGAAGGGTATGCACTGGATATACACCACAGTGATTAGACCCAGGATCACCTATGGGGCGGTCGTGTGGTGGAAAAAGGTAGAACAGCAGGTCGCTGCTTAGGAGCTTGGTAAGGTGCAGAGACTAGCCTGCTTAGCCATAACAGGCGGAATTAGCAGCACACCAACTGCTGGGATAGAAACCATGCTGGATATGCCCCCATTACACCTTTGGGTCAAGATGGAGGCAGCAGCTAGTACCTGCAGACTCAAAACTGGTAACAACTGGAACTCTTTGGGATATCCAGAATCACACACTAAAATAGTGAGTGAGGTAAATGTAGGAAAGGTTGGGAAATGCCAGCTGACTATATTATAACCCCATACTGCTTCAACAAGCCTTTCAATATAACAACTGAAAGTAGGGAGCAATGGGAGAAAATAGTTCGACACTGTACGGGGGATATTGTCTGGTTCAATGACAGGTCGAAATCAGACCAAGGCGTTGGGGCCGGGGTATACGGGGTGCAGCCAAGACTGGAGGGCATCATCTCTCTAGGGAAACTGGCCTCAGTATTCCAGGCCGAAATCACTGCCATCAGGGCATGTGTGGAGGAGAATTTGCGTAGGTGCTACAAAGATCGTAGCATCCATATCTATTCAGACAGCCAGGCAGCCCTGAGATCACTGGTAGCTCCTGCAACAAGGTCTAAAATTGTTGCAGAATGTCACATGGTTCTGGTGGAGCTAGGGGAAAGCAATAGAGTAAACCTATTGTGGGTCCCTGACCACTCGGGGATCAGTGGGGCAACGAACATGCAGACAGATCAGCCAGGATGGGGGCAGAGTCTCCATTTATTGGACCGGAACCTGTCCTGACAATCACCAAGGCAATGATCAAATTGGAGCTACGTAACTGGCTCAGAAGACAGCACATAGAATATTGGACCAAAGTCCATCAACAAAAACATGGCAAGGTAATGATGCCAAAGCCATGTTTTAATGAAGCTCTGCAATCCTGGGCCTGAACAGGAGAGAGATTAAACTCATGGTTGGATTGCTGACAAGCCATGGGAATTTCAAAAAACACCTACATACAATGGGAATAACAGAAGAGGACCCTAAATGTAGGATCTGTGATGACGGTGATGAAACTGCATCACATCTAATCTTCGAATGCATTGCATCGGAGAGTAAAAGGCACAGAACATTTCGAACAACCAGACCCGAAGAAATTGTGTCTAATAAAGAACTGGTAAAGGGACTCCTTGCACTGTTCAAGGGCATTGGTTGGCTTTACTAGATATACAGGGAGCGATACCGCACAATAAACTTAGTTTCGGTGCAGGCAGTGGCGGGTTGAACCAAGACTGTTTTGGCTTCCGTGGAAAAATCAAATCAATATCTATAATGGAGGATAGATATGATTCACTCTAAAGACATTCGCTGAGCTGCTGATATACACAAAAAATAGACAGTCACATTCAACAACTGAAATTTTCAGCCATGGCATTCATAATAAATAGAAACACATTTCTCTCTCTCTCTGTCTCTCCCCCCCCCCCCTTCCTCCCCACAGTATTAACCTAATAGCAGGACATGATTTTAAGGAGTCATAACCTTGTTAAAATAAGTGACTAATGCATTCAAGATCAGAATAGTATGGAGTGACAAGAGATGTAATCTTAAGATGTTTCTTGGAGGAATCAGTAGTATTAAGATTGCATGTGATGGCCTGGTAAATCTACTTTTAAATAAAGCTGATGGGGGAGAGAATAGTGGCCTGTTGCTGTAAAGTGTATCTTACAAACACATTTGATTCAAATGCCAAGGGTGTATGGGTGTACAACTTTGACATTGAAGAGATAGCAACTGTCAAAAGGCAAGTATTGTTCTTTATCTGCAGTTTTAATGTAAATAGAAGTACGCAGCTAACACTTAACAAGAATGAAGTCAACTTCAAGAAAAGTGTCATGGAATTCAGAACAAGACCATGCAAATTACTGAGAGAATTATTTAGCGATACATACCACTAGTCCATACGTCATAAATGTAATCTAGTAAAATCAAATCATCGGCTAAACACTTATAGATCCCATGAAAGATGCAGTCCCCTCCAAGCCCTCAGGTTTTCACATCACATCCAGTCTAGGCACCAATCAATCAATCTTCCCTTCTCATTCCTCCCTGGCCCAGGGTTTGGAGCAACTTTTCTTTAAGGCTCCTAAATTCCTAAACCTCTTCAGTTTTGTTTTTCACTCTTCCTTTCCCTTCAACCCTTCAGCAAAAGGAAGGACAATGGCTCCAAAAACTTGCAATTTCTTTTTAAATCTCTCATGTGTTTCCTCCTGTTGTCTCATGGGGAGTAGTTTTTTTTTATCAATCCAGGTATATTTTGAAACATTCATTACTGTCACTGATATGTCAAATTATGTGGGGCCCGTGACATTAGTTTAAATCTCAGATCCATATACTATCACAGTAATGAGTTACTTTGCTGCATGCTGTTAATTTATAATCACATTCACACAATTTAAATTTTTGTCCTTGGGCTTCACCAGAAAAAGAAACACATACATTCACTCAGGCATAACTCAAACACTCAGGACCACCATCTGTGGCAACTACAGGAGTTGCACTGGAGTAGCCAGAGATGGTGGTCATGTGTACTCGAGTTACATTTCATTCCATTTGGGAGACGAATAGGAAAAGAAATGCCTAGTAGTGGTATGATGTATTGCGGAGTATGTATAGATGTAGATATGTCTGAGTGAGTGTGTGAATGTATGAGTTTCTTTTTCTGATGAAGCCCAAGGCCAAAAATTTAAATTGTGTGAATGTGATTATAAATTAACAGCATGCAGCAAAGTAACTCATTACTGTGATAATATTTGGATCTGAGTTTTAAACCAATGTCTGGGCCCCATATAATTTGACATATCAATGACAGTAATGAAAGTTTCAAACTACATCTGTATCGATAAAAAAACTACTCGCCATGGCACAACAGGAGCCAACACATATGACAGATGTAAAAAATGCAAGTCCCTTCAACACTACATCCCATGATGTCTTCAGGTGGAAAATGATACGGTGGTCAATCAGTACCTGATGGACCTTTCGAGGCTTATGGGACCAAGCCCCAGCACTGAGTTCCAGTCCCTAATCACAAGCAAATTTTCCTTTTCCATAAATGTCTGAATAACTTATTTTACCTCATCATACACTTTTTCAACCTCCTCATCATCAGTAGAGTTAGTTAGCATATAAACTTTTACTACAGTGGTTGGTGTTGGCTTTGTACTTATCTTAACTGTGATAATGCAAACACTAAGATGTTCATAGCTTACTTGCATTCCTATTTTCTTATCTATTATAAGACTTACTCTGTGTTACCCCATATTGATTTCGTATTTATTACCTGACCAGAAATCCTGTTCATCCTGCCATCTAATTTCACTACTCCCCATTGTCTCTTAACTTTAGTCTATCCATTTCCCTCTTCAAATTGCATAACATATCTAACCAATTAAAGGATAGAACATTCCGTGCTCCGATCTGTAGAATGCCTGTTTCGTTTTTTCTAATGACATCCTCCTGAGTAGTCACTGACCAAAGATCTTAGCACAGGACTATTTCACTTGAGACAATGGCATCACCAAGTATCCAAACAGCAGAGCTGTATATCCTCGAGAAAAGTAACAACTGCAGTTTTCTGTTGCTTTGAGCCGTTCACAGTAGATTAATGGCAAATCCACATTAGCTGATGTTACAAGACCAGATCAGCTGATCATTCAGACTGTTGCGCCTGCCACTACTAATAAGGCTGCTACCCCTCTTCAGGAACCACACATCTGCCAGGCCTTTGCACAGATACACATCTGCTGTGGTTGCACCTACTGTACAACTATATGTATCGATGAGGCACACAAGTCACCCAACTTTGGCAATGTCTATGGTTCATTACAGAATTATTTTTGTTGCTTACAAGTATGTAACTACTTTCCACTTTGAACTTTCTTATTATTCAGTGAAATTTCTCAAAAACAATAACAACTCAATAACAGGAGGCAAGCAGTTTACTGCAGACAAACTGTTGTAATCATATGGAAGGTAAAATCTTTTGGAATACAATAGATCACACTCGGAAGACAAACACCATTGCTACTATTTATAAACACAAAAATCTGCAGCATCAATTTTGTTTCTTCTGTGCAAGACTTTAAGCACCACACCTTCTGGTAAAGTGAAAAAACACATGTTTAGCAACTCTTATGAAACTTGTAACACCATTACTACTGAGTTTAGTATCTAAAAATAGTTGTTTATGGATGGTCAATGAAAAACAGTTCATTATTAATGTAAACAATGAGTTTATTTTGTGCTGTCAAAAAAAAAATCTTGGCTTACTGTTGATGTCAACAAAAATTTGTTTAATTTTTATACCACCATGACCTTTGAAATGCTAAAATTATAAAGCACCAAGAAGAAAAATCAAAATTAATTGTATTTTTCCCATTTCAGCAACTGCAAATTAGTTAAAAAGTATATAGATAAAATAAGAATCTGCAACCATCTACCCTTCTTTTTCTTTTATTTACCAGTTTTGGGCACTTAGAGCTCTCCTTCAGATATGTGTTGGTATCCTGATGTGAAAAATAAAAGAAATGCAACTGGTGCCGATTTTTTAAACTACAAAATAAAAAGATATGTTACTGTACAGGAGATCAGCCAGTCTGAAAATAGCCAGGAAAATAATTCAAAATTTTTATTTCAAAGCATCGGCTCAGTTTTACGTGTTCTCCTGGTGCAACATCTCTTGGCCTGCCCACCTTGCAGGACAGAGCACGCCAGATTCCCAAATCATTCCACCTTTCTGCCATTCATACTGAATTTGCTGATGTTCTGATGTCACTGTGTGAACCAATACTGAATGCACATGACCAGGGCCATATTTAGACAGGTGCAACATGTGCAGCTGCACTGGGAGGCAAAATTTTGCCCATCAAACTTAAAAATAATAATAATAATAATATTTAATATATATTTTTTATATTAGTTTAATGGTATATAATTGAATCAAAAGTTCTGGCATTTCATAATTTATTGGCAAAGTGTCCACAAATATTTCTACTCAGCATTAAACTCTTTTGTTGATAGGAGTGGTGTATCTGGCAGAGGTTTTTTTTTTTTTTTTTTTTTTTTTTTTTGAATCCCAGATGGCATGGGGTCATAAAATAAATTACTGCACAATGGCATAACATACCCTAAATACGGCCCTGCACACAACTATTGAAGAGTTCTGAGTCGCAAGAAGCAGTCGCTCCACCTCCTTTCATTCCAACCTTTGTACAGAAAAGATGCATCATTGATGCCTAGCCTATGCAGAGGGCGAACGGCCTCGTGTCGTCCGCTCCTGCCTAGTAGCTGTTTGGTATCAGCCATCAACTAAGTGAACCATTACCTTTTCCGTATCCTAATTCGCTAAAACTTACTTTCATTCATTCGTAGTATCTGACTTCTCGATAAGTCCATTGGTATTCCATAATTTCAGAATAGAGCAAATATTTATTTAAATCCTATCTTTTATTTATCAATTGGTCATCCTTTCCTTGGGTGTCTAAAAGCCTTCACCACTTCACCTTACACCTTGACAACCCCTCAAAACCATCTTATTTATACAGCAGTGGGAAGTACAATTTTGTGGAGTCATTTATGGGAAATGGGTTAAATGCTGTACATTACAAACAGGTTAGATTAAATCATAGTTGGTGATTAAAAAAAAAAAAGAGATAAATTAATGTGCTGCTGATCATGCAAAGCAATAATGTTCAAGATTTTCAGTAATATAACTACATGCAGACTATAAAAGAATATTACTTTTCTGTATCTTGAAAACACTTACAACTGGGTATTTCTTCAAGTTTTCCAATAGTGCTTCAACACACATCTGTAAGCAACCTTTGCTGGAGAGGCGGCATGAGGCAAGCATTTTATGTAACCCTTCCCTCACATCAATAGAGAAATCCTATACAAAGAAATTAAATTTTGATAAAGTGGTGAAAATAGATTCAAACTATGATACAGTACACTAAAATAATCAAAGTCAAGGGCGAAAATGAACTTTCTTAGTTGACTAAATAAACATTAATCCAGTAATCACAGCACTCAAAAGTATTAATTACTTTCTCATACATAAAAAAGAGGAATAGGTTGACCCTTTGTCCTCATAGATGGATCCCTCTTATACTCAGGCCTATCCTCCTTTTCTCCCTGCTGAAGGAATTGCAATTTTCTGCAGTTAGGATAATTATTTCCACTTCCAAAGTTGTCTACTGGCAATACAGAAATTTTGACCCTGAAGGTCGCCTTTTGTCATTACGATTACTGGGATAGGTTAGGGCACTCAAATTAATGAAATGACATCCAAATGAATCACTTCCACCAAGTGGCTACATATCCCTGAGGGGAGACTGCCAACAGGTCCGCAACAAAAATTCAGTCACTCCTACAGAAATCATTGAAACTAAAATTAAATACCCTGGACATGATGAGCACCTGGATTAGGTTAGGATGTGAGTGCACAAGGTTGTGCAGGAATGTCGCACCCAGGTCAAAACATTTACTGAGAATTTGAATGTGCTATTCCCCAGAAATTGTGAGGATGCTGATGTCTGCAAGGAAGCACATAGTTCCAATACGTCCTACATATTTTCTATGGGGTCCAAGCCAGGAGATTTTACTAGTCAATCAATGCATAAAGGAGGGCGTGCTCTGAAAACCATTCACATATTCTTCCAGCTCAATTAACTCTGTTGTCATAATGAAAAATAATGGTTTCAAAAGCATACTGCCGACACACACACTGACTTGACATTTCTCGCTGCAACCTTCACTTGGTAACAGTTTGGAATGGACTTTTATTCAATGCCTGCAGCAATTCCTATCATGTTTGGAGGCAATTTTGATTCAAAAGCCATAAAGTGCAACTCTGGTCTCACTCTTATCAGAAACTTTTCTGACCACAATTATGATGTTATATTTCATGGTAACATGGATTACATTACTGCCTGCAGACACAAACAGCCCATTGCTTAAAACCAACAAATCCAGCAACTTCACGCTATGACTATCAATGGGAATGGTCAAACAAGATGGCCCCTTTTTGTCACCCATCACATCCTTACATTAAACCATGTTTTTGTACAGTGTCCACTTGAAACTTAAATGATTCACTGATCACTACTGCCTTTTTGCTCATGTAGAGGCTATGCATTCACAGTTGATTGTGCACAGTGAGAACTTCAATGTTATATCAACTTAGCAAAAAGTGCAGTAATTATGTTATGGACAAAAAATCTGTGTGTAGGGGAAGGGGTGTGCACAAGTGCATACTTAGAGTGAGATGACTGTACTAGGAATCATTGAACATAACCACCATTGATGAAACACCAAAAGTGTCTGGCAGCTAGCCTGCTAACTTATTACAGCTATTAAACACAGTAGATGATTCACTAAAAAGAGCTTGTTGTTGGCCACATTCACACTGAAAGTTCCATGCCATAAAATCCCCTCCCCCTTTCCCATTTCCTGTTTCTTTTCCAGTGAAAAGTAAGACCAACATTTCCAAAATGTGGCAATGCAACACAAAAAAGTTTAGTTCACATTAGAAAACAACAATAATGAAACTTTGTTTTGCTAGCAATTACTGAGCTCACAGACGATTTTGCACTACATTTGGTGGGTGTGAATATCCTCGTCGAAAATCAATTCTGCAGTATGTTGAATCCCCTGTAAACGGCAGTATAACTAATGCTAAATGCATGTACCAGTATAGACCTGCATACAATGAAGAAACACCTATGCCTGGATTTCAAGCAAGACTTCTAATTTCATTCTTTGCTGAAGTGATGTTCCATATGGGATAGAGAGCATTTGCAGTTTTGCCGAGTTTAAAACGAACATCGTGTGGAGGTGAGGATCTGGTCTAAGGTGTCAGGGTAGATCCTTGTGGTTGTGTAAAGCCATTCTGCCAGTGTGGGCTAATGGTGAGTGCAACAGCCAATTGAGCAGAATACCTGGGTATCTGAGCCTTGGACCAAATTTTCATACAATCGTTCAGTCTGCATACATACATTAAAAGAAACAGCTGAAATGATGATTGATGCAATCACTAACAAACCAAATAGATCTGCATGAACATTGTCAGAAGAAACAGTTGTCAACAGAGAAATAATGCACAACATTCTTTTTTTTAAAAAAACACATCTAAACGTGTGACCTTAGACTTTAGGTTTCTCACAAGGTGAAAACAGAAAATTTTCAAATTCATTTGGCACTAAGCAGCAATATGGCTAAATTTAATTTAAACGCCAGAATTCTGTGGGGAGGGTCATAAAGAGTGAGCAAGTACACTTCAATTTATCTGGTTACATAAATAAGCAGAATGTAAGATGACTGGCTGGACAAGGCTGCTGCAAGATTCATATAAACACCCTTCACATAATGCAATGGTGAACTAAATCAAGATCACAGATAGTAGGTCAGTACCTTTTTATAAACAAAAATTGCAAGAGACTCTCCAAATGCTTACAACCACTTAGTATTTTTTTTTCTTTATCATTATCTTTTGGATTTCAGAATGACTTTATATGTATGTTACCTTCAGAGCCCCAAGAATTGTCTCCAACTGATCTTCTCGTAGTATGATATGTCTACTGATCTTTGTAAGACTGTCAATAGCTTTAAGTCTAACTTCTTCAATCTCATCATTAAACATGTCCACAAGAAAGTCCAAAGACATCAGTGCAAATTGCGGATTGTTCATTGCCAATGAACACAGGGACTCCACAGAGGCATTTCTCACTTCTGTGAAAATAAGGAAGTAGTGAGTATGAAAATATTTATGAAATCATAATTACAACTTAGATGCATATTTGATTCAATGTTTTTATTTGAAACTAATAAAAATTTATGTTGATAATGAATTAATGATTCGAAAAATATTTTGATATACATTTCCAGAACATTAAAATATTTGTTTTTAATTTTACATATACTGTCAGAACCATTTACAATCAAAACTGGACTTTGGCAGGGGGGGTGGTCATTCACCTATTTTTTACAATTGTTTACTGGAGAAGGTGGTGCAAGAATGGAGAAAGAAATACCAACAAAAATCAAGATTGGTAGAAATATAAAACTAAACTGCCTAGCATTTGCAGACAATTTTGCACTACCGGCAAATAACGTGTAAGAGGCTAAAATCAAAGTTGAACAACTAGAAAACATTGCAGAAAAACTGGGATTACAAATTTCATTTGAAAAGACAGAAATAAAACAATCATCGAGGTGTAAACCATGTTATTCAGCTAAACAATAACAAACAAATTAAGATTGTTAAAAAGTTCAGATATCTCAGGGAAATTATAACTTGGAACCTAAATGAGAAAGCCTTAATATAACACAGAACAAAAATATTGAGGCAAGCACAAGTCACACGGTCAGCCTATAAGAAGAAATCTCTCTCAATGAATGGCAAATTCAAACATTATGGTTCAGTAATTAAATCTGAAGCAACTTATGTAAGCAAAACTCTGTATAATATGTCGATAGGGAACAACTCGCCATAAAGATGAACGTTGAGCTGCCGACAGTCACAAATAAAAGAGAGACAAATTTGAATATAAAAGTAAAAATGGATAAATTGCAAAAATAGATAAGAGGATCATCAGGACAATCTATACTAATAATAAATCTGTAAATGTAGGCCTGTCGCTGTTCACTTCAATCTTCAAAACTATTGGACGAATCTTCATGCTGTTTTCACAGGAAACATTATAAAAGTTTGGGTCAACATATAGGCATAATTTTATCAAAATCGGATCACAGAAAAAGAAAGAAAAAAAAAAAATTGTATTTTTAAGTGGTTTCATTAACCATCGTGTCTGTTTGTTCAACAATTAAAAAAATAAAATCCTTTTATCTCCAAAACTACTTCACGAATTTGCATGGGGTTTTCACGGGTAACTTGAGCACAACTTTAGACAAAATACCATATATACTCGAGTAATCCGTGCCCACGAGTAATCCACACACACCCAAAGTTTGATGACAAAAAACAAAAATAAATAAATAAATAAGTAAATAAAAGACAAATAAATAAATAAAAATTAAAAACCACGCGGATTTGTGTAGATGAGGATACTTCCCGTCGGCTTTGAATAAGCACATGAGGGCAGCCATCTTGCGATGTCACATCTGTTAAATTTCAAAACAACACGTAAAGATCAAAACAACTGACGACCCACTGATTTAGAGAGAGAGAGAGAGAGAGAGAGAGAGAGAGAGAGAGAGAGAGAGAGAGAGAGAGAGAGAGAAGGGTTGTCATATCCAGAGCGTTCGAATCTCGTACCAATCCCACAAAATTCTCATATTTTACCTGCTAAACATTCTCATACAAAATGAAAAATATTTTATTCGTAACGTATTACTGTGAAAACGTACTCACAGTAACACACACTGAAATGAATGCTTATAGAATCTGAACAGTTAATAAATAAATGGAACTGAGACTGGTATTACCAGGTCATACATTTTTGTCAAAGTCGATTTTCATGTATTTACATCAAAGATATTTGATAGTGTAATAGGGAACTTCCACATAGAGGTATCTTTAATCAAAGAAATATCATCAAATGTAGCACTTCACCATATATTTGATTATAAAAGTGGCTTGTCTTCCGATCGCTGCAATGCAAAATTTAACTGCTCTGAGCACTAGGCTTGCTGTTGCTAATCAACGTGTGCATGTGTCTGAACCTATAGCTGCAACGCCGAGCCATAATTATCGTTTAACCCCAGTAGCAAGAAATCGATGTAACCCTGGAGTGCTGGTATCGGTGTGGGTAAAATGGAGGTACTGAATCGAATAATACCCAGAGTGACTTATTTTATTTCTCAGAAATATGACATCACAAGCTAATGAAACTACTCATTCTTACATCAACAATGCAACTGTTCATACGAGCCAGCCACACTGCCAAAGAAACTGGCGGAAAGAGATGCTACTCCACCACACCAGTTTGTGACGTGAGGACATCCTTTACAGTGAAATTACTGATACATTGTGTCACTGTCATTGTCAAGGAAATTACATGCAGTTTTGATAGTGGCTAAGGCAGTGCACAATAAAAAGTTGTTATTATCCACTATTTTGAAATGTGACGACAATAATACCCCTTTTTAACACCACGATGAAGATTTATGTCTAAGAAATATTATGATTATTTGATAATATTTCTTTGTCAAAGATTTGATCGAAAATAATATCGTGTTATACTGGCCTAAAGGGAGCTGTTTTTTAAAGCGGAATAATACCTGACTAGTGTGTTTTGTTGTTGCAGATACAGTAATACCAACCCAAATTTGAGTAATCCATGCACCCCAGGTTTTTGTTCATAAATCCAGAAAAAAATATGCACAGATTACTCAATTATATACAGTACAGACTAGGTTTCACAAAAATTAGATCAGGAAAAAAAAAAGAGTATCATAATTTGAAATTTTTTATCTATGACCATCATGTTGTCTGTCTCTTTGAACATGTTTATCTCCAAAACTACTTGACGAATTTTCGTGGGCATATCATGTGGTTACATAAAGGCTTCAATAATTAAAATTGGATCAGAGAAAATAAAAATATAATAATTTAATCATTTGTTTAAAAGCCATTATGTATGTCTATTTGTTGAAGATAATCTCCAAAAGTACTATACAAACTTGCATGGGTTTCCTCGGGTAAATTGAGAACAGTTTGGAGAGTAACAAAGGCTTCATTTCATCAAAATCTGGTCAGCAGAAGGAAAGATATCATAATTTGAAGTTTTATGGGTATACAATGCTTATACTGGGTGTCCAGAAAAGGGCTCACTGATTTCAAAATTAAATACCTCGAAAACAAAGATCAATAGAGGAATGCTGTAAACGGTATGTTTATTGGGAAAGCTGTAAGACGTATATACAGCAATTTCAAATAATAGTTACAAAAGCTGCTAACAGATGACATTGTACGCTGTACAGCTCATATCAGCGTACATAAGTGAAATAATCGTATGAAAACACTCTTTGCAAACAATCACATCACAATGTTTTTAAAATGTTCCCCATTGGCATTACAGAGGTGGCGTAAAAAAAAAAAAAAAAAAAAAAAAAAAAAGAATGAAATTCGCCATCACATTTCGTAGTGTCTCAAGCTAGTATCTCAACCGAAATGGATTCACATGCCACAAAGATCACCGATTCAAGCTCGTCCAGAGTGGCGGGATGCTTTAGGTAGACCATGTCTTTCACTGTGCCCCAAAAAAAAAAAGTCACAGGGAGTCAAATCCGGTGAATATGGAGGCCAATCCATGCCTGCACCATTAAATTTGAAATTTGGGATATTCCAAAGAAATGACTCGATTCCCGATGTATTCCTCAAGAAAGTGAAACACTTGTCCGGTGGGATGTAGTCGGGCTCCATCTTGCATAAACCATTCAGTACCTGGTCGATCCTCTTAACACTTGCTCTGTGTGGTGACAAATTGTTCCAAAATTGCAACGTTACATGCACCAGTGACCATTTCTCGAATGAAAAAATGCCTGCATACCGCAGCCCACACAGTAACTTTAGGAGAATCCAGGGGTTTCACTTCACACCAATATGGCTTTTCGGAACCCCAAAATCGCCAGTTCTGCTTATTCACGTATACATTCAGTTGGAAGTGTGCTTCATCTGTAAACCAGATGCAGCCAACATCAAATCCTTCACTATCAATCATTGTGAGCATCTGATTAGCAGAGGCAAAGACAACCCTGGAACACATTAAACCAGTCTCACATGCAATTCTAGGGACGGATGGCATTGGATTTCGCTGAATAATTCCAGAAACTGTGGTGATATTTTCGGACGTAACTGCGGTTTGCATACGGCCAACATGCCCCACTAGATCAGATATGCTGCCTGTTCGTTGAAATTTTGTGAAGAGCGTACAAATGGTTTCCGCATTGCTTGAAAACTTCGCCTTGTTGCCGTAGGACTCTCTTCTAACCTGTGATACTCTAGCACCAGAAAAATTTGTTGTTCAATGCAGTACATGGTTTTAATCTCCTCTTTCAGTACGCTAACCTCCTTTCACGTCTCTATAGTGGAAGTGATCGCTCTGGGCTTCGGATCACTATTTATACTAGGCATTACGTATGGCAATTACAGTGCCATCTGTTAGCAACTTTTGTAACTATTATTTCAAATTGCTGTATAAATGTCTTACAGCTTTCACAATAAGCATACCATTTACTGCATTCCTCTATCGATCTTTGTTTTTGAGATATTTAATTTTGAAATCAGGAAGTCCTTTTCTGGACACCCTGTAAGTCTAGTGTAGTACAACAAATCTCCAAGAGTACTAATCAAACTTTCATGGGGTTTCGTAGGTCAACTGAGAGTACCTTCATCAAAATCAGATTAGAGGAAGAAAACATATTGTAATTTGTAGTTTCTGGTGTACACTATACTTGAATTGATTTGTAGTATAGCAAAGATTCAATAGAGGTGGCGCTGTTTCTTACATAGTATACCAAATAACTAGTAGATGGTGATCCTATGTTTTTTATTCCCTTAACTAAGGTGTAATACACTGAAAAAAGGGCTACAATTTTCCTTGCAGAAGCAGTGCAGTGTACTGATGTTGGCAACAGCCGCTGAATCCTTTTTGAAAAAAATCAGTCACGTACAATGAGAGGAATAATTTTTTGTGTTGATAATGAAATAAATAATTACTGTTGTTCTGATCAGTAAATTAATGATCCCCCTAAAGCAAATATTTTGTTGCCAAAGTTAACATACTAAACTGATGCCACTGTAACTAAAATTTAACCCAGGTACGGCACAAAAAAAAAAAAAAAAAAAAAAAAAAAAAGCTGTAACCCGCATGCCTTGCAATACCATGGAAAGAAAAAAAAAAAAGTGCTTCTTTCGACGATTATCAGTTGAATTTAAAACATAACGACATTCCTTAAAGTCTATCGATGTTTTCATTTACTAAGAATTCTTTGCAAGGACACACAAATTTATGTAGTTTCCTTTCTGATTCCGGTGCATAATTATTACATCTTGAGTCCGTTCTGTTAGGAATGCCTAGAAAATGATGTAGTACAGTACAAAACAAATAGAGGCTCTGTTAGTTACATAGTGCACCAAAGATCTTACAGTTGGTGCTGCTGCATTTTTCATTTTTAATATAATTTTTTTATTTCTTTTCAATGGTTATGCAATAGAACAGCAATGAACCACTAAAGGTGCTGTCCATTTTGTAATGAAACACTACATGATCGTGTTGTGTAAATTCCCTCAGTAACAGAAGTATTTTGTATTAAGAGCTGCAATCTTATCTCTGCAAATACAAACTTACATTGTGAGTTGCTGATTACGTTTTGTATATTCACAGCTTAAAGACATTTCTTTGCTTTTTTTGACAGAGAACATTTGAATTTAAAGCATAATAACATTTCTTTGCATCTATCCATGCTCTAATTTACATAAAAATTCTTAGCAAGGAAAATCAAATCTATGCAGTTCTCTTCCTGATTTTGGTGTATCCTCATTACATTTTGAGTGCATTCTGTTTAGGAATGCCTCAAAAACGCCATAGTACAGGAAAGGAAAAAGTAAGGTGACATGAGTTACATAGTACACCAAATAACGTAATTATGGTATTGCTGTGTGTGTGTGTGTGTGTGTGTGTGTGTGTGTGTGTGTGTGTGTGTGTGTGTGTGTTTTTTTACCCCCATTCTCATAACTATGGTACAATATACTACAAGAAGGCTCACAATTTTTACTTATGGTGGCAGCAGCCTGTGCTGATGGTGACAGCAGCCTGTGCTGATTGTGGCAATGGCCGTTTAATGCATTTTCAAAAATCAGTCACGTAGAATGAGGGGAATAATTTTTTATGATCATGATGAAATAAATAATTTATGCTGTTCTGGTCAGTAAATTAATCATCTTCCTAAAGCGAATAGTTCATTGCCAATGATAGCAAAATAAACTACTGCCACTGCAAGTAAAATTTAACTCAGGCGGTACACACACACACACACACACACACACACACACACACACACACACATTTTCTTCCTATGTGTATCCCATACGCTTTGCAATGTCATGAAAACAAAAGAAGTGCATCTTTTGGCAGGTATAACAACTAAATTATGCATATAGTAGAAATATCAGTGGAGTGAGAATTGCATTCCGTGCCTCTTCTCGACATTGAGCTGGAATTATTAAGTGATACTATGACAAATCCACTCTTTCCACACATTTATTTGCTCTTATGATTGGTTTATACCACATTGGCTGCAAATAAGCCCCACCGCCTTTTCACAGAGCAACCACATAACATCTAAATAAATGTGTCACACAAGCAACAAGAAAGTTAAGGAAGCATCGCCAAAAGGGCCATTTACACGTAGTCATCTGTTCTAACTGAACAAAAAAGGACCAAGATAAAGACAGTGATTAGTAGATTTTTACCAATATTATGTGACATTTACACCTTAATGTTGAGGACACAAAATCTGTTCTGTGCATCTGAATGCTTACTCCATGGATATTTCTGCTCTGTGCCTGCCACTAGAGGTAATATACACACGTGAGTGACAAACTAATCAGAAGCCTCTCTGCTTTCATAATTGTTTGGTACAATATTGTGATTAAAATTTGTTATTCTTACTTTTGCTGCAGACTACATTAAGATAGAGAAAGATGTCTTCTTTTGCAGAGACAATTGCTGCCTAATGAAACAGCCTATCACAAAAATGAATCAGTTTTGGACAATGCGTAAAAGGAGAATTGCATTTTTCATCCACAAGACTCCTCCCAGTGACAAAACTATTGAAACAATTATTCAGTTTCTTTTGGAAAAGTAAAACCAAGAGCAACAGATTCTTTCAGGTCCAGAATGACTTAGAAGAGCTGCAGATAACAGTGGAACAAACTGCAGAGAGAAAAGAAAAGAGGATTCTGAGAAGTAGTGATACAAGACTGAAATTAAAAACAGTCAAACAAAAACAATATGCCATTACAGTTGAAGAGAGGGCGGCCAGGTCATTGGGAAGAGAAAAGTAAATTAAGAAAACATTACCACTAATATTGTAAATACTTTAGTGTATGCGGGATTGATTTAAGTGCTCAAATGTAGGCATAAACTATGTAAATAAATAAATAAATAAATATTAAGCTTATAATTAAAACCTCATATCTCAGAAGAGTTGTACTATGGTTGCCCAGCAATCCCCTCCCCTCACTACAGCACATTACACACTCTCACTGACTTACTAATAGTTGAGATATGAGGCATTCAACCTAATAATGCTATAAAAGTATGTGTGTTTCTTTTGTGCAAGAAATGTTTTCATTATCAGCCAATAGTATGACATTCTTCCTTTTGCTTCCCTGTCACATCCTATCTGATACAGACCACTTCAGAAATGATCACCTGAAGAGTCATTTAACACTTTTCATCAGCAACAATCACAGCAACATGAATGTCACTGCAAAATTCTTCATGCATTATGCTATGCACCCATGTTGCTTCTATAGAAATTTCAGTATTGGTGATACATACCTATAGAACTAATAGTTCCTTCCTAAGACATGGTGCGGGGAGAGGTGGGGGGGGGGGGGGGTAGCTGGAATGGAGCTTGAGATTACAGACACCAGAATAAGAAGAACTCGTCTCATAATTTTATAGCAAACTTTCTTTTGAAGTAATTATATTGACTACCTCCTCCTTATATGGACTACGGACTTTACAGAGTTGGGGTGGTTGCTGTGTTTCAATGTTAAATATAGATTTACCAAGGAAGAAATCACAATGAAGGAGTATTTTTAGAGAGATCAGACTGACCTGGCTTTTCAGTAGTCATACAAGCAAAATGATATTTTGATCTGGCCTTTTAACATCAGCCAAAATGGCCTTGGGTTGGGTTGAAAGTATGGATCAATTACAACCTTCCTCTCCCCTCACCATCCCAGGACATGCTGATCAACTGTATGGCTTAACACTTTCAACACTGTCCTATTCACACCTGACACTTGGCTGTCAACTGGCATATTTTAGGAGGTTTATAAAACAGATTGCAAAGTACAGAAATGTGAGAGGAATATAGTTTTTGTGTCATTTAAAAGGTAAAAGCATGTGAATCTGAAAAACATGACTTTATTTTAGAATGTAAAATATGCATCTACAGCTACATCGGATACTCAGCAAATCACATTTAAGTGGCTGGCAGAGGGATCATCAAACCACCTTTATACTATTTATCTCCAATTCCATTCTTGAATAGCACACGGGAAGAAAGAATACCTGAATCTCTCTGTTCGAGCTCTGATTTCTTGTATTTTATTCTGATGATCTTTTCTACGTATGTTAAGTGGGAGTCAACAATATATTTTTGCATTCGGAGGAGAATGTTGGTGATTGGAGTTTCGTAAGTAGCCCACGCCATAGCAAAAAGCACCGTTGTAATGATTCCCATCCCAGATCCTGTATCATTTCCGTAATGCTGTCTCCCTTGTATCGTGACAATACAAAACGCGCTGCCCTTCTTTGGACTCTTTCGATGTACTCCGTCAAACCCACCTGATAAGGATCCCACACTGGGCAGCAATTCTCCAAAAAAAGGACACACAAGCGTAATGTATGCAGTTTCTTTAGTAGTTCTGTTGCATCTTTTAAGGGTGCTGACAATAAAACGCAGTCTCTGGTTTGCCTTTCCCATGACATTATCTATGTGTTCTTTCCAGTTTAAGTCTGAAGTAATAGTAATTCCTAGGTATTTAGTGGAGTTTACGGCCTTCGCTTTTGATTGCTTTATCTTAAAACAAAGTTTAACAGATTTCTTTTCAAACTGATGTGGACAACTTCACACTTCTCATTATCTAGTGTCTATTGCCAATTTTTACACCATAGTGATATATTATTCAGATCATTCTGCAGTTGGTTTTGATCTTCAGATGATTTTACTAGATGGTAAATGACGGTGTCATCTGCAAACAACCTAAGAGAGCTACTTAGATTTTCTCCAAGTCATTTATGTAAATAAGAAACAGCAGAGGACCAATAAAACTACCCTGTGGAAGGCCCAATATCACCTCAGTTTTAGTCGATACTTTACCATTGATTACTACAAACTGTGTCCTCTCTGACAGAAAATCACCTGTCCAGTCGCAAATTTGGGGTCATATACCATAACAATTTGATTAAAAGCTGTTTGTGAGGTTCGGTGTTAAAAGCCTTCTGGAAATCAAGAAATACGGAATTGATTTGTGAATCCTTGTCGATAGCACTCATCACTTTGTGTGAGTAAAGAGCTAGTTGTGTTTCGCATGTACAATATTTTCTAAATCCATGTTGACCTTGGGTCAATAGATCATTATGTTCGAGATAATTCATAATGTTTGAATACAAGATGCATTCCAAAACCCTGCTGCCAATTGACGTAAATGAAATAGTTCTGTATTTTAGTGGGTTACTCCTAGTGCCTCTCTTGAATATAGGTGTGATCTGTGCAACTTTCCAAACTTTTGGTACAGATCCTTCTTTGAGAAAACGGTTGTATATGGTTGTTATGTAAGGAGCTATTGCTTCAGCATAATCAGATATAAATCTTATTGGAACAGAGTCCGGACCAGAAGACTTGTTCTTGTTAAGTGATTTTAGTTGCTTCACTACTCCGATTATATCTACTTCTGCATTACTCATTACAGCATCTGTTCGTAATTCGAAATCTGGAATATTGGTTTCGTCTTCTTTGGTGAATGAGTTTCTAAAAGCTATTTTTAACAAATCTGCTTTAGTAGCACTATCATCGGCAGGATCGCCATTACTATCATGTAGTGAGATTATTTTGTGTGTTTTGCCCCTAGTATATTTAACATATGACCAAAATCTCTTTGGGTTTTCAGTCAAATTTTGAGAAAGAGTTTCGTTGTGAAAAGTATTGTAGGCATCTCGCATTGAAATCTTCGCTAATTTTCGAGCTTCTGTGTAGCATCACCAATCCTGGGGATTTCGTATTCGTTTAAATTTAGCCTTTTCCATCACTTTTGCATCAGTGTCCTGACCTGTTTTGTGTACCAAGGGGTATCACCTCCTCCTTTTACTAATTTATTTGGTACAAAACTCTATTGCTGTCAATATCACCTCTTTGAATTTGAGCCACATCTGGTCTACACTTACATTTGCAAGTGATATAATTTGTAAAAACATACACATGAAAAGCGTGAAAAAGAAAAGTTCTACGAGCTCTATCTATTATGTGGAACAATTATTCCGTATCTACTTTCACAAAAATTGTACAGGGAAGTCTAAAAAGCAAATATATGAAACAACAATTTTTATAATAATGGAAAGTCCAGGTTGGAATAAATAATATAGTGAGGACAGTTTACTACTCACCGCAAAGACGTGGCGACGAGCTGCGACAGGCACATACAAAAGACACACACATACAACACATTCAGCTGGCCATGGCCTTCTTCAGAAATAGAGCACTCACGCAATCACACAGGCACACAACACAGTCATACAACCATCACCTCCGACTGGCAGTCGGAGGTGATGGTTGTATGACTGTGTTGTGTGCCTGTGTGATTGCGTAAACAACAATTTTTTTTAGATCAAATGTAATTATTTTTTGTGTGGTAAACCTGGAAGCACTGAGGGAAACAAAATGTCCAAATGTTTGTCAAGCTTATGGGACTTAACTACGGGGTCATCAGTCCCTAAACTTACAAACTACTTATGAACTAGGACAGCACAAATATCCATGCCCGAGGGGGGATTCGAACCCCCGACCGTAGTGGCCGTGCAGACCGTGACTGGAGCGCCTCAGTCCCCTCGGCCACCGCGGCCGGCAAGGGAAACAAAGCTCTATGTTGCAGTTCTTGAACCACAACAGACTTTCCTTCCTGATTTGCTTACCAGTCTCATCTTTCCCTCTGTCAGAACTGAGCTTGCAGTATCGAGTTGTGTTCACCTTGTTTGAAGTAGGTGGAACTTTCTCAGAAAATTGCTGTGTGCAAATGTCCATCCAATTTGTGAAGATGAACCCCCATACATTGTAATATTGAAAAGCTGAGTATCATGTGTGAAATTGGTAGAAAGATATGAACTGTAAATACTTAATAAGAACCAAGTAAACATTACAGGGCGTGTCGACAATGCTGGTCAAGCACACCCATATGGTGTACAGACGCCGTCCTGTAAGTGTAAATGATAATCGCACCATATTGGAGAAAATATTAATAAGGTAAAACAGTCACCCATTTCGATATTCAACCAGGAATTACTCAGAGAGATGTAATGAACTTGAAAAACAAAACTGGTATTCTAATGGTCAGAGCAGGGCAAGACAAGTCAATATTTTGTAATATGTGGCATTTACAATTACATTTTAATGACTTTACCCTATATTACACTACTGTTCACCTACCTTGGTACTCATCTTCAAGTCCATGAACAAATGCACCACATGAACCACTGTTAACAAGGCTGACTGATTCTGCATCAACCAGTTCACGTGGGGCATCATCTGCCCAGTTGCGGCCACTAGCCCACTCTCCAGAAGTTATCGATTCCCAAGCTCGTTCATGGGCTGACCGTTTCCGCTGTAACATAATGGGAACACCTTTTGCATCTCAGACTACTAGATACTTGTATAAAGCATGAAATGTCAAGAACAATAATTACATAGCATATTTCTGTGGTTCAATCTCTTATCATTAATGTATCATTTCACCCTCAAATAGTTCTTGTCTCTCAAGGTGATTTTGCAAAAGAGCAGATTGATATTTAAAAAAATTCCATTCATATTTCGTTAAAATATTCATTTCTTATACAGGCAGCCTTGGCATGCATGTTGAATGCTTTCATTAAAAGCTATCATAAGCTTTTGTGCGTGCTGAAAGATTGTTCACACTAAATGACACATATGTTTTAGGAAGTGTAAATATGTGTGTGTGTGTGTGTGTGTGTGTTTCTATTTCAGATGGAAGCCTTTTGGATGGCTTTACACTGAGTTGTCAATGAGGTCATCAGAAATTGAGCACAAACTTGGATTAGGGAAAAACAGAATGTGCTCCTAAGTGATTCAGGTATATAATGTAAAATCTAAATTTGGATGGAGATTTGTACTGCTGCCCTCACAAAAACAAGTTCAGTGTCTTACTACTGCTACACTTTGCTCAGTATACAACGACATAAACGAGTTAGATAAACAGTATACAAAATAAATCTTCATTCTGTGAAGCATGAATGTAATGGATGATCAAAAAGTCAGTATAAATTTCAAAACAAGGAAACTCATGGAATAATGTAGATAGAGAGGTAAAAATTGACAAAGCTTGGAATGACATGGGGTTTATTAGAAAAAAAAAGAATTAAAAAAAAGTCCAACAGATGACACTTTGTCTGACCAGAAAAGCAATAATTAGCATAACAACTTAAGACAAAGCAAAGATGGTGTTCTTTACAGGAAATGCTCAATATGTTCACCATCATTCCTCAACAATAGCTGTAGTTGAGGAATAATGTTGTGAACAGAACTGTTACAGTGAGGCATTGGCATCGAATATTGTGTTTCAGCATCCCTAGAGATGTCGGTCGATCACAATACACTTGCGACTTCAGGTAACCCAAAACCAACAATCGCACGGACTGAGGTCTGGGAACCTGGAAGGCCAAGCATGACTAAAGTGGTGGCTGAGCACATGATCATCACCAAACAACATGTGCAAGATATCTTTCAATTGTCTAGCAACACTTTTTTTAAATTTTTTTAAATATATTTTTTATTTTATTTATTTATTTATTTATTTTTTATAAAACCCATGTCATTCCAAGCACGTGTGTCAATTTTTACCTCTCTATCTACATTATTCTGTGATTTAACAAATATAAAAATTAGAAAATGGATGACTTACCCAAAGGACAGGCTCGTCGACAGACACAAATAAAATCACACACAAACACACATACAAGCTTTCACAACCGTTGGTCGCTTCTTTGTGAAAAGAGGAAGAAAGGAGAGGAGAAAGGGGAGGATATGGGGTTTAAGGAAGTGGAAAAGGAGTCATTCCAATCGCAGGAGTGGAAGGACTTACCTTAGGGCAAAAAAAGGAAGGTAAACAAATACACACACACTCACACATATCCAAATGCAAACACACCTAGACAGACATTTCCACTTCCTTAAAACCCATATCCTACCCTTTCTCCTCTCCTTTCTTCCTCTTTTCCTGAAGAAGCGACCAACGGTTGCGAAAGCTTGTATGTGTGTTTGTGTGAGATTTTATTTGTGTCTGTCGACGAGCCTGTCCTTTAGGTAAGTCATCCGTTTACTATTTTTTATATTTGTTTATCCCACCAGGAAAGTTTCCTTCTATAATTTTTGTTTATTCTGTGATTTATTAGTTCTCAAATTTATACTGACTTTTTGATCACCCGGTGGATCTGATACAAATTAATGCTTGACCCGGTACCAGTCATCAGCAAATTGAAGAAAAAAATGCTCCCAAAGAAAGGAATGGGCTAACAGCTTATGTGAAGCAGCCTGGAACTG
The DNA here is from genome assembly GCA_026315105.1 of Locusta migratoria. Lineage (NCBI taxonomy): Eukaryota > Metazoa > Arthropoda > Insecta > Orthoptera > Acrididae > Locusta > Locusta migratoria. The sequence goes on along the minus strand of CM048745.1, from coordinate 158,092,682 downwards.
TGTGTAATGAATATTATCTTACTCCAGGGGTGCCAAGCATCTTGTGTACTGGTAGAACATATATGCAAAACAGCTATATGGTGGCTACCCTGCACTACATGTGCAACCTGATGGCCACTCAAAGGATGCCTGTCCTCTCCAAGCATAATTGTAACAGCCTGTTCTAGAAGATACAGAAAAATAGATTGTAGACTTCAGCAAGTAAAAAAAGACAAGTGGAAAGTATGATAGGAGCAACATGAGGGAAGTCAGAAAATAAAAAAAATTGGCCAACCACCCACCAAAATTAAGGAATGTCAAGTGAAGAAATTGTTAAAAATTCAAATAAACATTTAGGACACTGCTGAATATTTTGAACCAAACTAGAGTGTTTCATTCACACTGCTATGTCACAATACTTGTTTTGGCAGAAAGAAGAAGATTAGGGTTTAATGTCCTGTTCACAGGATGCCCTTTAGAGATGGAACACAAGTGCCAACTGTTTTATTAATGACGAGCAAAGGAAATAAGCATGCTCTTTCAAATGAACAATTCCGGCATTTATCTGACGTAATTACAGTCCTCCAAAATGGAAACCCAGTACGTTAAGCAAGTGACAGTGTGCTCATTCTCCCCCTAACAGAGCTCCTTGGCACAAACTTTATAAATATTGGAAGAAAAATAAACAAAGTAAGAGAATAAACACTTACCCTCATATTTGACATGAGTTTCTTGTCTAATGTCTGCTGGAGGAAGCGTGGGCTGATTGATGTCATTGAACCCAGCAGACGGGCTGCCTGTGTGCGAACACGCATTGATAAGTCATTAATCATGTGACATATTTTCCCAAATGCATCATCCACCAATCGAATCTCCTCATCGCTGTCTGGTAGTGTGACAAGGCTGTATTATTAGACACAAAATTAGTGTGTATAATAAACACAGGGTTATATTATTCAACATCAGTATTGAACTATTTCAATGACAAGCAAGTGGAAGTACTGAATTCTTATTCACTTTAAATATTTTATTATTATATCACTCTGAAAAAAAAAAATCATGTATACATTCATCATAAATAATCTCATTTATGAATTTTCCCATCATAATTTTGCTTCCACCAAAATAATAATTATATCTTGTATTTTTTTTATATCATACACCACAACAAAATGTATCTGTAATCTACTTGTTTAATAAAGAGGAATAACTAAATTTGTAGCAAATATTAAAAAAAGACTTAGGTACATATATTTATAGCTAACAGGCACTGGAAAATAGTCTCAAGTGCATATAAGGTATTATTCTTCTCAGGTTTCCGGCTGGATTATCAAGTTATCTTAATACAATATTTAGGCGATCCATAAAACCACTATCTTCCAGTGAGTTGGAGTTTGTAGTGGTACAAGCCACTTCCCCCACTTCTCCAATACCTTGACATACCCAAGGAGGCATTTATGAGGCATGATAGGAACAGCAGCTGCCACCAGAATCTGTTTGTTTCAGATTCTGGAGGTGGTGGCAGCAGCAAGTGGCTTCAGATATTATGTCTGCCCAGTTAAAGATATATATTGGAGTTCCTTGGAGAAAGTGTATGCTTAGACGGTTGCTAAGAAGAATAAGTTGTTGATTTTGATTTGTATTCTGTGTTTGATGTCTGTCAAGATATTTGTGTCATACTCCTATGTACTAAGTGATAGAATAATTCCTTGAATATAAATAAATATGGAGTTAACGAAAAGTATAGAAGGAAACTACATTATGACAGCTGCCATCCATTCCACATCAAACGTTCCCTTCCCTACAGCTTAGGTCTTCGTGGCAGAAGAGTCTGCTCCAGTCCCGAATCACTGAACCAGTACACCAATAACCTAATAACAGCTTTTACATCCCACAGCTATCCTCCTGATCTGGTTCAGAAGCAAATTACCAGAGCCACCTCCTCGTCCCCCCCAAATCCAGAACCTTCCACCGAAGAACCCCAGAAGTGCCCCTTTTGTCACCAGATACTTTCCGGAACTGGAGCGGACTCTGAATGTGGCTCTCCAGCAAGGATACGACTTCCTTAAATCCTGCCCCGAAATGAGATCCATCCTAAATGACTCCACCAAGAGTGTCTTTCCGCCGCCCTCCTAACCTTCGTAACCTCCTAGTCCACCCCTATGAAATCCCCAAACCACCTTCCCTACCCTCTGGCTCCTACCCATGCAACCGCCCCCGTTGTAAAACCTGCCCTATGCACCCTTCCACCACCACTTACTCCAGTCCAGTAACCCAGAAGGTGTACACAATAAAGGGCAGAGCCACTTGCGATAGCACCCACGTGATTTACCAACTGACATGCCTGCACTGTGAAGCGTTCTATGTGGGAATGACCAGCAACAAACTGTCCATTCGCATGAATGGTCACAGGCAGACAGTGTTTGTTGGTAATGAGGATCACCCTGTGGCTAAACACACCTTGGGGCACGGCCAGCACATCTTGGCGCAGTGTTACACAGTCCGGGTTATCTGGATACTTCCCACTGACACCAACCTTTCAGAACTCCGGAGATGGGAACTTGCCCTTCAGCTTATTCTCTCCTCCCATTGCCCACCTGGTCTCAACCTCCGCTAAGTCCAAATTCCCGCCCACCATCTTTAGCATCTTTGCCTCAGTTCTGTGGACAGAGCCTTTGCCTCAAGTGGTATCTCTGTCCAACTTCTTTGCTTTTTACAAATGTCTGTCTAGGTGTGTTTGTGTTGGGACATGTGTGAGGGTGTGTATTTGTTTACCTTCCTTTTTTCCCCTAAGGTAAGTCCTTCCACTCCTGGGATTGGAATTATTCCTTTTCCACTTCGTTAAAACCTATATCCTTCCCTTTCTCCTCCCCTTTTTTCCTCTTTTCCTGAAGAAGCTGCCAGTGGTGGCGAAAGCTTGTATGTGTGTGAGTGTGATTTTTATTTTTGTGTCTATCGACGGGCTGGTCCTTTTGGGTAAGTCATCCGTTTTCTATTTTTTATATTTGTTTAAATATGGAGTTAAATGTATAAAAGAGTGGTTTATTCTACAAAGTACATAGATGAGTGAGAAATGACAAATTCATTTAGTAGTTAATTAATGACTAAAAGTACTTAGAGGCACAGCTATTGCTAGACCTCATTGTTTCAAGACTTTCATATTTTGAACCTGAAAGGAAGATTTAATAGTTGAATTTCACTCTTCATAAATAAGAACTGTCAACTTGAAATTCATTAACTGGTGAATTACTAAGCATCTAAAAATGTAACCATCACACTGCTTATGTTGAAAATTATTCAAATCAGGGTCACGCAGACATGAGAGTTAAGTTGATAATCCAGCTGCAAACTTAAGAAGTGTATCACTAGTCACTACACCACAAAGTCTATGTAGTCACATGCATATAAGGTGTTTCTAAGGATCAGTGAGACATGCAGTGAAAGAGGAGGCCTGTTAAATTAACTAAAGCCTTTAATACCATTTTGTCAACTCACAACCAAACTGTCGACTTTCAGCCTAATGTAGGTCTTGTGCTAACCTGTCAGATCACAATCTAAATTCCAAACAGTTACACAGATTGGGAAATACAGACTAGAAAATTATCTGTTTTGCTATCTTACTTTTGAAGCAAGTATAAGTAAAACAAAACATCAAATACATTATGGGACAAAACAGATCTTCATTAAAGATAGGTTTAGTTGACCTGTCCCTAAATGATGCACTGTTGCACAAACTGCCAGTGGAAACAAATCATCTAGATACTAAACTAACACTTCAGATGTATAGAAAACAAGGTGATTTACCATTACTTAAACACCACAACACAAATAATGCTTGCACAAAGTTACATACTTACTTTTCTGAATATGTCTGTCCTAGAACCCACACAATACGAAGTGCCACTTGTCGAACAATTTCATAGTCATCTTTAAGAGCCAAGCACACTTCTGAGTATACAGAAGGATCTAATTTCAGGCCACGCTCATGCAATCTCAGCTGCAAATAAAATAAAAAACATACTTTTTTAAAACGCTGAATGTCTCAGTATATAACTTTCATATGAACAAAATATCATTTTCATTGTAACAAACCTACTAAATTTAACAAGTATCAACATTATCACATGGTTAAATAACTACACGGGTATACCTCTAATAAATATCAGAATTAGTGAAATATACCTTATCGAGAAAAATGAAAAGACAATTTTAAATCTAGTATAAAGAGTAGTAATGAATATTATAGAAGGAGACTTTCCTGCTGGGAAAAATATGTATAAAAATAAAGATTGTTTGACTTACCCAAAGCACAGGTTCATCGATAGACACAAATGAAATCAAACACAAACAAACATTCAAGCTTTCGCAACTGTTGGTTGCTTCGTCAGGAAAAGAGGAAGGAAGGAGGGGAAAAAAGGAAAGGATGCGAGTTTTAAGGGAGTGGATGAGGTGTATTCCAATCCCAGAAGTGGAAGATCTTACCTTACAGGAAAAAAAAGGAAGGTAAACAAATACACGCACACCCACACATTGTGTGTGTGTATATATGTGTGTGTGTGTGTGTGTGTGTGTGTGTGTGTGTGTATTTGTTTACCTTCCTTTTCCCCCCCTAAGATAAGTCCTTCCACTCCCGGGATTGGAATGACGCCTCATCCACTCCCTCAAAACCCACATCCTTTCCTTTTCCCCCCTCCTTCCTTCCTCTTTTCCTGACGAAGCAACCAACAGTTGGGAAAGCTTGAATGTTTGTTTGTGTGTGCTTTCATTTGTGTTATTTGTGTCTATCGGCGAGCCTGTGGTTTCGGTAACTCAAACAATCTTTATTTTTATACATAAAGAGTAGTAAACACAACACATTAGTATTAGGTGTAGAAATATATTCCCCTAAGGATTGTTTTAAAATGGTTTAGGATTGTTCAACATAATATTACTAATACAAGGCTACCACAGATTACTCATCTTCAAAGTTCTGTATTTCCCAAAGTATTATACTTATAAATAAAATTGCTGTATAAATGGAACTATAAACTCACTCACTCTGATTTTTTGCAATCTGAAAAAGTTTTACAAGTTCCTGTATGCTTATACAACATATATCCAAGTGGCATTCAAGTTCATACTATATCTTACAAAGCAACATCATGCCAATGGCCATTACAGCAACATGGTGGGTTCTTTAAGCTGTTCCAGTATTATGGGCAGTGGGGGTATAGAACAGTTCCTGACGTACCCAAAATGAAAAAAAAGTCACATGACATCAGATAAGGCAACAGATCCACAATACTTTCACAATTACAGAACCACAATCCAAAAGTCCATTTTTAACACAGTGATGCTCCAATAAGAGGTTGCCCCCCACATTGTTGGAAGATGAAATTTTCAGAATCAGCAGTCAGTTGTGGAAAGAACCACAACTCTGACGTATCAAGCTAAGAAGTACTTGACAATCTTTTTCACATAAGACAAATGGTCCATATAGCTTTGTGACATAGCTCAGAAAGCATTAACTATTGAAGAATTTTATTCTTGTGCCATGCTGATATGAGGATTTTCAATGTCCCGCATTGTAATGATTAAACGGAAGAATGGCTGGGAAGTGGGGATAATATTTTTCACATACTTGCAGCATTATAATGAAAAACTCTTGAATGGATGTAGATAGTACAATCTGAAATGTAACTTCAATGGCCACCAGCGAGGCATCCCCACCACTGACAACTGCCACAGTTCACTCTGTGGAGAATGCTACTGGGGCCACAGCGGAAAATGGACATTGGCCACTGACGGTGGCGAGACCTCCCTCCGCCGGCTGGCTAACGACTGCAGTACTGAAACAGATAGAGAACCCACCCAGGTGGCACTGCAAGAAGAGGAGGAGGGAGGGGTTTCAGGCAAGGGAGAAGGATAGACCCTCAGCTGGCCACAGTGGTGGGTGAAGGTACCGATCAACAATTGACCTCACAAAGACGATGGCCGCACCCTCAAAGAACAATGGCTGGAACCCAGCAAGGATGGCAGCCATAGCCCCAGGTCCAGACAGCTGAACCTGAGGTAAAGCGAGAAGAAGAAATACGACCAAAAGCCAATAGCTGTCCAAGAAGAGCCCCGCAAATAAGACACGGAGTCGCTACTGTGGGGACCATGGAGAGGGAGAAGAGTGAGGAGCCGCTTGTTAAGGAGAGCGTCCTGCTATTAGGCGAGCTATGTATCCGTCAATGTCGGGCCAATATACGTGCTGACAGATGAGCACCTTCGTGCGGGACAGCCCCAGTGGTCCCGATGCAAAAGATAAAAAAATCTGAAGGTGCAATGAGACTGAAACCACTTGGTGGGAGCCATCTTCCATGGACAGAAGTAGACTTCCGTCATAGATGCTAAGGCAGTGGAGAATTGCAAAACAATTGCGGAGCGGGTTAGAGGCCCGGTCCAGAGGACACTGATCCGCTCTGACTCTGCATCCGGAGGATAGGATCAGCAGCTGTGGCCTCCGCTACCCAAGAGCTATTGATACGAAAATTCACAACCACCTGTGCAGCGGGCCACATACACGACAAATCACAAAAGTTCTTCCACATCAAAGACCGTGTCAGGGCCCATTGAGAGGCGAGAGCATGCATCAATATTGGCACGATGCACCATCGACTGATACTGTATCTCATAATGAAAACGTGAAATGTATATGACCCAGCGTTGGAGACTATTGGCCACCTTTTTTAGGCAGCACCGCTGCTGGGTGAAACAAAAACACTAGTGGGCAGTGGTCCATATATAGAGAGAACTTAGAACCATATAGATAAACATAAAACTTCTTGAGAGCAAAAAGAATGGCTACGGCCTCTTTTTTCACCTGGGAATATCGGTGTTGAACCTCCATTAGCATCTTAGATGCAAACTCTAAAGGTTTCTTGGCCCCATCGGACAAATGATGTGCAAATATTGGAGTTGTGCCACCGTGGCCATCAGTGGGAGGAAGCGTTGATAATAGGCAACCTCAATTAGAAACACCTGAAATTCCTGAACATATGAAGGACGGAGAAGGTCCGAGAGTGCATGTACATGATTGGCCACAGGAAACACCCCTGACCTTGAAACCTCACAGCCCAAGTACTCAATAGAAGGTTGGAAGAAAGATGATCTTTGGAAATTAGTCCAGAGGCTGGCTGCCACCAAGATGGAAAACAGTGAGAAGAGGTTGGCGAGATGGTCAGCTGCTGTGGATCCCATCACAACAATATTGTTCATATAATGTATGCAATGGAGTACTGGTACCAGCAGCTGCTGCAAAAACAGTTGAAATATGGTGGGGTACTGCCCACCCCGAACGGCAACAGTTGCTACTGGAAAAGGCCGAAGGGGATAGCGACCACCAGTGCTCATGTAGTCTAGTCATCCTAAGGCAACTCTTGATACACCTCCGCAAGATCAGTCGTTGAAAAATACTGGCCCCCCAACAACCAGTCTAACAAATCCGCAGGGCGAGGCATCAGAAAGGAATCAATGATGGAATGAGAATTCACCGTCTTCTTTAAGTCATCACAAAAGCGAAGGGCCCCCATGGGCTTTCGCACGATAACTGGAGGTGAGGGCTACTCACTAGCCATAACAGGAAGCAGAATACCAGCAGCTGTCCGGCGATGTAATGCAGCCCCTCTGAGGAATGGAGCAAGCCTGACAAAAGACAGGGGCGAGCAGTGGGTTTCAGCGTAATGGAGGCCTGAAAGTTGTTCCCACACCCGAGACCTGGCACAAATAAACACGCAAATTTCTGAGAGGCCCCTCATACAGAATATGATTGGAAACCAAACAGATATTAATAATAAAGTCAAAGGTACAGAAAGTGTCAAAGCCAAAAATATTCATAGCTGTCACACTTTTAATGACCACAAATGGCACCAAGCAATGAACATTCTGATAAGTGACCTCAGCCATGAACAAACCCAAAAGTGGAATAGCGTGGCCTCCATAGCTGCCAATTGGTGGGGTGCCAGACAACATGAGAGAGCCGAATGATCCATAAGTATCCGAGTTTAAAAGACACCATGGCACTGGATAAACGCAATGCACAGTCATACTGTAGAAAGTATGTCTGCCTAGGTTTGTTTGCGTCTGTGTAAATGTGTGGGTGGGTGTGTATTTGTTTACATTCCTTTTCTTCCCCCAAGGTAAGTCTTTCCTCTACCGGGATTGGAATGGCTCCTTACCCCTCCCTTAAAACCCTCACCATTTCCTTTTCCCTCTCCTTCCCTTCTGCCTAAAGAAGCAACTGGGTTGCGAAAGCTTGCGTGTGTGTGTTTTTTTATTTATATGTGCTACTATCACTACCTGTGCTTCTTCATCTGGTGAGTAATCTTCATCTATATATTTCCTGCTAGGAATTTTTTGTCTATAATATACATATTAAATTTTGTTTACAATACATAAAAGTATTTTTTCTTTATTTATTTTCTTTTTTGTGTGTGTCCCTGTGTGAGAGAGAGAGAGAGAGAGAGAGAGAGAGAGAGAGAGAGAGAGAGAGAGAGAGAGACCAACAGACACAGAGTTACTGTAACAAAGGCCTTTTCAGGTGCTAGTACGATAAAAACTTCCACGAGGATTCTAATTTACCACCCTCTCAATTTTACAGGATCTCTCTTATACACATTTGATGATTAAAATGAACTTAAAGAAAAAACAGCATCTGCTCACCATAGTATTGAAGGCAGCACTGCGAACACGGGCTTCTTCACAATGTGTGTAGTCCCCAACAAGCCTCAAGAGTGGTTGTGTAGTTGCAGCATCAGAACTTATAGAAACTAATTCACCCATCAGCTCCAAACATTTGCATTTTACAGAGTGGCTGGTGTCTGAAAGATACTGCAAATATATGAAAGGTAAAGGCACTTTAGGTATACAGTGAACAGTAGGTAGTTTTACTAATTAGCTGTAAATGGTAAATTAAAGAGGGTAAGAAATGAAACTAACTAGATATTACTGCTTGTCTTGCTTGATCAGATAAAAATGGTATGAATTTGCTTTTTCACAAATTTGTAAAGATTCACTAACACACTATCAATTTCTTACCAGCTCAGCTATCCAGTCATGTCTCCAGCCTCACAGCTTCAATTATGCCAACACATTTCTCTCAGTTTCTTGAACTTACAGAAGCAGTAGGATAGTCTTAGAAGACAGGGTATCATTAAATATGGTTTATCTGATACCCAGGGGAGTAAATTTAGGACTACACAGTTAGGTAGGCACTGCACGATGAAAACATACTCTATGTAATGTTTCCACACTGATGTGGGTTCATGTGGAATGTGTATAACCAACTCTTTTGGAAAAATCTAATAATGGAAAGTCCACATTCGAATTCACAATATAGTAATAGGACAGTCTAAAACTCACCGTAAAGATGTGATCACGAGCCATGACAGGCACACAAAAAAGACACATACATAAAATACTTTCAGCTATCATCCATGGTCTTCTTCAGAATTAGCAACATTTACACAATCACACAGGCACACAATACAGTTACAGAACCGTCAGCTATGCCCGCCACACTTCGAATCACACTCTGCGGTGTGGAGACAGGAGAGGGGAGGGGGGGGGGTAGGAAGGTTGTGTCACAGTGGTAGGGATGGATATAGCACAGCCTTCCAGAATATGTGCGTATTAGATGTGAGGAACGAGATGCACAACACTCAAAATAGGAGAGGTTTAGGAGAGAGGTGGGAACTGAAAGGGGTGTGGAAAATGGAAGTTATCTTAAGTTGAGGCCTGGATAATTTCGGAATCAGAGAATGTACTCCCATCTTGCAGTTCAGAAAAGCAGTGTTTTTAGCAAAAATCTAAAAATAAATACGGACTCACAGGACCAACTTGTTAAAAAAAAAGGGGGGGGGGGACCTAAAGAACTTTTAAGGGACAAACAGGGATACAAAATATGAGATATCGATAAATTTCTTTTTAATGAACAACCCTACCCAATGATCCATTTTTCTTTATTTAATAAAGAAGTCTTGATTATAATTTAATTTCTTTTCTGCTAATGTGTTTTGCCCTTTAGAGGCATCTTCAGAATGATATACATACAAAGCTTAGTTGGCTTGAATATTTTGATGTCATAGTTTTGATGTATACACATCAGCAGACACAGACCTATTGTTCTGAAGATGACCAAAAAGGATGAGATGAGTTAGCAGTATATAAATAAAGTGCAATTAAGGCTGATTTTAATTAGCCCCATTATCACAGCAAATAGGTGAACATTACAATTTGTTTGTATTGTGCTTAATAAACCCCGCAAACACCAACTTAACAACTGTGGTTCGCCATTTCAGCACTACCGTACTCAAGTATAACCTTGTTGCGTGCAAGTGTTGCCATTTTAATGCGAATCTTCCATTATATTGTGACGTATCTTATTGATTCCATTTTTGGTATGGCTATGGGCAGAATAGTTTATAAACATTGAAACATCAGCAGTTTTAAGGGTTTGCATGTAGTGTAAGAATTCTTGGGGGGGGGGGGGGGATGTTTTGAAATCTACAGTACCGTATTTCACATTGTCTGTGATCTTTACACATTATATATATATATATATATATATATATATATATATATATATATATATATATATATATATATATATATTTGTGTTTGTTTGTTTGTGTTTGTGTGTGATTTTATTTATTTTATTTGTTTCTATCGACGAGCCGATATATATATATATATATATATGAATGTTTGTCTGTATGTCCTCTATGTGTTCATAAACCATTCATTCAATTGCAATGAAACTTTGGTGAACTGTTCACCATATGGTCACGAAGGTTCTTCATCCCAAAACAAACGAGCACGACACAGCACAGGAGATATGGCGTCATAAATAATGAGAGCCCCACCACATGAGAATACCCAGATTTATGCATCAATTATTGGAAAACGGGAGTAGTTAGGGACCTGCAACAAAGTTTGCACGTAATTTCGGACGTTTATGAAGCGTTTTGCAACGGGTGCTTAGTGTGTCCCATTTCACTTGTTGGTAATGACTTTCTAAATGGGTCTAGTTTTCCTTGTTGACAACACCACACAAATGAGATGTTTCTGCTCTGAACACCTATCTATAACACTAAGCCCCCAACTTTGGGTTGTTCTTTGTACTACAACAGATCCTCCCCTAACAGTATCTCAATATACAGTGTCAATGCTATTTGGAATTAAGAGCTCAAGGGCCTGTGTATGAGACCTGCATGTTCCATATAAATAAATGTCAAACACTCACAAACATATTTGCTCATTTCCAGCATCCTTGAGGCTAGGTCAGAAACTTGGCAGCTTGATCAATATATATGTTGTCAGTCGAAGTTGCACATAAGTATTTTATTTATTTTAATATAGATAACTGGTTTCAGACATTACAACCATTTGGTTAGTCATGTATAATCAGCTATCCATGCAGTTAAATCATGTAACCAGTTGTATGTGTGTTGTTAAAGGCTATTTACGGGATTGTTTGAAAATAGATGTAATGTCCAAAATCAGTCACCTCCAATGTGCTGACTGAACTAAGCTTCTTCCAGTACTATGGTTAAGTACCCATAGGTCTTAGAGTATGCCTTTCAGAATCCACATTTTCTAGACTTTTTTGGTTCTTTTGGTCCATAGTACCTCCTTCCAAAATACAGAAAGGTAAAAGGTTGTAGTAGAAGATAGTTGTGTTACAGTATCAGACTCTAAAGCAACAGAGACTCAAGACATATGTGTCCAATGTGGAATGAAACATTTTGTTTCACATATACAATGTTTCCCCTTTCAGTTTTAGAGAGTATTAATTTCTCTTAAAGTCCAACTAGAAGTTAAGCATTCAACACAAAATGAGTTTGTTGGTAGTGAAGCCAATGGGTAACTAATAGGTGCACACACCCACCATGAGTCTGAGCATGTGTTTTTGTTTGTTAGTGGTCCATCATTCTTCTGACTACATATGTTCAACAACTAATCCCAAATCCCTAAATTATTAAAATAAAAATGGCATATATACTTCTTATTATATGGAAAGAAATACTGTTGTTGATGGCTGCTAATGATGAGTCTTCAAGATACCTTTAACTGTACACTGGTGACAGAACACCGATTTCCATTATGAGTATATAAAACACCACCAACATGTGTGGTGTATCTAGATGTTGCTATGTATGAACTACATGAGTGCATGAAGTTCTGCTGTGAGTCTGTGTTCTACTGGGAAGGTCCACAGTGGTGATGACTAATTTACTGAAGTCAGACTGATAGAATTCAAGCATTAAAATCTGAAAAAAGTGATGGATACATAGGGCACCAAGTTTTTCTGTGACAGGTTTCAAGTGTAATCCTACTGGAAACATAGTTCTACTGATTCGTTGAAAATAGACAGGAACTTGGAACTTCAAAATGTATAATCTATGTAGGGAACATCTGCACATATTTTTCACAAAATTTGTGCTTTATTTATTTATTTATTTATTTATTTTTTGTGGATTTTCCTAAACAAAAAATTTAAATTGTAAATTTTTAGACCACAGGTTTCCAAACATTTTGTTAAGTTATTTTCTTTGAATTTTTTTTTTTTTTTTTTTTTTTGAATTTTTTTCTATGGAAACACCCTAGTATTAGATGACTTTTCAGAAGAGATTTAACTAATCATAATGTGAATACTATTGCCACTATTACAATAAAACATAATATTAAAGATACTTTGTCATAGATGTGCACAAAATAAATATCATGGTTTGTATGAATAAGAAAGTGCACATGGGGAAGATTCTCAGAGTAAGTTCTCTAGTTCGTATGAATAAAAACTTCGAAGCATATGCTCGGAACAGAAAGCTCATTCCTGCTAGCTCTCCTCCTTCTTGAATAACTCCTCGGTGTGTCAAATACAGCACAGAATATCATATTTCTTCAAAGTAGCCCAATTAGGCAAATTGTTCAGTGTACAAATATGGAGTAGGCATCTACAAGTTCAGTAAAAACTATATTTTGTTTAGACGTTAGTTTGTTGTGCAGTAGCAGATTATTAAGTCTAATAATGGACTTTTCAAGAAAATGTATTTTTCTGACTACCTATATTACAAAATTTTTGTCATACGAGAAACTTTTTAGTGATTGAACTCAGGTTAGCACTGTGAATGAAATTTTAAGAATGTATCACATTTTCATGTTTCAATATGGAACTCTGTCAGAGTTTTTTAGCATGAGATACTTTTTGTTAAATATGTTCATAAGCATGATAGGCCATGCGATTTTGTTAAGAGAAACAGACCGCTAAGTATGTAATTAACCCTTTCATTCCTAGTGTTGTTCCTGGACAACAACATATTAAAAGCTGTTTCATACTGTATTTTGTGTATCAGTCTTTAAAGTCGCATGGTGGTTTATGAACAACATGCTTCTAGTATGACATTTTGCCACTTGGTATAGTGTGTAGCCATTTCTGAGGCATTAATTTATCTGTCTTGGAGGTTGTGTTACGTTGCCGCCTGTACGTGGCTGTGAGTGTGGGTGCGGTTCATGTTATTTTATTTCAGCAATGAATTGTATTGTCTTTGTGCCTTTGGCGAAGATTATGAAGCATTTTTGATCTGGCACTGTTATCTATCAACAAAATAACGTCCTAAGTAATAAAATACCAAGATAATATAGTGAGGACAATTTACAACTCACCGCAAAGACGTGGCGACGAGCTGCAACAGGCACATACAAAAGACACACACACATACAACACATTCAGCTATCGGCCATGGCCTTCTTCAGAAAATAGAACACTCACGCAATCACACAGTCACACAACACAGTCATACAATCATCACCTCAGACTGCCGCACTTTGAATCGAAGTGCGGTGAGTTGTAAACTGTACTCACTATATTATTAATTCCAACCTGGACTTTCCATTATTATAAAATACCAAGATACAAACGCCTGTGTTGTGCATGAAATACATGACAAAAAAAAAATTCAATCAAAAATTTTAAAGCACATATTTTGTTGTTAAGTGCTCTGTATTAATACAGAAAACATTGAATTTTAATTTTCCTAAAGCTGAATTCATAATGTGGGTAAGATAGGGTTAACCCATTATTAATTTTTCTGTTGTGCCTAGTTACTTCTAACATAACAGAAATTAAGTTTAGAAAGTCAGAAAATGTGTTTTAAATAGGTCAACTGGTTTGAGGAGAATTAACAGGCATACATCACAGTCAGACAACCATCATCTCCGGCTGCTGCACTCCTTTTTGGAGTGCGGTAGCCAGAGATGACAGTTGTTTGACTGAAGAAGGCCATGGCTGATAGCTTAGGTGTTGTTTGTGTGTGTCTTTTTTATGTGCCTGTCGCAGTTCATTGTTATGTCTTTGCAGTGAGTTGTAAACTGTCCTCATTATATTACATAAGAAAAAGACACATTTAGAGAACATATCCTGTTCAATTTCACAATGAATTTTCACACCATGTGCAAGGCACACCTTTATTATTAAACATAAGGCATACAAGGTATGTTAAGCACTAATAACACAATGTAAAATATTAGTACCTGTTTTATAAAGGAGACAAGCCTGTGATGTATTGTGACATTATCTGGTAATAGTTTTCCAAGTTTCAAAAGTGATGATATGCCTTGTGATATAACTTTATGTGATTCCTCATTCTTCATAGCTTGCATTACTTCTTCAATAATAACCTGCAAACAGAAGTATTTTATTGGTCTGATTCAGATGGAAATTGTAGCTTGCAATATGCAAAAAAAGTTTCGCCCATTATAACAAAATTTCCACTTACTCTAGCTTATCTTGACTGTAACCTTCTTATAAAAATAAACTGTAAATTATTCAGTATAATAATTTATGTGGAACCACTTTCAATCAGTTTTTGAGAAGCAATATGTGCTTCTGAGGACAGAGGAGGTGTAGGAGAATGGTCATAATAAATCTGCAGCCAGCAACACTGACAACCAAAGCTTGGTGTTGAACCAACTTCAGTCATGGACATCTCAACTGCATAATCAAGTCTATGAACATTCATGATCAGCCCTCAACAAGAAGTAAATCAAGATCAGTATTTTCTTCATATTTTCTTGAAAAAGTCTTCCCATTTCATTTTTGTGGTGTGGTACAACAACTGTGTGAAATCAAAATTCTTGAATAAAATGTGTTTTTGCCCAGCTAGGGCATCTTCAGACATCTTGCCTGATGTTCCTGCAGCACGGAGTAAGTCTTCAACTTATTTACATTACATGTGTCAGTACTGGTACCATGCCATGTAAAGACCTAATCTATGCTACAGGAACATAAGGCAAGATATCTGAAGATGCCCTAACCAGTCGAAACATGTCAAATGTAAACGAAAACAGATTTTTGCAACCAAGACAGCCTTTTATTCAAGAATTTACATTACTGAATTCAAAATATTCAAACAACTCAACTGTTACAGAGTTTTTAAATAAATTCAGTGGTAAGGTTGAAAATTTGTGCTGGAAAGGGATTTGAAACTGGATTTTGTATTCAAAAGGCACTTTTGAAATTAAAAGTTATCTAAGATTCTTAGTATTTTTTGTCTGCTTTAGATTTATACAGCTAAGAGAAACAACTCGAACAAACTTATTTAAGCACTATTACTCACCGGTACATCTGCACCTGACTCTTTCCCAATATCCCCAAGCAAAGATAAAACTTTAGCTCTCACTACAGATTCTTGCTCTCTCTGAAAATGCTCAGCTAGCTTCTTTATTGTTTCTGGTAAATCTCTCTCCTGTAATGAAAAAGGATAAATTTGTTCTTACTTCCAGTTCCTTGGCCATATTTTACAAAGAGAAGGGTGCAATTTAGAAAAGACTAACTTACAAGGAAGGCTTAAATGACAAAGAAGAGTAGCAAGAAGATGTTTAGATTAACTCTTTTAGGGTTGGTGGTACGTTTTCTGTACCATCATTCCGCCTCACATAAATGCATGGTTGTACAGAAAACGTGCCAATTAATCACGAATCTCCAACTCATCCAGCATGAAGGTTCATTTTATAAACCACACACTGTCTGTAAGGTATTAGTTTGAACAATGACAAAGGAGTCAGAAGTAGTATTGTTCACCTGTGCGATTGTTATTTCCCACAATGTGTGAAGTGTTGCTGGTTTTTTCCCTTTCTGCAATCAAGTGCACATTGTGTCCATCTTTATGTGATATGTTGTTCATTCATCTCTTTTATAAAGGTACAATAATGATGTATATACATTTGGAATCACTGTAAGCTTCACACTTCTTGGATTTATTCTACAGAAAACGAATAATTAATGTGTAACTCTAAAGTTCAAAATTTGTATCATCATGCAACAAAGGTCTTCCATGTAATTTGAAATGTTATCTTCCATTTCAGTTTATAATGAAACACTTTACCCCACAAACCACAGACAATGCCAAGGTGGGGTGGTTTGCATGCCTCAACAATACAGATAGGTGCAACCCCACAGCAGAAGGGGATTTGTGGAGAGGCCAGACAAATGTGTGGTTCCTGAAGGAGAGCAGCAGCCTTTTCAGCAGTTACAAGGGCAACAGTCTGGATGATTGACTGAGTTGACCTTGTAACATCAGCTAACATGGCTTTGCCATGCAGTTACTGCAAATGGCTGAAAGCAAGTGGAAACTACATTCGTTACTTTTCCTGAGGATATGCAGCTCTACTGTATGAATATATGATGATGGCGTCTTCTTGGGTATAATATTCTGGAGGTAAGTAGGCCCCCTATTTGGATCTCCAGGCGGGGACTACTCAGGAGGATTTCGTCATCAAGAAAAACAAAACAGGCATTCTTTGAATTGGAGCACGGAATGTTCTAACCCTTAATCGTGTAGGTAAGTTAAAAAATTTGAAAAGAGAAATGGATAGGTTAAAGTTAGATATGCTAGGGATTAATGAAGTTCGGTGGCAGGATGAACAGGATTTCTGGTCATGTGAGTACAGGCTTATAAACATGAAATCAGTTGGTGGTAATGCAGGAGTGGGTCTGTTAATGAATAAGAAAATATGAATGCAGGTAAGTTACTATGAACAGCATAGTGAACGTATTATGATAGCAAAGATAGACAAACGTATTATGATAGCAAAGATAGACACAGAACCAACACCGACCACGGTAGTATAAGCTTATATGCCAACTAGCTCTGCGGATGATGAAGAGATCAAAGAAATATATGAGGAGATAAAAGAAATTATTCAGAAAATTAAGGGAGACAAAAACTTGATTGTGACGGGGGACTGGAACTTGGTAGTAGGAAAATGAAGAAAAGGAAATGTGGTAGGTAATATAGACTGGGGAAAAGAAATGAAAGAGGAAATCGCTTAGTAGAATTTTGTACAGATCACAATTTAATGATCACCAACACCTGGTTTAACCCTCTACAGGCCGGGTCATTATTTGTGACTTAAAAGGCCATGTGCGGTCATGGTGACCGCACTATCTTATTGCTACTTTAAATGTTTCAACACTTCTTGAAAGTGTTGCCAATAAAAAATGAAAATGAAAGATAACTTGAGAATACCTTTTTATTAGGGATGGTTCGAACCCCAATTTTACCGAATCGAATAGGAATATTGAATTTAAATAAAACATGTGGCTAATTCCGAACTCAAATTGAATCTTCCGAATCTCAAACCCAAATAGTCTGTTAAATGAAGTGCATGTATTTAAAAAGTATTACTACTGTATCACAGCCAGTGATGAAGATAAAGCCTTCTGGGTTGGATACCAAATTACAACATTAACAGTAAAATTTAAGAAATTAAAATTTCATTTCAAATCTTAAGGATGTTTTAATACCTCCTAACCTTAAAAGAAATTTTTATGAAACTTTTTGAGATACGTGTTGTTTAGATGCTCTAAAAGATAATAAGAAACTTTCTTCACTCTATTACAAACGGTTTCATTTTGATGAAAAAATATAAAAAATTGCAGAATGAAGTCCTAAAAAGGAGAGGATTACATATTCCCCCCCACCCACCCACCATCAAAGGAGAAGAGTAAAAAATAATACCTGAAGAGGTGAGTGGATATTCTAGAAGTTAAAGACATAGATTCTTAAAAAGGGGGTGTGTAAATGTTAAATTAATTTTATAGTGACATATCAGTCATTCCATACGTAACAGACAGAACAATCTGACACAAAGAAATCCGCATTTATTTAACAGTTGCACATTCCGGAGGTTAATCAAGGGTATTGTGTGGATTTATTTATTCTTTCAAACATTTAAGATCATGTAACTTGTCTGCACAGAATTTATATTCGTATAAGATTTAAAAATCAGTACTAGAAGTCAGTTGCTGTGCTTCATTTCTAACTATTCCCGTTCAGCATAAGAATAATACAAATGTAAATATTAACGTGATACGCATATTCTCTCGTTGTCTTTCGGGTTTGTTAGTTGGACAGAATTTAAATGCAGTAACAGCTAACATGGAAGATTACATGGTGTAATGTTTACATTTGTATTATTCTTATGGCAAAGAGAGTGACAACACATGCTTGCCAATCGGCTTTGCGTAGTAGCTTTTAGATAAGACTTCATATGTGCAGCTCTTGATTGAAACTAAATGCGGAAATATAAAACAATTTTATTAGACTTACAATATAAATTTTACAACACGTTTATAATAAAATTAGATACCAGTACGGTAATTATGAATCACTACTATTTGATTCCTTGTTACACAGTTCCTTCATACTACAGAATATCATCCCTCATACAATCTAGTGGATTCGATATCCAACATTTTTAAATGCCTGTTACGCAATCTGATTATGAACCCACTTCCATATATGCACTTCCACTGGCACACTTGCTCGTTTTACACGTCCATTGGCATCAGTTGTCTGTCGCTTTTCAAAAGGCAGTAGGTGTACCTGTGTTTTAAACTTGACTTTGAATGATATATTGAAATAGACATCAAGTGATTGCCAAAATGAAGTCATCCCTGGACAATTAGAATTTATCAACATAATAAATAACTTTCTTCTTTAAATCCTAGTGCTCCACATATCCCAGAACTTTACAAAATTAGACGAAACAAGACGTGAAATCAGAATGAGGCAACTCGTGCAAGAATTACATGAAGAAATTTACTTTGATGCCACTTATATTATTTGAAAAGCCGCTACATTTTATGTTCAGCAATACTAAAGTTCTATTTCGTTCATTGGATGGTGCATTAAAATTCAATAGCCTAAAATAAAAAGGAAATTAGACCCGCATTCTTTTTATTTATTTATTTTTTACGAGCACGAAAGTTTTAGCACAAATATTTACATTTGTGCTTGCTAAACAAGCCTGTGTAGCACTGCCATTATTATTATTATTTATTTATTTCACTTTTCATTCCTTCCCCTGATGAGAGAAGATGGTTTGCTGATGCCCTTTTCAGCCATTTTGGAGTTGGTTACATCATTTATTTACATATTTGATTTTGCACATTTGCAAGTGCATTCATCTCTTCATATGTAGTGATGCATATAAAGTAATGAAAATTTACATTAATAAAATTTACAATTTTTAAAAAAAGAAGAAGAAGATAGATGTATAAAAGTTCTCTCTTTTTATATAATGTTCACTATATGCTATAAGCTGTAAAATGTGTGATATAGACTACACGTTATTGGTAGTTTGTATGTTTATATATTTGTGTTATCTTATTGTTCTCATTGGTCCTACACGCATAAATATTAAAAGAACAAAGGATATATGTATTTTCTCCCGTTTGCTGTTTTTTTTTTTTTTTTTTTTTTTTTTTTTTTTTTTTAATTCTAATGTGTGGTCTGGTTGGTTTGGTAGTGTGTGATTATTACTAATTGTAACGTTTGGAGGGTATGGCAGTTGTTCAGGAATGTTCTGTCGTTGCGTATGCATGTGTGCTGTGTTTGCACACTTGTGATTTGGTCTGTTGTTTATAGTAGTGGTCTTTCATCTAGGTGTGGGTGTTGTGCATAGCACTGCCAAAGACAGCACTGCTTATATTGGACAGGAAAAGTTACTTGTGGCGGCTCCCAGCGCCATTTATCAGAACTATTCAAAGTGATGTCGTTTCGTTTTATGACATCACTTCTTTCAGCAGAACTATGGAAAATAAAGTAAATACACAAACAAAAGCGCACTGTTGTGCAAAGTAAGCTACAACATTTGTAACTGAAGGTTTTCCTATAACACTTTGGAGTCGGGATTCGATAGTATTCAGCTATTATGCACTAAATCTTGAATCCGAAGCCAGTGTGCTAGATTCGCCGAATAATAGATTTTGCCAAACCACTCCGACACAATCCTACTTTTTATTTTATAAATCAAAAACAAACAGAAGGAATTATTCACAATAAGTTTCAGTATACATCTGTAATCAAGATTTTTTGAATAAGTCAACAAACTCCTTTGGAACATTTTTTAACATTTTTCCTAACTCAAGTGTCTTTTATACATAATAAATTCATGAAATAAAAAAGGTGTAGACTAGTCCAAATTAATTTGACACTGTATACACATGGTTTGGCTACATTCTACATATATAGGTTTTCAACACACACAACAAGCATGACTTTTTTCCAATTTTTCTTCACCTTGGGGTTTCTCTTCTGCAACTTTGAGAATTCTGCGAACAACTTCATGTAGTTCTCGTGGTATGTGGTGAAAGTATGCATGACACAACATATTTGGTCATGCAAGCTGTCCAGCAATTTTTTTCAGGAAATCAAACCTAAATAGTTTTTGCTTGTGAACTGTATTGTAAATGACTAAGGCACAGTACAATTGTGGCGCATACTCAAAATGAGACTCACTGCTTTAGATTTTTTTGGTACATATTGTCGCGTTGCAATGGAAGCAGGCTTGACTTCGAAGGCAACTGAACACAGCACTTATACTCAAAACACGGTTATTACAAACTCGACATACACGCAGCACTGACTGCCTCTCAGGCAGAGTGCTCTGCTATTTATACACAGACAGAATTTACCAGAAATTAGAAGAACAGTTAACATAAGAAACAAGTAGAATTTACAATCTATATCTATATATAAAAGGCTTGTGTGTGTACGTGCTGACAGACTTTTCTCCATGACCACATACTGCCACCCACTCGTGGTTGTGGTGGTAGATAACCCTTGGTCTAATTATGTTAGTAAGGGAGTTTGGTCGTGGTGTGTGGTAGTGGGTGACTGTGACGAGCAAAAATTCGCAAAATATGCAATAAATACTCTTAGGAAAAGCTATATACTCTGTGACTTATGAACTTTACGGTACGAGTCAAAATCCGTTTATTCTTTCAATCGTCAGACAATGCGTTCCTTGCAGACTTCAATAACGACGAGGAATATCAAATACGCAATTTTTAAATAGATCAAATATTTCCGTCAACCACACATTACCGACTATGAATACAGACACAAAACAAAGATAAAAATCCAGATAGACTCAAAGATAAAAATACTCGTGGAACATTGATCTCTGTCGTGGAAGCGTGGTGGAAACACAGACATACATTAATGAATGCCTGTGCCAGTAAGCTCACTGGTCTGTGCTAATCATTGATCTCTGATACATATAGCCGCGACACTCTCTGCTGTGAAAGGTGTTATCGTTTGACAGCTGGGTCAAGAAAAACTATGCGAAGTAGTCCTACTCATATCCCGGCGGCCTCCTGTGATAATGTTGGCAACAGATGTTGAATAACGAGAATCATGTGACATCGTCATAAGCCAATCGTGTGACACGGAAATATTTTGTCGTGAAATCAAGTATACAGCAGGAACAGCAGTATCTATCTACACTCTGTGTGGTTCGGTAATCTTTGCAACGATTTTATATCGTGTTATTGATGTTGCCAACATAAAAACAGGAGGCCGCCAGGATAGAACGTAAAATTTTACCGAATCAGATACATTTGTTGTTGTCACATCTCATCATGACAGGCACTTGCACGCGAAACCCTTTTGTATAGAGCCTCATGATTCACACAGTCTTACAATTCATTCCAAATTACTATTCAAGGAGATATTTGTGAAAACTGTTACAAATCAATATTCGCCCTTATCCAATATCGTTTTCAGAAATGTAATTTGCCAGCCGCTTTCGGCGCTGCTGTTGCAATGTGTAACTTTAAGAACACAACCTAACATTGAATTTACATTGTTCCGAAGCACAGACTTAAATTAATTTCACTCTTAGTATGAAAAACTTTATGAAAATTCATTGTTTTCGACAATGACTTCTACTTAAATTTGACATCTTGGCTAGGAGGACTGAGTTTATTGACAGAAAGATCCAACAAGGATTGAGTTTTTGCTGACCTACGTCCGGAACCCAACGAACCATGATATAAACAGGTCCTTCTTTAAGAACCGTTGCGAAGCACGGGCATATAAGCTAGTTGAACATAAGAAAGATGTAGAATGTTCTGGAATTGTTAATTACAGAGAAATAAATTTTCTGCTGGTGGGCGGGATTGAACCGGCGACCTTCTGCACCGCAGTCCATGACGCTATTCCCTACGCCACGCCGGCAGTTGGTGTTCGTCGTCTCTTGCGGCATTACTCCCTCTCCTGGAGAAACAGCAACCCACTGTTATGATCCCTGTGGAGCCAGCTCCAATGTCCTCGATCATGACCGTGTCATGGGTCCTCTGTATGACAGTTCAAGAGAATCCTTCCCTTCTCCGCGATTATCGACGACAGACGTTCCTGTCGTGGCTTCATCAGGTACATTACTGCCCTTAAATTCCTTGAACAAGAAGCCATTGTCGTCTACCTGCTCTTCAGGATCGTCGTAAGGTTTCATGCGCAGGACGTGAACAATGTCTCTTCGTTTTTGACGTTTCGACGACGGCTCATAATCCTCAACTTCGTATGTGACGTCTGACAGGCGGCGTATAACACGATAAGGACCAAAGTATCGCTTCAATAACTTTTCTGACAGTCCAACCTTCCGTACAGGGGTAAAAATCCATACCAGATCTCCTGGGCTGTACACAACAGGTCGGTGCTTGTCTTTATATCGCTGACGGTCCTTCTCCTGGGCGTCCAGTGTCCATATGCGAGCCAGCTGTCTTGCTTCTTCGACCATGGAGATGAGCTGTCTAACATAGTCATCCTGAGTGTCGTCCGGTTGTTACGGGAACAGCGTATCCATTGTCGTTTCAGCTTCACGGCCATGGAGCAGGAAAAACGGAGTGAAGCCTGTAGTGTCTTGTCTTGCGGTATTGTAAGCAAATGTTGCAACTGGCAGAATTGTATCCCAATCCTTCAGCTCAACATCGACAGCATGTCGGCTAACGTCTTGTTAAAACGTTCCGTAAGACCATTTGTCTGAGGATGGTATGCAGTTGTCACTCTGTGGACAACGTTGCACCGTGACATTACCTCTGATACTAGTTTTGACTGGAATACTTTTCCACGATCAGATATCATGACACATGGTGCTCCCTGCTTCAAAATAATGTCTTCTACAAGGAATTTTGCGATCTCTGGAGCTTCTGCGGTCGGCACAGGTTTGGTGACCGCGTAGCATATGAGGTAGTCAGTGCAGACTATTATCCAACGGTTACCGGTTGTCGACTTCAGGAACCTCCCTAAAGGATCGAACCCAACTCGGTGGAATGGAGCTGTTGCCGGCGGAATCGGTACGAGATGTCCTGGAGGTAATTGCGGCACATGCTTCCATCGCTGGCAATCTTTACAGTGACTCTCATAGTGCTTGACAGATTGGTAGAGGCACTTCTGCATTTGATTCTGTCTAGGGTCTTCACGAATCCCAGATGACCGGATATTGGAGCATCGTGGAAATATTTGAGAATAGCTGGCTGGAGATGAGCTGGAACAAAAAGTAGCCATTTGGGGCCCAGTGGATCGTAGTTACTCTTATAAAATGTTCCGTTTATAAGTTGGAACTCTCCATTGGTCTGTTCCCCTTTCTCCAAGGCCTCTATCGTTTTTAATAGTGCTGGATCTTCTCTCTATTCAGCTGTAATGTCATCTAATTCAGTGAGAACTGAAATTTCATTAATGCTGTTGTGTTCCACTAATGGATTCCTCGAAAGGCATTCGGCATCCTTGTGTTTGCGCCCGTTCTTGAATACCACTGTGACATCGTACTCTTGGCGTCTTAGTGCCCATCTTGCTAGTCGACCTGATAGATCCTTCAATCTAGTCAGCCAACACAAAGACTGGTGGTCTGTCACGACGGTAAATGGTTTGCCAAATAAATACGACCGGAACTTGTTGATAGCCCAGATAACTGCGAGACATTCTTTCTCAGTTGTAGAGTAGTTTATCTCGGACTTTGAGAGTACTCTTTACACAAAGGCTATCACTTTTTCAACACCTTCCTGAACTTGTACTAGCACTGCACCAATCCCATAACCACTGGCGTCTGTGTGAAGTTCCGTTTCTGCATTCTCATCGTACAAGGCTAGCACTGGTGCGGAAGTTAGAGCCTCCTTAAGTGCCCGGAAAACTCTTTCTTTTGTCTCATCCCAGTAAAATTTGGCGTATCCCTGCAGAAGTTCTTGTAATGGACGTGCCTTGTTACAAAATCCTTTTATGAAATGTCGGTAGTATGAGCACAGCCCGAGAAAACTTCTCACATCACGACATCACGAATGTCCTGAGGAGTTGGAAATTCTGTGACTGCCCTTACTTTATATGGATCAGGACGGACACCATCTCCGTTGACTAGGTGCCCCAGGTATTTTATCTCTTTGGCAACGAAGAAGCACTTCTTTGGATTGAGGCGGAGTCCTGCAGCCTGAACACAATTCAACACAGTTGGCAGGCGACTCTGATGTTCTTCAAACGTTTTCGAGAAAACTACAATGTCATTTAAATAGCAGACACACGTCGTCCACTTAAGGTGTCGAAGCAAGTTGTCCATCACGCGTTTGAATGTGGCTGGAGCATTACATAATCCAAATGTCACTACTATAAATTCATAGAGGCCGTCAGGTGTAATAAAAGCTGTCTTCTCCCTGTCAGCTTCGTCAACCTCGATTTGCCAGTAACCTGTCTGCATGTCCATGGTTGAGAAGTATGTAGCTCCTTTCAAGCAGACTAAGGTGTCATCAATACGCGGCAATGGGTAGACATCTTTCTTTGTGATTCTGTTCAGCCTCCGATAGTCGACACAAAATCGCCGCATGTCATCCTTCTTCTTTACTAGGACCACCGGAGACGACCAAGGACTCTCCGAAGGTTGAATAATGTCATCTCGCAACATCTTCTCCACTTCCTCCCAAATTATCCGTCTTTCAGCTGGCGACACTCTATACGAACACTGGCTAATTGGCGGATGATCGCCAGTATTTATACGGTGCTTTATCGTGGGCCGTTTCATCTGATTTTTCCCCTACTGAGGTGTGAATGCACCCGAAAATTAGCATAGTATACCTAACACCCGCTGGCATTGTTCCTTGGTCAGTCCAGGCCCTATTGGCAGTTCCACGTTTGTTTCCTCCAGCGTATTGTCTGTACTAACAGCAGGGCATGGGTCTTCAGTGATGACATTGAGCTCACAGTCCTGGATTGGTTCAGCTGCCCCGATACACATTCCCTTGGGGATAAGTTGTGACTGTTCGTGACAATTTGTGATCCAAATCTCTCCTTGACCACCGGTAATGCTTATGAAAGCCGCTGGTATGTAAATTTCTTTCGTGAGCCTGATAAACTTTTTACTATCAACGAGAACTTCACAGTTTAACCAGTCATCTGTGTTTGTGACTGCAACTCTTCTCATTGTCAACAGCAGTATCGTCACATTGTCAATGATGAATAACTTCCCAGAAAATTCTGTATTACGTGTATCCGGTGGAACAACTTCTTCGATTTGCAGCTCAGATCTTCCACAGTCAATGATAGCTTGGGATGCCTGAAGGAAGTCCCATCTGATGATTACATTGTGACTATGTTCTGTTAACATGACAAATTCAAACGGCTGGGTCCAATTGTTGATGGTAATTACTGCTACACAAGTTCCTGCTGGATGGACGTACTTTCCATTCGCGACATTCAGCACAGTTGTCCCCATATCACAGAACATTGTCATCTTTAGTGTGTGGCGGTTATTATCCGACAATACAGAAAAAGAGGCTCCTGAATCAACAAGTGCCCGGACAGGTTGGCCGTTGATTATGACGTCAATGAGATTTCCCGACATCTTAGCGACTGTCGTCCATGGAGGATTTTCATCTGCGGCGGCCTCACCTCCGTAGATGGTTGCCTCGCTTAGTTTTCCTGGGCGCGGCGGCTAGGGGAGCGGCTGGTACCTCTGTACGGCGATGGTGAACGGCTGCGGCGCGTCGGAGAGCGACCTCGTCTAGGGTACGGCGATGGGCTTCTTCCCATAGGTCGACTGAACTCATCAGCAGGTGACTGCCTGGGATAGAACTGCTCCGACGGCTGATGTCTTGCTGCAAAATAATCATCGAACACTCACCTCCTCTCTCTGCAGTAGCGTACGACATGTCCAAGGCGTTCACAGTGGAAACACAGTGGTGTGTTGTCTTCTGTCCTCCAGACGTCTGTTCTTCTGCGGGGCGTCATAGTTACCGGGGGAGTTGGCTGTGGTCGCGTCGGCTGGTTCATGGGCTGCCGTTTGGCGGCTGCAGCGTAAGTCATAGCAGGGCGACGCCATTCTTCACATCGAGTGCGATTGATGGGGCAGACAGGAGCTAATGTTTGAAATACCTCGTCCTCAGCGGCGTCGGCTCCCTCGTGACTTACAGGGCTCACATCCATGGCCATAATCTGATGCTCGCTCGGTCTAATAGTCCCGGATGCCATGCACTGTTGTAATTCTTCTCTCACAATTTGTCGTATGAGAGAAGCGAAGTCATGCTGGTCTTCCACAACGGCCATGGGGACTACATTTGGGAGTCTGTCATACTTCTTGCGTCCAACCCTCTTTTGTTGCATCTCTTCGATGCACTGGCACCACTTGATGAACTCTTCTGTCATAGAGACGTCTTTTATCAGAAGAGCTTGGTACATAACTTCTGCAAGCCATTTGTTAGGGCCCTGTCCAACGTCTCCAGAGAACACCGACGAGTGTCTGATGTGCAGCTGGCTTGTTGCTGGTTTCGTCTCCATCGTTCTTGTGATAATGCGGACTTTTGAAAGGAGGTACTCGGTGTATCCTTTGTATTCCAGTTCCAGTCTGTGTAAGCGACAGCTTTTACGTTGCCTAATCGGAGCCACGGTGATGCAGCTGTTGCACAGTGTACCCGGCACCTCCACCAAACAATGTCACGTTGCAATGGAAGCAGGCTTGACTTCGAAGGCAACTGAACACAGCACTTATACTCAAAGCATGTTTATTACGAACTCGACATACACGCAGCACTGACTACCTCTCAGGCAGAGTGCTCTGCTATTTATACACAGACAGAATTTACCAGAAATTAGAACAGTTAACATAAGAAACAAGTAGAATTTACAAGTGAACATAAGAAAGATGTAGAACGTTCTGGAATTGTTAATTACAAAGAAATAAATTTTCTGCCGGTGGGCGGGATTGAACCGGCGACCTTCTGCACCGCAGTCAACGGCGCTATCCCCTGTGCCACGCTGGCAGTTGGTGTTCGTCGTCTCTCACAGCAATATGACTCGACGTTGGATAATCACAGAAACCAAACAAGGAAGAGCCAACTTGACGCTTTGAATGCTGCTGGTATTTCTTTTTGGTTTTTCTTTATTGTTCCCACGTATGTTAGACCTTATCTTTGAAGTTCCTGTACTAATTCTATTGAAATGAACCACCTGTCAGCTGCTATGTTTCTGTTATTCCCAATGATATGTTCAGCAAGTTTCAAAAAGGCCTGACTTGGTTCCTTGAATATTTTATACTCTTCTGGCAAATATTTTCTGCCTGAGTCTTTTCCAACGTATATATAAGCATTATGTAAATAATGATTCAGCATCTGTGAGTCATAAAATTTTTACATCATACTTGGCTGGTTTCTTTGGCATAAACATTTGGAATTTGCAACAGCCACGAAATGCTACTAATATTTCGTCGACACAGACTGATGTGCTGATACAGTAAATATTCCTTGAATTTGTAGTAAAAGCATCAAAAACCTCTCTTACAGGAGCTGCAGGGTCTGTATAGCACCATTCTTCTCTTGTTGTGTGGTCGTCGAAGCATTAGGTTAGCAGCAAGTTTTTCAGTATATTTTTAAAAATAATTTACCTGTATATGTCTCTACCAGTTCGTGAAGTCTTCACGGTTTTCTTTGAAAATTGCGGAGTAATATAGCATACCAAACCATGCTATCAACTGTGCAAGATCTACATCGTAACAATTACTTTTGTCTTCATACTTGCATTTATATTTTTGTAAATGCTGATTTGTAGATGTGATGATTTTGTTTAGAATGTTTTCATCAAATAAAAGATTCCAAATATCTTCTGTACCCAATTCACTATTTATTTGGTCTCTATATTCACGACGAATACCGGGTGTTTCGGAGACTATGTTGTGCAACTGTCTTTTATTACGGGTCATATGAGGGGAGCCATTCCAAAGAAAATTATTTTTACTACAATCAGTTTTACCTCTTTGACTGATTTCATCTGTCCAACCTTGGCAGTTTCTTGAAGGCTCTTCCTCATCTGAAGTTGAATCTGAACTTGCCTGTTGTTCAGATTCTGAATCATGAGATTATTGATACTTCAAGATTCTCTGGAATATCAATCACTTCTTTATCACTCCAGGCATCATCAGGATCACTCCCATCTTCAGAAATCAAGTCTTCTTCAAGCCAATTTCTGATCTGTTCACAATTATTCACATTCATATCTGTTTGGTTAAAGAGAAAACTAAGTACACAACTGGCCAGGTGCTCACGGTGACCGAAATGGAGCAGAAAGGAAATAACTGAACAATGAGTATCTGCACAACCACAACAATTGAACTAGCAACAATAACAGACAGAATTAGGAAGGTAGGGGGAGGGTTGAAACTGAAGGAGTATTTCATATATGAAGCTTGAAGGGATTGTCATAAAGTCCAGGCTTTTAAATAATGGTTTGCATGATTGACTAATATTTGTTCCTGTCATTGCTCTGATTATTTTCTTTCGTAGTTTGAAAATTCTAAAGAGGTTTGTCTTTTCAACACCCCAGAAAATTAGTCCATATTTTATAACTGTTATGAAATAAGCATGATATACAACTTTCTTCACCTGTAAGTCCGTAATTTTGTGTGGTACCCTCATTGCAAAAACTAAGCTGTTTAATTTCTTCAGTAAACTGCCCACATGGTCAGTCCATGATAAGTTTTTATTTAAAATTATTCCAAGAAATTTTACAGACTCGACTGGTCAGTTCTTTACCTGAATACTCTATTTGTGATACACATTCAGTAATTTGTTTGGTCCTAAAGTTTACGATTTGGGTTTTTTCCAGATTTAATTTCATGGCATTATTTTTTATCCATTCTTCAAGTTCTTGTAGAGTTTGTTTTGTGGTCCATGATAATACTCCAATGTTTCTGCAGCAGACCACTGCTGTTGAGTCATCTGCATAGAGTATTGTGTCTGTATTTACTTTGCAAGGCATGTCATTTATGTAGTATAAGAACAGGAGTGGTCCAAGTATCAAGTCCTGGGGTAGGCTTGCTCATATTTCTTTCCAGCTAGAGCAGGTTTTTTCATCCATTTGATGTATCACCACCCTTTGGTGTCTGTTTTTGAGTTATGAAGAAAACCATCTTATAGATTTTCCATGGAAGCCGTATGTACCCAATTTTTGGAGCTGTAGCTTATGATCTACTGTATCATACACCTTTGTGAGATCACAAAAATACCAGATACACAATGTTTGGTGTCGAGACTTTACTTATTTTAGAGATTAGTTCATTGCTTGCAAAGTGTTTCATCCCTTCCTGAACCCATATTGGTTATTAAGAATAATATTGCCGCGAGAGACCACAAACACCGACTACCGGCGTGGCGCAGGGGATAGCGTAACGGACTGCGGTGCTGAAGGTCGTCGGTTCAATCCCGTCCACTGGCAAAAATTTACTTATTTGTAATTAACAATACCAGAATGTTCTAAATCTTTCTTATGTTCACTTGTAAATTCTACTTGTTTCTTATGTTAACTGTTCTTCTAATTTCTGGTAAATTCTGTCAGTGTATAAACAGCAGAGCACTCTGCCTGAGAGGCAGTCAGTGCTGCGTGTATGTTGAGTTCGTAATAAACGTGCTTTGAGTATAAGTGCTGTGTTCAGTTGCCTTCAAAGTCAAGCCTGCTCCCATTTCAACGCGACATTGTTTGGTGTAGGCGCCGGGTACCCTGTGCAACAGCTGCATCACTGTGTCTCTGATTAGGCAACGTAGAAGCCGTCACTTACACGGACTAGAACCGGAATACAAGGGATATACCGAGTACATCCTTCCGAAAGTCCATATCATAAGAAGAACCATGGACACGAAATCAACGGTAGGCCAGCTGCACATCAGACACCCGTCGGTGTTCGCTGGAGACGCTGGACAGGATCCCAATAAATGGCTAAAAGGATTCGACCAAGTCGCTAAGTACAATAGGTGGGATCATACAATGTGCTTGGCCAACATTTATTTCTACCTGGACGGAACAGCCCAGCACGAGAACAACGAAGACAAGCTGAATGACTGGGAAACATTCCAGGCGGAACTTAAGAAGACGTTTGGAGACCGACAGCAACAAATGCACTCGGCGGAAGAACAACTGAAGAACCGGGCGCAACGACATGGTGAGCCGACATAATCGTACATACAGAGTGTTTTGGCCCTGTGTAACATAATCAATCCGAACATGACTGAAGCGGAAAAAATCACGCACCTGATGAAGGGAATTGCAGAAGATATGTACCAAGCTCTTCTGATAAAAGACGTCACTACGTCTCCGGTGGTCCTAGTAAAGAAGAAGGATGGCACGCGGCGATTCTGTGTCGACTATCAGCGGCTGAACAGAATCACAAAGAAAGATGTCTACCCATTGCCGTGCATTGACGACACCTTAGACTGCTTGAAAGGAGCTACATACTTCTCAACTATGGACATGCAGACAGGTTACTGGCAAATCGAGGTTGACGAAGCTGACAGGGAGAAAACGGTTTTTATTACACCTGACGGCCTCTATGAATTTAAAGTAATGCCATTTGGATTATGTAATGCGCCAGCCACATTCAAACGCGTGATGGACAACTTGCTTCGACACCTTAAGTGGACGACGTGTGTCTGCTATTTAAATGACATTGTTGTTTTCTCGAAAACATTTAAGAACATCTGAGTCACCTGTCAACTGTTTTGAAGTGTGTTCAGGCTGCAGGGCTCCGCCTCAATCCAAAGAAGTGCCTCTTCGTTGCCAAAGAGATAAAAATCCTGGGGCACCTAGTCAACGGAGATGGTGTCCGTCCTGATCCAGATAAAGCAAGGGCAGTCACAGAATTTCCAACTCCTCAGGACATTCGTGATGTTGTGATGTGAGAAGTTTTCTCGGGCTGTGCTCATACTACCGACGTTTCATAAAAGGATTTTGTAACAAGGCACGTCCATTACAAGAACTTCCGCAGGGAGACGCCAAGTCTTACTAGGATAAGACAAAAGAAAGAGCCTCCTTACATGCCCGGAAAGCTCTAACTTCCGCACCAGGTCTAGCCTTGTACGACGAGAGTGCAGAAATGGAACTTCACACAGACACCAGTGGTTATGGTATTGGTGCAGTGCTTGTACAAGTTCAGGAAGGTGCTGAAAAAGTGATAGCCTATGCGTCGAAGGTACTCTCAAAGTCCGAGATAAACTACTCTACAACTGAGAAAGAATGTCTCACAGTTATCTGGGCTATCAACAAGTTCCGGTCGTATTTATTTGGCAAACCATTCACCGTCGTGACAGACCACCATTCTTTGTGTTGGCTGACTAGCATGAAGGATCCATCAGGTAGAGTAGCAAGATGGGCACTAAGACTCCAAGAGTACGATGTCACAGTGGTATTCAAGAACGGGCGCAAACACAAGGATGCTGACTGCCTTTCGAGGAATCCATTAGTGGAACACAACAGCATTAATGAAATTTCAGCCCTCACTGAATTAGATGATGTTACAGCTGAGTAGAGAGAAAATCCAGCACTATTAAAAACGATAGAGGCCTTGGAGTAAGGAGAACCGACAAATGGAGAGTTCCAACTTATAAACAGAACATTGTATAAGAGCAACTACAATCCACTGGGCCCCAAGTGGCTACTGGTTGTTCCAGCTCATCTCCAGCCAGCTATTCTCAAATATTTCAATGATTCTCCAATATCTGGTCATCTGGGATTCGTGAAGACCCTAGACAGAATCAGATGCAGGTATTACTGTAAAGGTATCTACCAATCTGTCAAGCACTATGTGAGTCACTTTAAACAGTGCAAGCGACGGAAGCATGTGCCGCAATCACCTCATACCGATTCCGCGGGCAGCAGCTCCATTCTACCGAGTTGGGATCGATCTTTTAGGGAGGTTCCTGAAGTCGACAACTGGATAATAGTCTGCACTGACTACCTCACACGCTATGCTGTCACGAAACCTGTGCAGACTGCAGGAGCTCCTGAGATCGCAAAATTCCTTGTAGAAGACATTATTTTGAAGCACGGAGCACGACGTGTCATGATATCTGATCGTGGAAAAGTATTCCAGTCAAAACTAGTATCAGAGGTTATGTCACGATGCGACATTGTCTACAGAATGACAACTGCATACCGTCCTCAGACAAATGGTCTTACGGAACGTTTTAACAAGACATTAGCCGACATGCTGTCGATATACGTCGGCGTTGAGCAGAAGGATTGGGATACAATGCTACCAGCCGTGACATTTGCTTACAATACCGGAAGACAAGACACCACAGGCTTCACTCCGTTTTTCCTGCTCCATGGCTGTGAAGCTGAGACGACAATGGATACGCTGTTCCTGTTCCAACCGGACAACACTCAGGATGACTATGTTAAACAGCTCAACTCACCAGGAACGAAGAAGCAAGACAGCTGGCTCACATACGGACACTGGATGTCCAGGAGAAGGACGTCAGCGCTATAACGACAAGCACCGACCTGTTGTGTACAGCCCAGGAGATCT
This sequence comes from Locusta migratoria, assembly GCA_026315105.1. Lineage (NCBI taxonomy): Eukaryota > Metazoa > Arthropoda > Insecta > Orthoptera > Acrididae > Locusta > Locusta migratoria. The sequence goes on along the minus strand of CM048745.1, from coordinate 158,059,568 downwards.
GGTATGGATTTTTACCCCTGTACGGAAGTTTGGACTGTCAGAAAAGTTATTGAAGTGATACTTTGGTTCGTATCGTGTCATACGCCACCTGTCAGACGTCACAAACGGAGTTGAGGAATCGTCGACACATCGAAAACAAAGAGACATTGTTCATGTCCTGCGCATGAAGCCTTACTATGACCCTGAAGAGCAGGTAGACGACAATGGCTTCTTGTTCAAGGATTTTAAGGACGGTAATGTTCCTGATGAAGCCACGACAGGAACATCTGTTGTCGATAATCGTGAAGAAGGGAAGGATTCTCTTGAACTGTCATACAGAGGACCCATGACACAGTCAAGATCCAGGACATTGCAGCTGGCTCCACAGGGATCATAACAGTGGGGCGCTGTTTCTCCAGGAGAGGGAGCAATGCCGTGAGAGACCACGAACACCAATTGCCGGCGTGGCGCAGGGGATAGCGTCATGGACTGCGGTGCAGAAGGTCGCCGGTTCAATCCCGCCCACCGGCAGAAAATTTATTTCTTTGTAATTAACAATTCCAGAAGGTTCTACATCTTTCTTATGTTCACTTGTAAATTCTACTTGTTTCTTATGTTAATTGTTCTAGTTTCTGGTAAATTCTGTCTGTGTATAAATAGCAGAGCACTCTGCCTGAGAGGCAGTCAGTGCTGTGTGTATGTCGAGTTCGTAATAACCGTGTTTTGAGTATAAGTGCTGTGTTCAGTTGCCTTCGAAGTAAAGCCTGCTCCCATTTCAACGCGACAATATCCCCTTCTTTATTGTACTTTTCTAATTGATTACATACTATTCGTTCAACTATTTTGGAAAAACTGGTAGTATAGACACTGAGCGGAAGTTACCTATTTCATCTTTTTTCCCCTTTTTGTAGATTGTACAAACTTCTGCATATTTTAGTCTATCTGGAAAGCAGCCCTCATGAAATGATTGGTTTATTATTCTACAGAGTTGAGGTGCAATGCTGCCACATCCTGCCTTCATGATTCTTATTGGAATTTCATGGTATTGGCTACATCCTGGCATTATACTTGAGTAAATATAAACCCTATTGATTCCTGCGGCACTGCATTAAGACTTGTTTGTGGTGAGGAGAAGTTATTCATTTTGTTTGCAGTTATGAAGTACTTATTAAATTCTTCACAGATGTGACTAGTATTAGTAACAATTTTCCTATCGATTTCTAGTTCGTATTTAAAATTGTTTGTTTCTTTAGTACCACTTTCCTTCTTAACAACCTGCCATACTGCTTTTGATTTATTTGAGGCATAAGCAATATATTTACTGTTTGCCATTTGTTTTTCCTATTTCACTACCTGATCAAATATTTGCACTGGAATGAACCGAAAGAAACCTGCATCGGTCACATAGACCGCACTTGGCCTGTAGAGGGTTAAATATCATGAAAGAAGGCTGTATATGTGGAAGAGGCCAGGAGACACTGGACGGCACCACACTGACTTTATAATGGTAAAAGATTTAGGAACCAGGTTTCAAACTGTAAGACATATCCAGGGGCAGATATAGACTCTGACTATAACTTTTTGGTAATGAACTGTAGATTAAAACTTAATGACACTGCAGAAAGATAGAAAAGTTAGGACGTGGAACCCGGACAAACTGAAGGAACCAGAGGGTTACAGACAGGGCCGTCTTAAGCCATGCAGGGGCTCCTGGGCACTCGGTCCTATGGGGCCCTTAAAAAAAAAAAAAAAAAAAAAAAAAAAAAAAAAAAAAAAAAAAAAAAAAAAAAAAAAAAAAAAACTGAATGAATGCATCAGAATGACTTTAGTGGTTAAAATATAACAAAACCAAATACTAATGATTAGTTCTACATATTAGTCTTTCATTAAAATTAATGAGTCCTTTTAAGATTTCCAGAATACAAAACATACAATTTTTTGATTCTGTCTCGTTCTATGCAGATGACTGGCACACAGATTAGGGGACCCTACAACAAATCAGTAATTTCCTTTGAATGAAATCATCAGAATGATGTACATTTGTTTAGTGAATTTATTTGTTATTATGGTTAGAGACACACAAATAAAATACTAGTGATTACTGTTTTGCAAATTGGACTTACTTTTCTGTTAAAGGTTTCTTTCGGGTTTTCTGCAGTGCAAAATCTATTATGTCTTCAAAGTCCAACTGATGAAGGATGTCATTTTATATGCACATGAGTGACAAAAATTTGTAAATCGCTCCTGTAGCATAATCATTCGTAATTCATTTTTTATTCTCTTTAGCTGGCAAAATAAAGCTCTCCACTGCAATTGGTTACCATTAGACAAAAAAGTATCTGGGTAGCAACTTCTGCATTTGAAAAGAATTCTCCTATCTTGTCTGCTTTTATTAAAGAATGTAAGGATGATATACTAAGCTCTGGAGATTCATTTGGAATGTTTTCAAATACTGTTTTAAATGGAAACATTCTGATATAAGCTCATCAGCATTAACGTCTGCATGATAAAATTCTGCAAATTCTTTGCACGTGTTTCTCAGCTGTTCAGAATCGATTTTGTTTTAACTAAGAAATGAAACTAAAATGTTTGCTTTCTCATATGCTTCTGAACGTCGCTTCGAACTAGAATCCAATGTGTCAATTATAGGCAGGAAAACATCAACATTATTTTATTTATTTATTTTTTTTTTTTTTTTTCATTTCACCTAGACAGTCTCTGACGAATCTTCGGAAAAAGTTTATGCTTGCTGCAAATTCTCGTCCTTTGGGAATTACCCTCATAGTCAGAACCTGGACTTTTCCCTTTGGCTGACTGTGTGCAGAACTGATGAAATCGGAAATAGATGCAAAAGGTTTTGTTGCAGCGTCTATTGTGATGGCACTACTTTATAAAGTTACATTTGTGTTGTTGATAGTTATCAAAAGGTGATCCCATATCTCCGTTAAGACAATGGTATCGAGTTTTTTCATTTTCTTGCAAAAGCTTTGAACTTCATTTCTTGTTTCCACTGGCTGATCAGTGGTGCTACTAACTGACTTTAAAGCTTAAAAAATATAATTGTTGCCATTACGCAAAGCGTTAGGAGCGTTAGCACGAGCAGACCATCTGGTTTCAGAGAGGGACTTCAGAACTTTATTTGCACGTAAACATTCTTTCGAAACTTACCATCGATTGTTCGAAGCAGAAAAAAGGTCAATTTCTGGACAAACAGGAAGTACTGCTTCAGAAACACATATAGCCGCCTGAACACCTAAATTTAGTGAATGTGTTGCACATGGTACAAAAACAGCAAATTCACATTTTTCTTTTATTCTTGACTAAAGACCTGAATTCTTTCCAGCCATATTAGCTGCATTATCATAGCTCTGTCTGCGGCAATTTTATTAAAATGTCAAAGCTATCCAAAAGCTTCATAACAGTATCTTCTGTACTTTGAGTCCTAAGCTCCTTCATTGCCAAAAATTGCAAAAATCCCTCAACAGGCTGGGTACCTTTTACGCTCGAAATAGGTTTGTTAGCTGAATGCTTGTTTTAGAAAGCAAATCTGCAAGTGTTATTCCACATCTGAAATCCTTCCTTTCTCACCGTTTGGCCCTGTTTTCAAAGCATTTGATCTTATGTATTTAATTGGTAAGGATAGCATTTACGGTAGATTATGAGACCCTTTGCGTTGCTCACAAGAATTTCTTTTGCACTTCCTCCCTTACGTTGCAATGGAAAGACATCATCTTTCATTTTTATGAACTGTTCATCTTCGATTGTTTGAATATTAGAAACTACTCTACTCTAAACATCAAGTTCCCCCTTTACAAAAAGACTCCTAGTTCCAATAACTGGCTCTATCAACAAATGCCACTGCTTTCTACACTGTAGAGATGAGTCGTTCGCGAACGAACGAGTACAAAGGAACGTTTCACAAGAGCGAACAAAAGGACCAAGGAACTGGTCACAAGGAATGTTCACTTCGGCGATCCCGATCGCGTGGCCGTTTCTGTTCCAGCTCCAGGGTGGCAGTGCAACTGTTCCCTTTTCGGTCGAACGTTGCAACTCAGCATCGAGCTGTCCTTTTTTTTTTTTACCTCGCTGAAACAGCGTGCTCATTGTTATGGAAAGAACAGCGATTTATGCCGGTGCTCCACTGACTGTAGGGAATTAACTTTTGTAAAATGTGTAAAATGGAGTTGACGAGTACAGAGCCAATGCTACTTGTTTGCAATTCCGACTGTTATGAAAACCATACACATTGACCACTGAATATTAAAGGAATGGTGAACGAGTGGAAAGGAACGACTCCCAAAAAGAAACGACCATCAGCAAACTAGGTTCCAAAAATGGTCGGGTTTGCTTGTCTCTAGTGTACAGCACTGTGTAATTGCTGGACCCCACCCCATTACAGTCTGCGGCGCTCATGCATTTTCACAGCGCAGCGCCATGTAACTACTGAGAACGGTGCAGCTGCTGTGTTGTTGTGGGCAACTTTGATGCCGCCACTACTATGGCTGTCTGCGCTAGCGTCTCGTGTAATAGGCGCCTACCCGCTGCTTGGTCGGTCTACGGCAGCCCCGTGTGGCGTCGTGTGAAGGCCACTATTGGATACAATGTTCCGCCACAAGTTCTACTACAACAGTGTCGCCGTATATTCTGCAGCTAAGGCCCACAATAATAAATAGGATTTTGCATGCAGACAGCAAACCAAGTTACTTGTCACACCATATATGACACGTTTCAAGACAATTTCTGGGTCTTTATATTAAGTGCGTCAAAAATTCCCTTAAAAAAGTCATTGCCTAGGAGAAAAGAACGAGTTTCTCGGGGCCCCCCATCAGGCCGGGGATCCTGGGCCTGTGCCCCTATGGTAGAGACGGTAGTGGTTACAGAGGGAACATTAGGCAAGGATTGGCTTAAATGGGGGAAAGTAATACAGTAGAAGAAGAATGGGTAGCTCTGAGAGATAGAGTAGTGAAAGCAGCAGAGGATCATATAGGTAGAAGGACAAGGCCTAATAGAAATTCCTGGATAGCACAGAATATACCGGATTTAATTAATGAGAGGAGAAAATATAAAAATGCATTAAGTGAAGCAGGCAAAAGGGACTAAAAATTTCTGAAAAATGAGATTGACAGGATCTGCAGACTGGCTAAGCAGGAGTGGCTAGAGGACAAATACAAAACCATAGAATAACATATAACCAGGAGAAATATAGCTACCACCTACAGGAAAACATGAGAGATATTTGGAGTAAAGAAAAGCGTAGAGGACCTGTACAAAGAAAATAAACTTGAAGGTAGTATTCTAGAAATGGAAGAGGAGATAGGAGATATGATACTGTGAGAAGAATTTGACAGAGCACTGAAAGATTTGAATTGAAACAAGGCCCCTGGAATAGCTGATATTCCGTCTGACCTGCTGATATTGTTATGAGAACCAGTCTTGAAGAAATTGTTCCAATTGATATGCAAGATGTATGAGACAGGGGAAATACTCGCTGACTTCAAGAAGAATATAGTAATTCCAATTAAAAAGTGCAGACAAATGTGAAAATTAGAGAACTATCAGTTTAATAAGTCACAGTTGCAAAATAATAACACAAATTATTTACAGACAAATGGAAAAACTTGTGGAATCCAACCTTAGGGAAGATCAGTTTGGATTTAGAAGAAATGTAGGAACATGGGAGGCAATACTCACATTAAGACTTATCTTAGAAGATAGGCGAAGGAATGGCAAATGTACATTTTTAGCAAATTTAGATTTGGAGAAAGCTTTTGACAATGTCGACTGGAATAAACTCTTTTCAAATTCTGGAGATAACAGGGTAAAATAATGGGAGCAAAGAGTTATATTCAAATTATACAAAAACCAGACAGCAGTTATTAGAGTCGAAGGGCATGGAAGGGACGTAGATTTGGGAAGGGAGTAAGACAGGGTTGTAGCCTTTCCCTAATGTTGTTCAATCTGTATATTGAGCAAGCTGTGAAGGAATGCAAGGAGAAATTTGTAGAGGGAATTAAAGTTCAGGGAAAAGAAATAAAAACTTTGAGGTTTGCCGATGACATAGTAATTCTAAGATCTGGAAGAGCAATTGAATGGAATCGACAGTGTCTTGAAAAGAGGGTATAAGATGAACATCAACAAGAGTAAAACAAGGATAATGGAATGTAGCATCAGAAAGTTGGGTGATGCTGAAGGAATTAGATTAGGTAATGAGACAATAAAAGTAGTAGATGAGTTTTGTTATTTGGGTAGCAAGGCAACTTCTGATGGCCGAAGTAAAGAAGATATAAAATGCAGAATAGCTATGGCAAGAGAAACGTTTCTGAAGAAGCGAAATTTGTAGACATCCAATATTAATTTAAATGTTAGAAAGTCCTTTCTGAAAGCATTTGTCTGGAGTGTAGAATTGTATGGGAGTAAAACATGGACGATAAAGAGTTCAGACAAAAAGATGACAGAAGCTTTTGAAATGTGATGTTACAGACATATGATGAAAATTAGATGGGTAGATCATGTAACTAATGAGGAGCTGCTTAACCAAATTGGAGGGAAAAGGAGTTTCTGGCATATCCTGACTAAGAGAAGGAATAGATTAGTGGGACACATTCTGAGACATCAAGGAATCGTCAACTTAGCATTAGAGGGAAGTGTATGGGGTAAAAATAGTAGATGGAGACCCAGGGAAGAATACAGTAAGCAGATACAAAAGGATGTAGGTTGCCAAACTTATTCTCAGATGAAGAGGCTTGCACAGGACAGGGTAGCATGGAGAGTTGCATCAAAACAGTCTGCAGACTGAAGACCACCACCACCACCACCACCACCACCACCACCACCACCACCACAACAACAACAACAACGAGGCCCGGCGCACACTTGACGCAGCAGAGGCAGAGGCGAGGCGCAGGGCCTCTGCTGGTCAGCGCACACTTGACGCAGCGCAGGCCGAGAAGGGCAGTGCACGCAGCTTGCAACAGCACGTGCTGCATGTCCACTGCAAACCCCTCCATGCAATCAGATTTAATTCCTGGATCTCCTTCAAAACTCAGTTAATTTAATTTGTATAAGAGCAGTGAAAGGTCTGTTGAGCAACAGGCAAAAGTGACGAATACATGCTGAATTTCTCTGGTCCATGAAAGATCTTTTAAGCCCTTGAGCTATTCCGACTAAACAGACGACAGTTCAAAGAGAGTCACGTGCTGAGTAAGAAGGACTTAACAGAGAAGAAAAATAGTGTGACACGTCATACCCGCTAAAGATAAATTAGGGATATGTTTTAGGAATTTAATTAAAGTAATATTTATTTTTCTTTCATTTCTTTTATAATTCAGTGAAACAAGTGTCACAGCAAATTCAATAATTGAAAGAACCTTTATACAACTGTCATATTTAATCATGATTGTGGCGCAGTATATACAATCAGAAACACTTTTCTTCTTGGTGACACCTGGTATGCTTTTCGTATATCTTAGATTGAAAGATATATCGATATGAAAAATTTTGCAAATCATAGTTTCCTTGTTTAACTGCATTTGCACACAAAGTGATTCCTTACTTAGGTCTTTATTCGTAGCTCTTCCATGCTCCTGAGTACTAAGATACTGACGTTTGCTTTTTTCTTCTTCTATGACGGCAGCTGTGGTGTCGCACAAGTACAAAGTGCGCGCCACCTACTTTCGCCGCGCGCCGCCATGCACGCACGGCACGGCATTCTTACGATGACAGCCACGAGCGCCCTCTGCGGCAACTCCGCTCGTGGCCACCAGTGAACGACATCGTTCACTTGGGACTGAGTTAGGAACCAGTAAAGACTTCGGAATCCGATAGGCACCAGTGAAGACTTGGCTATCAGTTAGGCACTAGGCAGGACTCTAGCTCAACTATGTATCAACATTCTGCAGTACTATGTAAAAGTTAAGTATTGTATAAATTCTGTGCAACATATATCTCGTTCTAATTTACTCTAGTGTTTCTAGTTTCTGGCTGCTCCTCTCTGTACCTGCACCAGCGTGCTATCTTTATTCCTGTGTCGGTCTCATTCCACTCGGCCACCGACACCTACGACGGAAACGAGACACAAAAGCGGCGACGAGGCTGGGACACAAAAGCAGCTGTGCATGACATGCAGTATTTTATTACATTGTATTCCAGTTTTGTCTCTGTCAACATTTCTAATGATAATTACCTTCAGCAGCCATTATATTTGTTAGTAATTAGTGAAGCTAATGCTAATACTTTTGTAAATGTTGAATTTCTGAAAGTAGTATAGAATTTAGGTTGAGAAATACTGACAAGAGACGTTTCTAGCATCATCTATGGTTTAGCAGTGAGCTGAAGCTCCACGAAAGATATAGTGCTTTCATGCTTGCCACAAAGTTTACTGAAACCAGAGACTATAGACCGTAAAAATAAACAATCAGCATCTTCGGTTTATGAATCTCGGTGTCTTTCTATTTCAGTAAGTTGTTCGTTTCCAGCTTGGATCTGTATCGGCCGCATACGAAGAAGAGAAGCACGAGGCAGCTCCGCACTCGGCACAGCAGGCGGCAATAGCGGCGCGTGTGCCGCGTAGCTACCGACCGCGTCGCGTCAAACATGTATCTCACCTATTTTCTCGAGAATCTAAAGAGATATAGCTCTCATTCCACCGTTAAAAACAATTTTGATATGTTTCCTACATTTCGTTCGCAGTAATGTATGATGTAAAATGCAGCAAACACAAACTAGCCAGTGACTACTTTCTCCACTGCAAACTCTTCAAAATATTCTCGGCGATGTACTTTAGTTTTTACTATAACAATAACTATGTACAATAAAGAAAAGAAAACCTCTCCAACGTTATGCAATGGCTTTTGCCTATATGATACAGAAAAATAATTTTTTTTCTAGTGAGTAGTTTCTGCAAAATCGATTGTGGAAGCTGCGTTAGCGCAAAACACTCACAAATCGGAAAATAGTATATTTAATTTTTTTACGCAGAAAGTAAAAGTGTTACAAAGAAACTAAATACAGAGAAGGATGTAGCTTATATTCGTCTGCATAAAACAATTTTTTTCGAAGCATATCCGATGACTTGAAATGTAACTTTGCGACAGAGGTGGAACAAAGGCGCAGGAAAACTGTGCGCCTCGGACAACTGGACAGAGGCGTGACTGAGGAAACGCCTGCCCTCCGCCTCGGCTGCGTTAAGTGTACGCTGCCCCATTAGAAAGAATTCGTTACAGATGGACGGAGGCCTATCCTCTGCCTCTGCTGTGTCAAGTGTGCGCTGTGCCTGATGAGTTAATGACAATACTCTATGCTGAAATACCCTCAGGTCAGAGATCATTAGCTGAAGAGCCGGATTTTAGTGATGATGACCGAGGGTGGTGGTACAATTTCTGAATAACTCTTTTTGAAATAAATAGTAACTAATGTTTATTAACATTCTCATTATAATGTACGGGTGCCCACATCACCACAGCAGCTGAACTTCCCAGCACTGATACCAGCGCACCCAAAGGACCCTCCACATTCACCAGCACCATCTTCATCGACCTCACTGACAACGCCACTCATAAACATGACTCAGAAAGCAGGAGTGCACCTTTCTAGGAGTTATCTGACTGACCTTTCCCTTGGAGTGCAGGACAAATGACAGCATGGGACCCAGTTGCAGCTCCCGGTTCCTCAAGACACCCAGCTTCCTGCCAATCTTCCCGTTGTCATACAAATGATCCCTACATGACAATGGCATGACCGTTTGGGGAGAGAAGTGTGTAGTTATATCGTATCGACTACACACTGGCCAGCACAGCATTGCCAGAAGAAGATTTAGAAGGCAACACAATGTGCAACAATCACAAAAAGACGTGTGGCCACACCTACAGCTGACACAGACAATAGCACCCTCTCCAACACTGATTTAACCAGTAGTACAGTGCTGATCAGGTCCAGAAAGTCATCCTCTGGACTCAAGAGCGGTGATCAAAACATTAATATTGCTCGTTATGTTGGCTTTGTAACTGTGAAAGAGCTTGCCCCTCTTCAAGTCTGAAGAAGTTAAATATTTTCTTTTGTACCTACAATAAAATGTTGCTGTTAATGAGAATATTTATTCTAGCCTTGCTTCCATGTCTGCACCCTTATTTATGTTGGCTGCTGTTACATCCTTCAGTAGCTGACACATCAGGAACTCTTGGTTATAAGAAAAATAGGTCACCATATCATTAATTAAAACTTCCAAGTTAAGATGCCATGGTACAAATGTAAAACTTCAACGTTTCGTTGCCTACTCCAGGTGACATCTTCCAAGGTGAGTTAACACATGGCTGCTTATATAATGTGCACAGAGGGCACCACCACTTGTCACACGCTGTGGACTATGAAGCTCTCTCTGACCAGCATCATCTCTCATTGGTGCAAAGATATCCAATTTTAAACCTCCTTCTTTTCTATTTAAATTAATGTGGTGCTTCTGGATCTATATAGCTTCCCTATACACGCATGTATAATAACAAGGGGGTCTTGTCTAACACATTCTTTTCACCAAATTTTATTTCATTACCACCATCTGAAAAGACATATCCTGCTACAGACTGTTTCCAATTTAAGCTTCGCCAAAACTTTCCTAACATGGTCCGTGTTGTTGTAGATAAATGGAAGAAAAACTTTTCAATTCAAATGTTGTTGTTGTTACATGTTTCTGCACACTTTTTTTCTAGGATGGAGAGCTCAATCTATCTCATTATCAGCTTATCCATTTTTCTTGATAGCCATTAGCAAATGGTTTAATTCATCTGTCACATTAATTGGTTCACAGATGTTATTACCTCTATCCACCAATGTTTTGATGACACCTTTCTTCTGCCTGGGATGATGTTTTGAATACTTATGAAGGTAACAATTGGGTTTTTTTTTCTCTGTGTACATTATGCTCTAAGGTCATATCTGCCCATTTGATAACTGATACGTCCAAAAAATTAAATTGTCCATTTTTCTATTCTTGATGGCAAATCGTATCTTTGGATTGATACTATTTAGACACAAGAGGGAACCATTCAATTTTCTTCACTATGATTTCACATCAAAAAGTATCATCCACTTATTGGTACTGCTGGCTGATTGCAGTGTGTGTTATACATGCATCTATAGAGAAGCTACAAATATCCAGAAGTACCACAAAAATTTCAATACAAATGAAGGAGGTTTAAAATTAGATAAGACTTTGCATCAATGGTGTGACCACTGATTGCCTGTAATCCAGAGAGATGGTGCTGGTCAGAGATAGCTTTACAGTTGGCAGCACGACAAGCAGTGGCGCACACATCCAGTCAGCAACTCGCCTCAGAAGATGTTGCTCACAGTAGGCAACGAAACATCAGGAGAAAGAAGTTTCACAGATGCTGAAGTCTGGATAATTTCTGAACCAGAGTATGTAAAGATGGACAACTGCCATCTGTACAGTTCAGAAAAAACTCTTAGCAGGGAGAATATCCAAATGGCCCAGGTTGTGAAGCAGCTGTTCAGATCAAGCATACACCCAACCGCATGTTGTGTCATTTGGTGGTTTACCTCATTTTTGGCCACAGTTTGATGGTAGCCATTCATTAGATAGATATACCAATATAAGGAGTTGTGTAATGATTGCAGCACAGTTGGTAAATCAGAATCTGAAGACAGCAGCTGGAGGTGATGGGTGTGTGTCTGAAGTGTGCCTATGTGATTGCATGAATGGAGTTTGTGTTTCTTTTCTGATGAAGGCTAGTGACCAAAAGCTACTTTATACATCTATGAATGTCTTTTTATGTGCGTGAAATGTCTTTGCAGTGAGTTATATACTATCCTTGTTACATTATGAAACACTATTTTCACACAAACCAATTCAGTAAACTATGAAGGACCACAAATCAATTTTGATGCTTTGAAATGTATAGAATATTGCATTCACTATTATTAGACACTAAAGAAATATTCATTGGAATCATAACACACTTAGACATCACGATGCAGGCAATACTGAAGGATCCGATACCACCAGTCTGCTTTGACCCATGACATCATTCCCATGGACATACTAACCGGAAATAAACTTGCAGAAAACAAGAATGCAGTTTTTTCAAAAATCAATAGTGGATCAGGTAGGTGGATTGTAAAAAGCTATAAAACAATCTTAACAAAAGCAAAATGATCAATGTTTCAAGTTATATAAAATAACACGCCGGGGTTAAAACCCAATTTCACTTAATATAGGGCTTGTTTAACAACATAGGAATGACATAATTAGCCATCATAAAAAAGAAGAAGAAGCATAAGAAAAACTGAAGATGGGCAGTTATGTACTGCTCTGAAGTGTGTTGAGTAAGTTAAGACAGTGATTCTGGTCATTCATTGCGAATAATATGGTGACAATCAAGGTATCTTTCTTTCTGTACTGTAATAAACAAGTATCAAGTTTTTGTTTATCATTTAAAACTTTAAAAATTACCTAGTGGTGGACCTACAAAACTGGACAATGCAACGACGAGAAGTATACCTAAGGATGCTGTGAATTTGAAAATCTGCTGATGAAAGATCACTTTTCATCAGCAAAACAACAAAGTACACACAGATATCAGCTATTTGATCTCCATGGTAACTGAATAACAGCATAACAGTGGTCAAATTTTACTTCCTATCCCAATGATTTTGGGCCATTTATAGGACGCAATTCCACCCGATGGCTTTGACCCATGGCATAGGCGTGCTGTGTAGCAGGCAAAGTACAGGCTGTCTCATGAAAGACGTCTGCCAGGCACCCGCAGATGTTCGGTACAGTTTCCAGCCAACGCCACCACATCTGCGGGCCATGGCAGCACCCGATTCTCAAACTCTATCGTGCCACTGGTGCATACACTGAGTTAAAGTCTAAAATACATTGCCATCTTAGTAACCTAAGCTTAGCTTTATCTACAATAGATGTTCAAAATAATGTCTCTCTATGGAAAGAGCGGCCTGACATCTCTTTAACACATTTGCGAACACCCGACGAATTTCAGCTGCTGAAATCTGAGAAATGACTAGCCGATTCCTATCTTCCAACTCTTCAAGTGTATGGGGATTGCTTGCATACACCTTGTCTTTTAACATTTGCCAAAGATAAAAGTCAAAGGGATTTAGATCTGGAGAACAAGGAGGCCAGTCAACTATCCTATCATCAAAAACACTTTGTATTGCTTCCATAGAAGCAATGGCAATGTGTGGTCTTGCATTGTCCTGCATGAAATAACCGTACGGCTTTTTGTTGGGTGAAAGTTCTTGAAATAATGGATGCAGGGTATTGTTCACATACCTGTCAGAATTTATTGTTTAGTGAAAAAAGATTGGCCCAATTACTCGCCTCGCACTAATTGCACACCACACTCCGGTTTTCACGCCATGAAGAGGTTGTTGATGTAACTCATGTGGATTTTCTGAGCTCCAACATTGATAGTTTCGTGAATTTACATAGCCTGACAAATGCAGCCATGCTTCATCAGAAAAATAAAGCATTTCACGATCAACTTCCCATCATGCACAGACTGTAACAGCCACTTACAGTAACGACGTCAAGCTACAGTATCTGAGTTCGTGAGTTGATGCCTACTGTTATTTTGTACAGCTTCAAATTCAGTTTGTGTACTGGTCTGTGAGCAGATGCTCTTGACACATCTGTCTGAAGTGCCAAACGGCGAAGAGATTTTCTCAGGCTTTTTCCACGGCCTCCCCTATCTCGTCTAATTTATTTTCGGTTAGGACACTACCTCTTCAGGGCCTTCGTTTGTCTAACACAGATCCAGTCTTTTCAATTTTCTTCACTAATCTGTGTATCGTGGATTCATTGGGAATATGCACACTGGCAAATTTCCGTATGAATTCTAGCCAACATTCCACATATGATTCTGTTTTTGCATAGTTCAGCACAAGAAACACTCGTTGATCCTTCGTGTATACCATAGAGAAAGGAAACTCGACAGCAAACTCAAAACAAAACACCCGAACACTCTGTCACCCAGTACAGAACACAAGAGCACGGTGATTCTACCTGACGACAATAGGGGCGAACTCGGTGCTGTTGCCAAGAGTCCCAGAACACATATAATGGTGAGTGGCAAGCGGAGCAACAGCAGCAGGAAACGCGCCGCACAACTCGCAGACCTCTCCCAGGCGTCTTTCGTGAGACACCCTGTACTTCTGACAATATAGACTGTAGATGTCTCTTCTGAGTAAGAAAAGTACTTTAATATTTTTTGCGAATATAAAGGATGAGGTTAGGCAGGAACCTAAGAGTATGGCTTAAACTGTCGCAAGTGAACAAGCAACGAGGGCACTGCAATGCTCTCGCATGTATAAATTGTACCAATAGTAGGCCGCAAATGCAATATGCAATGCTTCTTTCAATTTACGAGTAAAATTTTAATGAGCCCCGTGATTTAATTAAAAAACTAATGTATTGAAACACTGATTATTTGCAGTTGGCTAAAACTGAAATACGGCTTTTCCAACATGGGTCAAAGCAGACAGAAAGAATCTGCGTCATAAAATTATACTTGATTTCTTGTGATAATTTAGGAAAAGGATGCTGAATGCCAGCAATCACATGATGTTGGCATTAACCAAACGCACGAGAACACAAATGTCTTGTCATGAAATATTAATTGCACAAGGACAATTACCTTCAATAACTGGACAAGACTACATACAAGAACCTGTCAACCACAGAGTAGGAACACCATTATTTATTTATTTCCTGCTATGTACAAAACAATAATCAAGTTATTGTATGTGGTTCATATAACTAATATTAACATCTGCACAAAGATTTTCTACAATGTTGTGTTTATGTTGTCAACATAATCATGCGTGACTGCTGGGACAGGAAGTTAAATTTTAAATTTTCATTTACTAACATTTATAGCAAGCAAACACTTCTTTAATGTGGCCTACAATTTTGCTGTTGTATAAAAGTCTCATTCAGGCTATCTGATTATATCAATAAATTCTAGCTAATCAGAAAGCAGCTTAAATGATGATCGTGATTCAACCTATCATCTTGGACCAATGACGTCATATAAGTCTCACAAGATATGCTATGTAGATATACCAAGTAGCAAAACCAACACTATCAACAAATATAAACATACTGGACAATATTGTAATACTTGTGTATTGTAGATAATAAATAATTTGTGATTATCCTTGAAAATTACAGATTACCACAACAGAATGTACCATTGATCACAGGTCACAGCCCAGAACTTCGTGCATTCGGTGTCATCTCTGTTAACTATACATAACTGTCAGAGAGAAGCCACAGATAACTTTTCAAACACAAAATTGTAATCTATGTTCTGCTAGTAAGCAAACTATTGTCCTTACCTCAGACATGATGGCATTGGTCAAAGCTGACAGGTCATATCGTGGACTTCAATTGACCCCAGGAAGCTTTTCAGTGCAACAACTTTTAATAATTCAATCTTCTCTAGAATATTACTTTTATGTTTTTCAAATTTGTATCAACAATACCTAATCACTTACTTGAAACTTTTGGGAGTCAGATATTCTCAACAAAATCTGCAATGCATCATTACTTGTTTTGCTCTTCTCCAACAGACCAACATAGGCAGCAGCAGAACTTCCTGGAATGATCTTCTTTGCTAGTCTTAATTTTTTCAGTGGTTTTGGCTGTTCCTAGAAGCATAAATAATAGAAAATATCATTTGTCTTCATGTGTTAATCGGTGAGACAAATCTCATTGTTATTGCAGAGCACACAATTCAAAGGAAAGGATGATCAGTTTTATTTTTAACTGTTCAACAATTAGGTCTAGCCTATATAAAACAAATGAATACAACCATGTAGACAAAGTTCCAATGGTTATAGTGATAGGGTATATTTTGTAGTCACTCTTAATTTCAAACAGAAATTAATACAAACTACAAAAATTAACGGCCAAACTGCAGAGTCTGATGCCCACATGCTGCAAATGTTGGCAACACTACAGAATATGTATACATCATAGCAGTCACACAGAGCAGGTAGCACGTTTTATGATCTGAACGAAATAGTGATCATTTTAAGTGGAAGTTAGGTTCGGTTAAACAAGAAGTGTGGGTTCCCCCCCCCCCTTTCTCTCTCTTTAGTACGTGAGGGCACATAGCACCCGAATCTCCGGTTCTCAAAAACACTTCATATTGCTGCCATAGAAGCATTGGCAATGTGTGGTCTTGCATTGTCCTGCATGAAATAACTGTACAGCTTTTCATTGGGTGAAAGTTCTCTAAGAAATCGGCTAAAAGCTGTACAAAATCCATGCAGCAGGTAGGTGGCCTATGGACATATATGGAAAGGAGCAATGTAGCTTATCTCTGATGATCAGTTTGTACACCAACCAGTTAGTTAGTAGGCCTAAACCAAGGAGAAATTTAGAAAGAGAATCAAAGTTCCCATAGAAGAAATAAGCTAAAAGCTGTTTTGTTTCCTTCCCGGCGCCGACTTTGTAATTTTTTAAGAGTTAAATTGTATGACGCTTCTCACCGGGCAGCAGTGGTTATGTTGGCACCAATGGTAATGACGGCAACTCAGATGACCAATAAATGCTTTTTCGTGACTACTTCAATTAAAACGAAAATTATTTGTTTCTGGGCGGATAAGGGTACATACAAGAACCTGTCAACCATAGAGCAGGTACAGTATCAAATTTGCTGCAAGTGAAACGAGCAGCAATAACATTTACTCTGTAGCTTGTGAAAAATATTAACACAATTCTACAATTCATTGTTCATCTGTTGCCAACATAAGCAATGGAGGGCGGTGAGAAGTGTTGTAAAATTTTACCTTTTTAAGTGATGGTAAATGATTAAGAACCATTGAATGGAATGAATAGTTTCCTGAATAGAGATTATAGGATGAACTTCAGTAAACGTAAAACTAAGGTGATGGAATTTAGTTGAAGTAAATCATGTAATGCTGCCAGAATTGGAGTAGGAGAACTTGGCAATTGGTCGCCTACCAAAAAAGCATTTATGAAAACAAAGAAGAGTTTAACATATAGGTGGTGTAAATTTAAGTATTATGAAATTATTTATGTGGAGCATATATTTGTATGAAAGAGAAACATGGTCGATAACACCAACTTGCTAAAACTGCAGAGTCTATTGCCCGTGTTATTAGCATGGGGCGTATGTTGGCAACTTTGCCGGGAGCAACTATGGGAAAGCAACAATCTCAGTGGTTTTTTTTTTTTCTCTTTCTAAATTTCTCCTTGGTTTACTTACTAACTGATTGGTGTACAAACTGATCATCAGGGATAAGCTTCAAAACTGTCTCACTGCTCCTTTCTGCATACATCCATAGGCCACCTACCTGCTGCATGGATTTTGTACAATGTGTAAATAATCTTTCACTCCCTGTAATATAATCAGGCTGCCTTCAAAATCCAGGGAATAGTCCAGACAATAATTTCAAAAACAAGGAATAGATTTGTACTACTACAATAAAAATGGAATAGTCTGTTATACAAACACTACCTCACAAGCTACGACTTGATGGTTGAAACTGTTTGGGTTGTACCAAAAGATTATGTACGCCTGAAATAATTAAAAAATTAAAGAAGCACAATGTAAAGCTGTGATAAAACTGTAGTCGACTCATAAGTTATCAACAGTCGGAGAACAAAAAACCACATTTAGACAGTAAGTTATGATGAATTTGCACAGTTAGTTTTCCAGACGAGTCTCACTAGTAACAAGTACGCTACAGATATAACAGTGATACTCAGTAGACACAAAATTCCATATCATAGATTCTACAGTGTAATATCCATGAAGCTAGAGGTAAGGGTAAGTTAGACTGTTGCCCATAGGAGCTTTTGATTCCGGCCTAACTTGTCCTGCATTATATTTAATTAAAAGTTGTGAGTAAAATAAGACTGTTGTTACCTGTATAACTTGGCTGTACTCAGCAAGTGCCCGCTTCTTCAACAACGCTGCCATTTTACAACAGACAACTTGCAGCACTTAGGTACAATATGGACACCGAATTTACGACATCTCCTAAACGTTTACTGAAAACTTGAGACTAGCGACGCTTCATGTCATTACTTGTGGGTGTTTCAATACGATAACAAGTGTGTGTACACAAAACGTAAACTCAAATTCAGTTGTTTACTAAAATACAGTACTGACAACTGTCAAAAAAACATCATTTCAGTATAACTGCATGCAGTAATATCGCTGATCAGCGTGGCCACCTCAGACAGTTTTCGGCTGATTATGGTAAATAAGTATTCATTGAAACAGGAAAATACGTGTTTTGTCTAAAACGTGTCGGTGAATGGTGTCATATCTGAACGACAACTTGGTGCATCTGAGCGAGGGTGCATGTACATGAGTCTTCAAACACTAGGAGAGTCGATACACGCACAGCATACACTGCACTGTAAATAGTTTCCGAAAAGTTGAGTTTGATATGTTGCGATATATCAAGTCATAAAAAGTTCACCGAACTTGTATGAGGATCTTCCAGCGCATACATATTGTATGTAGCCACTGCCTTCGTGATAAATACAGGCCGTAGCATAGACCTGGCGGGAACGCGATCAGCTGTTTCATTGTGGCGTTGGCCGGAGCATTCGAGCTTTTGTTTATCCTTAGTTTCGTGGTGGTTTTTACATGCATAATGTCCAGAAGCTGCTGTGTCCCTTGTTTCCGGTCTAATTGCTATGAAGGGAAATATGTTCCAGTGTTTTCTTTTCCTTCTGATGAAGTGAAGAGGAAAATTTAGATTAACAAAATTTCGAGGGAAAACTTGGTAGTAACAAAGAACACAGGCGTCTGCATGCAGCATTTTCATGATAATCAAATTATTCGTGAAACCAGAGCAACTCGATCTGAGGATAAGTAATTATTAATAGGTTACTCTTTTAAGGGTTGCAACAAGCGTGGTTATTGTTTTGTAGGTTCCATACTACTCGTTCCACGTAAAAAGTTGCATTTGGAAAGCGATGCTATCCCGTGTTTGTTTCCGAATGTACCATCATATTTGTCGAATCCTGATGTTTCACAGCGCACTGAAGAAAAGTTTTGAAATTCAAAATAATTTTGAAATTTCCATAATGCGTGATAATGTAAACATAATAGCTAGAAAGAAGGTTCGATTGGATTTTAGGATCAAAACTTCTATGTAACACACATTCTAAATTGGTAAATTTATTAAAACCGGGGTAAAGAAATTATAGTTCAGGAAACCATCTGTAAAATTCAGAAACTATTAACTGATTGTATGGATGAAAGTGGAGATAACTGATGATCTAAGTTCATAAATGAACAGCTGTTACTTCTCACATTTAAACAGTTGAGGTTTTGAAGAAAAAGCCTACAAAGCTACAAAAAGAGCTCATTGGTCTGTAGCAGCAAAAAACACGAAAGGCTTCATTATTTATGTAACTTGTATAGTTAGGAATTAATCACTCTAAATTGTCATTTACTGATACTCTAATAAGGGTGAAACGAAAAGTAAAAGTATTGATTGACCTCAACTGAAAAGTTTTTCTTTCCATTGTTATAGAGGGCACAATATAGATTTAAAAAGTTTATCAGTGACGCATGGATCCTCGTACTTGTACTATATTTTGTCAGGGACATTTTCTTTGTAATGTATGCATTTCTGTATATGCCCAGTACTAATTCCTACACTATCAAGGCAATTAGATACTACGAAGTTTGAAGTAATGTGTGTACATTATCCTAAACATGACAAAGCGAGGTTCGGAAGTCGTCTTTACGTACGTCTGCATACGAATTGGCCGCTCAGCGCGTGACGTCATCAAAGCTATGGTAAGGCCTGTATTTATCACGAAGGCAGTGATGTAGCCCTATCGGCATATACGCGGTGCCAATCTTTCTCGTCGTCTGCCGCAGATTGTGACAACTAGCAGAAGGTGTGCGTGGGCAGTGTTAGTGTCTCTTTACGTTTACTGCTTTCTGCTTTGTTAGATGGGTCATTGGAACTGCCGTGACCTTCTACTATGCTGTCCGCATATTTTATTAATTATTTCAAAATTTATTTTGAAATTAGCCATGAGTTTGTTGTCGAAATAAAATACACTGCAACTGATTGAAACAATGCATCGCACCGTCACTTCAACAATACGTAAAAAAACGTACGAGTGGGAAGAAAGAGCAAAACATGCCAAAGTTTGAACATATTCATAAATGCACTGTTGTGTCCAGTGAGAGAAAAAGTTGTTGAAGGCTTAGTAAAACTATCAAAACATAAACAATGCTTCAGGCCACACAAAGAAAAAGAGAAGGGGTATATGGTTATGGAAAGCACAGAACTGCCTTGTGCAAGAAAATTTTCACTTAAATATGATGTCTGTAATGTGTGTGCACTCGAATGAATATAGTTTTCTTCGATAACATTTTAAAGTTTAATATTTGTAACATATTCATATGTGCACAGTCCATGCTTAGTGCTGTCCAGAAGAGTGCTAGCTATGTTCGTTGCCTTCTACTGCAGAAAATGAATGTGTCAGTATTGCTCTCGAACAGTTTTGTGAAACCGACTGATATGTTTGAACAGGTCATATTATCTCACTGCGAGCCTGTAATTCCACTCAGCAAGAGAACTCAGTGTGAACAGGAGATGGAGGACAAAGTTTTGAGAGATCTGAAGAAAGTTATTCATGATTTGAATGAAGATTTTTCATTCACACAATAAATAAATAAATAAATAGTAAATATGAATGCCAAGGTTGAGACTCAGGCTAGATTTTTTGCACGAAAAGGAAAAGGCTTCCATAAGTTCTTTTAAAGCATTGATATAAATAAATGGTTTGTGTGTATGCATGCGAGCCCGTCTGTGTTGTTTAGGGCCGGTTGTACGAACACCGGATAAATCCTGCAATAACTACACCCCGCATAAGCTAAGTGCGGTATAACTACGAGTGTCCATTGTATGCCATTCAGTGATCTCTATACAATTAAAAAGTATAGAAATCAATAATGCCACTTTATCCTTCGCTTAGTTATGCCACGAATAGCGCTGCAGTCCAGTTATGTTGGCAATGTAGGGCGAAGCTTGCCGGGTATTTTTACGCGCGAGTGGTGTGTCAATCAATTGTTTTTGTGTTGTGTTTGAAAACTATAGTGAAAAACATGTCAGATAAACGAATTCGATCGCAAAACTATTCTTTTGAAGATACCCTGAGGCTGGTAGACATTGTTATTGCCTACAAAAACGTCATGAAGAATAAGAAAACTGACGCTGTCACTTCCAATGAAAAAGTAGATGAGACACAGTGCTATTTGTTCGTATATCATCGTATCTTGAAGTTATTTAACGGAAGGTCGAAAGATTTGTTCATTTATCATTAAGATGTGTTTCTAAATTTCAGAATAAAGCTTGGGAGAATATAAGCAGTGCATACAATGCACAAACAACTTTCCAGCGAACTGGAGAGCAGCTTAGAAAAAATACGACTCTTTAAGAAAGATAACAAGAAAATATTACTCCCAGCAGAGGCAACAGAGACTGGTGACGGTCCTTCCGTGGACCACAAGTTCCATTTAATATTCAGCAAAATATTGGAAATAATAACATTATCTGCAGAAGGACACGAGAGTCGATTTGATTCAGATGCAACTTTCCAAGGTAAGCTGACGTTCCACGAAAATAAATGTGTGTACTAAATGAAATTATAGTTACTGTATTATAACTCGAAATGAGACAGAAGCGATTTGTAAATCATGATGTACTTTTTGGGCAAAACTTTACAAAAGGTCGTCTGCAGTCTTACCTTGAAGTGTTTGTTGGTTATGCTTAATTTGACAGAATAGCTTATATGTATAGCTAATAGCGATATTTTAGTTTCAAATATTGGGTTTTAACATAACATGCTGTAGCACAATCGGGTTTTTTCTTCCATATTCGTTGGCTTCACTGAAGTTCAGCCTACCACAACAACCAGTTGTTCAAATTTCGTATTTTTGGGCCACCAGTTGACTGTCATACTATCATAGGTGATGCCAACATATGTGCCATGGACAAGAGCAGCAATGTGATAGCCCATAATAAAGTTTATGCACTTTTTGAAACATTACAAGTACCGGGAACGTTTGTTGTTCATTGTGTCTATTACTTCATTTTCAGGGATTCCAGCAAATTCTGAAAACCCGGAGGTCATATCGTGTAGTTTGGCTGACAATTCAGAGGTATGGTATACACAGGCTAGTTTACTTCTGTATACACATTTCAGTTTATGTCCTGTTCACTATTTTTTGCACATACATTCTTCATCTACTGTTGATGATATTTGCATATCAAATCAAAGTTTTAATATGTATTGGTCATTAATAATTGTTTGAGAACTGAAAATACAGTTGTAATGTTTCACCTTATTATTTATTAGCAAGTTTTTGTGCGTGTTTATTGTTTTTGTTTAGTACTATATCACCATCTCAGGTCAAAACTGCCAATTTTTATTTTCAGCTGACAGCTGTGAAGTGACTGTGCCATTAATCAATCCCATTCATTGTACAGGTAAGTCAGAACTGCACTACTTCATTAAGATTAGATTCATTAAGTTGTAGCACTTTATGTATTTAATGGACACAGAAAAATCTATTTGTGAATGTGTTCATACTGGTAGATTTTCAGATGACACAGTTACCATTATAAATCAACTTCAGTGTGGTGTCTGCTGCCTTAGGTTTGCAACTTGTACCCTGAAGCATGAGGTGCAACGTGCATTAGATGTTATTAATTGTACTGGATCATTTGAAAATTTACTGTACTATCGTAACAATTTTGCTGTAAACTGATGACAAAATGTATAAACTATGTACTGAGATACAGGATTTATCACTGTGCATTCAACTCTGTGCATTTTTGCTATTTACATTACTTTGTGTGTTGCAACTAAAATAATTGCACACTGATTGATATTTAACACAAAGTTGTAATGACACTAAAGCTGTGAACAGTATAAAATAGGTTTACAGCTTGTACCCAGAAGCATATTTTATACTGTTGATATTGAATTCGGGAGTCCAGCAATACCAACAGTTGATTCACCAGGAAAACCTTATACGGCATATTTAATACTGTTTTATTAGTGTAGTCATGGAATTTACTGAACAGAAGTGTATAATACCGTTTTCTCAAAAACACAAATTGCACTCAGGTAAATGTTGATCTAATTTAAACCTGTTGTTATTGTATTTTGAACAGTAAATTTAAATTGCAGATCCAACTCTTCCACAAAACATTCTGCAAGTCCTGTGCATCCTGCTTTGGATGCAAGCAATCAAAATAGTGCAGCTGCCATTAATCACAGTTGTAATACAGATTTGAGGCTGTTTACAGATGAAGCAAATGGTAAGCAAATTGATAGGTTATTGTACTTACACGTTTAATAGTATTTAAATATATCGTACACAATGATACTAAATATACTGTGTTATTAATACATGCTCTTCACTATGCAGATGTAAACTTGGGAGTTTGTTGGAGAAGATACATCATCTGCACAAGTAGCAGGTATATTAAAGTAAATTTTTGAACTTTCTAAGATAAAGCTACACCAAGTCTTGATCAAAAGTATATACCATATTTGTGTTTGCCTCTGAAACTTTTAATCCTTATTGTAAAGTAGTAGTATGTTTGTGCTGTTACATCTCCGCAATATTCTAAATATAAATTCCTCCAATGATACCTTTCCTTTGTAGAAGTTGAAAACTGCCCCCCTACTGGGACTTCAACTTGGGTCTGCTCTTTGGTGCAGTGTATTCCAATGGCCAAGAGATCAAGGTGCCACTGTGCCAAAGTGGAGATCCGGGTCCCAGACAGAATGCAGTTTTTAACTCTTTCTGGGAAAAGGGTATCATTGTACAACTTTCGTTTTGGACTTATAAATGATGAATTCATAAGTGGTGTATATTCTTCTGTTCATATGCCTGTCAGATGTAAATCACAATTCTTCACTGGCCTTTATATTAACAGTTTGGACTCTAAAATTTTTAGTTGCCTACAATAAAAGAATAACATGTTTGTTCGTTTCAGTTAACTGATCAAGCTCTCATAAGCCAGTTATCAGATGGCAAAGAGTACCTCTGTCTGCAACTGCCAAACACATGGTTCCATGGGTGAATGCAAAAAAAGAATTGGCAGAAGTGCAAGCCGCTCTGCTTCAAAAGCAGCACAATGAAACACAAAGAAGGGAGGAAGACTTATTCCAACTGAAGAAAAGGAGCTTAGACCTGTAGGAAGAATAACTTCAGCTGAAGAAAAGGAGCTTGGAACTGACATAAGCATTAAGGAAGAGACACTGAAAAAAACTTAATTCACAATAAAATTTATTAATCACTGAAACCATTGTAATTTTTTATTTAATTACAATAAAGAATTAAAATAATTAACAAAAGTATTTCTCGTGGCATGTTGCCCATTGCCTTCCATATTCTCTTGCATTTCATCAGTCATGGACATTTCAATCACTGTTTGGAAAACTGGGTCAAATGGAGGCAATATCTCATTCATTTCAATAGCTATATTGTGCAGTACAGCATATGCAATGACTATTGCCTCTACTCTGTCTGTGTTGAGTCTTATGCCATTTGCTAGCACTGGGAACTGCCTTTTCCGTACACCATATGATCTCTCAACAACATTCCTTGTTCTTGTGTGAGATTCCTTGTAGAGATTTTCAGGTCTTGTCATTGAGCTAGTAAGTGGGGGAAGGAGGTGACGTGATGCAGCATAACCTGAATCACACAGCAACACACAATTGCCCATTTCTCCACATTCAAGGTGTGCTTTCAGACTAGAATTATTAAAGATAGTCTGATCATGAACTGATCCATGCCTTCTACACACAATGTCTAGGATTTTTAGATCATAGCTTGCTACTGTCCGCACATTGAAGGAAAAATAACCTTTCCTCCCTCTATATTCTTCTGCAGTAATACCAACCCGGGACTTTATCTTTACATGGGTACAATCTATGGCACCAATAACCTGTGGAAATGATGCTATTTTTTTAAAAAAAAAAAAAAAAAAAAAAAAAACCACCACCACACACTCTTGTGACCTTGCAATTTCTTCAGGTGTACTGGGAAACTTTATGTATGTTGGAGCAAGTGATGCAATGGCTTCTGAGACTCTTTTAATAGTCCTGCTTGCTCTCCCCTTGTCAATACCACTGAAGTCTCCAACATATATGAGGAAGTCTCCACAATAAAAATATCTTAATGTGAGAAGTAACTGATTGATTGGTGGAAGACAGTCATTTCTGAAATAAAGAAAAAATATAACATTAATTTATGTGATGAAGTTTGTTTTACAATTTAGGTCCTCGTTCTGTATTCAAAAATAGATCCATAAATGTGTAAGCAATTTATTATATAGTATAAAATAAACATTAAAGACCTAGGCCTATTGCAATGAAGTGTGATATGGTTTTATTTCAACGAAGGCCACTGTACAAATAAGATATACATCATGGGGTGCAACAAGAGATTAATTGATGAAATTGTGTGTAGGTGAAGAAATTGGTAAAAATGATAGAGTAAAATTTCTTGATCAAACAGTCTGAAAGGGAACTCATTTGTTACTACTTATTATACTGTCTATCTAATAATGTCATGTGGAGATAGTGTTCTAAAGATTGTATACAATCATATTTCCTTGCTCTTGAACTAGGCCTATGAAACTGAAATCTGTAGGCCTAGTGCAAAGACTATAGAAAAATGATGTAAGCCTAAACTAGGCTACTGATTCTTTACAGAGCCATTTCTAGAACCAAATCATTTCATTTAATTAGGCCTAGAAAAACTGGAGTGCTAACCTCAATAATTGTTGATTTTAAAAGCATTGAATTCATTAAAAATTAAAAGATTGCACTGCAGCATATATTTGGATTTGCATAAGTACAATGCAAGAAATAAGGATAAATATTAAACCAGTAAACCACTGTATTAAGAATGTTCTAATTTTTCCCACAGTAAAGATGAAAAAATTTCCTCTTCAAGACATGTTCCAGATATCTAAATGGTGAAATACCATTTAGGTGTACTTCTTGCCTAATATTAATCTTTGACACTTCCATAATAATGTAGGCCCTGCACAAGAATTGAAATCGTATTTTTCTTCTATATGTAATTAACTTTCCTATGTTGAGTAAAGAGACATTAGGCCTAAGCCTGTACATGTTAGTAAGTGCATGATGCTTAGAGGCTCCTATAAACTGGAGGACACACTAATATTACAAGTAAAAAGACCAAAAGTTATGTTACTGTTGATTTGTTTACAAAAAAGATCGTTGCAACTGGGAGATGTGGCAAAGTAATATTTTCTGATATAGGCCTAAATAAAAGGTGCCTCTGGGAACGTAAAAAGCTCCCAACAGCTTGCTATCATTTAACTAAATATTCTCAAACAACCAAAAAAGATAGCCTATTAATAGAAATTTCACTTATAAAATCTGAGAGAAGAATGTGTTTTTCACTTTGATTAGGTCTATTTTGCCATTATATTCAACATTGACAAAACATTGCGTTCGGATACTGTGATAACACTTGAGCAATATGAGACACTTTCATCATGAATGGACATATTTTTTCCATTTTATTCTAATGAATAGTAGGATTATGCAATGATACACATTTGCAGTCTTACCTGTCACTCAGATGCTGCAGTTTCTGATTTATAAGACCGAGAAGACAGAGGCTTCCTTTGACAGAGAAAATCTTGTTACAAACTCAGAGTCGTCATATTCTTGAAAGTAATTAGGACGACGTCTTACTTTCTTTTGTTTTCTCGTCCCGATAAACATTTCCGTTAAAATCTCGTCATCACTATCTGATTCAACATTAATTCCTGCCATATCTTCAGGCCACAATCGCGTTAATACTCCAGATAGCCTTGCTAACTACGCCAAAATCACCGTATAATTTATGCCAGAGATTATACTCTGGTTAGGCGCTATTCGTCATTGGTACAACGCGCTTTCTGTGCTATTCCGGTAGTAAGCGCTAAGCAGAGTATATCTGGTGTTTGTACAACCAGCACTTAAAGTGAATAAAAGTTAATTTTCAGTAATTATTTTTTTGTTTTTGGTTTTCTAAATTATGGTTTACCAAAATGTTATCCCACTGTGCTCCATTCGACTTCCTACCATTGACTTCAGTGACATTTAATTACTTAACCTCTGTCAGACATGTCCTGGCGGACCCCAGGTGCACTTTATTTTAACTGCACAGCTGCCATCTTGTCTGCCAATGCCATGACCTTCAATAGCCTCTTCCTCAGTTGTGGCTGAGACGCTGACAAGGCAACATCAAACCTGCAGGTCTGTAATCCCTACTGTTTTCATTGTTTCGTTGAAAAGCATATCTGGATTCCACATGGACCCCACGTGGTAGTCCGTACGATAAAATTTTACACATGCAGATCCCCCCCCCCCCTCCCCTTTGATTTTCAATCTTTCTAGCTATGTAAGAGTAATTTTCACTGCCTGCATCATGGATTAAACTGGGAATGAGGAACAGTTGTTTTTTCATCCATGACTGATGTTTTGGAAATGTATTATTTTTACCAACCTGACTGGAACATTCTGTTCTTTCACATTTTTGTTTGTTGAGAAAATGTCAGGTCGTTCTGGAGGTCCTTGGTTCATCAGTGAGGAACAAATATTAGCATAGTGGGGGAGACAAGAGAGAGGAGAGCCACTTGGAAACCAAGATACTGAAGAAACAGACAGTGAAGTGGATGATGAAATTTTGCCAAATGACAATACAGTGTATGATGAGTTCCTTGTTACTGCTGAAGAAAATGGGGTTCCCTTCCAACAGCCAGATTTAAACGACTGTGAAGATAGAGACTTCGTTTTGGTGATGGAGAGAACAAGTTGGACAATGTTGCCACTGAGAACTCACAGAACCAGAACTCCTAAAACAAATGTTATTCAACTTTCCGGTGCAAAAGGAGCTGCCCGAACAGGTAAAACAGCTCTTTTCTTCTTTAAGTTGTTTATGTGCAACGGTATTCAGAAAATTGTATGTCATGCTAATTAGGAAGACAGGCTTTGGCCCCAAGTTAGAGATTCTCTGGACCGACTGATGATTTAGAGGTGAAAGCACTTATTGGATTTATCTTTCTTTGTGGGGCTACCAAGACTAAATTTTGTCTTTCATTTTTCAGGTGTATGATGTCCAAAAATTGATTCAAATTTCTTCTTTCCATTGGAGATTTGGTTCTAAACACACACACAATGAGAGAAGGAGAAATTATAAATTAGCATCTATTCGTGAAGTGTGGGACATTTCCAACGCCAACTGTGGGAAATATTACACCCCTTCCGAGTATGTGACTGTCTACTAGACTCTTCTCAGTTTCAGTGGGAGGTGTCCCTTCAAAATGTATATCCCTAAAAAACCCGATAAATATGGACTGAAGATTGTGTCACTTTGCGAAGCTTGCATATTTTATATTACCATATGTTGGTAAAAATATGATTCAGAGGGAAGGCTTTCTTTTCCTAACACGCTATGTCATTCACCTGTGTCAAAACATACAAATTGCAATGTAACAGTTGACAACTAGGTTGCATCATACGAATTGGCTGAAGAGCTTACTAAACATGACCTCTCTTTTGTTGGCACTTTGCGGAAAAACAAAGAAAAATACCTCCTGGACTGATTGCTGTCAAAGGATTAGATCCCAAGACACCGAGATTTGTCTACCAGCCTGACAGAATGCTCATCTCCTCCTCTGAAAAAAAAAAAAAAAAAATAAAATAAAAATAAAAAACACCCACACACACACCTCAGGAACTATAAATCCTGATACATGGAGACCTGAAGTCATTGAATTCTATAATAAGAAGAAAGAAGGAGTTGACTGTTTTGACGAAATGTGTCACTTTTACACAAGAAAGAGATAGGCCTACTCTCGTCGTTGGCCTATGCGATATTTTTATGGAATACTCGATATGATGCGAGTAAAATGTCTCAACAAGATTTTTTGAAAATTCTTGCTTACAGCTTGGCTGAACCTCATATGAAGCAAAGACCAGGTAATGAGAGGATCAGCAAAACCCTACGTCTCGAAATAGGAACTGTTCTTGGAACTAAGGAAGACTGTCCAGTCTCTGCTGGGCCATCTCTTAAAAAATCAAGATGCCACATGTATGACAGAAAGGATAAGAAAACCAACAACACTTGCGCTGAATGTAGCCCTCCAATTTGCAAGGAACATGAAAAACTAAGTCGATCATGTTTGATGTGTGATGCTGCAGATTTAAAAAGTGAATCCGGAGAAGACTGATTCTGTGATGGAAGACTGTAAATTTTTTTTGTTTCTATTTTCAAACATTAAGTTTATATATTTTTCTGGGGCTATTTTCACATTCATTGTCATTTAAGTTTATATCTCTTTCTTGTGTCAATAAAAACATAGCAGTTTTGTTTTAGTATTCATTTTATAATTCAACAATGTACCCACGTCCATAGTATTTTCTTGCATTCTTGGTTTTCTGAAATGACGGAATGCTTGATTCCATGCATTATCAGTGCTATAAACCACAGTTTTGCATCCAGAGGCTTGAAATTTCAAGGGTATACTCATAGGCATTCCTGAATGTGTTGTATGATGTTTTGATGCTGATCCCACATGTTTACACATCTACAGCTCCAAAAATGTGAGTGGGGTCTGGGCAGACCCCACGTGTTTGACAGTGTTCCTTGCTCCCACATGTTCGACAGCAGGTTGACGTGAAATTGTATTTCACAATGAAATATTGTCATTTGTCTACACAAAGTTTGTTAAGAATATTTGAATGAGTAGACAGTAATAAAGTAATGGAATTTGACATGCTTTTACTGGTGTGCATGTGAACGAAATATGAAAAATTCAACCAATTTGTCATGCAGCTTTTGTTTTTATGCATAAAAAAGAAACGAGTGTTTAATTGTAAAGTTATCACACATAGAGCACAATTTTTGTGATTCATAATTTTGTATTCTGAAAATAAATTGCTATTTTGAATTTCATTCACCAAACATGCATGTTATGACATATCATGTCATAAAAACTGCACTGAACTTGTATGATGACCTACCCACACATACATATTGTATATAGCCTATTCAGCATATCTGCAGTATGTCACAGAACTTGCCCATGCGCAGTACCAGTCTTTCTAATCATCTGCCACTTATTTTGACAACTAGCAGAAGATGCACATGTGCAGTACCAGTCTCTTTTGACATCTACTGCTTTGTTAGAATGTTCATTGGAAGTACTGTGACAGTCTAGTGTGTTGTTCACATATTCCATCTCTGTTCAACTTCTTTGCTTTTTACAATTGTCTGTCTAGGTGTGTTTGCGTTTGTGTGTGTGTGTGTGTGTGTGTGTGTGTGAGACCTTCCACTCCTGCGATTGGAATGACTCCTTTTCCACTTCCTTAAAACCCATATCCTTCCCTTTCTCCTCTCCTTTCTTCCTCTTTTCCTGAAGAAGCAACCAATGGTTGCGAAAGCTTGTATGTGTGTGATTTTATTTGTGACTGTCAACGAGCCTGTCCTTCGGGTCAGTCATCCGTTTTCTATTTTTTATATTTGTTTATCCCACCAGGAAAGTTTCCTTCTATAATTTTCATTTCATCAATTTTTATTTTATGACTTACATATTTATCAACATGTTTTACATAAATACTGCATTATTTAATTTCACTATTTTCAATTTATCATTTCATTATGTAAGAAAGTATTTTCCATACTGCCACAGTATGGCATCCTCAATACTCAAGAAGAATTCAGCGTATTCTTTCCTGTTGTCATTGAACACTGATGTTCTGGGCAGTGGCACCAGCAAAGAAGGGTTGTCCTCCTTGTTGTTGCTGGTTGGGGGTTTTAGGAGGACAAAACTGCAAGGTCGTCAGTCCCCCTAAGACCCAGGTATTGATTTCCCATTCTGTCATATGTTCTTGCTGGTATATTAGCCCGAGACTTTTTGCTTTGAAAAAAATTATGTAATTGAGGACACCAGGGCTGTATTTAGGGTATGCAATGCCCCTGTGTAGTAATTTATTTTACGCCTCCTCCCTCTCTGGCATCTGGGATTCAAACTGATTTCTAAAAAACACCTCTGAATACGCCACTCCTATCAACACAACAACCTAATGTCATGTACTGGTGGTTCGCATGACAAGCGGACAACCTGCAGTGCAGGGTACAAGTGCATGGATGCACAGTGAAGTGCCCCACAGTGACGGATCCAGAGTCACCAGAAGACACGATGAGCACTGCCAGAGAGCGCACTAAACAGGGACTATTTTCCTCCGCACAGTCACATGAGACCAGCTCGAGACTGCCACATATCACTGCTTGCCAACTATTTAGGGGGGCACAGTGCAACACAACGGTAGGTCTTTGCCGACCGCCTATGAGAATCATAGCTGTGGGATCGTGACTGATGCCTCCGGAAAAAGAGTCCCTGCCTGCGATGGCAAGCCTCCAGGACTTCCCACATCGGAAAATGTCGTCAGGCTCCATCTCCTTGGCCATTTTCTCAATGCTGTCGTTATCTCCCTGGCATGTACCAAATTGGTGAAGAAGAAAACTTTTAGTTGATGTTTGTTGTTTTTGTCTTAATTTCAGAAGTTTGTTAGTTTGTTTTGTTTCCAGAAGATAATTGGTTTGTCTGGTCAATAAACACAGTTTCCATATCAGACAGTGTCTTTCAGTTATTATCTCCTGAGGCGAGATTTAACAGTGGCGACGAGGATCTCTCTCTCTGTCTCTCTCTCTCTCTCTCTCTCTCTCTCTCTCTCTCTTTTTCTTTTTTTCGGTCTCTGGTGGTCAAGTAGGTAGTCTTCTTTGTTGTCTTGCTTGTTGTATACAATGGACTGTCAACCAGTCACCACAACCCCTGACGTGTCGCAGCAAAATTTGCTCCTCTTACGGGACATGCAGTTGGTCCAGCAGGAACTTGTGCAGGCAACGGCGGCCTTTAGCGCTTCTGCTATCGATGGAGTCCACTGCACACCTCATTCTCTTCCTGATAGTAAAGGGTTCTGGGGGAGGGGGGGGGCTCCGCCCTTCCCAGCTTTTGATAGGCAGGTGGGATCTTGGGCAAACTACACAACATTTCTTGGCATACGGTATCTCTCGTGATGCCCACCATAGGGCTTTCTTCCTCGCCTATATTGGTCCTGAAGTTTACCGTCTTCTTCAGAAATTAAAGCCGGAGCATGATCCACATGACCTCCCCTATGACGAATTGCAGTTTTGCTTGCAGGAGTACTTTCACTCACAAGTTCATCTTATGACAGCTTGACTCAAACTCCTTAGTTGTCACGGTCAGTCATATCGGGTATGGATCACTACCCTCCAGGGCTTATCAAGGGACTGCCGATTGCGATGTGCCAATGAAAGCTGCCAACAATCGTATGCGGCATCGCTTGTGAGGGATATGATCTTGGTTCTTGCCCCCCGACGAGGGCCTCCGGATGGACTTACTAAAGCTTCGGAACCCCTCCTTAGAAGCATGTCTTCCAGATATTCGGTCATTTGAACAGTCCCTCCAAGCATCCGCCGCCTTCCATGAACCATTTCAGGTGCATGCGGCCTGTCCCACTCGCTGACAGAAACCTCAGCATCCACCTCCCCATCTTCCTCCTGGTAAACAAACCTCCATCACTCACGGCCTTACGCTGTTACCCTCTTGCAAAGACTGTTTTGTCACACACCCTAGGCATCAATGTCAGTTTCACCATACCAAATGTAACTCATGTGGCAAAACGGGGCACAGGGCCGAGGTCTGTCATGCTTCCTCCAGGATGGAAGTTTACTGTACTCAGATCGATCCCACTTCAGACAACAACCCAGGCACAACTTATCAGGAGGATCTCCATGTTCATGCAGTGCTTGCTGTTCACGATAAACAGGTAACCCTGTTGGTGTTGGTCAATGGCCACCCAGTCGACTTCCAGGCAGACACTGGGTCTACCTCTCCTATCATTGTGTGGAAAACATACCAACACTTGGGCTCTTTCCCTCTTCAACCATTCACCCACAACCTTCGCAGTTACAGCAATGATGCAGTGATGGTTAAAGGCCGGTTTACGGCACTTATCAAACATGGTACCACAACTTGCAGGATGCGTCTCCTTGTCGTGGATACACCAGGAGTGACGACCTTGCTGGGACCGTTTCGATGCCTTGAGGCTGGAAATCCATGATACCACTAGGAGCATCCAGCCAGGATCTGCCAGTTCCTACCTCCAGACTCTTTGCACAAAGTATCGTTCCGTGTTCAAGCCTTCTACTGCTGGTGTCCAAGAGTTTGAGACACACATCATGCTTCTTCTGACGACCATATCCCGGTTCTTTAAAGCCCGGCCTGTACCATTCACTCTTCGCGACAAATTGCGGCAGAGCTCCAATGTTTTCTGGCGGCTGGCGTCTTAACACCTGTCTCTAACAGTTTATGGGCAACGCCCATAGTATTGGTAGACAAACCAGGTGGTTCCATCCTTGTATGTGGTGATTGCAGTAAAGCCATCAATGCCCAGTTGATTCTTGATACATACCCCATTCCCAAAGTCGATAAGATCCTCACTCACCTCAACGGGGCAAACTCATTGCGAAAATCGACCTCAAGGATGCATATTTACAGTTTCCTTTAGAGGAGGCGCCCCACAACTTGTTGGTTATCAACACTCCTTTTGGTCTTTTCTGCTATAATAGGGTCCCCTTTGGGAACATGAGTGCCCCAGCAATTTTCCAGTGTTTCCTCGAAATTCTTACAGGGGCCGTGCCTTGCACTGCCAACTGCCTGGATGAGATAATTGTTGCCGGACAGTCCGCTGAACACCTAGCAGACGACCTGGACTTCCTTTTTTCTGTTCTCCAAAAAGCCAACCTTCACTGCAACTTGGAAAAATGTCAATTTTTTCTCCCTCAAGTCGAATACTTAAGCCACGTCCTCAGTGCCACGGGTATTTGGCCACTGCCTCATCATGTCCAAGCCATGCAGGATTTACCAACACCTTCGGACGTCAAGCAGCTGGAATCCTTATTGGGCTACCTGAATTATTACAGGAGATTAATTTCACAAGCCTCAACCATCACAGCCTCATTCTACCATTTCTTACCTAAGAATGTGACGTGGAATTGGGACATGGCATGTGAAAGGGCATTCCGCAATCTCAAGCAGACCTTGCCTCAGCTCACATGCCTTTGGTCCATCACTCCCTGTGATTGTTGCGACAGATGTCTCTGATTATAGTGTGGGTGAATTCCTTTCGCACAGGCTTGATGGGCTGGAAAGGCCAGTTGTCTTCATCTCCAAAAAAACTGACACCAGCACAGTGCAACTACAGGTAAATTGAAAAGGAGACCTTGGCCATAGTCTTTGCTTTAAAAAAGTTCCATGACTATTGTTGTCATTTTATAATCTTGACTGACCACAAAACCCTGCTGCCTCTTTTGGTGTGATGCAAAAATCCCCACCAAAACGGCTACTCGCCTCCAATGGTGGGCCTTATTTCTGGCTGATTACTCTTATGATATTTAGTATTGCTCAATGACCAACCATGCCAATGCTGATCTCCTCTCCCGACTCCCATTAGGTCAGGATCCTTCGTTTAACACTGACCCAGAAGTGTCCTGCTACTTAGACGCAGAAGAACATTCGCTTCCCTTCCCTTTGACACAAAACTAGTAGCCAAGCAGTCTGCAGAGGACATGGTCCTGCACAAGAGGTTGGCCGTCGGATCAACGGCAGGTGTTTACCCCAGCGGTTCAAAATTATTGTCATCGATGGCACGAATTCTCTGTCCGTGATGGTGTTGTTCTTATCCAGGGCGAAAACGGCCTACCACGGGTTGTCATTCCTCCCTCCCTACAACACAAGATCCTCATCCTGCTTCATCATGGTCATTGGGGAGTCGTGCTAACAAAACGTCTCACACATCAACATGTCTGCTGGAAGGGGATAGGTGCAAATATCACCTCTATGGTAGCAGCCTGTCGAAGCAAAGACGCTGCTCCTGCATGTCGGTATTTTCCATGATCAGAGGCATCAACACCCTGGTCCAGGCTCCATTTGGACTTCGCAGGCCCCTTTCTGGGCTCCTTGTGGTTTATTGCAGTCGACACCGGCTCTGGGTTTCCTTACATCTCCCGTATGTCCTCCACATCATCAACCCACATCGTCCAGGTACTCACTCGCATCTTCGCTATTGAAGGTCTACCAGAGACAATTGTGACTGACAATGACCCTCAATTTACGTCTGCAGTCTTCGCAGCCTTATGTGCATCCAATGGCATTGCCCTGGTACACACGGCGCCTGTCCGCCGTGTGTCCAATGGACTGGCAGAGCGGTTCATACGGACTTTCAAGAATCAAATGGTGAAGTTCTCTGCACACCACTCACTTGGCCATCTTTTTGGGCTCTTACAGGACAACTCCATAGGAGGGAACCAGTTTGGCAGAGCGACTCCATGGGCCCCCACAGCATTAGCTCCTCTCCCTCCTCCACCCACAACGAGCTGTAGAGCACAATGGGCGAGGTCAGTGACTCCGGTTTGCTATCCACGATGATGTCTGGGTCGTGCTGTTCTCCCGCCGTGGCCGATGTTGGGATCTGGCGGTAGTCACAAAACTACTGGGACAAGTAGTTCTACAACTACTGTTTCAACTTTCACATGCCTCCCTTTGACGCAAGCATCTGAACCAGGTGTGCCCGAGGAGCCTCACTTGACGACTGCCTTCGACTCACCGCCTCTTGTTGTTGCTGGCCCATCAACCAGGCAGCCGGGCGGCCCTGCAAGACCAACCTCTTCTACGGCCCCTCCAATGTCAATGGACGGTGGTGGGCAGCCAACTCCTGTACCCGGGCCGATACTGATGGACGTCGACCACACACCTCTGGTGAACCACACATTGCCGGGCTCATCCGATGCCATGTACGTCGATCCAGACTGCGACACTGGCCTCCATCTGGCTCATCTCTTTGTGGGGGAGGGATTTCGTGTACCGGTGGTTCGCCTAATGAGCGGACAACCTGCAATGCAGGGTACAAGCGCATGGATGCATAACAGTGAGGCGTCTTACAGCGGCGGTTCCAGAGTCACCAGAGGACACTGCCAAAGAGCACACTAAACCAGAACTATCTTCCTCCACAGTCACGTGAGACCAGCTCAAGAATGGCACATATCACTGTGTGCCGACTATTTAGGGGGGCACAGTGCAACACGACGGCAATTCTCCTATGAGAACCATAGCTGAGGGATCGCGACCAACGCCTCTGGGGAAGAGTCCCTGCCTGCAACACTGTGTCTCCAGGACTTTCTGCAATGGAATATGTTGTCCAGCTCTGTCTCCCTGGCCGTTCTCTCACGGCTGTCGTTACCTCCCTGGCGTGTACCGAACTGGTGAAGAAGAAAACTTTTAGTTGATGTTTGTTGTTTTTATACACTGTTACTTCTGTCCTAAATGAACAGAATTGCTGACGGTCAGCAGCTATAAATGTTACTTATACAAATATTAAATTGCAATTTTTGATAATGGTCAGCAGCTATAAATGTTAATTATACAAATATTAAATTGCAAATCTGTTCATTTAGAACAGAAGTAACAATGTATATATGAGAGCCTAGACTGGCTAAAGATGGTGTAAGTATATCTTTCCCTGTCGCGGGAATCACGCTAAATGCATGTGAGCACCAGGGAAAGTAGGCAAGTGCAACACATGGAAGTTTGGATCTGGCCGGGGAGCGTGTTCGGGTGGCCAAGTGGTTAAGGCAACCGCTCGCGATAAGCGGGAGACCCGGATTCAAGTCTCGGTCTGTCACAAATTTTCATGTGTTGCAAAAATCATAGACCAACTAAAGAATAACAGCTAAAGTCAGAAATTATCACAAATTGCAATTTAATATTTGTATAATTTGTTGTTTTTGCCTAGTTTCAGAAGTTTGTTTTGTTTCTTCAAGATGATTAGTTTGTCTGTTCAATAAACACAGTTTCCGTATCAGATAGTGTCTTTCAGTTATTATCTCCTGAGGCGAGATATAGCCCTGAATTTTGAAATTTATTGTTGTAATCAAAACTCTTAATAATGTTGATTCAATTATCATTTCGATGGCAAAATTTGCCGCCCCCAAAACTTTGCTACTCTGTGCAGCTGTACATGTTGCACCTGCCTAAATATGGCCCTGGTCACCACTGTAGTTTTTTTCTGGACTGAGCAGATTTTGCTTTATCAAAACTTTGAAAACAGAGTCTATAATTGAAATACATTTGCAATTATTCTTTGTGCTCTGCAAACTGTATAGTTAAAAATATGATGCCACATTTTTATTTTTTCATGCAGCCGTCTAAAATTCTCCCTTGTGTGCCAACATAGGTATAATTTATTCTATAATAAGAGTCAGCAATTGCTAGCAAAACAATGCTCAAGCACTCTTTATAATTAAAATAAACTGCTCCACTATTGGGTGGTGCCATAATGTCAATGTGCTTCCCTTCTATAGCTCCCAAACACTTGGGTAAATACCATGTTTCTTCATACTCTTTGGCAAATTTCAGCTATTCTTTTTCACTAGCAGCAGGGTGGGAAGAAAACTTATTTTTAGTTTCATTTATACAAACGCACTCAAAAATACTCAGTGCATTAAGTAATCTTGAGTATAATGTATGTAACATAGAACTCACTCTACCTTAGAAATCTGTTATGTATTTTAAAGGTCATGGAAACTGCACACACAGAAGGAGAAATCAGTTTCCCTTTTGAGGAAATGGAAGTGGATGTCATGTCATTTTTCCCACCCCTACAACAAATTATGGAAATGGAAACAATTCTATTTACACTACAAACACAATAAACTGCAGCTGCAGGTGTGTCAGCATATGCCACTCCAAGTCCAAAGGAAGTGGTTGTTCAGGTACACAAATAAGACAAAAGAAATGCCAGGCTGAAGGAAGAGAAGATCTTTTATGAACCCTGCAGAATTTAACTGAAAATTTGGATGGGAGGAAAAGAGAAGAGTTTAGGCATTTTAGTTAACTGGTGGCAAATAAATTAAGACTTTTATGTGAAAATGGCTTACTCAAATCATGACAAAGTTGGAAAATGGCATTTATAGATGCGAGAAGCGGTTGGTGCAATGAATGTTGGCATATACTGTATCTTACCTATTGTATAGCTTCTATTTGAAAATGTAAACAGCAAGCTGAAGCTGCACCATCTGCTGAGCTTGGGCATGCACAATGTTTTGTTCTTGGACTTTAAATTATTCATGCTGAGTGATCTTTTTGTCCCCAATTGTACAAGGAAAATGAATGCTCAATAAAAATTAAACTTTGAAACTAGTAATTAAACCAGTCAATTTGAATATTCATTATGAACAGTGGTTTCTTAGCAGATGATCAAATAAAATTTGTAGAATAAGTTAGACTAATTTGTAAGGGTCTTATAACAAGAAAAAATGTGTACGATTTTGTCACATTGAAAACTGCAGGTGGCCCAGAATTTGATGGCTGATCAATAACAGAGCACAACACTTTACACTTAGAACATATTTATTGTTAACACATGTATACACTCAGTACAGACTGCCTCCTGCTTGGATTGCTCCACTATTTATACATAGAAAGAATTTTCTGGAACTTACAAGTACATAAAACATAAGAAACATGTAGAAGATTCTAGGATTAGTAAATAAAAAGAAATAAAAAATTTTCTGCCCCTGGTAGGATTTTAACTGGGGACTGCAAGCACAGTGATGCAATGCTAACCACTACATCACGCGTTCTGTCAGAAGACTCGCAGCATTGCTCCCCTTTCCTAAAAACAGCAACCCGCTGTTAGGTTCCCATTGGAGCCAGCTCCACTGTCCTGGATCTTGTCATGGGTCCTCTGTATGGCAGTTCTGGAGAATCCTTTCATTCTGCATGCATGCCTTCCTTATGGTGATGATGACTGGCGCCAGACCTTCCTGTCATGGCTTCATCATTATCATAACAGACTTCAAAGTCCTTGAACAAGAGGCCGTTTGTGTCTATCTGTTCTTTGGGATCATGATAAGACTTCATATGAAGGACATGCACAGTACCTCCGTTTTTGTCATTTTGAGGACGGCTCATAATCCTCGGCTTCGTATGTGATGTATGACAGGAGATTTATGGCACAATACGGACCACAGTATTGCTTTGGTAACTTTTCTGATACCCCAATTCTCCATAGAGGGGTAAAAATCAGTACCATATCACCTGGGCTGTACACAACAGGTCAGTGCTTGTCGTTATGCCACTGGTGGTCCTTCTCCTAGGATCCAATGTCGGTATCCAAGCCAGCTGTCTTGTTCTTCGACCCTGCTGATGAGCTATTTCACATAGTCATCCTGACTGTCGTCCAATTGGAACAGGAACAGCATATCCATTGTTGTCTGATCTTCACGGCCATGGAGCAGGAAAAACAGCATTAAGCCTTTGGCGTCTTGCCTTGCAGTATTACAAGCAAATGTCATGACTGGCAGTACCGTATTCTAATCCTTATGCTCAACATCAGCATATTTGCCAACGTCTTGTTAAAACATTCTGTAAGACCATTTGTCCGAGGATGGTAGGCAGTTGTTATTCTGTGGACAATGTCACTACATAACTCTACCTTTGTTACTAGTTTTGACATGAATACTTTTCCTCAATCAGATATAATCACACATGGTGCACCATGGTTCAAAATAATGTCTTCTATTGGGAATTTTGTGATCTCTGGAGCTTCTGCAGTCGACACAGATGACAGTGTAGCAGGTAAGGCAGTCAGTGCAGAGTGTTATCCGATTAACTGAAGAAGGAACCCAGTTCCGAAAGCTTGTTTTATTGACGTCCTTTTTTCCTTTGTGTGTGGCTATCAGCAGTACAGCAAAAAGGTAAGTACTGGCCAGCCAATCTCTCTCTTTTGAAAAGCAAACTATCATCCATTGATTACCAGTTGTTGACTTTGGGAACCTATGTAAAAGTTCGATCCCAACTCGGTGGAATGGAGCTGCTGCAGGGGGAATTGGTACCAGATGATGTGGAGGTAGCTGCGGCACATGCTTCCATCTCTGGCACTCCTTACAGTGACTCACATGGTGCTTGACATATCGGTAGAGACCTTGCCAGTAATACCTGCTTCTGATTCTGTCTAGGGCCTACACAAATCCCAGATGGCTGAATATTGGAGAATCGTGGAAATACTTGAGAATAGCTGGCCGGAGATGAGCTCAAACAACCAGTAGCCACTTGGGGCCCAGTGGATCATAGTTGCTCCCTTTTATAAGTTGAAACTCTCGTTTGGTCAGGTCTCCTTTATCCAAGGCCTCTGTGGTTTTTAATAATGCTGGATCTTTCCTCTGTTGAGCTGTAATGTTACCAACTCAGT
Organism: Locusta migratoria; assembly: GCA_026315105.1. NCBI lineage: Eukaryota > Metazoa > Arthropoda > Insecta > Orthoptera > Acrididae > Locusta > Locusta migratoria. The sequence goes on along the minus strand of CM048745.1, from coordinate 158,019,166 downwards.
GAGGGCTGAAACTTCATCCATGCTGTTGTGTTTGGCTAATGGATTCCTTGAAAGGCAGTCGATGTCCTTGTGTTTGTGCCCATTTTTTAATACCACTGGGACATTATACTCTTGGATCTTTAGTGCCCATCTTGCTAGTTGACCTGATGGAGCCTTCAAATTGGTCAGCCAAAATAAAGAATAGTAGTGAATAGTTTATCGAATAGGTATGACCCAGAATTTGTTGATAGCCCAAATAACAGTGAGACACTCCTTCTCGATTGTAGAGTAGTTTATCATGGACTTTGAGAGAACTCTTGATGCATAGGCTGTCACCTCTTCACCACCTGCCTGAATTTGTACAAGCTCTGCACCAATCCCATAACCGCTAGCATCTGTGTGAAGATCGGTTTCTGCATTCTTGTCATGTAAGACTAGAACTGGTGTGGAAGTCAGAGCGTCCTTAAGTGCCTGGAAAGCTCTTTCTTTCATCTCATCTGAGTAAAACTTGGCATTTCCCTGCAGAAGTTCTTGCAATGGGCGTACTTTGGTAAAAAAATCTTTATGAAACAACAGTAGTATTAGCACAGCCCGAGGAAACTCCTCACATCACAAATATGCTGATGAGTTAGAAATTCTATGACTGCCCTTACTTTATCTGGATCAGGACGGACACCAGCTTGGTTCACTAGGTGCCCCAGAATATTTATCTCTCTGGCGGCGAATAGGCACCTCTCTGGGTTGAGTCAGAGTCCTGCTGTTGAACATACTTCAACACAGTTGACAGGTGAATTAGATGTTCCACAAATGTCCTACAAGCATCATAGTTGCTAGAGGATTTGTTTTGGCCTCGTCAGTCGGTTCCTAGGCTGCCATTTGGCAGCTGAAATGTAAGTCATAGTAGGGTGAGACCAATCTTCACGTTGGGTGCAACTGGTGGTGCTGACAGGTGCTTATGTTTGAAATACCTCTTCTTCAGCAGCATTGGCTCCCTCAGGATGTACAGGACTGACATCCATGGCCATTATCTGCTGCTTGTTTGGTCCAATGGTTGTAATTCTTCTCTATCAATTTTTCATATGAGATAAGCAAAATCATGCTTGTCTTCCACAAGGGCCACAGGGACTACATTTGGGAGTGTGGCGTACTTCTTTCGTCCAACCCTCCTCTGTTGCATCTCCAATTTTCTGACACCATTGGATAAACTCTTATGTCATTTAAACATTTTTTTTAACAGAAGAGCTCGATACACGTCTTCTGCAATGCCCTTCATCAGGTGTGAAATTTTATTGGCCTCAGTCATATCTGGGGCCACTACGTGACATAGGGCCAAAACACTTTATATATATGACTGCATTGACTGACCATGTCATTGGACCCTGTTCTTCAATTGCTCTTCCGATGAATGGACTTGTTGCTGGTGGTCTCCAAACGTCTTTTTTAAGATCTGCCTGGAAGTTTTCCCAGCTATTGAGCTTGTCCCTCATTCTCATCCCATGCAGGTAGAAATCTACATTTGCCAAGCACATATTGTGGTCCCACCTATTATACTTGGCGACTTGGTCAAATCCTTTCAGCTATTTGTTTGGTTCCTGTCCAGCATCTCTAGAGAACACTTAATGGTGTCTGATGTGCAGCTGACTAACCACTGTTTTCGTATCCATGGGTCTTTTGATGACAAGAACCTTCGGTCAAAGGTAGTTTTTGTATTCTGGTTCTTGTCCATGTAGGTGGCGCTGCCTAATTGGAGCCATGATGATGCAGGTGTATTACAGGATACCCAGCACCTCCACCAGAAAGTATCACATTGAAAACTGCAGGTGATCCAGAATTTGAAGGCTGGTCATTGATAGAGCACAACACTTTACCTTTAGAACACATTTATTGCTAACACAAGCATATACTCAGTACAGACTGCCTCCTGCTTGGAGTGCTCCACTATTTACACAAAAAATTTACTGGAATTTACATGTACATCAAACATAAGAAACATATAGGACATTCTAGAAGTAGTAAATAGAAAGAAAGAATTTTTTTCTGCCTATGGTGGGATTTGAACTGCGATGCTAACCACTGCACCATGCGTTACAAATAGAAGACTCGCAGCAGTATTTAGCAGTGGAAAGTCCAAGTTGCAATTCAACAGTATAAAGAGAATAGTTCGCAATTCACCACAAACACTTACATAGAGTGGCAACTGGCAGATAAGTTGCATGTGTAAGAGTGCCTTTTTTATTTGCTGTTTTGACTCAGTGTTTGTCTCCTCAGTGTGTTGCAAACTATACTCATTATTGCGGTGTATGATATTGATTCACTAGTTGCTGTATCATGTTTTATACTGCTGTCGAAATGGCTTATAGTCAGATTTAAAGTAGCTGCCACTTGACATTCAGTGTCCAAAGCTGCAGCATTGTCACATGTACAGTCAGTGGGGTGGCCACCGCATCACATCACTAACCATGGCGATATAAAATCACTTTAAAGCTATCACATACTAGTAAAACATTTCAAATTCACAAATAATGTAAATCTCTATACTGTCCCAGTATATCAAAAACCTTTTCTTAATTTAACTAGGACAAGAGTTATGTGAATTTGTTTGAAACCATTTAAATTTTCCAGTTCGCAAACAACTTCAAATATATCAGGTAATATCTCAAGAACTACTGGGCTCAAAGTAATAATTATTTTCCTGTTCATTGCTACAACAACATGCTCAGCACAGAACCTTTAAACGTTTTCCTGTACACAAATTTCTGAAAACTTTTCATGCAGCAGGATCAATACTGAACTCGAAAGAAGTACGTTTAAAATCTCTATCTTCTAGAAAAAGTATGTGCAAATTCTGAGATTTACATACATTATCAATCTCAGTGGTATATATAAGCATATCAAATATCTTTTCATAATAATATAGTGAGGACAGTTTACAACTCACCGCAAAGATGTGGCTACAAGCTGCGACAGGCACATACAAAAGACACACACATACAACACATTCAGCTATCGGCCATGGCCTTCTTCAGAAAATAGAACACTCACGCAATCACACAGGCACACAACACAGTCATACAACCATCACCTTCGACTGTCGCATTTCGAATCACGCTCTGCAGCGAATCGGGGACGGGAGGGGTGGGGAGGGGAGGAGAGGGGATAGGAAGGTTACGTCACGATGGTGGGGATGGGTTAGATGGGAATAACGAGATGCAGCTTAGGAATGGAGTGGGGAGGTGGGTGAGGGGAAAAAATAAAATAAAGTAAAGTAAAATAAATATATATAGAAAATGCAAGTAAACACGACTGCACACACACACACACACACACACACACACACACATATGCAGGCGCACACACACACACACACACACACACACACATACGATTGCACATTCACACACCACTCAAAATAGGTGAGGTTTGGGATAAAGAGGTAGGAACTTTAAGGTATGGAGAAAAAATATATAGGGAAATTATCGTAGGTTGAGGCCTGTTTGATTTCGGGACCGGAGAATGTATTGTAGGGATAACTCCCATCTGTGCAGTTCAGAAAAGCTGGTGGTGGAAGGGAGGATCCAGATGGCCCGGGCTGCCAATATAGAAAGCTGTACAGTGTTTGCAGCACAGTTGGTAAATTATGTGGCTGCTTTCACAAGTGGCCCAACCTTTGATAGGGTAAGATAAGCCTGTGACAGGACTGGAATAGGAAGTGCTGGGTGGGTGGATTGGACAGGTCTTGCAGTGGGGTCTTCCACAAGGATATGATCCCTGAGGCAGTGAGCTGTGTTTTGGGGTGGCATAAGGGTGAACTAGGATGTTGTGAAGGTTGGGAGGGCGACGGAACACCACTTTAGGAGGGGTGGGAAGATCTTGGGCAGGATGTCTCCCATTTCTGGGCGCGAGGATAGAAAATCAAAACCTTGGTGAAGGATGGAATTTAGTTGTTCGAGACCAGGGTAGTACTGGGTGACAAGGGGAGCACTCTTTTGTGGATGGTTACTGGTGTTAGGAATAGGATTTGGGGTGTGTGAGGATATGGCACGGGAGATTTGTTTGCGGACTAGGTCTGTGGGGTAGTTTCTGTTTGTGAAGGCCTTTGTGAGACCTTCAGCATATTCAGAAAGGGAATTCTTGTCACTGCAGATATGCCGTCCACGGGTGGCCAGGCTGTAAGGGAGGGATTTTTTGACATGGAAGGGATGGCAACTGTCAAAATGTAGGTACTGTTGGTGGTTGGTAGGTTTAATATGGACAGAAGTGTGGATGGAGCCATCAGTGAGGTGGAGGTTGACATCCAGGAATGCGGCATGGTTGGTTGAGGAAGACCAGGTGAAGTGAATGGGAGAGAAGGAATTGAGGTTCTGAAGAAAGGAGGATAGGGTGTTCTGGCCCTGAGTCCAGATCATGAAAATATCATCAATGAACATGAACCAGGCCAGAGGTTTGAGGTTTTGGGATGCTAGGAAAGATTCCTCCAGACGGCCCATGAACAGGTTGGCATAGGAGGGTGCCATGCGGGTGCCCATGGCTCCATCCAAACTTCCGTCCATATTAAACAAGGTGGAACACCCTGTGGCACAGCATGCAGCGGAGCACATGCTTGATTTCAATGGCTGCTTCACAACCCGGGCCATCTGGATACTCCCTTCCACCACCAGCTTTTCTGAACTGCACAGATGGGAGTTATCCCTACAATACATTCTCCGATCCCAAAATCAACCAGGCCTCAACCTACGATAATTTCCCTATATATTTTTTCTCCATACCTCACAGTTCCTACCTCTCTATCCCAAACCTCACCTATTTTGAGTGGTGTGTGAATGTGCGATCATATATGTGTGTGTGTGTGTGTGTGCAGTCGTGTTTACTTGCATTTTCTATATATATATTTATTTTACTTTATTTTATTTTATTTTTTCCCCTCACCCACCTCCCCACTCCATTCCTAAGCTGCATCTCGTTATTCCCATCTAACCCATCCCCACCATCGTGATGTAACCTTCCTATCCCCTCTCCTCCCCTCCCCACCCCTCCCGTCCCCGATTCGCTGCAGAGCGTGATTCGAAGTGTCGCAGTCGGAGGTGATGGTTGTATGACTGTGTTGTGTGCCTGTGTGATTGCGTGAGTGTTCTATTTTCTGAAGAAGGCCATGGCCGATAGCTGAATGTGTTGTATGTGTGTGTCTTTTGTATGTGCCTGTCGCAGCTTGTCGCTACGTCTTTGCGGTGAGTTGTAAACTATCCTCACTATATTATTAATTCCAACCTGGACTTTCAAATATCTTTTCTTAATTTTAATTACGAGATATTTTCGCATCTGAGAAAGTTTCCTTCTATTCACTGCAAATCTCTAAATCTATTGCACACATTGAATAAACTCTTGGTGTCCACACAAAATAAATATAATTAAAATTCAGTCTAATTTACCGTAAGGAGATGACGAAAGCTGGCTGAAAAGTGTTTCTTAGTCTCACAGCAAGGATGATAAAGTAATTTAATAAATCCACAATAACAATATTTAACAGCAGTATGTACCCTCTTAACTAATCAGACAATGTGAAAACACTGTTTAATTCAGTCAGTGGAACTACCTATGTTGCTGTTCATATCTATGTATTACTACATCTTCATTGCTTTGTTTTAAGATGCCTTCATTGTTCCATGCTTCCTGTATCATTCCTTTCATGTGAAGCACTATCTTCTGCCAGTCTTATGATGTCAACAGTTTCAACTGCTTCTCTTAAAAGGCATTACACTTCGGTTAACATAAATTTCTTATTTCCTGAAACAATATGGTGTTTAACCTAAGCCACTATTGTGCGACAGTGGTAAAGAGGCAATCTCAGCACTTTATGTCCATATTTTTTGCTACTTCACCTGCAATATAAACTGCAATTGTCAAATGATTGTCAAACTGTATATTATGTTTTTGTAGCCAGCAATGTGTTTTTCTTTGTTGTCTTTGTGGGTATCTTATCTTGCATAACTGAGTTATATGTGGTGTTAACTATTAACATTATAGTGTTTTTGCTAAGCAATATAGTAAGGACAATTTACAACCTGCTGCAAAGATGTGACGATGAGCTGTAACAGCCACATTGCCCTGGACTAACAATTAAATTGCATCTTTCGCCAAGGTTTTGATTTTTCTGTCCTTATGCCAAGAAATGAGAAAGATCCTGCCATGACCCTTCCCACCTCCCACCCCCTGAAGTGGTATTCCATCGCCCTCCCAAGCTCCGTAACTTCCTAGTCCGACCCTATGGCACACCAAAACCCAGCCCACTGCCATAGGGATCATATCCCTGTGGAAGACCCCACTGCAAGACCTGTCCAATCAATCAATCAATCCACCCACCCACCCACCCACCCACCCACCCCGCCACTACCTATTCCAGTCCCATCATAGGCTTATTGTACCCTATCAGAAGTGAAAGCAGCCATGTAATTTACCAACTGTGCTGCAATAGCTGCACAGCTTTTTATATTGGCTTGACTACGAACCAGCTGTCCATTAGGATGAATAGCTATTGCCAAACGGTGGCCAAAAACAAGGTGGACCATCCTGTGTCACAGCATGCAGTGGAGCATATGCTCAATTTCAAAGGCTGCCTCACAACTGGGGCCATCTGGATCCTCCCACCCACCACCAGCTTTTCTGAACTGTACAGATGGGAGATATTCCTACAGTAGATTCTCTGATCCTGAAATTATCCAGGCCTCTCAACCTACGATAAGTCCCCTTTTTTTTTTACACACCCAATAGTTCCTACCTCTCTACCCTAAACCTCTGGGTGTGTGTGTGTGTGTGGGGGGGGGGGGGGGGTTGCACAATGCATGCTCGTTTGTTTTATTTTGTTTTGTTTTATTTTCCTCGCGTCACCTACCTCCCCACCTACCTACCTAAGCTGTATCTTGTTCCATCTAATACGTATATGCTCTGCAAGACCATACTGTATCCCACCCCACCACTGACTCAACCTTCCTATCCCCCTCCCCCCTCCTCCTCCTCCATTTCCACACCACAGAGCATGATTTGGAGTGAGGCTGCCGGAGATGGTTGTGTGACTTGTGTGATTGTGTGTTTTATTTTCTGAAGAAGGCCATGACTGATAGCTTAAGTGTGTGTGTGTGTGTGTGTGTGTGTGTGTGTGTGTGTGTGTGTGTGTGTGTGTGTGTGTGTGTGTGCATATTGCAGCTTGTCATCACATCTTTGTAATGTTGAATTCCACACAGGACTTTTCGTTATTAGAATTTTTAAGGTTTGAAGCACAGACTCTTCAAACAATTTCACAAAATTATTTTGATTCATCTCTTTGTGGTAATCATAAGTTTTGTTTGAAATGAATAACAGACAGTTTGGAATGAAACTGTTTCATATTTTCAGCACGCGCTATAATTATTCTTTTTCCTCTGCCAATTGGAGCTGTCATTCTAATGCTGACGATATCATCTGTCCAACAGTTTTTAACAGTGTCCTGCTTTCACCCATGTTTAATAAGCCAAACGATCTCGTCAGAGTTTGTCCCTACTAATTCTCTAAGAAAGTGACATCGTCATCTGCAATATCTTGGTGTTACATTAATAACTTGCTGCCAGAAATAGATTTATAGCAGAATCCTAAAATTTTCACAACTTTTAACAAAGATGATTTACTACCCTGAAACAGGTGTACTTTTTAGTGAGAGATACTCCTTCGAATAAAATGTGTATATTCGACAACAAATAGGATCTTCCAGAAGAGTCGAGTTTCATCACTCTCTTCACGAGTTGCCTGTTTTCCAGGTTTCTCCACTTCAGATGATACACCAGTCTTCTTTTACGAATTTCTCCTCACAGATTCTCATTACCGATCATTTGCTGATTTTCAGAGCAGCTGTTATTTGCTCCACCACTTTATCCACAGGAATGGGGGTCTCTCTCTCTCTCTCTCTCTCTCTCTCTCTCTCTCTCTCTCTCTCTCTCTCTCTCTCTCTCTCTCTCTCTCATACACAGCGAGGAAAGGTACTACAGCAGACTAGGGTATAATTTCAAGCAACCCACCAGTTGTAGTTCATACCATTACTCATAAGAGCAAAGTTTAGTGTTAATGACCATAACACTGTCACAGCCACCTCTTGACCACACAATTCAGCAGGCCTTTGTGTGTTTAATGTCAAGTGTGTGTACTGTTTTACCATAACTTTATTTGTGCGGTGGCTGCTAGGAGTTGCAGGAGGTGTGTTACGCTCACATTAGGGCTGCCGTGGGGAGAGGAGCGGTTAGGGGAAGGAAACATTGGCTGCTTGTTGCAGTAGTAGAAATGTTATCCTAACAATGAGTACAGTAATGCTTCATGTCAAGGAGCATTGTAACATTGGCAGTACTTGTAAATAAATTAATATCTTTCAACTACTGCCGACTTTTGCCGCTTATGGCAGCACCAATAAAATCAAAGTTATTGTGGCCAAATAGTAACAGCTACAGTGTCACTGTTCAGGTTTTTATGAAGGTAGTTGCATAAGTACCCAGCCTGACCAAGAGATGGCAGTCATTGTTGAAAAGTATCTCTGGATTAGAAAGTATATGATCTATGAAGCATATGTTTCAAGTTTGAAGTCACCATTTTGTTTAGTATTTGTTTGGCAGCCATCAATAATGAACGTTTAGAGTGAACTTTTGAAAGTACATAAATTATCAGACCTTTTCGTCATTTCAAAAAGTGCAGCACATTGCATATTATCTAAACTTTGAATATGAGAAAACTGTACAGGGTTTATGCCGCATTTGCTCATACTCCATAAGAAAGGGTTATGAAGATGTTTCAATTGAGTGTTTAGCAAAGTGTAACAGCAACAAAGCTGATTTATTTATAGAACAATCAAAACAAGAGGCCCAATTATGAGAACAGACTTCAAAGAAGGCAAGGGCCATTTCATCCGCAGGCAGTCAGTCTTTTTGGGATGCATGTGGGATAATTTGCATTGACTACCTTTAAAAAGGAATAACTGTCAACAGTGAGTATTATGCAAATTTATTGCAACATTTGGGCAAAGAAATCAAGAAAGCAAAAAAATAATATAAAAAGAGGCCGCATTTGGCCATGAAGAAAGTTGTTTCTTCAGGACAATGCTCCAGCTCACAAGTCCATTATTTCAATGGCCAAAATTCATGAATTTTAGTTTGAATTGCTACCTCATGCACATATTCACCAGATTTAGCCCCCCTTTGGTTATTTTCTGTTCCCAAACTTGGAAAAATGATTTGATGGCTGAAGATTCTCAGAAAATGAAGATGTGATTTTGGCAGTTAACTGCTATTTTGAGTAGTTAGACAGTTCTTGTTATAAAAAGGGTATAAAACATATTGATCATCATTAGGAAAAGTGTAGATTATGTTGAACAAAATATTTTTTCCAAAATTGTGTTTTCTTTGTTGCATTCAGTACTTACAGGGTTACCCTTGTAGAAGTTAGACAAATCTCATAAGAGTTGAGAAAAGAAATTTGATCACAGATAGACAAAGTTGAAACTAACTGTAGAAAATACTGTTGTGCTGTATCCCCACTATAGAGCATATTACAGTAACATTATCTTTATTGAATTTATCTGCAATGATGGAGAGAAAACAAATAGAAATAATGTTTCCCGTAGAGCATAAAGTACTTAAATTATACAAATTTTTGGGATGGCTAAGGAGAATTTTTTTTTTTACACATTTATTTAATTTATTTATTTATAAAAAGTATGACAATACATTAGTCAAATAGCAATAAAGCCACAAATCAACCAAGTTCAAAAATTAAAATATATATACAAACAATAAATATCACAAAATGTGTACAATTCTTGTTACAAGACATGTACAGTATGGCAGTGGACAGAGATGGCATACTACAGACAAGATTTATAATTTCACAGAAATTATTTGTGGGACAAGCAAGCAGGGGAAAAATGCGTAAGCTGTTTTCAGTTGTTCACCAACAACTGTCAGAACAGCATTAAGAACATAAAATATCAAGTACATAATTTAAGAACATTTGTCTCTTATTACTTGCACAAGTTACCATCTCAGCCTTTTTCCAAAACATGTTACAAATTGTTAACCTGAAACAGTACAAGAATCAATCATAGATTCTTATATTTAATTCTTTTTTTGCCCTAATCTCACTTAAAGTGAGCATTTAAAAGTTATATGCATGTATGACATGTCAAAGAATATTGGATATAGCTGAAGTGTCCAACTTTGCAATGACAAACAAATTAAAACAGATTTTTGCTCTTACAAAAAACTTTAAAGGTAACAGTCACCTATAGGTGATTGACGTGTGAAGCACTGAAATGCAAAACATAAAACAGCATTCAATCTAGCTTTCAAACATTAGTGCTTTTTCTAGTAGAATTATACACATTCACACAACAACCACACACACACACACACACACACACACACACACACACACACACACACATGGCTATAGCAATTCTGATTATTGCTAATTGATTACTGAAAGCAGTTTCCTGGGGTGATGGAGGTGGTAGACACAAAAAGGGAATAGTGAGAAAGCAGCAGATTTTTGAAGAAAAACTCCATGGCCACACAACAATATGGAAAGGATAGAACAAAAAGATTTAGAAAGTGGGAGAGGGGGGAGGGGGAGGAGAAGAAAGATGTTTAATGCAAAGTGGGAGGAAGAATGTGGGGGAGAAAGAGAAAGATAGACGGACCTCTCACGTGGCTCCATAAAATCAAGTGCACTAACTACAAAGTACTTCCACTTTGATAGCTGTCACCTACTCCATGTCAAAAGTCTCTTCCTTAGAGCCTCATTATCTGTGGTGCTACATCTGTAGTGCAAATCAGGATTTGTTAAAATAGACTTATAACCTTAGCACACAGTATCATGTCCACATCATCCATAAACAAACTTCCTTGTCATCTTCTCCTCTGTCACCAGTAAACCTGCCAATCAGCCCACAACCAGTATTCCTCTAATCCCTCATTATTATTCCAGTCCTTAAAAGCTTAACCACATTCTCTACCATGGCTTCAACCATCTCTTGAAATATCCTACCTAAAATGTCCCAGTGACAGCATGGTCATTAAAGACAGAGCACAAGTTCTGATTGATTTGATAAGGATGGAGAAGGAAATTGGCCACACTCTTTGGAAAAGAAAAGAAAAAAAAATCCTCACATTTGCTTGGAGTGATTTAGGGGAATCATGAACCACCTAAATCTGGATAACTTGAGCCGAGTGTGCTAAATACAACGTCACCCCGCTTGGTCCCATGCATCCACCCGTCGCCACCTATCATAGATCAGTGATTTCTACCCTATAATAGGCAAAGCCACATATAAAAGCATCCTTGCTATACACCAGCTAAGCTGCAATTACTGTAAAGTATCCTATACATGCATGACAAGTAACCATCTGTCTACTTATATACATGACCACCAAAAAGAACACAGTGGACTGAAAACTTGACCATCCAGTTGCCAAAATGTGCTGCTCACCACAACACAACTGACTACAACAGGAGCTTCAGTATGCAGAGCATTTGCATAGTCCCTTCCCACATATCCCATGGGCTCACACTACTTTGGCCCATTACTCTTTCTCCCTTCTCCTCCACCCCTCTCCGCACATAAGCATCTCTTTTTGCTCTGCCCTCTATACTTTTTTTCATCTTCTTGTATGACTGCAGAGTCCTGAGTCATTTGGCCCGGGACCTGCATCTTTCCTCTACCCCAGGCCTCTCCAACTCTAGCACTCGGTGCTGTGCACCCCGGTGCCGTACCAAGCGGCTCCGGTGCTTTTCCCACACCACTCTCCTCTCGCCGTATGAGAGCACGTGTGTGACAGACAGCGCTCGCTATTGTGTCTTCTTAGCTGCGCTGAAGTATGCATTCTGAATATTATCTAATTGGACACTGTTACTCTTTCTTCCGAGTGTTCACCATGAACAGAAAAGGTTCAGATTTAAATGTGCCATTTTTAATGCTCAATGGGAAGATTCATTTTTTTTATATAAAGTCTGATAGGAAAGCACTGTGCTTAATATGCCACTAAACTGTAAATATCAAAGCATCGACAATGCGTCATCACTGCGAAAATATACATTGCGTGACGCACGAGTGGATTGTTGGGCCTGACACAAGCAAACTGATAACTGAATTAAAATCAGAATTGCCACACGCTGAAGACTTAAGGCTTGTTTATACTGTTCATTCTAAAAAAAAAAAAAAAAAAAAAAAAAAAAAAAAAAAAAAAAAAAAAAAAAAAACCCTTTCCAATTGCACTACATCTCTAGAAACTTAATTTGTGTGACCGAATTGAAGGCTTCAAATTGTAACTTTTACTTTTGTCAGCTTCAAGAAGGAAATTTAGAGAATTTTCCTTATTTAAATTGTTGAATTTAAGTATTTATGACCACATTGGCGAGTACACGATAGCATTACAGTTATTGCATAAAGAATTTGAAGACAGATTTAAAGAAATTGAGCAACTGAAACTTACACTCAGTTTTTACGACACCATTTTCGATGCGTCCAAAGGATGCCCCATCAAGTCTACAAACTGAGCTGAAAAAACTACAGTGTGTTCAATTTTGACAGACCCCTATTACCATTACAATGGTGATTTGATGTAATTGATTAAAATTGATTTTAATTAAAATTGATTTTAATTAAAAGGCATTGATCAACAAGAATTCCCGAGCATTCATGCCCCTGCCCTGAAAAGTGTTTCTATGTTCGGAACAATGTTTGTTTGTTAAACACTGTCAATGATGAATATTAACAAAACAAAGACATCATATTTGTCTAACGCGTCTTTGGAAGACATACTCCATATTGCAACTGCCAAAATGATTGTTACAAATATAGGAAAATTGATGGCTTCAAAGTGCTGTCAAATATCAACAAAGAATGTTGAAAATTAGTGCAAAATAAAAATATGCTTTCTGCCTGTACACACAATTGACATTATTGTTGTTATTTAATACCAGTACACCAAGTGACGCATTGATTCACAACTAAGTACCGCCTCACTGTGCGCTGCCACAACAGTGCTGTGCATGCCTCCCTCACTTGCCCCACACGACGAGCCCCGGTGCTTGAAAAGCACCAGAGTTGGAGAGGCCTGCTCTACCCCATCTACACCTCCACCATCTCGTACAACTGCTTTCAATTATCAAGCCTCAATCATTATCACCACAATCATGATATTCATAAACCTGATTAAATAGGAGTAGAATAACCGAGAAGTATCGCTCTGCTTTAAAAAACAGACAAAGATTCACAATCAGTATAAATAAATTATTTGTGACACCACAGAGGTAAAAGATTATACCAGATATTTCTGTGCATTTCAAGAATCTGTTCTTCAGTAAATAAATGCAGTATTACTAATCCCAAACAAAAGGATGTCTAAAGGCTTTTCTTTTGTTATAAAACGTGATTCGCATAACATTAAAACTGGACATACATCCATACATTATAAATGCGAAAGAATCTCCTTTATGCTTTCATGATTACCTAAAACACTTAATTTTGATGAACTTGGCAATGGAGATTGTTACTTCAGAAACTGTGTAAATCAAGGTTTCTTTCTTTCTTTTTTGTAACTCAAAATGTTGAACAGCTGAGCATCAACATTTCTCTTATTGCTAGCAAGACACTTTAAGACTGCTTGGAAATGCTATTTATTCTTTGATATTTTATATGTTGTATGTAACATAATTCAACATAATTAATACTGTGCTTATACTAGTCATCAATGTCTTCTAACTGTTGAACCAATTTCAATGACATCTGAATTATGCATAATTTACATGGTATATAACACATAGCTTCTTCAGTCAGCGGTTTAGTCACAATACAACAAACCAAGTTTCTTTTCATATCTAATAACTTTATTTTCACCTTGATAAAGGAGAATATTTACATTGTAATAAAGTTCCAGATTGCTGCTTATGTTTTATTTAATATTGCTACAGCTGTTTCGACAGTTTGTCATTCTCAAGTGCCTGCGTGTATAAGAATTACATTAATTACAAATCAAACAATAGGAAAATACATATAAATTTGTTTGTTATAAATTTTCTTAAGAAACTTACGTCTACAATGTTTGGACGTTAATTAATGTTGACATCTGGCGTAACTGTTGCTTTAACTGTCAGGTGTTATGCAGCTTTTTACATTGAAACTTTAATTTAAAGAAACTTTTACATTTTTTCGTAATCAGCAACAGCTTTACCAAAGATGTTTACATATACAGTAATCAACTAAGTTATGAGATACTTTTTTAACTTTAACATTGGTCAGAGAGGTTTATTTTGTTTTTCCTCTGTTCATTTATTATATCTTTGCTTTTCAGCCTTTTTCATGGATAAAGTCAATAAAATTAACCAGATAATTGGGAAATTAGGAGAATATTTACCATCATTCTAGTCACAGTTTAAATATGAACTGGAAAATTTGAAACTTTTCTTTTATCCTGGTCATAACCTAAGAACAAAGTTGTGAAATTATTGTACTTTCATGGTCTTTGACATGTACGCAAGGACAACATGAGCGAAGTCACAGGTAAAAGTTAGTAGAGAAATAAAGCTTTTAACATGATTCAACAACACATGCAAATCTTGCTAAATAAACTTTTTCCACCTGCTACAGGTGAAAAGACAAAATTGTTGCCATTAAAATGTAATGATGTATAATATTTACTTCCAGCTTCTTCACTTTCACAGCCTTATAGATTCCATCTGTACATTCTCACTGTAGTCCTTTGAAGTGATGGCATTTGTGTGTAGAATATCTTTATGCTGGTCTTTATTTTGTTTCTGATCATTGTTTTCAGGTGTGTTCCAAGATTGAAGTTCTGAAGTGCCAAAGACTTGATAAAGTACTCCTGGAAGAAACAGCATTCCGGCTGTGATCAGGAAGACTATCTGCCACTGACTAGGGGTTTGCTGTAATAGACATACAAAAACTATTTTAATTTTTGTTGAATTTAACATGCTGTCAACAAAGAAGTCATCATGCAGTTAAGAAAGAGAGCATAATTTAAAGATAATAATGAAATATTATTAGGGGCTTTTAAAATTTACAATTCAAAATAAAATGAGTGTGTAATGTAATGTACATCTACATTCAACCCACCACTGTACTGCTATTAGTCATTTCCTTCTCTCTCTCTCTCTCTATCTCTCTCTCTCTCTCTCTCTCTCTCTCTCTCTCTCTCTCTCTCTCTCTCTCTTTATAAACAGTTCTACTCCCAGACACAGCAGGGGAGAAATATCTGTTTATGTGCCTCTGTAAAAGCTCTAAAATGTCTTATTTTTGTGGTCCTTGCACAAAATGTAATTGACTGTAGTAGAATCACCTTCTAGTCAGGTTTCAGTGCTGGATCTCTACATTTTCTCTATGAAAGAATGTCATCTTCCCTCAAAGGATTTGTAATTCAGTTCCTGAAAACTTACATGATTGAAACTACCAGTAACTAATATAACAGTCCAGCTTTGAACTGCTTCTAACTTTTGCAACTGGGTTACTTTATCAGGTCAAAGAGCAGGGAAGAAAAAGGGAACAGAAGGGAGGGTTACTCACAGCCTAAGCCATGAGGTGGTGATGGATGATTTATCAGGATGCGGAAGTCAGACACACTGTCTGTTAGTAGTGAACCATGCCAAAGAGGACAGATCGAGCAGTAAGAAGTGAACCGCTGATTGGGAGAAGGGGGAGGGGGTTAGGTAAAAGGTTTTTCAATTATCAGAGAAAGATACATAGAGAGAACCCCCCCCCCTCCTCCTCCTCCACCACACACAGTGTTGTAACCTTCCTGTTTTCTTTCCTCCTCTCCAATCTGGTGAAGGAACCCATTCTGAAAGCTAGGCCCAATTTTACATCTTTTTTTCTTTTGTGTGTGTGTGTGTGTGTGTGTGTGTGTGTGTGTGTGACTACTGGCAGTCTCTTTTGAAGAGTACTTTAAATATTTAATTGATGCAACTATGTGAAGGAGCACACTAATATTATATTCAAACATTACGTGATTGATTGTCCTCTAAATCAATTTTTCTACATTTAGAGCTAGCTGCCATTCATCACACCAAATAGAAATTTTGTTTAAGTAATTTTGTATCCTACTATAATCACTCAACTAAGACACCACTGCATAATCAGCAAACAGCCACAGATTGTTACTCATCCCTTCTCTCATGATTTGTGTAGATAGAAAATTATCCTTCCCTAGAAAACTTTTGATGATTTTGTCTGATGACCACCACTACACTGGACAATGCACTGGGTTCTGTTACTTAAATAGTATTTGAGCCACTCGCATATCTGGGAGCCTATTTCATACCTTAGTACCTCTGTTAGCAATCTGCAGTGCAGCACCATGTCAAACGGCCTTTCAGAAATTGGGGCCTATGTAGTCCGCCTGTTGCCCTTTATAAACAGCTCACAATATAACATGTGAAAAGGGCAAGCTTAATTTCACATGAGACAAGCCATCTGAATCTTTTCAGTCTCACTAAAATTATTATATTTGAACTGAGAGTAATCTTCACTTTCTCTTGGTTTGTTGGGACTTTTTACTAGGACAGAGACACACTATATATGTAAGCTAAGTAAAGGAGCCAATGCCACAGATTATTTAACATCTAGATCTACATACATACATACACCCAAAGGCATGCGGTACAAGGTACCCAGTATCATATGCTTTTCTGTTCCACTCTCTTATAGGACACATGCTTGTATGCATCTGTAAGAGCCCCAATATCTCTGATCTTATGTTCATGGTCATTATGCAAACATTATCTTCCCTCCAGCAAATCCCATTTGAGTTCTGAAGCATTTCACTAACACCTGTTAATTGTTGAAACCTACCAATAAATCTAGCCACTGAATTGCTTCTACCTATTTCTTTCTTTAAACTGATCTGGTGGGTATCCAAAACACTTGAGCAGTACTTAAGACAGGGTTGTACGAATGTTTTATATGTGGTCTCCTTTACAGATGAGTCACATCTTTCCAGAATTCTCCCAATAAACCAAAGTTGGCCATTTGCCTTTCCCACAACTGTCCTTATATGCTCATTCAGTTTCATATATCTATGCATTGCTATGCCTAGATATTCAACTGAGCCAACTGTCAAGCATCACACTACTAATGTTTTATTTGAACATTGCGAGATTGTTTTTCGTACTCATCTAGATCACTTTACATTTCCACATATTTAGAACTAATTGCCATTCCTCTCACCACCTAGAAATTTTGTTAAGTCCTCCTGCATCGAACTACAGTCATTCAATGACAACACCTTCCTGTATATCACAGCATCATCAAACTGTCCCACATTGCAACTCATTCTGCCAGTGAGATCATTTATATAGATATTAAAAAAAAACAGCAGCAGTCCTATCATACTTCCCTGTGACACTTCTGATGATACACTAATCTCTAATGAACACTCATCATCAAGGACAACATACTGGGTTCTATTACTTAAGTAGTCTTCAAGTCACTCACCCATTTTGGTACCAATTCCGTATGCTCTTACCTTTGTTAGCAGTCTGTGGTGTGTTACCGTTTCAAATGTCAAAGGAAAAAAAATCTAGAAATATGTAGTCTGCCTGTTGCCCTTCATCCATAGGTCACAAATTATTGTCATGAGGAAAGGGCAAGTTATGTTTTGCACTATCAATGCTACTTAAAGCCATGCTGATACATGGACTGAAGCTTTTCCATCTCAAGGGAAATTTAATATATTAGAACCAAGAATATTTTCAAGAATTCTACAGCAAACTGATGTTAATGATATTGGTCTGTAATTATGTGGGTCCATTCTTTTGCCTGCCTTATACATGGCAATTGGTACCTCGCCTGGAGGTGTTTGTTTTCATCTCTTTTCAGCTGCTTCTCCACACTGACTATGCCTAAAACTATGTCCTCCATTTAGCAGTTAGTGTGACCATCAAATGAAGGTATGATTTGATGGTCCTTCGGGTCAACTGAAGTTCGCAATATGACCCGTCAGCTTTGACCTATGATGTCATGTTTGAATTAAAGATGACAGTTTGTTTACAAGTTGAACATACATTATAGATTAGGATTGTGTGTTTAAAAAAGTGATCTGTAGATTTTTTCCCCCTCCTGCAAGTGGACACCGAAGGCGCAAATGTTTGGGCTGAGACCTGTGATCGATGGGCCATTCTTTTGTGGTAATCTGTAACTTACAATGATAATCACAGATTTTTCATTATCTACCATACATAAGTATTACAATATTATCCTGTATGTTTATATTCATTGATAGTGTGTTTTGCTAGTTGGCATATCTACGTAGCGTATCTTGTGAGACTGGGCTATGACATCATTGGTCAAATCATCTTAACCATTTCCTGCTACTAATGAAAACAACTGGGAATGGGAAAAGTTCAGGTGACAGTAAATTAAGATACTGTTATGTTATTTGTTTAATTGTGGAAGTTTCCTCATGGAAGATGTTCAAACAGACCACTGTCAACTTCAGTGCAGTTTGCTGCACTTATAAACAGGTGTTTTGTTGATTATAGAAGCTCAGGTATGCAGTACTGATCTATGATTGGCAACACAACATCTGTCTACAAGAGCAGCAAAAGGCATTGACAGTGATGGACTGTTTCATCATCATCATCATCATCATCATCATCTGTGGGGAAACTTACATCATGGTTTGTTTAACTCTGTAACAGTAACTTAATTTACCCTCACCTGAACTTTTTCTACTCCTAGTTGTTTGCATTGGTTTACTCAGAAACAGTGCAGAAAAGGGCACAAGTTATAAGTTTCTTTGTTCAGAATCACTAGTAGTCTCACCCCCTAAAGTATGGTACAAGACACGCATGAAAAGTCAGTGAATGGTCCCATATATTTCATACTGCACTGACAAGGAAGAGGTACCTGTGCACACAAGTTGAGTGACATGTTAACAAGTGCCCCTACTGTGCAAAACACTAGTGAAGCAGTGGTATACACTGCAACCCAGCTAACACGGTCAGTGTGAGAACTTGTGTCATTGCAACATGGAGCACAGAATGGAGCAATGTGTTAACCTCAAGTTTTGTTTTAAAGTAGGCAACCGGCAACAGAGACCCATGGGATTTTAGTACAAATGTATGGTGTTGAAGCAGTGAGTAAAAAGTGTGTGAATGGTTTAAACGCTTTAAAGAGGGGAAGAAAGGTGTCAAGGATGAGCAATGCTCATGTTTAATGTCCACAATCACAGTCCCAGAGAACGAGTGAAACAGATGCTTGAGGATGATCGAAGGCTGTGTTGGAGAATAATAGACAAATTGCAAAGATCCAACAATGCATGACTTTAGTGTTTCCAGCAATTCCATAAGAAGCATTTGCTGACAATTTCGAACTGCTGTACAACCCATGTCATAAGTGTATTGCAGCCAATGGCAATTACTTTGACGGCCAGTAAAGGTATTTTGTTTGCAACTCTTGTTTCATGAGACCATTCACCAGACTATTCAGATGCACCTTTTACTTTTGGCAATGATATTTTTGATACATGTTACAGAAGAGCCAGTGTTCTCTAAATGGTACACTCCTTCGTAGTTTGTTCCACTAAAAACATTTCAAAGGGCAGCACTATTTCTCTAACAATGGACTGAAGTAAACAGAACTGGTTCTTGTCACAGCCACAGGTATTTTAGGAACAGGGAATCCTTCAGCTTGCTAAACTGGGGATAGTTGGGCTCAGGTCTCTGGTGATTGCTTTCAATAATGACTTCAATTATATCCAGTGTCATTCATACCTTTTCATTTGAACACCCCTCATAATAAGACCTTTATCAGTGTATCGTTCTCCATAATATTTCGTTTAATGTGCTTTAGAATGCTACAGAACAATAGATTGTGGTAATAGTTTGCTTGTGGGTCATATTCAATGCAATGTTTAGAAAGGAGAGGAAGGAAGGAAGGAAGGAAAGAAAAAGTATAATTTAGCATCTCAGCAACAATAAGGTCATAAGATACTGAGTACAAGCTTGGATTATTGAGGAAAATCAGCTGTGATCTTTTGAAAGAAGCAACCATGTTTTTGTCTGGAGTAATTAAAGGAAATCATGGAACACCTAGATCTGGATGACTGGGCGTGGGCTTAAATAATCATCCTCCCAAATGCAAGTTCAGCATGCTAACTGTACAGCCTTGCTCAGTGATGGGAGGAGGACAACACTGCAAATTATAAACAAGATAATGAACACTAAACATATAGTTCACTAGTATTGACATTTATTCTACAAGAACTTACATTCTGATAAGTCAGTGTTCCAACTATAGCTGGAGAAATGAAGCCTGGAAGGTCGGCTACTGTGCAGCCTATACCAAACAAAATACCTGAAATAGGAATGATGAATTAAAGATTATTAAGATTAAATTAATTGTAATTGTAACCCAAAATTTACAAAAGTAAAGTACTTATGCATCATATTCTGCAAGTTCCATCAAGAAGCTGAAGTGTTAAAGATGTGAACCCAGGCAAAGTATGTAAGAAAAACGAGACAACCTTTGAAACTTTAATATTAACATTTCATGAACAATTCAGTGTGAGTACACTGCTTAATGCAACATAGTCTTATGCGAGCTACATTAAATCAAGTAAATTTGCAACAAAGATGAAAAGCTGCTACAGCCTCAGTTTTACCAGGTAACTATCTACAAGCTATCAGTAGCTTAATATTTACTTAAAATGCAATTTGATTAATAGAATATTTACTC
The DNA here is from genome assembly GCA_026315105.1 of Locusta migratoria. Taxonomy (NCBI): domain Eukaryota; kingdom Metazoa; phylum Arthropoda; class Insecta; order Orthoptera; family Acrididae; genus Locusta; species Locusta migratoria. The sequence goes on along the minus strand of CM048745.1, from coordinate 157,998,432 downwards.
ACCAAACTGCATTGAGAACACACACACAAGGAAGATGGGGAAAATGTGCCAGGTCTCCGAGGGAGTAGCTTTTTTTAATGTCAGAATTACAAGGAAAGGAAGAGGAATGAAGGAAGCCAAATGACAAAGTTTATGAAATACAGAGAGTGTAGACAAATCACCCACAACCCTGGACCAGAGGAGACTTACAGGACAGGAAGGAGTGAGAATCTTTCCTTTTCATTCTTGGTACATTTCTCCTGACTTGGGGTTCTGGGTGTCTCTTCCATAACACTCACCATTTCATGTTAACTGATTCTTCCATTGGTTCTTGGTAAAAGAAATTCATTATGAAAATTAAAATAAACAATTTTGTGTTTGTTCTACAGGTTTATTTATTTTGTTAATCTTTTCGGGTACTTAGGCCATCATCAAACATTTACTGAAGTTATTCAAAGAACTTGCATTTGTTGATTACTTCCCATGTCATAAATTTTACCAGTGTATTTCTTTAATTCTTCCTCCCTTCCCTTCAATTATTATGCTATACCAAGGAGCTACTAGTTCCCAAAGCATGGATTATTTTTGTTATTTACATTGGTATTTTTCAAAGAAAATATTCTCCTATGTCTGTAAATGCAGAGTCCTATTTACAGCACATTATTACCTTTCATGCAACATAACAAACACTTAGTTTCCATGTTGTTGACATTCCTTAATCTAGACACTCAGATAATGTCTGGGAACATTTGATTTATATTTTTAATTTTCTTTTGAATATATACTTATATGTACATATATGCTTTGCAAACCACCATACACTGCAGAGCACCACAAATATTCCAAGTTTGGAATGCAGCAGCTGGGGGTGACAGTTATGTGTCTTTAAGTGTGCCTGTTTGGTTGTGTGAATGGTGTGTCTTTGTGACTATGGCCAAGTGTCTAAAGCTGAAGTTTTGTATGTATGAGAATCTTTCTTTTATAAACCTGTCATAGCTTGATATATGCCTTTGTGGTGAGCTACAAACAATCCACATACAATGATGAAATTTACAGATCAGTAGTGCAAGTGGTACTGAGGCGACAGGTGTCAATCCATGTTGAAACACTCGTATTAGCACAAGGTGTAGGCTCCATGGGCTCCAATGCAAGTGTTGATTCTAACATCATTCAGTCACACAGTCTTGGTATACATTATTCTAAGCCCACTCAACCTGTTCATATAGTTCTGCAAGAGTTGTGGGTCGTTGAGTCACATTTGTCATCCCCTCACATCCCACAAATGCTCTATTTGAGACAAATCTGGATATTGTGCTAGCCAGGGAAGTTGCTACACACATTGCAGAGCATGTTTAATTTCATACACAGTGTGTGAGTAAGCATTGTCTTGTGAGAACAACACATCCAGTAAGGCAAAAGATCAGGTCTTACAACATTCTGTACATATCAAGTGCTGGTCAGCTTTACTTTTGCAAACACCACAGGCAAAAAGAGTTGTAGCTTATTGCATCCAAGATCATAAGGCCTGGGCCAATATTTGACAAACCATTCTATGAGACAGTGCTTTCTGGGTCTACATTGTACACACACCCCAAGACCTTACTTGCATGCAGGCAAAATCCTCTTTCATTGCTGACAACCATGACACACCATTCCATTTTCCAAGTGATCCTCTGACAGCACCAGCCAGGCCATGCACATCACTGCTGTGGCACAAGTGGAAGACTAGCTTCAAGTGTGCATGCTTTCAGTCCCACTGCTAGTAACTGGTTGGTAACCAATCGTGTTGACACTTCTGGCTCACAAAAAGCAGATGTGTTAGCCATACAATCTGCCAGTGCTGTCCTTACAACATGAAAATCTTGGTGGACATTTGTGCTGCATGAACATCCAGGACCTCATCTGTGGGCGTGAGAATGTTCACATGACTATTGCAACCAACATCATTGCACAACTGATGCAACACATGCAACTTTTATGATCATTCTCTGAAATGTCTGTCCTACCACTCAAAAAGCCACAATTTGCTGCTTTCAAACTCACTAAGTTTGCTTTAGGAAGCTCAAGTATGTCTCCAAGGCATTGTGCCTGTTTGCTTCATATGTTGATAACACATTGGGCCTAATATCTTTTTTTTTTTTTTTTTTTTTTTTTGGTTTTAGGGCGCACAACTGCTGTGGTCATTAGCGCCCAACACTGCCCATAGTAAAAAAGAACCGGGGTTAGAAATTAAATGGCTTTCGCCATATTTGCACGATGTATAAAAAGTAAAACTCTGTTAACCGATTGCGGGTCATCAGCTAAAATGTCAGACAATTCAAATGGGAAACACAGATCATGACGGAGACGGTTAAAAAATGGACATTGCACTAAAAGATGGTTCACAGTAAAAGTTGCATCACAGTGCTCACATAAGGGAGCAGGACCACCACGTAATAAATGCTGGTGGCTAAAACGGCAGTGGCCAATACGAAGCCGGGCTAGAACAATCTCCTCTCGGCGGGAGGGTCGAGATGACGTTGACCAGATATCAGGCACAGGTTTAATGGCTCGCAATTTGTTCCCCGACAGGGATGACCAATGTAGATACCAACGGGAGATAATACGCTGGGAGATACCAGCGCGAAGGTCATCAGAGTTGGTGGAAAAGGTAGATAGCCGAGGAAGGAGAACTGCTTCCTTGGCAGCCATATCCGCAGGCTCATTCCGCAACACTCCCACATGGCCAGGGACCCACAGAAACGTCACCGTAGTTCCGCTCGTTGAAAGAGAAGTAAGGCAATTGCGGATGCTTTGTACCAGGGGATGGGCCGGATATAGGATGCGAAGGCTCAACAAAGCACTCATAGAGTCCGAGCAAATGACAGTCTTACTGAGCGAGTGGCGCCGGACGTATTGTGTGGCTTGGTATAATGCATACAGCTCAGCTGTAAAAATGGAACTCCACTCAGGAAGATGATATTTAAAAGAGACGTTGCCAAGTACAAAAGCACACCCAACACCCTGGTCTGTCTTTGAGCCATCAGTGTAAATGAACAAATTGTCATCAAATTTAAACCGGAGTGCGTGAAATTCTCTCTGGTAGACGAAACGAGGTGTGGAGTCCTTTGGAAGAGAATGAAGATCAAAGTTAACACGGACTTCGGGGCTTCGCCACGGTGGAGAGGTGCTCTCTCCAGTCGAGAAGATAGCAGGCATTGTAACGCCAAGCTGGCCGAGTAGCGAACGCAAGCGTACTCCCGGTGGTAGCAGAGCAGACGGGCGCAGAGTGAAGAGACTGTCAAGTGAGTCGTTAAAAAAAACTGCGTACGTCGGGTGTCCTCGCATGGACGACAAACGACTAGCGTAACGGCTAAGCAGGAGTTCCCGACGGTAAGAAAGGGGTAGTTCGGCGGCCTCGGCATAGAGGCTCTCAACGGGGCTAGTATAAAACGCTCCTGTCGCCAGACGGAGACCGTGGTGGTGGATTGTATTAAGGCGGCGCAGTATGGACGGTCGAGCCAAAGAATAAATGATGCTACCATAGTCCAGTTTGGACCGAACTATGGTGTGATACAGATGGAGGAGAGTAGACCTGTCAGCTCCCCACGAGGTGCCACTTAACACCCGCAGCACACTGAGAGAGCGGGTACAGCGAGCTGCCAAACGGGATATGTGGGGAGACCAACTTAACTTCCTGTCGAGAACAAGTCCCAAGAACGTCATGGTATCCACAAATGGAAGTACTATGGGGCCCAGACGAAGGGACGGGGGAACGAACTCCTTCCGCCGCCAGAAGTTCATGCAGACTGTCTTGTCGGCTGAGAATCGAAAGCCAGTGTCCATACTCCACGCGTGGAGATTGTCTAGGCACCGCTGGAGGCGCCGCTCCAGGAGACCCGTTTGCTCAGAGCTGCTGTAGATCGCGAAGTCGTCAACAAATAGGGACGCCGACACTCCTAGTGGAAGGTGATCGGCTATAGAATTGATTGCCACTGCAAATAAAACAACGCTCAGGACCGAGCCCTGGGGGACTCCGTTCTCCTGATTAAAAGTGCTCGGTAAAACCGAACCAACACGCACTTTAAAAACACGGTCTGTTAAAAATTCGCGGATAAAAATTGGCAGGCGACCCCGAAAACCCCATGTATGCAGAGTGCGGAGGATGCCCATCCTCCAGCAGGTGTCGTATGCCTTTTCCAGATCAAAGAACACCGCTACTGTCTGGCGCTTCCGTAAAAAGTTATTCATTACTGAGGTAGAGAGGGCAACAAGATGATCCACCGCAGAACGGTGCTTGCGAAACCCACATTGGACATTAGACAGGAGATGTCGCGTTTCAAGCCACCATACCAGGCGCCCGTGAATCATGCGTTCCATCACCTTGCATATGCTACTGGTGAGGGAAATGGGGCGGTAGCTGGAAGGGAGACATTTGTCCTTCCCAGGCTTTGGTATGGGAATGACTATGGCTTCACGCCAGCGTCGCGGAAAGGTGCCTTCTATCCATATGCGGTTGTAGGTGGCCAGTAGGAAGTGCAAGCTCGTTGGTGAAAGGTGTTGCAGCATCGCCACGTGAATGCCATCTGGTCCTGGAGCGGAGGACCGCGAAGACGAGAGTGCGTGGTGAAGCTCTCGTACAGTAAACTCGGTATTGTAGCATTCACAGTTCTGAGAGGTAAAGGGCAATGGAGTCGCCTCCACCGTCCGTTTCCTAGCTAGGAAAGCGTCAGTGTAATGTGAAGAGCTAGAGACCTCTGCAAAATGTCGACCCAGTGCGTTGGCTATTTGTGGAGGATCGACGACGGTGTCAGTTGCGACACACAGACCGGGAATTGGGGAATGAGCCATAGTGCCCGAAATTTTTCGAAGGTTACACCAAATGATGGAGGAAGGGGTAGACCTATTAAAAGAGCTCGTGAATGAGCGCCAACTGGCGCGTTTACAGTTGCGAAAGAGGCGACGACAATAGGCCCGCAGCCGTTTGTATCGGATGCAGTTGTCGAGCGTGGGCCGTTGTTTGAAGATTCTAAGGGCACGTCGCCGTGCTCGCAGAGCGTCACGGCATTCCGCGGTCCACCACGGGACAAGGGGACGACGTGCGTGGGAAGTTTTGCAGGGGATGGAACATTCTGCGGCTGTCAGAATAACTGTGGTAATGTGTTCCACTTGGTCGTCTATACTAGGATAATGGTAAGTACCAAAATCTGCCAGTGACGTGTAGAGCTCCCAGTCCGCTTTCGTTAACTGCCAGCGGTGTGGATGCTCAAGGGTGTCAGGCATCATTAGGTGAATTACACGCGGAAAATGATCGCTCGAATGTGTGTCTGAGAGAGCAGACCATTCAAGACGCCGTGCCAGCTGAGCAGTGCAGATAGCTAGATCTATATGGCTGAAAGTATTTGTGGTGTCTGAAAGATAAGTTGGTTCACCAGTGTTAAGGCAGATGAGCTGAAGGTGGTTTAGTATACCTGCCAGGAGGGAGCCCCGTGGACATGGTCGTGGGGAGCCCCAAAGGGGGTGGTGGGCATTGAAATCTCCCACCAACAAAAATGGACGCGGAAGCTGGTCAATAAGATCTAGGAGATCTGATCTAGTGACGGGAAAAGAGGAAGGAGCGTAAATATTGCACAGTGTGAAGACAAATCCAGGAAGGTATATCCGGACAGCAACAGCTTGTATTGGAGTACACAAAGGGACTGGTGTACTGTGTATGTCATCCCGGATAAGCAACATTACGCCCCCGTGGGCTGGAATTCCTGCCACTGGAGGAAGGTCAAAGCGAACGGTAGTGTAGCGTGGGAAAGTAATTCGAGTACCAGGGAGCAATTTTGTCTCCTGTAGAGAGAAGATGATTGGATGATATGTTCGCGTTAAAAGCTGCAGTTCTGTCCAATTCGACCGGATACCACGAATGTTCCATTGAAGAATATCCATAATGGGATAAAATGAGATGAAGGTGGACATCAGCCCGACGAAGGCGGCGGGCCACAGTGCGAATGTTCGCAACTGGTGGTGTCTGAGACAGGAGGGTCTTGCTCCATATTCTCAGAGGTTACCACAGCAGCTGCGTGAGTGTGGTCGGCAGCCCCATCTTTGGCTGATGCACCTGGAGAGACTATAGGCTTCCAGGGGATGCCATCGTCACATTGTGAGGTAGGAGGGGGGAGAGTTTTCCCCCTATTTGATTTCTTGGAGCCCTGGTGAAGCTCTTTGGTTGGCTCAGATGTTTTGGTAGGGGTGCGGAGGAAATCCTCGCGCGAATGCTCTTTCTTAGACTTTCGCGTCTCTATCTGTGGTTTCACAGCTGAAGATGAAGATGAAGACTTGGAAGAGGTACTCACACTTTTCGTTGAACGTGACGCCGTTGTCGATGTAGACTGTTTGACAACTACTGTCGTAAACTGTAGGTCACAAGTCTGTGTGGCCATATCCCGTGTTGTTGGAGGCGTTGCAACTACAGTACTGTAGTTACCACGCGGCGGGGTCTTGGGCTTACGACTGGCGTACATCTTACGTGCAACTGGTATGGGAACCTTTTCCTTTACACGGATTTCCTGGATGGCTCGTTCATCGGCAAACACGGGACATTCCCGGGAGGAAGCAGCATGATTCCCGTTACAATTGATGCAATGAGGGGACGGTGGTGGACAAATCCCCTCATGGGCCTCTTTACCACAGGTGACACATATGACTGGGTTCTTGCAAGACTGGCTTGTGTGGTTAAATCGATGGCACTGATAACACCGAGTAGGGTTAGGGATATAAGGTCGTACTGTGATGACCTCATACCCTGCCTTGATCTTCGGCGGCAGAGCCACTCGGTCGAAGGTCAGAAACACTGTGCGAGTGGGCACTACAACATTGTTCTCTTTTTTTTGTCACCCTGTGTACTGCGACGACGCCTTGAGCTGCCAGATATTCTTTCAGTTCATCCTCAGTCAGACCGTCCAAACTGGCCGAGAAGACTACCCCTCGGGAATAATTGAGGGTCGGATGGAGCTCAACACGAACCGGGTAGCTGTGGAGCAGAGTAGCCTTAAGCAGCCGCTGTGCCTGGGAGCCACTTTCTGTTTCTAACAGTAGTGTTCCATTACGTAGGCGGTTGCAGGTCTTAACTGGGCCAGCAATGGCATCAACCCCTTTTTGAATAATAAATGGGTTCACTGACGAAAAGGATTGTCCTTCCTCAGTACGGGTCACCAGAAGGAACTTTGATGTCTGTAAATTTTTCTGTTCAGACACACTATTGTCTAGTACATCAATTTCTAAAGACTCTTTACATTTTCTTTTTTTAGAACCATCGCGGTTGTATCCCCCACGATTGCCAGTGTCTCCGATGGCATGCTCCTTCCTGCTGGGGGCCCCCAATGGAAGCACACCCGCCTTGGGTGATTGTTCACACCCCAGGTCACACCTCCCGATCTACAGATGGAGGGACCAATCGGCGAATCGGGAAGGTATCAGCGCAGGCAATCGCCCCTCCCCTGGCCTGGCCTTAACCAGGGGGTACGCACGCACCCTACATGCCAGCCCGGGGCTGGGACTTACGCATTACCCAGTCACCCATATGGGTGGCCTTCAAGTGCGTACAGGGAGGAGGAAGAGAGAAATAGTAGGAGGAGAAGCCTCAAACGCAGATGCGGAGGCAAAGAAAGAGGTGAAAGAAGACTGTAAAGCCAAAAGGGTCAGAACTTCGGTTCCCCGAAGGATGCACAGACTCGGTCCCCAAGAGAGGGGAAAAGGACAGTAGAAGAAGCGTCATGTAGCACGGAAAGGCCTAATATCTGTAAACATTCCCTATTAAAGGGTACACAGATGGCGCTCTGGCAGATATGTCACTTCACTAACTGTTGGCGGACAACAATGTCATCATTATCAGTTCATCTTCTATCTTCCAGCTGGCACTGGCATCTGCCATTATGGGATTGAAATCTATCATCTTTCCAGGTAGAAAATTTTTCCTTTTTCTTTCGAAATGTTTTTCCGGCAGTGTATCTGATGAATGTTGCAACTGAAAACAATTTCGTTATTAATGTCAAATGTTTGTATAGCTTATGGGACTTAACTACAGGGTCATCAGTCCCTAAACTTACAAACTACTTATGAACTAGCTAACATTAAGGACGGCACAAATATCCATGCCTGAGGGGGGATTCGAACCCCCAACCTTAGTGGCCGTGTAGACTATGACTGGCGCGCCGCAGTCTCCTCGGCCACCGTGACCAACTTATTAATGCCAAGGAATGTTCCTTAAATCTGATGTAGTGTTAAAGGTAGTCACACTTGACCAAAACTGGTTGCCTGTAAATTAATATTCAGAACGCTGTATTAGTTGTGGGTACCTCATGAGAGTCTTACTCAATGAATATTTCACTCCCATGAAGTGTGAAGTAACCACTCAATTCTAATGAACTGGTAATTCAAATACATCACAGTTCTCGCACTTCATACTGTTTGCATAAATTAAATTGACACTGTATGGCGGCTGATGGAATCTATTGTAGCGGAATTTTCTATTTCTCATTTATAAGAGTCTAAGGGCATGAAAGGGTCAAAGTGGTTGAAAAGTGAGTAAGACAGGGTTGTAGCCTTTCCCCAATGTTGTTCTATCTGTACATTGACCTAGCTATGAAGGAATACAAGGAGAAGTTTGGAGAGAGAATTAAAGTCCCGGGAGAGGGAATAAAAACCTTGCAGTTTGCTGATGATGTAGTAATTCTGTCAGACAGCTGAGGACATGGAAGAGCATCTGAATGGAATGGACAGTGTCTAAAGGAAGGTATAAGATGAACATTAACAAAGAGTAGAGTGAAGGTAATGGAATGTAGTGTCAGAAAATCAGGTGATTCTGAAGGAATTAGATTAGGTAATGAGAAAATAAAAGAAGTATTATTATTTATGTAGCAAGATAACTTCCGATAGCCAAATTAACGAAGATATAAAATGCAGAATGGCTATGGGAAGAAAAGCGTTTCTGAAGAAACGAAATTTGTTGACATCCAATATTAATTCAAATGTTAGGAAGTCCTTTCTGAAAGTACTTGGCTGGAGGGTAGCATTGTATGGGAGTGAAACTTGGACAATAAGGAGTTCAGACAAAAAGATAATGATAGAAGCTTTTGGACAAATGATGAAAATTAGATGGGTAGACCATGTAACTAATGAGGAGGTGCTCAACAGAATTGGGAAGAAAAGGAGTTTCTGGCATATCCTGTCTAAGAAGGGATATGTTGGTAGGACACATTCTGAGACCTCAAGGAATCGTCAACTTAGCATTAGAAGTATGTGGGGGGTAAAAATCTTAAGAGGGAGACTGAGGGACAAATACAGTAAGCAGGTTCAAAAGGATGTAGGTTGCTGTATGTATTCTCAGATGAAGAGGCTTGCACAGGACAGGGTAGCATGGAGAGCTGCATCAAACGAGTCTGCAGACTGAAGACAACAACATTGATACCATCAACCACAGCGCCTTAGTTTTTAGGCTGTGGCTCCTTCACTCAATATTTTGTTTCCCTTTCTCTCTACTTTGACACTGAAAAGGGGGGGGGGGGGATTTACCTGAATCACACCAATGCCTGAACTTTAAAGTTAACTTCTGTAAATAACTTAAATAAAAAACTCACCGTAAAGACAAATGTTGAGCCACCGACACACACACACACACACACACACACACACACACACACACACACACACACACACACTATTCTAAATTTTTTGCTGCAGCCTTCCTCGAAAAAGAAGGACCCTCCCCCTTCCCATGTGTGCGCGCACGTGTTATTTGTGTGTCGGCAGCTCAACGTTTGCCTTAATGGTGAATTGATCCCTATTTAAATATTATTAACATTCCTTACTGGACCTTTCATTGTTAAATAAAAAACTTTAGGGAGAATCCCAAAAAACATACAAGTAATTTGGAGCACAGGGATGTGGTTAAATATCTGACTGTTTGTAAAAATATAATTTTAAAAAGTTTTATTATGCATTAAGGGAACTTACTTGCATAATTGGGACTGAGATCAACAAAGCTGGCAAATGGCCCAGATGAGACTGCTCCACTTGTGCCCACTGATGCAGCAATGCAGATGATGGCTGCCAAGTAGTTGCAGCCAGAGAAAGCCAGTCCCAACATAAAAAATCCATGGACAATACAACCTGCAAGTTGAAGTTTAAACTGCTTTTCACTACCCCAAATTGAAATTGCCTAAATTCATGATTAAATTTGTCTAATGCAGAGAGAGAGAGAGAGAGAGAGAGAGAGAGAGAGAGAGAGAGAGAGAGAGAGAGAAGGGGGGTGGAGGGGATAGTTAGATGGGAGATCCACATCACCATCTTAAGCAAAACTTTAAAAACAAAGCAGAGAGAAGGTAGGAGGCAAAAAAAGCAACTTGTGCAAATAATATACAAGTCTAATCTCTGGTTTGTAATTTTTGCTTTGAAACTGACATCCCTGTGTGTACCTTTCCACATATTTCCTATTGTCTACAGATATGAACAATGGAAGGAAAATACAGAATATTTCAAACAATATGAATATGAAATGTCACAAATCTTCATATCTAAATTTAAATTGAATGGTGAGAAACAGATGCAAATTAAGGGAGATAGTTACAATATAAAACAAATATGAAAGGTGAATAAGATAATCAATGGAAGATAAGACAGGAGCTTACGTTTTAATGTCCTGTCAAAAGTGTGGTCATTAGAGATGGAGCTCATGCTCAGATGTTTGGGTAGGAATTTTTGAGGACACTGGCTGTGCCCTCTGAAAGGAACCTTCATCCAGGCATTTGCCTGGAGTGGTATGGAGAAACAACAGAAAACCTAAATCTGGAAAGGCAGAGGGATTTGAACGACAATCTTACCAAATGTCAGCCCAACACAATGGAAGAGAAATTACATACTAATGAACTAGTGATGATTACTTCCTGACAGCTATAGAAGGCTCTGCATTCAAAACAAAAAACAGCCAAATACTGGTGTCTCAGATTAACTTCAGAAGACCTTTCATGTGACACTAACAGAAACAAGTTTTAACACTAAAAGCAATGATTCTGGTAAATGTTTAGTGATGTTCCTAGCAGAGTGTGAATATCTTTTACTGTATTGGCAGTAATGACATCAATTTGTCTTTATAATCCATGAACAACAGAGCAAATTTTTGACAGAAATGAGTATGTGTAGAAACACCGAACTACAAAACATTATAGATCTACTTTATTCCTATCTCAGTTTCAAAAGATTTTGGGAAAGTGGCCAATATTGGAATATAGATTTTTCCAAGTATAATTTGTTCCCCACATTTTCTACTACTCTGTAGTTAAAGGGTGTTCATAAAAGCAAAATACTTGACTATCCTAGTTACTACATTGCTGTCCATTTTGTTGAAGCAAAAATATATTTAATTCAATCATTTGTGTTGTAATTGAGGAATGACCATTTTCATGATATGCTTTTTATCTATAAATTCAGTTATCTGAGTTACATTGAATATGGAAGAATGAAATGAAAATGGAAATAAACATAATTAGAAAAGAAAGAATGAAAACATAAAATATGCAAATATGTTTACAGCACCATTTGCCAATGGTATTTGGACACAAATACTTTTAAGACAATGCAGAGAATCTTAGGACAAGCATTTTGTTGGGTTTCTAACATAGAATCTAGACTTCTGTACTGCTGAGACAGCTCACAGCAGAAATTCTCATTCTTGCAGTGAAAACTATGCAAGAATGGAAATGTGTGTGAAAATTGCTCAGATTAAAGAAATCTTATCTGTAAAGTTGAACTTTTCATGTAAGCAGTGAGCTGCATATTTTAGTGCTTTGAACATTTATCCCCCTAACAGTATTAAAATACTGCTTTATCTCAATATTTCAGTGAATTTCTTGACATATTTTTTCTCCCCTGTACCATAATCAAATGATTAGAAAATATAGGTCATGAGATGACTAAATCACAATTCCTTTATCTGGGTTTTTCATTTTTTTTTTCTAGAAACAGAATTCTTGATTAGCAAATATGCAGATAGTGGTTCAAGTGATTTGAAACATTCATTTATATTGTTTATAGGCAGACAAACTGATGAAATAATTGATACTCACATACAGCTGATCCAAGTTTTCGAACTCCTGTTTTTGACATAATACCTTTTCTCAACATTTTGTCACTTATGTGGGACAGCACTAGGGCCACAATAATACGACAGACATGTGGAATGCCAGACAGCAGCCCAGTCTGAAATATAATGGAAAGGATACAACTTTTACATCTTGTCACAGTTTAAATTTTTAAGAGTAGTTATCAGCTGCTATCTTAAGTCATGGTATATTAACCAATAGCTAACAAATTACAATCAGGAACATTGAAAGCAGAACACCCCGAGGGAAGACGGGATGGAATGAAAAACTTTGCAAATATGTAAAGTGACATATGTTATGCAAATGATTCAAGTTTGGTGCCTGTTCCTGCCTACAGAAGCACAGTAGCCTTGCAGTCAGAAGGAAAAGGCAGATTAAAGTTAACATTCCATTGACAAGTTGGCAATTACAGATGGGCTGGAGTCAGGGAGAGAACCCTATTTAAATATAATGCATAGTGGAAGAGTCATACACATGATAATCACACCATGACTTGAGAAGCAGAATGTCAAGTAGACATCTTAGAAGGCATTCATCACAGTTAAGCCAGATTGAAGGTGGTCTAATAATCAAAATGAAAACTGCAGTTTGGTAAACACACAAATGCGGCTCTTGATATTGATCGAGGAGAGTGTTTCATCATATGATGTTGGGATAAGTGGACACAAGATGGTACCCACCTGTGATGTACAAGGGCAGGAGTAACTAGGAAGATGACAAAAGGAGAGTATCAAAAGATTTTGCAGCCAGCAATCCACATTATTACAGTGCAGAGAACCACCCCATTATGCAAGCCAATGTATGGGTGCCAGTTATACCACAGTCTACTTCCAGGCACCTGGCAGATGCATATTTGCAATTCAGGTGCCCTTGTCTACTGCCATTAACAATGAACATCAGCTACTCTTGTCTACAGTAGCTGCAAGCTAGAGGAATATGGACTGCCACAGATTGTCAAAATTTCGTGTTAAGTGATGAATCGTGAATCATTTTGAGGATTGATAACAGCATACAGTTATGGAGGCAGGCTCGTGAACAGTACATTTCCACCTTTGCTGTTTTACAACACACACACACACACACACACACACACACACACACACACACACCTAGCATAATGGTTTGGGGCGCCAGAGCCTACGATAGCTGGTTCCCTCCAATTGTGATACTTGGTGCCAGAATTATGTTGAGGACACTACTCAGACCCAAGTGGAACCTTTAATATTGTAAATGTGTGTTACAGGAAGCAGAAGGCTATTATTATTATTATTATTATTATCAATAGTACGGCTTTCAAGCTCGTCGCTAAGGTGAAAGTCAAATATCAGACAGAGAATAACTTTATTGCTCATATGAGCCCAGAATTAATCCACCATCAGATATTCTACAAAAGTAAATACAAAATATATCTTATGGCAGACAGTAATGAAAAGTTACCTATATCCACTTGATTAAAAATTATTTGGTTCATACTGCACTATACCTGCCCAAAGAGAGATTGCTGCTCCTAGATATGGCATTACAAGGTGTAAGGTTTACAGACATTCAAAAACAACAGGAATGATTCAATAGAGAGCAGACCAAGAAGGTATTTTTTGCCACCAGGTGGCACTATAAACTGGTGTCATTATACAAAGCAAATAAATTGTATAATGTTCACTTCCATAGCTCAGTTGACAGAATGCAGGAGACCTGGGTTCAAGTCCCAGCAAAGGACTGGGTGTAGGGTGTTATTTTCATCGCCGTTGACATGCAAGTTGACCACACGGTTTGAAATGAAAAGATAAGCACAAGGCAGCTGAACAACCTCAGCTGGGTCTCCTGGCCAATAATGCCACACAATCATTTCATTTTATTGTATGATTATTACACTACAGATTTGAAGGTTATGAACCAACTTAGTAAAATATTCTAGTATTTTTATTTTGTTTTTGTAAATAGTAGTGACAAAATTACATTTACAAAAAGTTATACAAAATATTTTTCAAATACAAATGTTTTACAGTGTCACATACTATCAAAAACTGAAGTCATTACCGCTCTACAACAATTAATTCAGTGAGTTATCAGGTAAAATCTTATTTTTCATTAAAAATTACACAGAATACTTGTCAAGCACAACCTTGTACCAGTTTACAATATGTGCCTCTGCACACAAGTTTACTGTTGATGTGTGCAAATAATTTAATTTCATAATACACAGGAATTATTTTAGTGTGATCTCAGTCTTTCAGGGCATGCGGTCCCTACCGTAACAAATGTAGTTGGGAACTGTCGCTTTTACTCCCGTTTTAAGGTGGGTTTCACCCATCACACATATGTCAATTGAGCTCTCTGAACTCTACTACTTGATTGACAATGCTGTCTGCATTAAAGGTGCACATTGTCGAGCCTTGGATGTGTGGGCGTCTATCCATGATGGGGTTGTGGAGCTACTGATGTAGTCGCAGAGGGAAGCGACTGCTGAACTTCTGCCTGAAGGGGAGCGAGGATCTGGGTGTTTTGCTCTGGGCATCCCTGAAACCCTGCATCATTTGCATATGAGGTTCATAGTTTGGACCAATGTACTCAACAACTGGTCTGAGGGAGTTGTCTGGGGGACAGTTGTGTGGGGCTCCCTAGGACTTGCTCTGTCTTGTCGGGCCTGGTCGTTTTCCTGTGGTTCCCGATGTTGTTCTTGTGTTGGTGTTTGCTGTTGTGGTGGTGGGGCTTCTGCAGCACTTGTGGTTTTGAATGTGTGGTTTTGGGGGTTTGTGGTGTTTCGTCTGCATGTGTGGGGGGCTGCCTTGACGCCTTGTACCTTCCTTGTGTGTCTCTTGTGGACCATGCAACCTTGGTAGCTCGCTGTGTGGTTTCCGCCGCACAGTGCGCACCTAATTTGCAGGTCCTCGTTTTTAAGTGTGCAGTTCCGTGTGTCGTGGGGTTCGGCGCATTTTCTGCACCGCATAGGCATGCTGCAATTCTTCACGATGTGGTTCAGTCCCTGACACCTAAAGCACTGCACCGTTTTAGTCTTACTACGCAGTGGCTCTATGGTGACAGGGATTGCCATAACTGTTCTGATTTCCTGCTTATTTTGGGGAATGTCAGGCATTGTCACTTGGTATAGTGGCCATTTTTCCTTCTTTGCCTGGCTTCTGCATTTGGTTGACCATTTTAATGTTGAACCCCTGAGAAATTAGATCTACCTTCATCACCTGTGGGGACAGACGTCTCGGTAGGTCCCTGATTACGATGTTTTTGTTCCTTGTTTTTGTTGTGGGGAATGTGTAGTGAGGTATTTGATTGTCTGTGAGTGTGTTTTATTATGTTGTAATCTGATAAGGTGGTGAAAGTTTTATTTTATCCCCTCCGCCAAGAGCTGCCTTCGCCAAGTCATAGAGTTCCTTATAATCCTGCGGAAACTCAGCAAGAATTGGTGGGAGGTTGTGCGATTTCTGAGTGTCAGGGTGTGCCGTTGTTTGTGTTGCCGCTGGCTCCTCAGCTATCGCCGAAAATCTGTTGGGAGTGGGTAGTAATCCCTGAGCTGGAGGAAGGTTTGGCTGACGAAACGTTTTCTTCGCCATGACAAACCCCTCCACGTCTTGCTCATGAGGGCGTGTGGCGGTTTCTGTCGGCGCCTCAGGCACCACAGATTTCTCAGTTGTTGGAGGTGGAGGTGTAGGAGAGGTTGTAGGGGGTGTTTTCCTAGTCTTCTAGCGCTTCTCCTTCTCCTTTTTGGAGAGTTGCTTGCTGGAGGTAGTTTTGTAGGGAGGGGATTTTAGGAACTGGGATCGGAGGGTAGGTGTAGTGTTGGTTGGTAGTGGGTTAGTGGGTTTGGGGTGGATAGGAGTCGTCTGACTGGACGTCTGCTCGCGTTTTCCAAGGGTGGAGATATAGGCTGGCAGTTGGTTTTGGGCATTGGCGAGCCGGTGTGGGCTAAGGGGAGGGGAAGGATGTGGGGAATTGCAAGCACTGACTATGAATGAAGCTGTAGCTGTTCTGTGTGTGACTGCATTTTGTGTCTTAGCCATGTCCAGAACATGAAGGGGGCTTACTGCCAAGGGATTGCCAGTCACAGTTGTCGTCGTCACCGTAGGGTATCCCAACTGTGGTGCTGACCCTAAGATAATGATGGAGGATGCGGACAACTGGACAGTAGCGGCAGATACCTTTTTTGCGGCACTGTGGCTGGCTTCCAGGCCCTGGCCCTCAGATTCCCTATGCTCGGGTGGAGCAGAACCTGGTTCCGCGGCAGTCCACATCGAGGCCGGTGCGCCAGTCAACCTGTCCGCTGTCAAGGAGCACCCCGCGGCCGAGGCGGCCAGTGGCGCAGCCCGCGACAACAAAAAGGCCCGTTTCGCACCTTCAGCGGATGTCTGCTGCGGCCCCAAGGCACCACTTTTGCTTACCATTCAGCAGGACGAAGACATCAACTGTTTGCTTTCTTCTGCCACTGCTAGTATCTTCTTGAGCGCCAAACTGTAGTTTTAGAAAAATGCAGTTGGTCGCTCCTACGTGCAGATTATACTAGGCTTGACCCCACCTTGGCATCTCCACGACGTTACCCGAACTTTGCAGGTCAACTATGGCCAGAGTGCAGTACCATAATGCGCTGCGAAGCTTCCGCGACGGTCTGCACAGTACAGCTGTCACTGGCGGGATGTTGTATGCTGCACACCTTATATAGTCGCTGTCCGCTGTTCACCACTAGCATCCAGCCAATCAGACTCTTTCGAAAGAATGTACTGTTTGCCGACCAGTGGCCAATCGGATTCCTCCGGAAGCCACTGCTGCGTGCAGGCCGGCGGCCTATGCCGCTCCTCTGGAAAACGCTGCCTCGTGTCGAGGTGTTCCTGACGAATTTTGTCAATTGTGGGATTCCACACTGCACTGAGCTGAAAGCCACTTTCCCGGTTTACCAAGTTTTGTAAATGTATCTCCACTTCCTCTTTGAAAACTGAGTCCCAGAAACCACTGGCATTACAGAACTTTTTTTTTTTTTTTTTTTTTTTGAATTTGTAGGTGTCCCTTTTGAAAGTGCTATGTTCTGCTACCGTGGACATGTTTGCCTGTCCTAGTCATACGTTCCTGATATGTTCAGTAAGGCATTGGGAGATATGTTGCGTCTGCCTGATATATTCCATACCACATTCACATCAATGTTATAGATGCCTGGCATCTGCAGCCCTAGCTGGTCCTTGGTTGAGCCAAGAATGTAACTTTTCACACTGCGCGGAAGTAGGTGATAACTTCATGCTTCTTTAGAATTCTAGTGGTCTTCGCCGTCGGTGGTCCAATATACGGCAGAAACGCCACACGTGTTTCTTTTCCTTCTTGGTCTTCGTCTGGTATCTCCTCCCGCCTCTTGTCTGTACAAAGGATGCGTCTAATTTGTCTCGGTGTAGCCATTTTTTTTTTTTTGGAGGTTTCTTGCAGATGTGCTAACTCATGCGGCAGGCTCTCGCTGTCACACATGGACCTGGCTCTTAGCCCAAGTGTGTTTAGTACTGTGGTACCCAGGGAACATAGATATGACATCAAAGCTGACCAGTAGATCCTCCTCTTCCAGACTTTAGTAACTTAAATTCTGCAGAGTTTGTGACGCGATGGGGGTAATGCTCCACGAGAGGTTTAAGCACTGTGCTAAATACTTGGCTACCCCACACGCCGGAGAATTTATAGTGTTTAATATAGGACGTAGTAGGACGTTCTGCTTGTGGATCTTTGGGAGTCCATACAGCCGTGGTGGCACTGGTGCTCTCTGATAAAATTTCCTGATGGTGATTTTGTCAAGCCCTGAGCTCTTGAGAAGGTCAATGGTCTTGCGAGTAACATAGGCAGTCATATCCTTCCCCACGTCTTTATATGCTGGATCTTGCAGTAAAGTGTCACTCTTCTGCCAGTAGTCTTCTGACTTTAGTAGAACTGTCACATTCCCTTTATCCACAGATAAGACCACTATATCTTTGTCATCTCTAAGGGTTAACAGTGCCTTACGTTTTTCTAGCGAGATGATAATGTTCGGCAATCTTGCTTTCTCGAGTACCCTGCTGGTCTCCCTCCTCACTTCTTTGGCTGCCCTCGTTGGGAGTCCATGTATGGCTTGCTCGACATCGATTATGTCATGCTTTGGTAACTTCTCAGAACCGGGGTGAAGTTCATACCTTTCGACAACACAGAGATAGTTGGCTCATCCAGTGTTCTCTCCGTCAGGTTGATAATGGTCTTCATGTTGCTCGCTTTCACATCTGTCACAGCTTTTTGTACACCTCTGTGGCGAGTTGTAAACTGTCCTCATTATATTGTTGAACTCAAACCTGTGCTTTCAATTATTAGCAATATAACAAATTTACACATACTGAAATATCACTTACCATATGGATGTTCCAGCCATGAATGAACTTAAAATAAGTTGGTGCCTGTGTCATAAGTGTGAACAAGCTCCATGTGCTTCCCCATTGAGAGAAAATACTGAGCCACATTGGACCCGATAGCAAAATTGCCTTCCAAGGTGTGGGTGCCTGAGAATAAATCATTTCAAAAGTTAAGCTAATCTTTTTCTAGAGGTAGTTAAACTGAACTTAATAAATATTTAATAATGTTTATAGTATACAAGTATTGGTTAAAATACAAAACAGAAAAAAATAGTATGAACAGAATAGTTTTCAACATAAATTCATAAAATTCTTAGAGTATATCTTTTAAAAAATATATTTTAGTTACTAGTTTTCTACTAATCAAAAGGTTTGGTTGATTTTATTGAATATGTTTTTAATTACCTAATTCAAAATTACAATAGAAATATACACTGCAAGGGAGGACAATATTGACTGAGCCAATAACGTGGCAGATGGCGGGCATAATATATGTATTTGAAATAGTTAAATATTTCAACCATTTCAGGGCATTGAAATAAATCCAATGGCAAAGATAAAAAATTGTGCTGGATCGGGATTCAAACCCGATTTTCCCACTTTGGGCTAGTGGTCACCTTAACGAAGTAGGCTATCCAGGCACGCTTTCCTTCCAACCCAAATTCTAACCTTGTAGCACACTATGATTGTAGTACCCCTTGTGTAATATATGTACTGATAATGGTTTCAACGTCATCTGTTAACAGATAACTTAGTGACAGCTGCCAGAATGTCATCTGTGTGTACCCATTAATAGGGAATGTTTACAATCATTAGGCTCAGTGTGATATCAATGGGTGAATCAAACAGGCACCATGCTATGTAGTTGCATTTCAGTCAACTGACTGAATTTTAAAGGAGTCAAATTGGGTATTGTTAGTGGCAGCATTTTTTTTTTTTTTTTTTTTTAAGTTGGACATGATGTTTCAGTGTTAACAGCTCTTTCAGAGTTCAACTTTAGCCATGTTGTTATTTGCTATTTAAGGATCTAGTTGTTAAGGGGTCATGTACTTTTTGTGTAATGGTAATTTAGCTGTTCACTATGGGATTCTCCCAACACGAGATGTGGGGTTTCACCATATATAGATAAGTAGATCTATAAGGATTTTATGGTATGCGTGGGAGCGAGCAGGTATGCGCGGGAGCGAGCAGATGAGGTGGTCCAAAGACATAGTGGCTGAAGAGGCAGTTGTGCAACATAGCAAAACATAAACAAGTGCCAGAAGAGACTTTTTGACATGGAGTTAATACATACATTGTTAAGATAAATGAATTGAGTTTTGTCGAAGTAGTTTCTAGTTAATTTCTTCTTGATACTTAATCCAGTACGGATATCATGTAATCTTAGCCTATGGGGCATAATACAAGATGTTCGTGGAAGTTAATCATCTTATTCAGTTAAAGTGTATTCTCACCAAGTGTGTTCCCTCCCTACTATGGAATGAAGTCCTAGCCTGAATTCTAGGTGATATCTATGACTAAAATCTTTACATAATCAAACTATCAAAGAAGAAAATATTGGTCAAGTTAATTTCACAAGATGTGGTGCATAGATGACTAACCACGTAATAATTTGGGTGCTGTGTTTTGGGAGAAGAGTTCAAGTGTAACAGCATGTACATTGCAACATGCCGTATTGTGCTTCAGCTGATTGTGTTCACATGGCATCTGGTATATGCACATGCGATTGGGCTGGAGAAGTACAGCCATTTGCTGATAACACAGCAGCAAGGAATAAAAGCTTCTGGTGAACAACAAAGAATGTTTATCTTATATAAACTATGACCATACTATCTCTGATTTTATAAATAGATAAGCTTAGGAGGTGTCTCTCTCTCTCTCTCTCTCTCTCTCTCTCTCTCTCTGCCAAACAGTAATACATTGCACATTATTTGGGATAATTACTGACTCATGATGAGCTCAAGAATAAGTGGACAATTTTTACTCAATAAATGCTAAACCAGTGTAGAGTTTTTAAACAGTGAAACTGTGCCCGGTGTAAATATTACACCAGTCTGAATGATTAGAAATGTCCTCCAATGACAATTAGCAAAATAAAGAAAATCTTTGTAGAATGTTCAACATGTTTCCATGTTAAGTAATTGCAAATAGGAAAGTGAAGAGAGTATAATGGTAGGATATGATGAGAGACTTTTACCACAAAATGTGTTAGGCCATTCTTTCATTAATTAAATGTATATAAGCAAATAAATCAGTTAATATCAAAATACTAATAGCATGGGACTCATTATGTAAATTCCCGTAGATTATTTCATGTGGAGATTCTGTTCTTGATTCTTGTAAATAGACTTTGCACAAATGTTACCAATGTTAGAAACAACCTCTGACTTGATTAAAGGAATGTTATTCTTATTGTCAGTTCATGTTATTTTATGTTTTTGTCAATCATGTAGGAAACATACTATTGATTCTGTTGCATAAAATATATCAGCAATGTATATAGTAACACTTGATATATCTTTGATTATTTGAGTTTGTAACTTAATTGTATTTTAAATTCTGTCATTATTGTGAACAGTGACTGACATGGTTATTGTCACTACAAGTGTTTAATATACAGGTGCTGTGGAGCACCAGATCAAGTCGAATTAGTTTTTCATAGTGCAGTTTTTCGAGTGCACAGTGCAGTTCTCTTTGTAATGTGTTTGAAAAGTTATGAGTTTTATGTGAAAATACTATCTGCTTTTTTTTTTTTTTTTTTTTTTCTTTTTTTTTGTCGTTTTAGGGCGCACAACTTCTATGGTCATTAGCGCCCAGTCAAAAACATAGATTCGCTATGGCCTCAAAAAAAATGGGGACTGTCAGAACATCCAGAAGAGGCTAAAAACGAAAGATAAAAGACAATTAAAAGGGTTAAATATCCTTGGATAAGTTGGCCAAGTTGATAAAACGCAAAACTCGAGCAGCTGCTCGTGTGTCATCAGCTAAAATTTCCTCCAGAGTAGACGGCAAGTGAAGGGCTACACGGAGATGATTAAAAAGTACACAAGACAGTAAAACATGTCGCACGGTCAGCAGTTCACCACAGGAGCACTGCGGTGCAGGGTCGGCGGACAGCAAGTGACGGTGGCTGAAACGGCAGTGACCGATCCGCAACCGGGCCAGGATGACCTCCTCCCGCCGAGAGGGGCGTGAGGAGGTCCTCCAAGCGGTCGGGATTGGTTTCACAGTTCGCAATTTGTTGTTGGACATTGAAAACCACGCACTGTGCCATTGCGACACGATACTCCGGCGGAGTGCCCCTTTAACATCGTCCGATGGGACGCAAAAGGTAGCCACGCGAGGTAAAAGAGCTGCAGCCTTGGCCACTATGTCGGCCGTCTCATTCCCGGGCACACCTACGTGGCCAGGGACCCACAGGAAAGAAACGTGACAGCTGTCATCTGCTAGCAACTGGAGGGAGCGTTGGATCCGATACACGAGAGGATGGTGCGACAAAGGGTCCTTAAGACTCTGCAGGGCACTAAGGGAGTCCGAACAGATGGCATAGAAAGGTTGGCGGTGGCGGCAGGTGTACAAAACGGCCTGGTGGAGGGCAAAAAGCTCAGCCGTGAAGTTCGAACACCGGTCAGGGAGCTTGTATTGGAAACGGTTGTCCTCGACGACGAAGGCAGATCCGACACCGGCAGTGCTCTTGGAACCATCAGTGTAAATAAATATGGCGTTATCGAACCGCGAACGGAGTTCGACAAGCCTCGAGCGGTATACCAAATCCGGAGTGCTCTCCTTGGGGAGCGAACTAAGTTCGAGGTGAGTGTGAACCGGGGCCTTATGCCACGGTGGCAATGGGCTTTCGCTCAACCGAAAGGTGGAAGGAAGGGTAAAATCGAGCCGCTGTAGTAGGCGGCGAAACCGAACTCCAGGTGGAAGCAAGGCAATCGCAGACAACTGATATTGGCGATCGAGTGAGTCGTCAAAAAATAATCTGTAAGATGGATGGTTGGGCATCGACCGCAGGCGGCATGTGTACCGAGACAAAAGTATGTCACGCCGAGTGGTCAAGGGTAATACAGCAGCCTCGGCATACAGACTTTCAACAGGGCTAGTATAAAATGCACCGGTCGCCAGACGTAATCCCCGATGGTGGATAGAGTTGAGACGGCGGAGAATCGACGGCCGTGCAGAGGAGTATACAAGGCTTCCGTAGTCGAGCTTCGACTGAACAATGGCCTGGTAAAGGTGAAGCAGGACGGTACGGTCCGCTCCCCATGACGTGTCACTGAGGACACGAAGGACATTAAGGGATCGGGCACAACAGTCAGCCAGGTAGGACACGTGCGTGGACCAGCAAAGTTTACGATCCAACATGAGTCCCAAGAATTTCGTAGTCTCCACGAAAGGGAGAGCAACAGGGCCGAGATGTAGAGAGGGTGGAAGAAATTCCTTGTATCTCCAGAAGTTTATACAGAGTTTTCTCAGTGGAGAATCTGAAGCCATTTGCGATGCTCCAGGAATATAGACGGTCAAGACAGCATTGAAGACAACGGTTCAAGAGACACGTCCGCTGGGCACTGCAATAAATTGCGAAATCGTCTACAAAAAGAGACCCGGAAACGTCGGCTGAAAGGCAATCCACGATCGGATTGATTGCAATGGCAAAGAGCGCCACACAAGACGGAGCCCTGTGGTACCCCATTCTCCTGGCAATAGGTATCTGACAAAACAGAACCCACCCGTACCCGGAACTTGCGATCCGCCAAAAGCTCTTGAATGAAAAGAGGAAGGCGGCCCCGAAGGCCCCATCTGTGCAATGTGCAGAGAATGCCCGCTCTCCAACCGGTATCGTATGCCCTCTCCAAGTCGAAGAACACTGCTACTGTTTGACGCTTCCTTAGAAAGTTATTCATAATGAAGGTCGACAACGTAACGAGGTGATCAGCAGCAGAGCGGTGTTGACGAAAACCGCATTGGATATTAGTCAGGAGGCGGCGAGATTCGAGGAGCCAGACCAACCGAGCATTAACCATGCTTTCCATCACCTTACAGACACAGCTCGTCAGAGAAATAGGATGATAGCTGGAAGGAAGATGTTTGTCCTTCCCTGGTTTGGGGATGGGGACAATAGTGGCTTCACGCCAACTTGTGGGAACATGACCTTCAGTCCATATGCGATTGTAGGTACTGAGAAGAAAGCACTTGCCCGCAGGAGAGAGGTTCTTCAGCATTTCAATGTGAATGGAATCGGGCCCGGGAGCAGAAGATCGGGACAGGACGAGAGCACGCTCTAGCTCCTGCATGGTCAAGGCGACGTTATAATTTTCACGATTAGAAGAGTGGAAAGAAGGCGGCCGGGCCTCCTCTACCTGTTTGCGAGGGAGAAAGGCAGGGTGGTAATGGGCAGAGCTCGAAACCTCCGCAAAGAAACGGCCCAATGCGTTGGAAATGTCATAGGGGTCCACGAGGACTGCATTCTCCACGGTCAGGCCAGGAATCGGGGAGTGGACCTTAATGCCGGATAGACGGCGTAGGCCACGCCAAACAAACGTGGAGGGAGTAAAACGGTTAAAAGAACTAGTAAAAGCAGTCCAGCAAGCTTTCTTGCTGTCGTTCATGATACGACGACATTACGCTCTCATACGTTTATAATGTATGCAATTCTCCAAAGTCGGGTGGCAGCGGAAGGTGCGTAAAGCACGGCGCCGGGCTCTAAGCGCGTCGCGGCAGGCTGCAGTCCACCAAGGGACCTGGAGACGTGGAGAAGAGGAAGTACGAGGTATGGAACTTTCGGCAGCTGTGAGAATAACCTCTGTGAGGTAGTCGACCTGACTGTCACAGGTGGGAAAATCCCGATCGTGAGAAACAGCCATGGTAGAATAAAGCCCCCAGTCGGCTTTAGAAATGTTCCAACTGGTGGGACAAGGAGATGGGGAATGATGCAGAATGTGGATGATACAGGGGAAATGGTCACTCGAGTACGTGTCAGAAAGTGCATACCACTCAAACCGACCGGCAAGCTGAGTAGTGCATATTGCGAGGTCTATATGGGAGTAAGTGTGTGTTGTGTCAGAAAGGAAGGTTGGTGCACCGGTGTTGATGCAGACAAGATCGAGGTGTTGGAGAAGGTCCACCAAAAGGGAGCCTCTCTGACAAGGTGCCGGAGAGCCCCATAAGGGGTGGTGGGCATTAAAGTCGCCTATCAACGCGAAGGGTGAAGGGAGCTGATCAACAAGGTGTAGCACATCTGCCCTAGTAAGGGCAGATGACGATGGCGATTACAGAGGGAGAAGGTAAATGTGGATAAAGTGATGCAGACGGCAACTGCCTGTAGGTGAGTATGCAATGAAATGGGATGGAAATAGACATCGTCTCGAAGGAGCATCAGAACCCCTCCATGGGCTGGAACACCTTCCACGGGTGGCAGGTCAAACCGCACAGAGGTGTAGTGTGGAAAGTCTGCACGATCACGTGGACGCAACTTAGTTTCCCGGAGGCAGACTAGAAGCGGGCAGTGCAATCCAAGGAGTAGTTTCAACTCCTCCCGATTAGAACGAATGCCGCGAATATTCCATTGAAGGAGCGCCATGATAAAAATGAGAGAAAAAATAAGGATAAAAACCAACTAGCAAGCGGGGTCACCTCGACGGCCGCTGAGGACCCGATTTCGAGGGAGCACTGCTATCGCTATCCAGGGGCAAAGGGTCGTGGTCCATAGGTTCGACCGACGCGTCTGCCACCTCCCTGAGTCTATCAGGAGGGGCAGTTTCCGCCGCCGGTTAAGGGCCGGGTGCCCGGCAGACGGAGCGACCCGGTGAAACAGAAGACGGCCGAGGCCGGCAACTGTTGGACGGCGTGACGGATGGGTCCCGCCTCAGCGGGGAAGGAGAGGAACTCTTTCTTGTCAGCTCTTCTGGAAGAGTGACGGCGGGAAGAGGCAGTTGACGGTAGGGAAGCCTGAGAACGCAGAAAATCCTCACGGACGGGTTCCTTTTTCAAGGTCCGGGCATCTTGTTTAGGTGCTCGCGGTTTACTAGAGTTTGACGAAGACTGTACCCTAGAAGCAGCAGGAGGAAGCGGGGATGTGGAACGGGCAATCTTCGCTCTGGCGGATCGCACAACCGTGTCAGCGAAAGTGAAGTCACATGTCTGGGTACTGGAATCCTTGGTAGGTCGAGTTCAGGTGAGTACCTTATTGTATGTACCCGCTGTGAGGACAGTGGGCTTTCGACTCGCACACAACTTACGAGCGGCAGATGTTGATACCTTCTCCGTAACCTGAATTTGCTGGATTACCTTCTCATCCTTGTATACAGGGCAGTCGCGAGAGGAAGCCGCATGGTCACCGTTGCAGTTTAGGCAGTGAGGGGACGGAGGTGGGCAATCCCCCTCATGGGCGTCCCTACCACAAGTGACACACTTTGCTGCATTTGGGCAATGTTCACGGGTATGGTTGTACCTGTGGCACTGAAAACAGCGCGTTGGGTTAGGCACATAAGGTCGGACGGAGATGACTTCATAACCTGCTTTGACCTTCGACGGGAGGTCAACTCTGTCGAACGTCAAAAACACAGTACGAGTCGGTGTCAATTGGTTATCGACCTTTTTCATCACCCTGTGGACGGCTGTCACACCCTGATCGGACATATACGATTGGATGTCTTCATCAGACAACCCGTCAAGGGATCTCGTAAAAACTACCCCCCGTGACGAGTTGAGTGTGCGGTACGCTTCTACCTTAACTGGAAACGTGTGCAACAACGTAGTACGTATCAGTTTTTGGGCTTGGAAGGCACTGTCCACTTCCAGCAACAATGTGCCATTGCGCTGACGGGAACAGGTTTTAACAGGGCCAGCAATTGCATCTACACCTTTCTGTATAACAAAAGGATTGACAGAATTGAAATCCTTTCCATCGGTGCGAGAGACAACCAGAAATTTAGGTACATTAGGCAGAGTCTTTTTAGGCTGAGGCGAGTCTAACTTAAGTTTCTGGGTCAACGTCGCGAAAGAAGATAAGGAAGTCATCGCGGAAGTGTCCCCCGTGATTACCGGCGTCTCCAATGGCGCGCTCCTTCCTAGTGGGGGCCCCTCTCCGAGGGCTTACCCGCCTTAGGTGATTGTTCACACCTCAGGTCACACCTCCCGAGAACTGACGGAGGGACCAATCGGCACGTTCTGAAGGTACCAGCTCGGGTAATCACCCCTCCCTGGGCCTGGCCTTTACCAGGGGGTACGTACGTGCCCTACTTGTCTACCCGGGGCGGGGAATTACGCGTTACCCCGTCACCTGCTACGCACGATAATGCGTGGGTCGGCCTTCAGACACGCACAGGGAGGAAAGAAGAAGAGGATAGGAAATGAAGAGAAAGAAGGAAAGAAGTGTCTCAAACGCCGAAGCGGAGACTAATGAGGAGAAGAAGGCTAGGAGAGTACAAGGAGAGAAAGACAGAAAACAAAGGGTAAGAAAGGAAGGAACTAAGGAATAAGAAACGACAACAAGAACCACCGTAGCTCACGAAATATGCCCGTCTCCGGGCGAAGGCATAAACCGGGAGGGACAGTGAAGCAGCCTGGGGCAGAAGAAAGGCTGCTCCGGCTCGGGGCCCCGTGCGCGCCACACACGTACCCACAAAAGAACTGTGGGCCCCCTGGGGGGAAATACTATCTGGGAAGAATTAGAGTTCATCAAACTTAATAATAACAATAACATAATAACAATAACATAACAACAACAACAACAACAACAATTATTATTATTATTATTTCCAACTGAAATCAACCCCCAGGTCCAAATACAATGTGAGCAGATTATATTATTGTTGTTGGTTTTAAGGGGACTAAACAGCTAGGTCATCAGTCCCAGCAGATTATACCCTACCATTTGGAGATCACACTTTAAATGCGAGTAATTTTTGTTAGTATATATCTATCCAAATTTGAGACATTTCACTGATTTGAAATACTATTTTAATAATAGGCATTGGCAATTAAGTCTTATTATACTTGCCACTTAAAGAATTAAATGGAGTTATGGGAGGATGTTCTATGGCTGTAAGAAAAGCCTGAGGACATCCTGAACTTCAAGATTTGTGTCCCCAATCAGCATATTGCAATCAGAGTTGGAATGCACCTTAACAGACTGGGGACACTGCAACATCCATGCAGTAAAAGTGTATCAAGATCACTATTGTACGGGCAACACTAGCAGAGCATACAGCTAGCGTATCATGAATAAGAGGGTTTGTGAGTTGCAGAGATCAGTATGAACTGTTGCCAATGGGTGACTAGCAGGCATGCATACCTCTAGCCTGTCCTCCACCCACACCCCAGCATTGGCATACATGGCTTGATAGGTACCATCAGAGTATCACTTTGAAGACAAAATGGTAGGCCACGATCTTCAGCAATGGGAGCAGATTGTTTTCCTGCAGGCAAGCGATGATCATTTGAGCATACAGCATAGGCCTGGCTAGCACTTTTAGAGTGCATTCATCCAAAAGACAATAGCCCCACCCCAGGCCAGTTCTAACTGGAGGGAACACTAACCAGCACTCAGTACATGCAGAATGTTGTATGACCTGTTCTTTTGCCATTCTCACAACAGGGAGGTTATGTGTTGTTCCAAAAGGATATTGCTTTCTACACACTGCACACACAACAACATGCTCTGCAAGATGTGTAGCAGTTTCCCTAACCAGCCCGATTTCCAGACTTGTCTCCAATTGAACACTTGTGGGACATGATGGGATGACAACTGATACATGTCACTTGTCAACCTACAGCTCTTGCAGAACTACTATACCAAGCCAAGCAGGAGTGGCATACTGTATGCCAAGCCAGTACCTGCCATCTGTGTAATTAAATGAAGGCCACGCCACATATTGCTATGGGTGTTTCAGCATAGATTGACACCTGGTACCTCAGTACTTCTTTTAACTATTTATCTGTAAATATAATCATTTCTTTTACTCCATATGTAAAGTTTCACCAATAAATCTTGAGTGAATTGGAAAACTAAGAAGGTTTACTAACTTTTATTTCCATGCAATTACCTTCAAGTAATAAAGAAATTGCATTGTAAGTGTTGTAATACAACAGATTGCAAAGAAAAATAATTATCCAAATGAATATGTAATGAAAATTTATAACAGGGTTGCTCAAAAATACAAAGAAAACAAATCGACTGCTCAAAATAAGGTTGAAAAATCCAAAAGATATGTAACATTCCGTATTATGGGAAAATTAGCACAATAATAGTGTCAGTTTTCACCAAAAAAATATTGTGGTATCTTTCACTATTGAAAATTCCATAGGGCGTATTATAGTGACAAACATTAACAAACACAATAAATTGCATGAGTCAGGTGTATACAAACTTTCATGTGCTGACTGTAGTGCCTTCTATGTAGGACAAACTGGGAGACGCTTAGAAGTGAGATATTGTGAGCATGTCGCAATCGACAGGAAAGATATAGTTGCCTGACCAAACTTTGCTGCACATCTGGTAACTACAGGACACAATCCCCCAGATCTGACATCACAGCTCAAACAACTGCATAGGGGAGAAAAGGGCAGATACGTTGATCTCTTAGAGGACAGTGAGATATTTTGCCACCAAAGATTGTCCAACTACCTGCTCAATGAGTAGACATTTACAAAGAGCGCCCATTTTTGGGAGTTCTTTGTAGGTTGGCTCACACCCCAACAAAAATAAGAAATGTTCGTACGCCTCTGTCTCATTGTACTAGTTAGGGTTTATATTGCCGACTGATTCATGCTCATGATGCAAGAACGATGGTCATAAATAATACAGAGCCATCTTCACTAATGAACTTTTCACTTTTATCTTTATTTGTCTAATACTTAGAAGCAAACTGCAATGGTGTTGATTTCAGAACCTACCACACTGTCTCAAAAGCATACCTTATTTCTCACACACCTTTTATAGCTACTCCCAACATGCAAGCAATGAGTTTGTTATGGCTAATGCTTTCATATCACACATCTTCAACATATAAACTCATTAAATTTTTATTTCGTTATTATATTTATGTAATATTTGTATTTTGTGCAAAAGTAGTAACATTTCACTAAACACTACAAAATAAACTTTCTGCAGCTATCAGACACCAGATGATGCTGCGTACCTTGTTTGCTGTGAATATAAATGCTAATAAATAAATACCACTGTGTAGTGTCAATTGAACTTTCTTCGCTGTTTTAATAATGAATCACAAATCACAAAGAAATGTAAAGTAGCAGGAAGAGGTTTGGTCTGGTCGATGATTACGACTGTACACTGTGATTCATTACAAGGTAAACAAGACATGTTCTGGTTTTTAGTATGGTCACTTGTTTTAATTGGTATAATAATAATGGCTTATGCTTTCGGGTGTATGACCCAAGGAAATAAGAGAAAAATGGAAGTTGTACATTGGCACGTCCCATCTATGTTACTATTGGCTACGCCTATAAGGCTACTGCATCATGTTCGTGGTACGAGAACAGTTGACAAGTGTTGTATTTCTGATAAGCAACCGATAAGGTGCTACATGACATATGTTTTTCCCATCCTATTACGTGGAAACGCAGCAGTTTAGCACTACACTAAGCTTTTAAACACTAGATGACACTGCTCATTGCTCTGCTGAGCACCTAAAAATACTGACCACTGAATGTTATTTTATTCAAATTGTTTTATTATTGTCAATTATGTTATTTTATTCAATTTGTTTTAATTAATATTCCAAATTTGTAATGAGTAATTATATGTAAAAAAAATTGTCTGGTCCATGCTGTATCTAGAGTTCTTTTATTGTATCCATAAAAGAAAAATGATAGAACCGATATGTTTCATTTAATTATTTATTTCAATTTATTCATATTTTAACTTCTTTTATACATATAAACAATGTAAACCTTTTGAGGCAATAAAGAGGGCACTAACGACGTCCACACAGAGCCCACCTGTGGACAAATGTAAGCAGCTGGCTCAGTTTGACTTCATATGACAACAGATAATATTACCTGTATGAAGCGATGTTGTAAATGGATATGTTAGACGTAAATGTCATTGTACATTTCACAAAAATGATGCTTTGAACTTGGTATGTATAATTACTCATAATCTTGGAGAGTTTGGAGAGTTTGTACTTTGGTATTAGTCTTTATTTTGTATATTTCTTATTGGGCTAGCTGACAGCACTGAAGATGGTTTCTTGGAAAACTGAAATTGATTTGCCTGAATAAAGCAAAAGATTTTATGGCTAATGCTGCTCCTTTTATTATTGATAAAAGTGATTTTGTGGTCATTGAGCACACCCCTCCAGATGATGGAATCCAATTACATTCAAAATATTTGTCAGCCATTTTATTGCACTTGCACAAAATAGAATACAATGAGATCATTGAAAATTATGTACAGCCCAAATTGACATTGCTTCAATGAGAGAGACAGTTTTGTGAATGTGTACTTCGTAAGTATGAATTGAATTTTTAAATTAACTAACATTAAACTGCAGGTCTCCACTTATTAAAAATAGTGGTTAGAACTTAAATTGGGCCAGATATGTGAAAATAATCATACGAGGAACACATTGTGAATGTAATTTATTTCATGAAACAGGCAGATAGAACAAAAGATCAGGTATACTGACATTTGTATGTTAATACCTGCTCCATGTAAGTGTGGTAGAGGATGAAAAAGAGGAGTGATTCTGCATAATATTCAGCTTCTCTTAGCCCAAAATACAATTAGAAGTGATATTAACTGTTGACAAAAACAGAAATATTCTGTAAAGTACCACACCATTCACTGGTAACAGTCAATGAAATTTAAAGTTATATATTTTAAAAGACCATAAAAAGTATAAGGTCCATTTCTTTTTTTAAATTCACTGATTTACATCTGGGTGGATTAAACCTATTGTTCAGGTCAACACTAATAGCAAGTTCCATACCAGTACACAGTGTTGCAAAATGAAACACTAAGTTCAGAAAGAAACACTAAACAGTTCCTTTACAATATCCTTCCCTTCCAAAGTGATGTTTTAACAGTGTTTCCAGGAGGGGCACTGACAAAGTAAGACAGTGGTAATCTAAGAATTCACAAAGTTGGAAATTATGGTTACAAGCCTTATTCAATCTATAACCTCATTTCCCAAGAAATATCGGCAACACCACATCTAACATTTCTGTATGAAATTAAGCAATGAAAGCAAAAAACAACAAAATGGAATGAAAATAATTACTATAGGTGCAACTAAGTATAATAATGATATTCTAGAATTATTTTTATGAGAATACTATTTTCATTAATTTCTTTAGGTGATGATTTTGTTCTTTTTATTTTTTTAGGCTTTTTTTATTTTTATTTTTTTATTTTATTTTATTTTGAGTTCATGGTACTGTACCTCACTATCATTATGATAGGCTTATGTATTTGGCTTGAAAAAGATATTTGCCTTAAAACTTTATTTTAATTTTCATTAGTTTAAGGGGTTATATTTTTTTCATGTGTCATTTTTTTTAGAATTATGAAGGTAATAAAGGAATTAAACTTCTGTTCTTACGTTTTCAAAAAAATTGCTTTTATTAAGGTCTGAAAGGATTGTTAATAATAATAATAATAATAATAATAATAATAATAATAATAATAATAATAATAATGTTTAGGGAACAACTGACCATTGACCAATGTTGAGCTGCCGACAGACACAAGACACACAAACACACACAATTCTAAATTTTTGGGTGCGGCCTTCCTCAGAAAGAGAACACTCAACCACACAATCACTCGGGAACACTTATCTACAAACGTCAGACATCTCTGGCCACCAACACAGTCTGACTCATGGCAAGCAGAAGGGACGGGTGGGGGGAGTGGGAAGGAGTGGAGGAGGCGAAGGGGGAAGGTAAGGATGGGGATATAACAAGCAGAGGCAATGTCAGGTGAAAAATTAGATGCAGTATGAAAAAGGGGATATATGAGAGAGGGGGAGAGACAGACAGACAGACAGACAGACAGAGGAGGGGGGAGGGGGAATATATAAAATAAAATAAAAACGAAGCACACAGTATGGAAAGGGGCATGAAGCTGAAGGAAATGTAGGATTGAGGGTGAGGGGGACTTTGCGGCATGGAATGTAGGATGTTAGGTTATCTGAAGTTGAGGCCAGGATGGTTGCAGGACCGTAAGATGTGCTGCAGGGATAACATCCATCTCCTCAGTTCAGAAAAATTGGTGGAGAAAGGGAGGATCCATATGGCTCAGGTGGCGAAGCAGCTGTTAAAGTCCAAGGTGTTATGCTCTGCTGCATTACAGGATATTTCATTTTACTCTTTACCACAGTTTGACAGTGGCCATTCCACCTGATGGAGAGCCGGTTAGTTGTCATTCCAATGTAGAATGCAGAGTAGTGATTGCAGCAGAGTTGGTATATTACATGGCTAATTTCACAGGTGGCCCAGTCTCTGATGGGGTAGGACAAGCCTGTGATGGGACTGGAAGTGCTGGGTGGGTGGATTTATTTATTTATTTATTTATTTTTGTGGTTTTAGGGCGCACAACTTCTAAGGTCATTAGCGCCCAGTTCGGAACAGAGATTCGCTAGATCTCGAAAAAATTGATAACTACCAGATAGAATATCAGGAGAAGGTAAAAATGAAAGATAAAAAACAATTAAAAGGGTTAAATATATTTTGATAAATTGGCCATGTTGATAAAAAGCAAAACTCTAGCAGCTGCTCTAGTGTCATCAGCTAAAAGTTCCTCCATAGTAGATGGAAAGTGAAGGGCTACATGGAGATGATTAAAATTAACTCAAGAAGTAAAACATGTCGCACCGTCAGCAATTCACCGCAGGAGCACAGCGGTGAAGGGTTGGCGGTTAGCAAATGATGGTGGCTGAAACGGCAGTGACTGATCCGCAAACTGGGCCAGGATGACCACCTCTCGCCAAGAGGGGCATGAGGAGGTCCTCCAAGCAGTCGGGATTGGTTTTACGGTTCTCAATTTATTGTCATGGAGTGAGAACCACAAACACTGCTAGGACGACAATACACCGGCGAAGAGCCCGTTGAACATCACCTGATGGGACGTAAAAAGGAGCCATTTGAGGCAGAAGAGCTGCCTTGGCTGCTATGTCGGCGGTCTCATTCCCGGGCACACACATGTAGCCAGGGATCCACAGAAAAGAAACGTGACAGATGTCATCTGCTACCAACTGGAGGGAGCGTTGGATCTGATACACGAGAGGATGGTTCGAGAAAGGGTCCTTAAGACTCTGCAGGGCACTAAGGAAGTCCGAACATATGGCATAGAAAGGTTGTCGGTGGCAACAGGTATACAAAACGGCTCGGTGGAGGGCAAAAAGCTCAGCCGTGAAGTTCGAGCACCGGTCAGGGAGCTTGTATTGGAAACGGTTGTCCCAGACGACGAAGGCAGATCCAACACCGGCAGTGCTCTTGGAACCATCAGTATAAATAAATATGGCATTATCGAACAGCGAACGGAGTTTGACAAGCCTCGAGCGGTACACCAAATCTGGAGTGCTCTCCTTGGGGAGCGAACTAAGTTCAAGGTGTGTGTGAACCTGGGCCTGATGCCACAGTGACAATGGGCTTTTGCTCAACCAAAAGGTGGAAGGAAGGGTAAAATCAAGCCGCTGTAGCAGGCGGCGAAACCGATGTCCAGGTGGAAGCAAGGCAATCGCAGACAACTGATATTGGCGATCGAGTGAGTCGTCAAAAAATAATCGGTAAGATGGATGGTTGGGCATCAACCGCAGGCGGCATGCATACCGACACAAGAGGATGTCACGCCGAGTGGTCAAGGGTAATACAGCAGCCTCGGCATACAGACTTTCAACAGGGCTGGTATAAAATGCACCGGTCGCCAGACGTAATCCCCGATCGTGAATAGAGTTGAGACAGTGGAGAATCGACGGCCGTGCAGAAGAGTATACAAGGCTTCCGTAGTCGAGCTTCGACTGAACAATGGCCTGGTAAAGGTGAAGCAGGACAGTACGATCCGCTCCCCATGACGTGCCACTGAGGACACAAAGAACATTAAGGGATCGGGCACAACGGGCAGCCAGGTAGGACACGTGTGTGGACCAGCAAAGTTTATGATCCAACATGAGTTCCAAGAATTTCGTAGTCTCCACGAAAGGGAGAGCAACAGGGCCGAGATGTAGAGAGGGTGGAAGAAATTCCTTGTATCTCCAGAAGTTTATACAGAGTTTTCTCAGTGGAGAATCTGAAGCCATTTGCGATGCTCCAGGAATATAGACGGTCAAGACAGCGTTGAAGACAACGGTTCAAGAGACACGTCCGCTGGGCACTGCAATAAATTGCGAAATCGTCTACAAAAAGAGACCCGGAAACGTAGGCTGAAAGGCAATCCACGATCGGATTGATTGCAATGGCAAAGAGCGCCACACTCAAGACGGAGCCCTGTGGTACCCCATTCTCCTGGCAAAAGGTATCTGACAAAACAGAGCCCACCCGTACCCTGAACTTGCGCTCCGCCAAAAACGCTTGAATGAAAAGAGGAAGGCGGCCCCGAAGGCCCCATGTGTGCAATGTGCGGAGAATGCCCGCTCTCCAACAGGTATCGTATGCCTTCTCCAAGTTTAAGAACACTGCTGCTGTTTGACGCTTCTTTAGAAAGTTATTCATAATGAAGGTCGACAACGTAACGAGGTGATCAGCAGCAGAGCGGTGTCGACGAAAACCGCATTGGATATTAGTCAGGAGGCGGCGAGATTCGAGGAGCCAGACCAACCGAGCGTTAACCATGCGTTCCATCACCTTACAGACACAGCTCGTCAGAGAAATGGGGCGATAACTGGAAGGAAGGTGTTTGTCCTTCCCTGGTTTGGGCATGGGGACAAAAATGGCTTCACGCCAACTTGTGGGAACATGACCTTCAGTCCATATGTGATTATAGGTGTTAAGTGGGAAACACTTGCCTGCAGGAGAGAGGTTCTTCAGCATTTCAAAGTGAATGGAATCGGGCCCGGGAGCAGAAGATCGGGACAGGGCGAGAGCACGGTCTAGCTCCTGCATGGTGAAGGCGACGTTATAATTTTCACGATTAGAAGAGTCTCTTCTACCTGTGTGCGAGGGAGAAAGGCAGGGTGGTAATGGGCAGAGCTCGAAACCTCCGCAAAGAAACGGCCCAATGCGTTGGAAACATCAGCAGGGTCCACGTGGACTGCGTTCTCCACAGTCAGGCCAGGAATCGGGGAGTGGACCTTGATGCCGGATAAACGGCGTAGGCCACCCCAAACAACCATGGAGGGAGTAAAACGGTTAAAAGAACTAGTAAAAGCAGTCCAGCAAGCTTTCTTGCTGTCGTTTATGATACGACGACATTGCGCTCTCATTCGTTTATAATTTATGCAATTCTCCAAAGTTGGGTGGCGGCGGAAGGTGCATAAAGCAAGGCGCCGGGCTCTAAGCGCGTTGCGACAGGCTGCAGTCCACCAAGGGACCAGAACACGACGTGGAGAAGAGGATGTACTAGGTATGGAATGTTCAGCAGCTGTGAGAATAACCTCTGTGAGGTATTCAACGCGACTGTCACCGCTGGAAAAATTCCGATCGTGAAAACAGCCATAGAAGAATAAAGCTCCCAGTCAGCTTTAGAGATGTTCCAACTGGTGGGGCGAGGAGATGGGGAATGATGCAGAATGTGGATGATACAGGGGAAATGGTCACTCTAGTACGTGTCAGAAAGTGCATACCACACAAACCGTGTTGAGGCAGACAAGATTGAGGTGTTGGAAAAGGTCCACCAAAAGGAAGCCTCTCGAATAAGGTGCCGGAGAGCCCCATAGGGGGTGTTGGGCATTAAAGTCACCTACCAACACGAAGGGTGAAGGGAGCTGGTCAATGATGTGTAGCACATCTGCCCTAGCAAGGACGGATGATGATGGCGAATAGATATTACAGAGGGAAAAGGAAAAGGTCGATAGAGTGATGCGGACGGCAACTGCCTGTAGGTGAGTATGCAATGAAATGGGATGGTGGTAGACATCGTCCCAAATGAGCATCAGAACCCCTCCATGGGCTGGGGTACCTTCCGCTGGTGGCAGGTCGAAACGCACAGAGGTGTAGTGGGGGGAAGTCTGCACGATCACATGGACGCAACTTAGTTTCTTGGAGACAGACTAGAAGCGGGCAGTGTAATCGAAGGAGTAGTTTTAATTCCTCCCGATTGGAACAAAAGCCACGAATATTCCATTGAAGGAGCGCCATGATAAAAAAATGAGAGAAGAAAAGCAGATAAAAAGAAACAAGCAGGTGGGGTCACTTCGATGGCCGCTGAGGACCGGACTTCGAGAGAGCACTACTATCGCTATCTAGAGGCAGAGAATTGTGTTCCATAGGTTCAACTGATGATGCATGTAGATCAGGAGGGTGCAGCTTCCACCGCCGGTAAGATGCCGGTTGCTCGGCTAACAGTAGTGCGTCCTGGCGAGACAGAAGATGATCGGGGCCGACTACTGTTAGGCGGCGTGACGGATGGGTCACGCCTCAGCGGGGAAGGAGAGGAACTCTTGTTTGTTGGCTCTTCTGGAAGTGTGATGGTGAGAAGAGGCAGTTGACGGTTGGGAAGCCTGAGTACGTAGAAAATCTTCACGGACGGGTTCCTTTTTCAAAGTCCGGACATCTTGTTTAGGTGCCCGCGGTTTATTAGAGGTTGACGAAGACTGAACTTTAGAAGCAGCAGGATGAAGTGGGTACGTGGAACGGGCAATCTTCGGGCTGGCCGATCGCACAACTGTCAGCGAAAGTGAAATCGCAGGTCTGTGTACCTGCATCCTTAGTAGGTCGAGTGGAGGTGAGGACCTTACTGTATGTGCCCGCTGGGAGGACAGTGGGCTTTTGACTCGCAAACAAATTGCGAGCGACAGATGTTGATACCTTTTCCGTAACCCGAATTTGCTGAATGACCTTTTCATCCTTATATACAGGGCAGTCCCAAGAGGAAGCCGCATGGTCACCATTGCAATTAAGGCAGTGAGGGGACGGAGGTGGGCAATCCCCCTCATGGGCGTCCCCACCAAAAGTGACATTTTGCTGTATTAGAGCAAGATTGACGTGTGTGGTTGTATCTGTTGCATTGGAAACAGCGCGTTGGTTTTGGTACATAAGGGCGGACGGAGATAACTTCATACCCTGCTTTGAGCTTTGACGAGAGTTCAACTCTGTCGAACGTCAAAAAACACACTATGAGTTGGTGTCAGCTGGTTATCGACTTTTTCAACACCCTATACACAGCTGTTACACCTTGATCGGACATGTAGGTTTGTATTTCTTCATCAGACAACCCGTCGAGGGATCTCGTGAAAACTACCCCCCCCCCCCCCCCGTGACGAGTTGAGCGTGCGATGTGCGTCTACCTGGACAGGAAACGTGTGTAGCAACGTAGTCCCTATTAGTTTTTGCACCTGGAAGGCACTGTCCACTTCCAGCAACAATGTTCCATTGCGCTGACGTGAACAGGTCTTAACAGGGCCAGCAATCGCAGCAACAACTACTTGAATGACGAAAGGATTCACAGAAGTGAAATCTTTACTGTCGGTTCGAGAGAAAACTAGGAATTTCGGGAGATTGGGCAAAGTTTTCTTATGCTGAGGCGAATCGATCTTTCTTTTTTCGATCAAAGTCACAGAAGAAGAGAAGGAAGTCATTGCAGAAGTGTCCCCTGTGATTACCGGCATCTCCGATGGCTCGTTCCTAGTGGGGGCCCTCTCTGAGAGCTTCCCCGCCTTAGGTGATTGTTCAGACCTCAGGTCACATCTCCCGAGAACTGATGGAGGGACCAGTCGGCATGTTTGGATGGTACCAGCTCGAGTAATCACCCCTCCCTGGGCCTGGCCCTTACCAGGGGGTGCCCTACTTAGCTATCCAGGGCGGGGAATTACGCGCTACCCCATCACCTGCTATGCATGATAATGCGTGGGTCGGCCTTCAGACACACACATGGAGGAAAGAAGAAGAATAGAGGAAGTGAAGAGAAAAAAGTGTCTCAAACGCCAAAGCGGAGACTAATGAGGTGAAGAGGAAGGCTAGGAAAGTACAGCAAGGAGAGATAGACAGAAGCAAAGGTTAGGAAAGGGAGAAACCAAGGAAAAAGATAAACTGGGACAAGAAACCACCTTGACTCGCAAAGTACGCCCGTCTCCAGGTAAAGGCATGACCTGGGAGGGAAAGTGAAGCAGCCTGGGGCGGGAAAAAAGGCTGCTTCAGCTCGGGGCCCCGTGCGCGCCACACACGTACCCACAAAAGAGCTGTGGGCCCCCTGGGGGAATCGGGGTCCTGTGGTAAGGGGTTGGGAATATGAGTTGCATAGGGATGGACTAGCATGTTGTGTAGGTTGGGTGGATCACAGAACACTACTTTGGAGGGGGTTGGGAGGATCTTAGGTAGGATGTCTCATTTCAGGGCATGTTAACAGATAAAGCCCTGATGTAGGATATGGTTAAGTTGTTCCAGGTGGGCCGTCTAGAGGAAACCTTCCTAGCCTCCCAAATCCCCATACCCTGCTCTAGTTCAGGTTCATTGATGACATTTTCATGATCTGGACTCGAGGCCAGGACCATCCTATCCTCATTCCTCAACAACCTCAACTCTTTCTCACCCATCCATTTCACTTGGTCCTTCTTAACATGTCACCTTCCTGGATGTTAATCTGCAACTCTCTGATGGCTCCATGCACACCTCTGTCCATAAACCCACCAACTCTCAACAGTACATTTTGACAGCTGCTATTATTTCCACATCAAAAAATCTCTCCCATTTAGCCTCGCCACCCATGGAAGGCATATCTGCAGTGATGATAACTCCCTTAAACAGTATGATGAAAGCCTCACGAAGGCTTTCACAGACAGGAATTACCCACCAGACCTAGTTCATAAACAGATTTTCCGTGCCACATCTTCACACACCAACAGTCCTCCCTCCAACCCCACTAACCAGCCACAAAGGAGTGTCCCCCTTGTCACCCAATAACATCCTGGACTGGAACAACTGAACTATATCCTACGTCAGGGCTTTGATTATCTGTCAACACGCCCTGAAATGAAAGAAATCCTAAATGAGAGACATTCCTAAATCTGTCACTAATAGTAAAGAGCAATTTCAACAACATGAAGATGATGTTTTCCTGTCTCTTGGGGAAGTTGTGCTAACACTCGAAATGCAAGATGTTGAATTAGCCTGCTGCATAAATTGTGACATGTATTACCTTTGACTCAGACAGTGATGTTCCCAAGCTATCCATGATGAATTGCTTCTCCTTGATAGACACATATGGATGCTCAGCAGGAGAATCGTACACAACTAGCCACCAAATGAAGAACCACATAATTCCAATTCCACCTGTTGTGTAGAAAACGGAAGGCCATCCAAACCATGATATAAGCAGACCACAGAGTGGAAATGTTAGAGCTGTGCCTACAGAGCTTCCTGTGAAAAAGAAAAGAAAAAAAATCAAGAATTTTCTGCACAAAATGATATAGTCCAATGATCTGAATTTTGGAAACTCTACCATGGAAATGAACAAACACTGGCTACATTGAGGAAAAGTAACACAGAACAAAATAAAACATCTTTTAAATTACTCCCACAAAATGGGAAATCTGTCAATCCAATCTAAGCAACTTACACAAAACAAGGGTTTCAAGTTTGAGCAATGTGGTGTCACTTCCATTCAAATGATGAGACTATGGATATTAATGTGTTACTATTTCTAGACCAATCAAAATTAAAGAGAGATTAAATCTAAAAGCAGGCAATAAGATTTCAGGCATCAAGATTCTCTGCTTCCTATAGCATAACAGTTTGTTGAAAATTTATTTGTGTAGTGACTAACTGGAGTATGAATATATAAATGAAGTGTTTTAGAACAATGGTCATTGCACACCCGGAGAGTGGGATATTGTTAACATTAGTTTTCATGTTTATTTTTAAGTAATAATCAGGAAAAATTATATTATCACTGAAAATCAGGTCAGCTGCACTTGTTAAGGAATTCCTTAAGTCTTGAGTCCTACTGTAAAGGGTTTACAAGGTAAAATAATAAGTGATACTGGGCCGTATGAATATAAAAGAGCACATGCTCCAGAGAAGATACTCTGAGAATGTACTTTTGCTCTGAGAAAGTTCTGAACTTCTTATGAACGAAAACTTTCAAGCATATGCTCTTAGCAGGAATACTCGCGCAATCACACAGGCACACAACACAGTCATACAACCATCAGCTCCGGTTGCCACACTTCGATTCGAAGTGCGGCAGCCGGAGGTGATGGCTGTATGACTTGTGTGCCTGTGTGATTGGGTGAGTGTTCTATTTGCTGAAGAATGCCATGGCTGATAGCTGAAAGTGTTGTACGTGTGTGTCTTTTGTATGTGCCTGTCGCAGCTTGTCGCCATGTCTTTGCGGTGAGTTGTAAACTGTCCTTACTATATTATTAGCATTAGAACTGACATTTCCCTCTTAATAGAAATTCTTCATTTTGATTTCTGGTAACAAGCTTTTAACAACCTATCAAACATCTTTCATGTTGCAGAGTAATATATTTAGGAAGTTCTAAATACAAAACATTACTTCACTTTTACTTACCCATATATGCTGTAACAAATTTGCTCCGTTCATTTGGAGGAATCCAGTTGGCTGTAAGACTGTGTAAAGCAGGCCATGCAAGTCCCTGTAAACACAAAATCCATATTTTGGAAGAGTTGCCTTCAAGAATGTAGGCATAATGACAAAATTATTAGTTGAAATGTTCTTGGAAAGAGATGGATTGGCTGACCAGTACTTACCTTAGTTCTGGTCTTACTGGCCAGCTAATCCATCTCAAAACTATTTTAGAATCTCAGTGAAGAATTTCAATCAGTAATCAATTATCAGTTGACATTACTAAACACTCATATTTAAGAACAATGTTTGCGGAGTTTTTACAATGAATAACAGACTGGTCTTCATTTCTTCATGAACTGAAGTAGCCTAATTTGGTTTTTCCCCTTGTCATTATTGGGCTTGTAGCAACAGTCATTGGTAAATGTATCAAGACAATTTATTAAAGTAAAGACTCATCCCAGTTTAATATTTTGTACGCTGAATAAAGTAAATAGGATAATATGAGGGTTGAGTAACAGTGTGTTATGGGATCTATGAAGCTAATCATCATGAAGTAACATTACCAGTAATTCACTTTGATGACTGCTCCCATGAAAGTACTTACATGTAATTTCACTGACTGTCAGGTGATTTTCATTTAGCTACACTTAAGAACTTTCCTAACTTCTTACACTGTCTGTCCATTTTTCAAAACCTTTCATGTTGATCAAACAATGTAGGCTTACATGGCTTCACATGATTGGTAAATAAGTCATTCTCCTTAGTTTTGTCTCAATATGACAAACTTTTGGTTCATCTGATTGGCAGGTACCATAGTCAATTATTGCTCATTCCATTTGAGCACCATTCACCCCCTTTAAATCTAGAAGAAATTTTGAAGCTTTAAGTAATCTATGCACAACCGCTACAGCTCTGGAACAACTCTAAATCAGCTTTAGTCGTAGAACTGTATCACCATAGCTATATTTTTGACAATTCTCCCCCAACCTGTCTTGCATATCGACTTGATTGGCCCTCTCCCTCCATCAGAGGTTTCCAAATATATCCTGTTTTAGATCTCTCACATGACCAGGTGGGTGGAGGCCATTCCCTATCAGACATCACAAGAGTTTCTTTCGTAGATGCTTTTGTCTCAGCACTGATGTCCCATTTTTTATGTTGCTCTCCTTAGGACCAACCACAGCCATTGGTTGAAGTTCTTGCCGAGTTGTAAATTGTGTGGGACTGATACGTTTTACACTACTGCTGACTACCTGCAAAGCAACATAGTTCAACAGTGGCACTGTTTTGACGTTATGGGCCTTGGTCCAAGGCCTTAGCAGTTTGTTCTTGGTATCTGATCTGCCCACAAGACAATTTACACACTTCACCTTGTTCTCAGCGAAGAGGTTTTAGTGCTTCCTGCCGAGTTTTACAAGGATTCATTTCTCCCAACTCAATGTGAGCTTCGCACTCTCATTTAACACATTTGTTTATTGTTCAGGAATGGTCAAATATAATACCAATCTGGAAGTGTTTGTGCACAAAACTGTGACTATCTGAATACATTATCTTTGGCAATGACACTTTCATGTAGTTCTACATCAGTGATCCCCACTGTCATCACTTTATTTATTGATTTGATTTATTGATTCATATATTAGCCTGTGAACAACTGTTGTATCACGCATCGTCAGTGAATACATATAAATTGGGATACATAAAATTGACAAATATACAATTATTATAGCATGTGTCAAGTATTTTACAAAGGTTTAATTACATGTGAATATATAACTGATAAGGAAGTTAACAGTACTGAACAATAAGTTGGTTTAGTCACACTGATTGTAAGAGGTCACCAATTTTTATCATTATTTATAAATTTAGTAACAAATTGAAATAAAACACAAATAAAATTTTGACAGAATTGAACAAATAAGTTAACTTAGTCACAGTGTGTGTGAAAAATCACCTTTTTCTTCATTATCTAAAAATTCATTCATGTTGTAGAAAGCTATTTATTTCAGCCAAGACTACTACCCTTTTAAAATTATTTTGAGGCATCGCTCTTATATCAGAAGGCAGACAGTTGAGAAATCCTTTTCCTGTGTGTAAAAATTTTTTTTGGACTTTACTTAGACGAGTCCATGGAATGCCTAATAAGTTCCTATGTCTAGTTTGGTATGAGTATGTCTGACCTACATTCATGCATGTGGATATTTTGTTTTGTATGAAGGGGAGCTTGTAATAGATACAGACAGGGGACAGTAAGTATTCTGTATTTACTGAAATACTATCTGCATGAAGTTTTATTAATCAGGCCAAAAATACATCTAATGACTTTCTTCTGCCACAGAAAGACATCTTTTGCACCAGCAGAGTTTCCCCACAGGAGTACTCCATAGTGAAGGTGAGAATGAAAGAAGGCATAGTATGCCATAAGTAAGATCTCAATGCTCACACAGGCCTTTTCCCTAATTAGATATAAGATTTTTGCCAGCTTGCTGCACAGCTTCTCTGTGTGGGTATTCCAAGATAATTTACCATCTAGGTATATGCCTAATAGTTTTACAGAGTGACAGTGTTCATTATGAATATCTGAGGGAGAAGAGGACGTGTTCAGTTTTATTTGCATTTAATGTTAGCTTATTCTCACGAAACCACTGAGCAGCCATTTCCATCATGTAATCATTCTTTAGTTTGACAACCTTGACATCTACATGTGTTGTGAGAAGAGTAGTGTCATCAGCGTACAACCCTGTTTTGCGCGGTAGTGTATTTGGGAGCTTATTCACATAATTAAAAGGAAAGGGCCTAGCACAAACCCATGAGGGACACCGTATTTCACCTTGAGAAGGTTAGATTTTTTGTTAG
This sequence comes from Locusta migratoria, assembly GCA_026315105.1. Classification (NCBI taxonomy): domain Eukaryota; kingdom Metazoa; phylum Arthropoda; class Insecta; order Orthoptera; family Acrididae; genus Locusta; species Locusta migratoria. The sequence continues at coordinate 157,954,465 of CM048745.1, read as the reverse complement.
AGTTAACAACCACTTTTTGATACCTGTTAGTCAAATATGAGTTCAGTAGAGCTAGTTCAGAATCAACAATTCCATAGTTTTCAAGTTTCTTTATTAAGAGGCTGTGTGAGACTGTGTTTAATGCCTTCGATAGATCAACTAAAGTGGCATAGGTGTGCTCCCTATTTTCAAAACCACTTAATACTAATGACAACTACTTCAACTGCATGAATTTTTGATTGCCCAGTTAGAAAACCATACTGGGTTGTGATATTAAAAAAATCATTTAGTTGGGTTTTCATTAAGGTTCCAATGATTTTTGAAACTACGGGTATAACTGCTCTGGGTCTGTAGTTCGGGGGGAAATTTCTATCCCCTTTTTTGTGAATGGGCAAGATAATTGTCTGTTTTAAGCAATCCAGAAAGGTTCCCTCCCTAAACATTCTATTGATCAGATAGGATAGTGGAATACAAAGAGTTTTTTTCTCTCAGGATAAAATTAGATAAACTGTATGTCTTCTGTTCTAGAGCTGCTCATTGACCTAACTACACAAATTATATCCTTGGGAGAGATGGTTTCCCATTCAAATTTGGGCAAGTTATCTTTTAGCTCTGTTTCCTGTAAATGGATAAGTTGATCTGCACTGGTCTCTAAGTTGTTTTCATCTGTAATATGAAATTTACCAGAATTTATAAAACTATAGTTTAGCTCATCTGGACTTATAGGAGATTTATCAGCAAGTAGCCCAGATTCTGATTTAACTATATCCCATGCTGCTTTGCATTTATTGGTGGATTGAGAAATATAATTATCATTTGCTGTTTGCTTTGCAGAAATGATATTTTTTCTGTAAAGCTTTTTTAACTTTATGTACAGAAGTGTAATCTCTTAATTACTCAGATTTATCATGGCAAATTTTTAACAGTATTCTTAAATTGTTCAAATAAGGTGTGTGTACCAGTTAGTTAAATTTCTCCTCAGCTTTTTCTTTTCATTAGCTGTATTGTGTTTAGTAATGATGGGACATTGTTCATTAACAGTACTTGTAATGGTGTGAAAGAAATAATCAAAAGCATCACCTAATGAATTATTCATCAGGACAGTAGAAATCCAATCTATGCTCAAGTTTTTCATTGCGACTTATACCAATTACTGGGTTTAACTGCCTCACTGCTCTAGGTTCTGTAGATTGTTTATATTCACTTTTAGGGCACCATTATTAAAAAAAATATCATGATCAGATAGCAAAGGTTTGACTACATTTAAAACTTCATCTTCTTTAGAAATATTAGAGATGACATTATCCAGGCAGGCATTCATCATGGTAAGTTTATTGTTAAGACAAGTGAAATTATATGATTTAAGAGTATCAAGAAGTAGTCCACTTTTAGAGTCCTGTATGGTCACATCAGTATTAATACCACTAAATATTAAAATTTGGTGGTTTTTAAATTTAAATAAATACATTAACAGTTCATCTATATGATGGACATGAACTGTAGCAACAGTTTTTGGTGTACAGTACAAAGACACTACAACAATATTGAGTTCAGGTAAAAGAATAGCACCATTTCAGTTAGTCCATGTACTAAATGATTTAAATCAATTACTTTGGCTGTGTGAGACAAATCACTTTTTATGAATATTGATACTCCATCATTTTCTCTCCTGATGACCATATAACTGGCTGGCATCATCAGTCATAGCTCTAGCCTCTACTACACACCATGCTGGGCAAAGTCACTATTGTCACAACTGATATTGGCCAGAACTATTGCTGAATTGATTGTTGACAATAACTGACTTAGTTCATGCTTCACTTTTAGTTTGTTAATTTGTGATTATTACAGCATTTAATGAGTTAATAAATTCTGTATTCATTCAGTTTGTTGGGTGTTACTGCTATGATCATCAAACGTTATAAATACCCACATTATGATTCTGTTGCATAATTTTTTAACAAGTACCTAACACACAAAGGAAGAAATTGAGAATTTCTGTAAGTTCAACAGCTAACAATAAAATACCTTTTTACCTCTATACAAGGACTTAAGAATTCTATGAGTTACCTGCCAAGTATAATTGTTCAATGTAAACATCTCACTTTGTAAAGCACATAAACAACTTATATATTGATGAATGTCAAAATGGTCATGAAGATAAGCTAATGATAGAAGACAAACAGCAGCTATTTAAACAATTTAGGAAGTAGCAATATTTTTCGAAGTTGTTAAATGAATAGGCAAATTGATAATAATGCAGTCCATTTACAGTACTTTAACTATTACTATTCAATGGAAGAACACACTATTTGACCTTTGTTTCAATAGCCTACTGTCTAGTATTAATTTTCAGTGGGAGGTACAGCATCTGCTTCATTTTGTTGCTGCATATTATTACTTTTTCTCCAGGCACGAGTGTTGTTCTACATATTATCAATGCAACAAAGTTAATGAGTTGCCAATTGGGGACTTTTGTAAATGTTTCATATTCAAAAATTACATTGTCTACTCTTATAATAATATCAATATGTAGGCCTATATATGCTAGGGAATGTCACAATAAGTAGAAAAAACTTTTCTGTTAGACAGTTAAGTAAATGACTCTTTGGAATCTGTTCATGTTTTACAGCTTTAGAGTTATCTGTTTCCAAATAACTTTTCCCTTTACAACATCTTTTTCACTTATTACATGATCGGTGGTATCTTATAATACATTGTAAACTGTGTAATAATAATAATAATAATAATAATAATAATAATAATAATAAACAACTATCAAAAGATCAGATCAAAAAGAAAACTATAAATGTTAGAACAGCAATAAGTAATTATGAATTTTAGTCTACAGGAATAAGGAAAACTGTTTTGCATTAAAAAATTTATGAACTAGAGCATTAGGCTAGAATACCAAAAGAACTCCATAGATTGTACACAACTGTCACATTCAGTGCACACCCACCCACCCACCCACCCACGTGTTAATATACCCAGAACATATACTTCAGATATCGTTTTCACTATCTTCTGAAATTTGTCCTTGTTCGAGGGTTTATATGCCATATCCCCTGTGCATTTACAGTCTGCTTAGTGCAAGCTCGTACTGCCAGATTGCCAGTAAAGCAGGCTTGCAAGTCAGTGAAGACAAGACACCATACATGGTCCTAAGCAAGTTGGCTAGTGATGGGGACTTGCTCCTGATGGAAATCTCCGATTCAAAAGGGCGAGTACTTTCAAACATCTTGGTAGCCTCTTTAGTGATCAGAACCTCTGTGAAATTGAAATAAATGCAAGAATTGTTGGAGGCAATAGAGCATACTTTAGCCTTCAGGACGTGCTAAAGAAAAGGTCCCTGACAAGATGTTCCACGACCAGGTTGTATCATAGTATGATTATGCCAGTGGTTATGCACAGTTGTGAAAGCCTCACTCTCAGAAGAACAGATGAACAGAAACTACTGGTTTTCGAACAAAAATCCTCCGAAAAATCTATGGTCCTGTGGAAGATTCACAAACAGGAGAATGGAGCATTTGAAAAAACCAAGAATTAAAAGATCTTTACGCACATCCAGACATTATAAAAAGAATGAAGAGAAGAAGGTTGACCTGAGCTGGACATGTAGCAAGGATGAGCAAAGGGAGGATACCCCATGATGTGTTGCTGGGAATGGTAGCTGGAAGGAGATACCGGGGATGACCACGGACAAGATGGAAAGACAATGTTGACAGACACCGAGGACATGAGACTAGGAGCAGGTGATTGATTGCAAGAGGCTTGCAACTGTGAGCAATGGAGGAAGAGTGTAGAGCAGGCATATGTTCACCAAGGCCCAAGCCACAGATGAGTGAGTGAGTGAGTGAGTAGTGCAATCCCTTATAGACTCCAATGGTACCTAGGATCCCTGTGTCATCTTCAGCCTGAAGAGAACATATGTGGTATGGAGAGGCATGTGGTTAACCACAGCTCTTCCGACCATTGTCAGTATCCGTGACCAGAGCCGCTATTCTCAAACAAGGAGTGCCTCAGTAGCTGAGTATAATTGCTTGCCAATATCACACAGAAGACACAAAGTGGCACAGTCAAGTGCCAGCCACACCTGACAGTTCTTAACTTTGAAGATCTGATGGAAACAGGTGTATCCGCTGCAGCAAGGCTAATGGAATTCAATTTAAAAAAGGAATGTTAAATCAATGTGTTTAGTTCTGGTACTACTATCATCATTTTTTGGGTAATGATTACAGTTTCCTTGTACTACTAGAAAATCTTGGCGTGTTTCATAATAATGTGTTGTGTGCCTTTGTGATTGCACGAATGCTCTATTTTCTGAAGAAGGCCATGGCCGACAGGCTTACTTTACAATAGCAGGATATAAGTTCTCGCATTAATCTAAAACAATAACCAGTAGTGAAATGTCTGTTGTCTAACTCATTTCCCGTTTCTGCAATACTTATCACAACTGGGCATTTTTCTTAACAATTTTGCCACAAGAGAAAGAAGTGGTAAGTGACATAAAAATCCAAAGATTAATAAGGGGAGGCCACAGTTTGACCCCTTTTTTTTAATCTTAGGATTCATAGTCTGGCACTACCACTTTGAAGCTAATAACTTTCCCAGAATCTGAAACAACTGGTCTACAAGATTAACATGTATGTTCTTAGTTTTCAATTTTGCCACTTAAAATTTTTTGCAGTGGTAACATTATATCATCATCAAATCCTGGTATGTAATGAAATAATTAACTTTAATACATATATTTGTCTTTGCAACAAAATGATTACAAAATATTTTCCGAAGTGAGAAAATATATTTGTGTACTTTTATAGTGCAGTCACAATTTTACATCTGTAATAATACAAATAGGTGTATGTGCACTATATTAATGGTTTGGATTAAATGTACTTCAGTCTACCTGTCAGCATTACTGATGTTCTGCCTCCTGAATGATGATCAGCAACAACTCAATTTTACAAAAAATATTTTTAATAATGCTTTTGTTTTTGCATCCACACTGCCAATTTGGTAACATTTTACTCTGATATTTAATTATAAAGTAGAAGATCACTAGTGTAAATGGAAAAAGCAGAAATTAACTTACTCCAATGAATCCTTGAACAACTCTGAGGGCAACTATTGCCTCATAACCAATATTAGCTGCCACAGGAATGAGTAATGACAAAATGAACATAGTTAGATTGCTAAAGCCGAACACTTTCTTTGTTCCATAGGCATGAGCAAGCATGCCCCCTGGTAGCTGCAGGACTGAATGCAGCCAGAAATAGGCACCGAGGACCATACCCTGTTGTTTCTCATCCCATTCAAATCGAAGCTGCAATTGAGAGCTTATCATTAACACTAACTTATAATTTTTAATGTATATTATAATAAAATGATTAACTCTTATGTTACATTCTTATTCGACAAATCAGAATAATAAGAGCAGTAAGAGAAAATTAAGTAAGTAATATTTCAGTATACATTTGAAAAATCATTAGCAATATTCATAAGTAAATATGAATGACAAATTTATTTACCACTTTGTCAGTATTTACAGGAGTTGCATGATAAGTTAAATTTTCAGTCTTATTTTCAAAAGAATAATTTTTCCATGTCATTTGTGAATCCAATGAACAGGCGCCTGTTTCTGTCTCTTCACTTGCTGATGGCTGCTTCTTTATCATGTCAACTATTGCAATATTTACATTGTTGGTAATCATAAAATTTACAAGTGTTCCAGTAAATACTAGATACCAAAGGCATGTTCGAATCTTTATGCAACCTGTAAAAGAGTGCACAACACAGATTTCATCATCAAGTAATTTCTTAGAATAAAAAGCAAATTTCATTGATATACTTAGTACACATATGCAGGCAAAAACTTTTAAATAATGTGTAATAGAATTGCAGCTCATACATTCATTGATCACACACTTAAACTCAAATTTTCAACAATAATTACATACATTATATCTATGGAAGACATGTTCAATCCATAGAAATGAAACTTCACTTCAGGTACTAGTTAAGTACTGTGTACACATCCATCTACATTTCCCCTTTGTACCAGTTATTTAGACTGCTTTCTATTCCCATTCGCATATGGGGCACTGGAAGCAATTTTTTTAATTCTCTTGTGCTCACTGTTAAATAGACTAATCTTCCTAATTATTCCTAGAGTGGAATTTATGGTTCTTTTTTTTATGGCTTAAGGGTGCACAACTGCTTAGGTCATTAGAGCCCGACCTTAAACATGAATGTACCAAAAGCCAGAGTTAAGACAACTGCCAAAGAGGATATCGCTAACATACGGTAAAGATGAAGAATTAAATGTCTTTTGATAAATGAGTCATCTGTATAAAATGCAAGACTTGAGCAGCTGCTTGTGTGTCATCGGCTAAAATTTCCTCTATAGTGTTCGGCAGATTAAGGGCAACAAGGACATGATTAAAATAAGCACAGGACATTAAACATGCCGCACAGTCAGCGGGAGACCGCAGAAACACAATGGTGCGGGTTTGCCTGTCAACAAGTAGCAGTGGCTGAACCGGCAGTGACCAATCTGCAACTGGACCAGGATTACTTCCTCCCATCAAGAGGTGCATGAGGTCTTCCAAGTTGTTGTGATTGGTTTAATGGTGCGAAGCTTATTGGCATAAAGTGAGGACCACAAACTATGCCACAACAGTAAAATGCATCCTCAAACAGACGCTTTAATATCACTGGATGGGATGCAGAGGGTAGCTGCCTGTGGCAGGAGGGTTGCAGCCCTGGCTGCATCATCAGCAGCTTCGTTCCCAGGCACACCTACATGGCCAGGTACCCACAGGAAGCAAATGTGAGAACTGTTGTCCACCAACAATTGAAGGGAGTGTTGAATTCTGTATATGACAGGGTGGATTGGATACAGGTCTCTCAGACTTTGAATGGCACTGATGGAGTCAGAGTAAATAAAATAGGAAAGATGGTGGTGGTGACGGATATACAGAACAGCTTGATAGAGAGCAAAAAGCTCAGCTGTGAAAATCTAACACTGGACAGGAAGCCTGTATTGAAACCTGCTGTCTCCAATGACAAGGGCAGTTCCAACACCATCAGTGGTCTTTGAGCCATCTTTATAGATATAAATGGCAGTATCAAGCCGCAAATTAAGTTCAACAAACTTCGAGTGATATACCAAATCCGAAGTACACTCCTTTGGGAGCGAGCAGAGTTCAAAATAAACTAACCAGAGCCTGGAGTCTTGGTGGCGTTGTGCTCTCCTGCATTCGAAAGGTGGCAGGGAGAGTAAGATCAAGTTGCTGTAGAAGGCGACGAAAACAAACTCCGGGAGGAAGCAAGGCAGTTGCAGGCAGGCTATATTGGCGATTGAGGGCATGACTGAAGAATGCTGGGTAGGACGGCTGGGTGGGTACTGACAGCAGGCGGCATGCGTACCGACATAGTAGTATATCACGCCGATAGTTCAGTGGTAATTCGCCAGTTTTGGCATAAAGACTATCGACAGGCCTGGTGTAAAACATTCAAATCGCCAGGCGTAACCCCCGATGGTGGCTTGAGTTTAGACAGTGTAAAATTGACAACCGTGCAGAATAGTAAACGAAGCTTCTGTAATTCAGTTTCGAGCGGACAGTGGACCGGTAGAGATGAAGTAGGATGGTTTGATCCGCTCCCCATGACGTACCGCTAAGAACACGGAGGATGTTAAGGAAACGAGTACACCTGCCAGCCAGTTAGGACACATGCGGAGACCAGCAGAGTTTTCTATCCAATATTATCCCTAAAAATTTCGTCGGCTCCACGAATGGCAGAGTTATGGGGCCAAGATGCAAAGACAGTGGAAGAAACACTTTATCTCCATAAATTTATGCTGACTGTTTCCTCACTGGAGAACCGGAAGCCATTACGAAACACTCCAAGAATAATGACGGTCGAGACAACGCTGAAGACAGCGTTCCAGGAGACACGTTCTCTGGGCGCTGCAGTAGATCGCAAAGTCGCCCACAAAAAGGAAGCCCGAGACGTCAGCTGGAAGACAATCCATAATTGCGTTGATTGCTATGGCGAAAAGTGCCACGCTCAACACAGATCCTTGTGGCACCCCATTCTCCTGGCGAAAGGTGTCTGACAAAACAGCCCACTCGTACCCTGAACCTTCCATCAATTAAAAATGCTTGAAAAGGGGAGGCGGCCGCGAGAGCCCCATGTATGGAGCGTGTGGAGAATACCCGCCCTCCAACAGATGTCTTAAGCCTTCTCCAAATCAAAGAACACAGCCACCGTCTGGTGCTTACGCAAAAAGTTATTCATAATATAGGTCGACAAGGTAACGAGGTGGTCGATAGCAATAGGATGCCTACGAAATCCGCGTTGGACGTTGTTGAGCAGACAGTACAAATCAACCGAGCATTAACCATGAGTCCAGCGTCATGAGTGTGCTAAGAGTGCGATCTTCTAGCCATTATATCCCTCTAAGAACAACACATAGGGCGACTTAATGACCCAGAGCAGCCAGTGTTTGCCTAGAGTTGTCATTGTTACTAGACAAGCAATACTGTATGGAATAACGCAGAAATCAGTGTTGGACGTACGACGAGTGGAATCCCTAGGACTACTCAGTTTTAATGCGCTATGGCAGCTGATATGTGATTATTGCCTTTGCTAATGACATGACATTAAATTGCACCACCTCTCCTGAGCTCTTGAGCGTACCGACTAACCCTACAATACAGCAAAACAGATGCATTGTCAGAAGAATATCTGTTTTAGTTTGTAATAGTTCGTGTATGGCATGGATTCCACATCGCCATGACTCAAGTTGTCAATATGGCACTGTGCAAGCTGTTGATGGTTCCATCACTGTGCGACCTGGTTTTACACGGAATGCACCACAAAGTGCGTCATTGATAAGTAAATTTAAAATAAATTTCACCAGGCGTCTTTCTTCGTTGAGCTGCAAAAAACTAGCTGAACCAGATTTGTGATATTTCATAAAAAGGAGAAAAGATTACAAAATTGAGAAAAGGTTCCTTAAGTAGAAAATTGTGCACCTCGGTTGCACAGTGGTAGAGTGCCAGACTACAAATCCGAAGGTCGCAGGTTCGATCCCCACCAGGTCCTAGGATTTTTCCTCTCACTTTCCACTTCTTTCACCTCTGGCAGTATTGCTCATGTGAAAAATACCGAGTAGCAACGTGGTTCGGGACCCACGTTAAACTGTAGCTCCCCTATAACTGACTAGGTAAGTCAGTTCGAACGTCGGAGGAAGGCAACAGCATACCACCTCCAAACAGGACCATGCCTAGTAAAGCACTGAAGTGTTCAAACCAAACTTCGGAGTGTTGACTGCTTTAAGTAGAAAATCTGATATATATGGAACTATTTTAAATGCCATCATACACTCCTGGAAATTGAAATAAGAACACATTGACGCCAGTGTGTAAGACCCGCCATACTTGCTCCAGACACTACGAGAGGGCTGTACAAGCAATGACCAAACGCACGGCACAGCGGACACACCATGAACCGCGGTGTTGGCCGTCGAATGGCGCCAGCTGCGCAGCGGTTGGGCACTGATGCAGTCAGTGTCAGCCAGTTTGCCGTGGCATACAGAGCTCCATCTCAGTCTTTAACACTGATAGCATGCCGCGACAGCACATAAGTGAACCGTATGTGCAGTTGACGGACTTTGAGCGAGGGCGTATAGTGGGCTTGCGGGAGGCCGGGTGGACGTACCGCCGAATTGCTCGACACGTGGGGTGCGAGGTCTCCACAGTAAATCAATGTTGTCGGCAGTGGTCAGCGGAAGGTGCACGTGCCCGTCGACCTGGGTCGAGACAGCAGCGACACACAGATGCATGCCGATACCGTCGCATCCTACGCAATGCCGTAGGGGACCACATCGCCACTTCCCAGCAAATTAGGGACACTGTTGCTCCTGGAGTATCAGCAAGGACCATTCGCACCCGTCTCCACGAAGCTGGGCGACGGTCCCACACACCGTTAGGTCGTCTTCCGCTCACGCCCCAACATCATGCACCCCGCCTCCAGTGGCGTGTATGGAGGGACGAATGGAGACGTGTCGTCTTCAGTGATGAAAGTCGATTCTGCCTCGGTGCCAATGATGGTCGTATGTGTGTTTGGCGCCGTGCAGGTGAGCGCCACAATCGGGCCTGTATACGACCGAGGCACACACGGCCAACACCCAGCATCGTGGTTTGGGGAGCGATCTCCTACACTGGCCGTACACCTCTGGTGATCGTCGAGGGGACACTGAACAGTGCACGGTACATTCAAACCTTCATCAAACCCATCATTCTACCATTCTTAGGCCGGCAGGGGAACATGCTGTTCCAACAGGACAATGCACGTCCACATGTATACCGTGCCACCCAACGTGCTCTAGAAGGTGAAAGTCAACTTCCCTGGCCAGCAAGATCTCCGGATCTGTCCTCCATTGGGCATGTTTGGGACTAGACGAAACGTCGTCTCATGCAGTCTGCATGTCCAGCACGAACTCTGGTCCATCTGAGGCGCCAGGTGGAAATGGCATGGTATGCCGTTCCACAGGACTACATCCAGCACCTCTACGATCATCTCCATGGGAGAACTGCAGCCTGCGTTGTTGCAAAAGGATATACACGGTACTAGTGCCGACATTGTGCATGCTCTGTTGCCTGTGCCTATGTGCCTATGATTCTGTCTGTGTAATCATGTGCTGTAATTGACCCCAGGAATGTGTCAATAAAGTTTCCCATTTCTGGGTCAATGAATTCACGGTGTTCTTATTTCAATTTCCAGGAGTGTATATGAAATAGTTTGGGGATTTTTTTCGTCAGCTAATATTTTTTTACTGATTTATTTATTTTTTGTTTCGAAAGTTATCACATCAAGAAGGAAATTTGTAAACAAATAGAGCCATCTGTGACAGTGCTCAACCAAAGTTGTTTAAGGTAAGATTTTGTGGTCACTGTATGATAACCTCTGAATATGTTACGAGGGCTGTTTGATAAGTCTGGTAAAAATAGAATAAAAAATTGCTTTAAAGGTGAAAAGTCACCATTTATTGAGTCTATGCTATACACTTGATCCATCTAGTTTCCTATTTTTCAACCCATCGGCAAAGTAGGCTTTGTCAAACTCTGCAAAAGAGTCTCTCACAGTGACGGACACTACTTGATTCGATGAAAATTTATTACCACCAAGCCAATTTTTCAAGTTTGAGAATAAGAAGAAGTCGCTCAGAGCCAAGTCATGAGAATAGGGTGGGCGAGCCATTTCCAATCCCAAGTCGTGCGCTTTTGCCATTGCGATAGCTGCTTTGAGGTCTGGAGCATTGTCCTAATGAAACAGCACTTTCTTCCGTGCCAGTCTTACAAGGAAAGTACATGGGCTCGAACAAACATCTGTATGAATGTTTGGTTACAGGATCTCTACGTACACCTCAATTTGCTGGTGGGTGTATTTTCTGCAAAGCTCTGCAACCATGCTCTAGGTAGCACTGTAGATGTAATTGTAGACGGCATTCGTAATGCAGATAACTATAACTTATGTAATAATCATCGTACATGTTCTCTAGCGAATTGTCATCAAAAGCCGTGATGATAGTTGCAACTTTAACCTTCTTTCCGAAAGACTGTTCGTATTCACTACCACTGCTTCCATCGCCTCTTCCCGCACTTACCTTATGCTCATATTTCTGTACCATAACAGATACGAGAAAGCATGCAAATGATTCATCTTCTACCCTAATACCATCTTCACGAAGAAGGGTTCTTCGTAACTTCATCTCAACTAATCGCAATACATTAGCAGGATTGATTAGCAATCGCTGCCCCATCTGACACTTCACCACACAAACAACATCACAAAACGCAACTTCGGAGGCGCACTGCACCATCCCTACTGGCGAACCAACAGGTCATAGTGCAATGCGGCATGGCACACGTAGAGGCCTCTAACGGACGACTGCAGAGTTTTGCAGATGCGGAAGTATCACTAGTGCAATGAGGGATCTTTACATTATATCTCCTACGATTTTGGTGTATATGTGTTTGTTCGAGCCCAAGTACTTTCCTTGTTAGACTTTTTCCAATTAGTTCCTGTTTCAAACGATCTAGCAGAGTGAAATAATAGTGCCCAGTTATGGATCTGCCTTTTTTCTAAATTATCAGGATTATACCCTGGGAATCCCAAAAAACAGTGGCCATCACCTTTCCAGCTGACGAAACAGTCTTTGCCTTCTTTGGTGCACTCACTCTTCGTCCATTGTTTGGACTTATTTGGTCTCTGGAGTGTAATCATGGCCCCCACAAGGGTGGGGCTGGGGGGACCCCGGGGTCCAGGCACAGAGTAACATACAGAGGAGCAGACCGCCCTAAACCACTGTCCTACGCTCCCCTTGTAGTTCCGTAAGATGCTAGCAGGTGTCAGGCGGATCGCTGGCTTAGGGTGCCTCTCGCACGTCAGAGGGTAGCGTGGAGGGGAGGCTGAGGGGAGATCTTGTGCCGCCTGCCACGAGGCCAAGGCTGTGTCCAGCTTGCTGGCGTTTGAGGGGAGGTGGTGGTGGGGAGAGCTGCTACCTGCCGCCTGCTCTGGCCAGTTTAAAGGGCTGCTTCTGACCGCAGCGCCATCATGGGACATCTTACGGAACTGCTGGAAACCCTTCCTCCTCGCACCTCGGAGCGTAGGACCGGGCCCTTACGGAGGTTTCCCTTCTGTATATATTTGTCTGTGGTCCAGGGCCCGGTGCTGTAGGGGCCCGAGACCAGCCCTAAACGATTACCGAAATTAAAACAAACTAGAAAAAACATGTTGAGTATTTTCGTCCAACGAAATTTTAGAAGATTCTACAGGCAACTGTAGATTTGTTATAAACAGCTTATCTTAACGATTACTTCGACTGATGCTCTTAGTTATTGCCATTTGTTGTTATTGTATGTGTGTATTAACTAAAGTGACCAACCATACCAATGGTTTCTGAACAGTCACGCTTTTTGCGTGTTTGCCCGGAATTTTTTCAAAGGTAATTAGGTACACCTATTTATCCCGGATTTAACAATTAGGTCCCGATTTAGAAATGTACATCTTTTTTTTTTTTTTTTTTTTTTTTTTTTTTTGTGGTTTTAGGGCGCACAACTTCTATGGTCATTAGCGCCCAGCCAAGAACATAGATTCGCTATGATCTAAAAAAATGTAGACTGTCAGAACATCAACAATAGGCTAACAACGAAAGATAAAAGACAATTAAAAGAGTTAAATATCCTTGGATAAGTTGGCCAAATTGATAAAACGCAAAACTCGAGCAGCTGCTCGTGTGTCATCAGCTAAGATTTCCTCCAGAGTAGACGGAAAGTGAAGGGCTACACGGAGATGATTAAAATTAACACAAGTCAGTAAAACATGTCGCACTGTCAGCAGTTCACCGCAGGAGCATAGCGGTGCAGGTTCGGCGGATAGCAAGTGACGGTGGCTGAAACGGCAATGACCGATCCGCAACCGAGCCAGGATGACCTCCTCCCGCCGAGAGGGGCGTGAGGATGTCCTCCAAGCGGTCGGGATCGGTTTGACAGTTCGCAATTTATTGTTGTGCAGTGAAAGCCACACACTGTGCCATTGCGACACGATACTCCGGCGAAGAGCCCGTTGAACATCGTCCGATGGGACGCAAAAGGTAGCCATGCGAGGCAAAAGAGCTGCTGCCTTGGCTGCTGTGTCGGCGGCCTCATTCCCGGGCACACCCACATGGCCAGGGACCCACAGGAAAGAAACGTGACAGCTGTCATCCGCCAGCAACTGGAGGGAGCGTTGGATCCGATACGCGAGAGGATGGTTCGAGAAAGGGTCCTTAAGACTCTGCAGGGCACTAAGGGAGTCAGAACATATGGCATAGAAAGGGTGGCGGTGGCGGCAGGTATACAAAACGGCCTGGTGGAGGGCAAAAAGCTCAGCCGTGAAGTTTGAGCACCGGTCAGGGAGCTTGTATTGGAAACGGTTGTCCCCGACGACGAAGGCAGACCCGACACCGGCAGTGCTCTTGGAACCATCAGTGTAAATAAATACGGCATTATCGAACCGCGAACGGAGTTCGACAAGCCTCGAGCGGAATACCAAATCCGGAGTGCTCTCCTTGGGGAGCGAACTAAGTTCGAGGTGTGTGTGAACCTGGGCCTGATGCCACGGTGGCAATGGGCTTTCGCTCAACCGAAGGGTGGAAGGAAGGGTAAAATCGAGCCGTTGTAGCAGACGGCGAAACCGAACTCCCGGTGGAAGCAAGGCAATCGCAGACAACTGATATTGGCGATCGAGTGAGTCGTCAAAAAATAATCTGTAAGATGGATGGTTGGGCATCGACCTTAGGCGGCATGCGTACCGACACAAGAGTATGTCACGTCGATTGGTCAAGGGTAATACAGCAGCCTCGGCATACAGACTTTCAACAGGGCTAGTATAAAATGCACCGGTCGCCAGACGTAATCCACGATGGTGGATAGAGTTGAGACGGCGGAGAATCGACGGCCGTGCTGAAGAGTATACAAGGCTTCCATAGTCGAGCTTCGACTGAACAATGGCCTGGTAAAGGTGAAGCAGGACGGTACGATCCGCTCCCCATGACGTGCCACTGAGGACACGAAGAACGTTAAGGGATCGGGCACAACGGGCAGCCAGGTAGGACACGTGCGTGGACCAGCAAAGTTTCCGATCCAACATGAGTCCCAAGAATTTTGTAGTCTCCACGAAAGGGAGAGCAACCGGGCCGAGACGTAGAAAAGGTGGAAGAAATTCCTTGTATCTCCAGAAATTGATACACACAGTTTTCTCAGTGGAGAATCGGAAGCCGTTTGCGATGCTCCAGGAATACAGACGGTCAAGACAGCGTTGGAGAGAACGCTCCAAGAGACACGTCCGCTGGGCGCTACAATAAATTGCGAAATCGTCAACAAAAAGAGATCCGGAGACGTCGGCTGAAAGGCAGTCCACGATCGGATTGATTGCAATGGCAAAGAGCGCCACACTCAAGACGGAGCCCTGTGGTACCCCATTCTCCTGGCAAAAGGTATCTGACAAAACAGAACCCACCCGTACCCGGAACTTGCGATCCGCCAAAAACGCTTGAATGAAAAGAGGAAGGCGGCCCCGAAGGCCCCATGTGTGCAATGTGCGGAGAATGCCCGCTCTCCAACAGGTATCGTATGCCTTCTCCAAGTCGAAGAACACGGCTACTGTTTGACGCTTCTTCAGAAAGTTGTTCATAATGAAGGTCGACATCGTAACGAGGTGGTCAGCAGCAGAGCGGTGTCGACGAAAACCGCATTGGATATTAGTCAGGAGGCGGCGAGATTCGAGGAGCCAGACCAACCGAGCGTTAACCATGCGTTCCATCACCTTACAGACGCAGCTCGTCAGAGAAATAGGACGATAACTGGAAGGAAGGTGTTTGTCCTTCCCTGGTTTGGGGATGGGGACAACAATGGCTTCACGCCAACTTGTGGGAACATGACCTTCAGTCCATATGCGATTGTAGGTACTAAGAAGAAAGCACTTGCCCGCTGGAGAGAGGTTCTTCAGCATTTCAATGTGAATGGAATCGGGCCCGGGAGCAGAAGACCGGGACAGGGCGAGAGCACGATCTAGCTCCTGCATGGTGAAGGCGACGTTATAATTTTCCCGATTAAAAGAGCGGAAAGAAGGCGGCCGTGCCTCCTCTACCTGTTTGCGAGGGAGAAAGGCAGGGTGGTAATGGGCAGAGCTCGAAACCTCCGCAAAGAAACGACCCAATGCGTTTGAAACATCAGCTGGGTCCACGAGGACCGCGTTCTCCACGGTCAGGCCAGGAATCGGGGAGTGGACCTTGATGCCGGACAAACGGCGTAGGCCACCCCAGACAACCGTGGAGGGAGTAAAACGGTTAAAAGAACTAGTAAAATCTGTCCAGCAAGCTTTCTTGCTGTCGTTTATGATACGACGGCACTGCGCTCTCATACGTTTGTAATTGATGCAATTCTCCAAAGTTGGGTGGCGGCGGAAGGTGCGTAAAGCACGGCGCCGGGCTCGAAGCGCGTCGCGGCAGGCTGCAGTCCACCAAGGGACCTGGACACGACGTGGAGAAGAGGATGTACGAGGTATGGAAGGTTCAGCAGCAGTGAGGGTAACCTCTGTGAGGTATTCGACCTGACTGTCACAGTTGGGAAAATTCTGATTGTGAAAAACAGCCATGGAAGAATAAAGCCCCCAGTTGGCTTTAGAAATGTTCCAACTGGTGGGACGTGGAGATGGGGAATGATGTAGGAAGTGGATGATACAAGGGAAATGGTCACTCGAGTACGTGTCAGAAAGTGCATACCACTCAAACCGACCGGCAAGCTGAGTAGTGCATATTGCGAGGTCTATATGGGAGTAAGTGTGTGTTGTGTCAGAAAGGAAGGTCGGTGCACCGGTGTTGAGGCAGACAAGATCGAGGTGGTGGAGAATGTCCACCAAAAGGGAGCCTCTCGGACAAGGTGCCGGAGAGCCCCATAGGGGGTGGTGGCCATTAAAGTCGCCTACCAACACGAAAGGTAAAGGGAGCTGGTCAACAAGGTTTAGCACATCTGCCCTAGTAAGGGCAGATGACGATGGCGAATATATATTACAGAGGGAGAAGGTAAAGGTGGATAAGGTGATGCGGACGGCAACTGCCTGTAGGTGAGTGTGCAAGGAAATGGGATGGAAATAGACGTCGTCTCGAAGGAGCATCAGAACCCCTCCATGGGCTGGGACACCTTCCACGGGTGGCAGGTCGAACCGCACAGAGGTGTAGTGTGGAAAGTCTGCACGATCACGTGGACGCAACTTAGTTTCCTGGAGGCAGACTAGAAGCGGGCAGTGCAATCGAAGGAGTAGTTTTAACTCCTCCCGATTAGAACGAAAGCCGCGAATGTTCCATTGAAGGAGCGCCATGATAAAAATGAGAGAAGAAATAAGGATAAAAACCAAGTAGCGAGCGGGGTCACCTCGACGGCCGCTGAGGACCGGATTTCGAGGGAGCACTGCTATCGCTGTCTGGGGGCAAAGGGTCATGTTCCATTAGTTCGCCCGACGCGCCTGCCACCTCCCTGAGTTGATCAGGAGGGGCAGTTTCCACCGCCGGTAAAGGGCCGGGCGCCCGGCAAACGGAGCGTCCCGGTGAAACAGAAGACGGCCGAGGCCGGCAACTGTTGGACGGCGCGACAGATGGGTCACGCCTCGGCGGGGAAGGAGAGGAACTCTTTTTCTTGTCAGCTCTTCTGGAAGAGTGACGGCGGGAAGAGGCAGTTGACGGTTGGGAAGCCTGAGAACGCAGAAAATCCTCACGGACGGGTTCCTTTTTCAAGGTCCGGGCATCTTGTTTAGGTGCCCGCGGTTTACTAGAGTTGGATGAAGACTGTACCCTAGAAGCAGCAGGAGGAAGCGGGGACGTGGAACGGGCAATCTTCGGGCTGGCAGATCGCACAACTGTGTCAGCGAAAGTCAAGTCACATGTCTGGGTACTGGAATCCTTGGTAGGTCGAGTTGAGGTGAGTACCTTACTGTATGTACCCGCTGGGAGGACAGTGGGCTTTCGACTCGCCAACAACTTTCGAGCGGCAGATGTTGATACCTTCTCCGTAACCCGAATTTGCTGGATTACCTTCTCATCCTTGTATACAGGGCAGTCGCGAGAGGAAGCCGCATGGTCACCGTTGCAGTTTAGGCAGTGAGGGGACGGAGGTGGGCAATCCCCCTCATGGGCGTCCCTACCACAAGTGACACACTTTGCTGCATTTGGGCAATGTTCACGGGTATGGTTGTACCTGTGGCATTGAAAACAGCGCGTTGGGTTAGGCACATAAGGTCGGACGGAGATGACTTCATACCCTGCTTTGACCTTCGACGGGAGGTCAACTCTGTCGAACGTCAAAAAGACAGTACGAGTCGGTGTCAATTGGTTATCGACCTTTTTCATCACCCTGTGGACGGCTGTCACACCCTGATCGGACATATACGATTGGATGTCTTCATCAGACAACCCATCAAGGGATCTCGTGAAGACTACCCCCCGTGACGAGTTGAGTGTGCGGTGCGCTTAGACCTTAACTGGAAAAGTGTGCAACAACGTAGTACGTATCAGTTTTTGGGCTTGGAAGGCACTTTCCACTTCCAGCAACAATGTGCCATTGCGCTGACGTGAACAGGTTTTAACAGGGCCAGCAATTGCATCTACACCTTTCTGTATAACGAAAGGATTGACAGAATTGAAATCCTTTCCGTCGGTGCGAGAGACAACCAGATATTTAGGAACATTAGGCAGAGTCTTTTTAGGCTGAGGCGAGTCTAACTTACGTTTGTGGGTCAACGTCATGAAAGAAGATAAGGAGGAAGTCATCGCGGAAGTGTCCCCCGTTATTACCGGCGTCTCCGATGGCGCGCTCCTTCCTAGTGGGGGCCCTCTCCGAGGGCTTACCCGCCTTAGGTGATTGTTCACACCTCAGGTCACACCTCCCGAGAACTGACGGAGGGACCAATCGGCACGTTCGGAAGGTACCAGCTCGGGTAATCACCCCTCCCTGGGCCTGGCCTTTACCAGGGGGTACGTACGTGCCTTACATGTCTACCCGGGGCGGGGAATTACGCGTTACCCCGTCACCTGCTACGCACGATAATGCGTGGGTCGGCCTTCAGACACGCACAGGGAGGAAAGAAGAAGAGGATAGGAAAGGAAGAGAAAGAAGGAAAGAAAAGAAGTGTCTCAAACGCCGAGGCGGAGACTAATGAGGAGAAGAAGGCTAGGAGAGTTCAAGGAGAGAAAGACAGAAAACGAAAGGTAAGAAAGGAAGGAACGAAGGAAGAAAAAGCACAACAAGAACCACCGTATCTCACAAATACGCCCGTCTCCGGGCGAAGGCATAAACCGGGAGGGAAAGTGAAGCAGCCTGGGGCAGAAGAAAGGCTGCTCCGGCTCGGGGCCCCGTGCGCGCCACACACGTACCCACAAAAGAACTGTGGGCCCCCTGGGGGGAGAAATGTACTTCACCTGTATCGGTCTATTTTATCATTAATTTTAATTATGAGGGAAAACTGATTCATAGAAGGTTCGTTAGACTTGGTATTTATCACAAACTGTCGAAACCGTTTTAAGCTTTCCACTGAGCATACACGCACAACTATACCAGTGAGAAAATCAGCGAATCACATTTACAGGTCAAAGATGGATTGATATTAGCCTATTTCTCATTTCAGACATAATCACGTGGCCTTTTTTTTTTTTTTTTTTTTTGGGGTTTTAGGGCGCACAACTGCTGTGGTCATTAGCGCCCAACACTGCCCATAGTAAAATAGGACCGGGGTTAGGACTTAAATGGCTTTCGCCATGTTTGCACGATGTATAAAAAGTAAAACTCTGTTAACCGATTGCGGGTCATCAGCTAAAATGTCAGACATTTCAAATGGTAAACACAGATCATGACGGAGACGATTAAAAAACGGACATTGCACTAAAAGATGGTTCACAGTAAAAGGTGCATCACAGTGCTCACATAAGGGAGCAGGACCACCACGTAGTAAATGCTGGTGGCTATAACGGCAATGGCCAATACGAAGCCGGGCCAGAACAATCTCCTCTCGGCGGGAGGGTCGAGACGACGTTGACCAGAAATCAGGCACAGGTTTAATGGCTCGCAATTTGTTCCCTGACAGGGATGACCAGTGTAAATACCAACGGGAGATAATACGCTGGGAGACACCAGCGCGAAGGTCATCAGACCTAGTAGAAAAGGCAGATAGCCGAGGAAGGAGAACTGCCTCCTTGACAGCCGTATCCGCAGACTCATTCCTAACACTCCCACGTGGCCAGGGACTCACAGATGTAGCAGAGCAGACGGGCGCATGGCGAAGAGTCTGTCAAGTGAGTCGTTAAAGAAAACTGCGTACGTTGGGTGTCCTCGCATGGACGACAAACGGCTATCGTAATGGCTAAGTAGGAGTTCCCGACGGTAAGAAAGAGATAGTTCGGCGGCCTCGGCATAGAGGCTCTCAACAGGGCTAGTGTAAAACGCACCCATCGCCAGACGGATAGCTTTGTGGTGGATTGTATTAACGCGGCGCAGTATGGATGGTCGAGCTGAAGAATAAACAATGCTACCATAGTCCAGTTAGGACCGAGCTATGGTGCGATACAGATGGAGGAGAGTAGACCTATCAGCTCCCCACGAGGTGCCACTTAACACCCGCAGCACATTGAGACAGCGGGTACAGCGAGCTGCCAAACTGGATATGTGGGGAGACCAACTTAACTTCCTGTCGAAAACAAGTCCCAAGAACGTCATGGTATCCACAAACGGAAGTACTATGGGGCCCAGACGAAGGGACGGGGAAAGGAACTCCTTCCGCCGCCAGAAGTTCATGCAGACTGTCTTGTCAGCTGAGAATCGAAAGCCAGTGTCCATACTCCACATGTGGAGAGTGTGTAGGCACCGCTGAAGGCGCCGCTCCAGGAGACCCGCTTGCTCAGAGCTACTGTAGATCGCGAAGTCGTCAACAAAGAGGGACGCTGACACTCCCGGTAGAAGGTGATCGGTTATAGAATTGATTGCCACTGCAAATAAAACAACGCTCAGGACCGAGCCCTGGGGGACTCCGTTCTCCTGAATAAAAGTGCTCGATAAAACCGAACCTACACGCACTTTGAAAACACGGTCTGTTAAAAATTCGCGGATAAAAATTGGCAGGCGACCCCGAAAACCCCATGTATGCAGAGTGCGGAGGATTTTTCCAGATCAAAGAACACGGCTACTGTCTGGCGCTTCCGTAAAAAGTTATTCATTACTGAAGTAGATAAGGCGACAAGATGATCCACTGCAAAACGGTGCTTGCGAAACCCACATTGGACATTAGAAAGGAGATGTCGCGTTTCAAGCCACCATACTAGGCGCCCGTGAATCATGCGTTCCATCACCTTACATACGCTACTTGTGAGGGAAATGGGGCGGTAGCTGGAAGGGAGACATTTGTCCTTCCCAGGCTTTGGTATGGGAATGACTATGGCTTCACGACAGCGTTGCGGAAAGGTGCCTTCTATCCATATGCAGTTGTAGGTGGCCCGTAGGAAGTGCAAGCTCGTTGGTGAAAGGTGTTGCAGCATCGCCACGTGAATGCCACCTGGTCCTGGAGCAGAGGACCGCGAAGACGAGAGTGCGTCGTGGAGCTCTCGTACAGTAAACTCGGTATTGTAGCATTCACGGTTCTGAGAGGTAAAGGGCAATGGAGTCGCCTCCACCATCCGTTTCCTAGCAAGGAAGGCGTCAGTGTAATGTGAAGAGCTAGAGACCTCTGCAAAATGTCGAGCTAGTGCGTTGGCTATTTGTGGAGGATCGACGACGGTGTCAGCTGCGACACACAGACCAGGAATCGGGGAATGAGCCATAGTGCCTGAAATTTTTCTGAGGTTACCCCAAATGATGCAGGAAGGGGTAGACCTATTAAAAGAGCTCGTGAATGAGCGCCAACTGGCGCGTTTACAGTCGCGAAAGAGGCGACGACAATAGGCCTGCATCCGTTTGTATCTGATGCAGTTGTCGAGCGTGGGCCGTTGTTTGAAGATTCTAAGGGCACGTCGCCGTGCTCTTAGAGCGTCACGGCATTCCGCGGTCCACCTTAGGACAAGGGGACGACGTGAGTGGGAAGTCTTGCAGGGGATGGAACATTCCGAGGCTGTCAGAATAACTGTGGTAATGTGTTCCACTTGGTCGTCTATACTAGGATAATGATAAGTACCAAAATCCGCCAGTGACGAGTAGATCTCCCAGTCCGCTTTGGTTATCTGCCAGCGGTGTGGATGCTCCAGGGTGTCAAGCATCATTAGGTTAATTACACATGGAAAATGATCGCTCGAATGTGTGTCTGAGAGAGCAGACCATTCAAGACGCCGTGCCAGCTGAGCAGTGCAGATAGCGAGATCTATATGGCTGAAAGTATTTGTGGAGTCCGAAAGATAAGTTGGTTCACCAGTGTTAAGGCAGATGAGCTGAAGGTGGTTCAGGATATCTGCCAGGAGGGAGCCCCATGGACATGGTCGTGGGGAGCCCCAAAGGGGGTGGTGGGCATTGAAATCTCCCACCAACAAAAACGGACGCGGAAGCTGGTCAATAAGATCTAGAAAATCTTATCTAGTGACGGGAAAGGAGGAAGGAGCGTAAATATTGCACAGTGTGAAGATAAATCCAGGAAGGTATATCCGGACAGCAACAGCTTGTATCGGAGTACACAAAGGGACCGGTGTACTGTGTATGTCATCCCGGATAAGCAACATTACGCCCCCGTGGGCTGGAATTCCTGCCACTGGAGGAAGGTCAAAGCGAACGGTAGTGTAGCGTGGGAAAGTAATTCGAGTACCAGGGAGCAATTTTGTCTCTTGTAGAGAGAAGATGATTGGGTGATATGTTCGCGTTAGAAGCTGCAGTTCTGTCCAATTCGACCGGATACCACGAATGTTCCATTGAATATCCATAATAGGATAAAATGAGATGAAGGTGGACATCAGCCCGACGAAGGCGGCGGGCCACAGTGCGAATGTTCGCAACTGGTGGTCTCTGAGACGGGAGCGTCTTGCTCCATATCCTCAGAGGTGACCACAGCAGCTGCGTGAGTGTGGTCGGCAGCCCCCATCTTTGGCTGATGCACCTGGAGAGACTATAGGCTTCCAGGGGATGCCATCGTCACATTGTGAGGTAGAAGGGGGGAAATTTTTCCCCTATTTGACTTCTCGGAGCCCTGGTGAAGCTCCTTGGTTGGCTCAGATGTTTTGGAAGGGGTGCGGAGAATGAAGATGAAGATTTGGAAGAGGTACTCACACTTTTCGTTGAACGTGACGCCGTTGTCGATGTAGACTGTTTGACAACTACTGTCGTAAACTGTAGGTCACAAGTCTGTGTAGCCATATCCCGTGTCTGTGGAGGCGTTGCAACTACAGTACTGTAATTACCACGCGGTGGGGTCTTAGGCTTACGACTGGCATACATCTTACGTGCAACTTGTATGGGAACCTTTTCCTTCACACGGATTTCCTGGATGGCTCGTTCATCGGCAAACACGGGACATTTCCGGGAGGAAGCAGCACGATTCCCGTTACAACTGATGCAATGGGGGGACGGTGGTGTACAAATCCCCTCATGGGCCTCTTTACCACAGGTGACATGTGACCGGGTTCTTGCAAGACTGGCTTGTGTGGTTGAATCGATGGCACTGATAACACCGAGTAGGGTTAGGGATATAAGGTCGTACTGTGATGACCTCATACCCTGCCTTGATCTTCGTGCGGCAGAGCCACTCAGTCGAAGGTCAGAAACACTAGCGAGTGGGGACTAAAACATTGTTCTCTTTTTCTGTCACTGTGTACTGCGACGACGCCTTGCGCTGCCAGATATTCTTTTAGTTCATCCTCAGTCAGACCGAGAAGACTACCCCTCGGGAATAATTGAGGGTTGGATGGAGCTCAACACGAACCAGGTAGCTATGGAGCAGAGTAGCCTTAAGCAGCCGCTGTGCCTGGGAGTCACTTCCTGTTTGTAACAGTAGTGTTCCATTACGCAGGCGGTTGCAGGTCTTAACTGGGCCGGCAATGGCATCAACCCCCTTTTGAATAATAAATGGGTTCACCGACGAAAAGGATTGTCCTTCCTCAGTACGGGTCACCACAAGGAACTTTGATGTCTGTAAATTTTTCTGTTTAGAGACACTATTGTCCAATACGTCAATTTCTAGAGACTCTTTACATTTTCTTTTTTTAGAACCATCGCGGATGTATCCCCACGATTGCCAGTGTCTCCAATGGCACGCTCCTTCCTGATGGGGAGCCCCAACGGAAGCACACCCGCCTTGGGTGATTGTTCCCACCCCAGGTCACACCTCCCGATCTACAGACGGAGGGACCAATCGGCGAATCTGGAAGGTATCAGCGCAGGCAATCGCCCCTCCCCTGGCCTGGCCTTAACCAGGGGGTACGCACGCACCCTACATGCCAGCCCGGGGCTGGGACTTACGCATTACCCAGTCACACATATGGGTGGCCTTCAAGTGCGTACAGGGAGGAGGAAGAGAGAAATAGTAGGAGGAGAAGCCTCAAACGCAGACGCGGAGGCAAATAAAGAAGTGAGAGAAGAGCTTAAGCCAAAAAGGTCAGAACTTCGGTTCCCCGAAGGATGCACAGACTCGGTCCCCAAGAGAGGGGAAAAGGACAGTAGAAGAATCGTCGTGTAGCACGGAAAGGAAAGAGTGCTACAAAGGTTGGGGCCCCGTGCTCGCCATGCACGTACTCACCACAGAGCGGTGAGTCCCCTGGGGGGACGTGGCATTCTGAAATGTGCTTAAGCTAGTGTAGTTTCTACATTGCCGAAAATAATGCTGTTACTGAAAGGGTGTTTTCCCCACATGACTAATATATGGACAAGTGACAAAACACAGCTTGCCGTAGAAATTGTGGAATCAATATTAGTAACTAAATTATGAATCTTGTGTAGATTTTTTCCACACGATGTTCAAAAAATACCGACTTGAAGAAAATTTATTGCACTGTTAAATACAATTGTTCAGATCGCATTCCTTCATTATATAAAGTACTAATAAAGTGTAAATTAATGTACTTTTTGTAACAACTTAAACTGATATTCCGTAATTATTAGTTTCACTGAAATCTTCTTCTAAAATAATGTGGTTATGTCCCGAATTAGAATATAGAAAATAGGGTCAATCTAGTATTAACACAGTATGCAATGTTTTCTCCTTTTGGAGTAGACTCACTGAAGAGAGACGGTGCTTATGCTGCTGAACTGAATTATAATGTGATTCTTTATATATATATATATATATATATATATATATATATATATATATATATGTTGAGAGTTTTTGTTCTTTCATTTCTATTAGGGCTGGCCATTGGCAATTATTGAAACAGCTTGTTCCTTTGTGTAAGTCTTGTTGCAGTCAAAGGCTAAGTACAAATGCTCCGCCAAATTTTGAAGTAATGTCCTTCGATTTCAAAGTTTTAGACGTATTAACACAATTAGCAAGAAAGTATTTGTTTGTATCTCAAGAAGTACTCGACAGCTTTCAAAGGCATCTTGATATCATTTTGGAGCAGTATCTTGACCTCTATTGATCAGAAAGTGTCGGTATACAGAACAAAGAAATTTCCCTCAAAATAGCGATGCCGGTGATTAACTTAAAGACATTATGATATCACTTTGAAAAGGCTGTTGCTGAGGCAGATGGTATTTCATAAGAGATTATGAATAACAAACCTGATGCAAATGAAAGGACAGCTGGACAACTACAGATTTAAGCATCAAATTAATTCAGATCTTTTTCTGTCTTTCCTGTTCTTAATTTTGCAATGCAAGATTTGACAATATTTACGAGCTATGAATTTTTCCATCTATTTTCACCAGTTTTCGTCTTTCGTGGGCCTAGAAAGTAATGAAATGAAAGTTAAAATCACTAATCCCATCTCAAAGTATCCTTCAGATTTAGCAGAAGCTGGTAGCTTCTTTGAAATTCAACCCATGTAGACCGTTTTCAGTAGGTCTGCAGTATATCAACCATAAAAGGATCCAATGAAGCAGTGGCGTAACTAGGACTTGGCTTTGGGGAGGAATAGAGCTGCCTGACGAGCTAAATTTTAGTCAGTTTCCAGACAGACTACCGTCTACCATTCCCGTTTAAGATTAATTCACTCCCATCCAATGAAAGCTTATTGTAAAACACCCCGAGTTTCCAATCTTTACCTTTACCAATTTTTTATTTTTATTTTATTGTTTCTGGGGAGGGTTTTTTTTATCTCCTTCATCCCCCCCCCCCATAGTTACGCCACTGCAATGAAGGTTCTCAACACGTTTATGAGAAAAGTTTCAAGCAATTTTTTTGGTACTGAGAAGAACAATTAGATATTTTTGTAGGGTTCAGGGCCGGATTAAGGCAATCGCAAGTCTAGTGGCCGCCGGGGGCCCAGACCTAGGGGGGCCCCACCATGTTCGCCTTCGAAATTTATCCCTATTTAACGAAGAGTCTTTTTCCTAGTAAAAGGAAAAAAAAAACAATGAATTTAGAATATTAACATGATGCATTCACACTAATCCCGCCATCGAGAGCACCTTTATTGTTGTCTCTACTTCTCTTTTAAAGGGTCAGTAGTGTTGACTACCACGGCAGTCTTACTACATGTGAACCAGCGACAATACACATTTCGATTTGTCGCCCACTCGACCGCCGATTTGTGTCGCAAAACCAGAAATGTTTGAAGTCGCCGACAGGCGATGTTCGCCTTTTTGCTTACAACGCGGCGCTTTAGGCCACCAACAGTGGCTAGTGTCTGCAAAGGCTGCCCTCGGCCGGTGCAACATCTGCAGGTCCCTTCGTTTCTACTAATAATTTGTAATTAAACTCTTGTTATTGGATGTAACGTCTCCATATTCGCACTTGCCGTTAAACTATTACCAGGTTATAGAAGCACTACTATCAGACATTACAATACCGGATATTGCAACAATGAATTTCTATTTCGTCAGCCACAGGGGACTCCAGAAATATGCGAAAAATATTATACCAGATGTTAGGAAGGCCTTCATAAAATTAGAAAAAATATTCAGCAGTTTACTATAAAGCCATAACTGAGAAATATGGAATAGTTTTAATGTCATTGTAATATTAAAAAGACCTAATACATTGTTACATTCCTATTTCTCTACTTTTATGTTGTGTTAGTTTTAGGTACAAGTTCGTTGTTTTTATGCTCATATTGGTATATTTTGTTGAATATTTTCCTTGTTTTAACTTAAATTTCCTGCATTTTGTGCATATTTGAACACATACATTTCACTTGATAAAGCCAACTGGTGAACTATCCGGGCAGTAGTATTGTCATTAAATGCAGAAGAAAGATAAACGGAGGTGATACGAAATTCAGGACCGCAGGGCCAATTTGGCCCCTCATAGCGTTTCTCTGTATTTACGGCATGTTTCCTTTAATACTGTGTATGAAATAAAACACATTGTTGTCTCGTTGTTTCGATATGCGTCAACAATGCCATACATTCCAGCACTGATTGCGGTAGGGCAGCTGGGGATGGCGGTCATGTATGGATGGGTTATGCCTGAGTGATTGTGTGAGTGAGTGATCTTTTCTCACGATGGTCATGACCGATAATTTACAAGTTGTATGAATGTGAATATGAGTTTGTTAGCTACTCAGCTTTATGGTGAGTTGTTAGCTATCCTCATATTAACAACATTCCAATCTGGAACTTCCATTGTTAAAAATCAATAAAAGTGCATATGATGGTTACACTGAATTATCTTTCATAATCTGGCCGCATACGCAGTAAAACTGCATAGGACCAATTTGGCTCGAGAGGTTCTTATACGTAGTAGCTTGCAAGCGATCCTTCTAGTTCTAAATGCCAAGTAAACTAGATAGCAGCTATAAAAACATAATTAGATCTTTTGCCCATTTTACTCTGGCTGTCATACCGCTTTGGGATTCGTTCTCAATTCATGCCGTTGGCGCAACAGTTTGACGTTAGTTCTGGCGTGGCAATATAGTGACAGATTTTTTTTTTTTTTTTTTTTTTTTTTTTTTATCTTTTCGCCAACTTCTTGCGACGATGAGAATTTTTAGTTGTGTACAGCAATTCCGCCTTACCTGGCGCAGCGTCTGCCAGAAGTACGAACGAGTGTTCTGTTAAGCTATAAACTAGTGCTTACAGTGGCCAGAGCCGTAGCCCTGGGGGGGGGGATGAAGGGGCTCAACCCCCCCCCCCTCCCGAAAAGCCTCGCTATTCACCTAACTCCTGATAAAGTAATTCAAAACTATGATGAAGTTTCTCATTCGAGGTTTGTATTGAATAAAATTTAATATTTTCTCTATTTGAAATAGATCTGCGCCTTTAGTTCAACTTGTGTTGTAAAGCTTCAAAATTTGGCTGATCCCCTCCTCCCGAAACCAAATTCTGACTACGGGGCTGCTGTGGCTATTGTAAATAAAGCCTCAGTTTTAAGTAAAATATTTTTATAAATGAGACTTACCGTATCAAATTTACGCCTTGTTATACCAAGGTAAAGTACATTCTAAACAGTATGCTCCCGTCACAACACTATCATTGTCTGTTCCGATGACATTTTATAGTCAAATTCAGATTCCTCGAAAGTGTATAACTGCACAAAATCCCAGCTTCAAAAAATTACGTATTTTCTTTAATAACTTCCTACAATATATTACCACAATACTAAGATATTTTGATAGGCTAGTATCAGTAGACTCGTCCAAATGTCTACTGAATTTTCCGTTTCCAATGCGAAGTTTTAGATCGTTTTTTATAATCATTGAACATTTTGTGCTATGTAGTTGCAAATCTTTATTCTGAAGGGATTAATCACGCACTTTTATCAAGAGCTTTCGTAAGTGATCAGAGGTTGACATGCTGCAATGCTCAGCAACAAAAAACAGAGATGGATATGTTACAGACGATTTCGTTTTCACTTCGTTTGTTTGTTGGAAATTAACTTTTTGGGGCATTGGTGTTAATACTTGGCACTTCTTAATGTGCTTCATTGAATTTAAGGGAGCTTTCAAATCAGAATATTTATTGTTGCTACTCAAGATACACCGAGAAAAGCTGCACTCTGGAAATTATTGAGCAGAACTATTTTTTTGACAGTTCAGTCAAGAAGTTTATCTTTGACTCATTCACTGCGAAACGTTTCCTTATATTGTACATTTGGCATTTTAACATACAGAGCAACGAGCACAAACTGAAAGCTGACCAAGTGAAAACGAATTTTTTCATTAAGAAAGAGCACAACAGTTTCCGTTAAAGAATTTGCAAACCGTAAAAAAAAAATCCCCTTTCCCATGATCCTGATTCGCTAGATGCGACGGAAAATCCATTAAGTTGGCATTCCAACAATATGGTGGCAATACTTTGAGTCCCCAGTGTTAGGTCTCCTAACTAGTGTTAGAGCTAATACATTTTCTGTGTCGCCTTATTCAGTACTTTTGTGTTTTTCTGTTGTAACAACGAATCGACGAAAATATGAAAAAAAAGAAACCATTTGTTGCTTGTTATCGAAAAAGAAAAGCACAAGAAAGGAAGAAAAATTGAGAACAAAGTAAGGCTATTACAAAAACATTTTTCGTCGCCCTCTAGAAGCCGCGAAAAATATTGCAAAGATATTTCTCCAAATATAAATATTACTGTGAAATGAGTAGATGACCTCACTACAGCTACAGCTGCCTCTTCAAGAGTAGAATCATTGCCGATCCAGGTAAGAAAAAAAGTCATTTTTTGTTTCAAAAAAAAAAAAAAAAAAAAAAAAAAAAAAAAATTTCAAATGTTTGTTAAGCTTATGGGACTTAACTACGGGGTCATCAGTCCCTAAACTTACAAATTACTTATGAACTACTGACGAACTAAGACGGCACAAATATCCATGCCCGAGGGGGGATTCGAACCCCCGACCGTATTGGCCGTGCAGACCGTGACTGGAGCGCCTCAGTCACCTCGGCCACCGCGGCCGGCTTTTTTTTTTTTTTTTTTTTTTCAAAAATATTTTCTGAATTTTGTTTGAATTTTATTAGTGTGAGTTATTAGAATCACCAAATGGTTTGCAATCTAGTGGCAGTAATATAAGCTTTAAAAATTAAGAAATAAATACATTCTCTACTACCTAGCTGACGAGTATACAGAGGCCCACCCCAGTATACAGAGGCCCACCCTAAACAAAGTTTTTAGTTGCGATTGGATAGGGGATTTCCTGTCAGAGGAGACAGTTCGTAGTAATCAATGGTAAGGCATCGACTAAAACAGAGGTGATTTTGGGCGTTCCACAGGGTAGTGTTATTGGTCCTCTGCTGTTCCTTATTTACAGAAACGATTTAGGGGAAAATATATGTCGCTCTCTTAGGTTGTTTGCAGATGACGTCATTTACTGTCTAGTAAAATCATCTGAAGATCAATACCAACTTCAGAACGATCTGAATAAGATAACTATGGTGTAAAAATTGGCAATTAACTAAATAATGAGAAGTGTGAAGTCGTCCACATGAGTACGAAAAGAAATCCGTTAAACTTTGTTTACAAGATAAATAAAAAGTGAAGGTCGTAAACTCCACAAAATACCTGGGAATTACTATTACTTCAGACTTAAATTGGAAAGAACACGTAGATAATATCGTGGGAAAGGCGAACCAGAGACTGCGTTTTATTGGCAGAACCCTTGAAAGATGCAACAGAACTACAAAAGAAACTGCATACACTACGCTTGTCCGTCCATTTTTGGAGTATTGCAGCCCAGTGTGGGGTCCTTATCAGGTGGGTTCGACAGAGGACATCGAAAGACTCCAAAGAATGGCAGCTCGTTTCGTATTATCACGATACAGGGGAGACAGCGTTACGGAAATGATACAGGATCTGGGATGGGAATCATTACAACGGCGCTTATCGCTGCGGCGTGGGCTACTTGCGAAACTCCAATCGCGAAAATATATTGTTGACTTCCACTTACATAGGTAGAAATGATCATCAGAATAAGATACGAGAAATCAGAGCTCTAACAGAGAGATTCGGGTGTTTGTTCTTCCCGCGCGCTATTGGAGAATGAAATGGAAAAAATAGTATAATGGTGGTTCAATGAACCCTCTAAACGGAGCCCAACTAACTAAACAGAGCCCAACTAACTAAACAGAGCCCAACTAACTAAACAGAGCCCAACTAACTAAACAGAGCCCAACTAACTAAACAGAGTTATTTAAGATGATTTTAACATAATAGTAGATATTTTGGATTGCAGTTTTATCTGACGTACTAGCAATGTAGAACATAACTTGCTGAAGTGATGAGCGCACGTGACAGTAATGTTCTAGCCCACTTCCCTCTCTGTTCATCTCCTCCCCTCACCTCACTGTGCATTGCTTCTTCCCTCCTCTGTCAATTTTTTTTTACTCAATGTTCAGTAGAATATCATGTAAAAATTACCACTAAACTGATGATGTACTTATTCAGATGTGGTGACTACTCTTCCCTTACATAGTCTACACCATTGTTTTTCAACCTTTTCGAATTTGCGACTACCCTTGCAAGTAAAACTATCCGGCGACCCCCTTCCACGAATAAACCCTACCCCTGTCATTATTGCGTACCCTACCCTAACATAATTGCTTTGGAGTCCCAAAGACAATGAATTTAATTTTCCTTCTGTTCATATCACTGTTGTAAATTGTTGAACGTTTTTTGTGTATTTTTGGGAACAGATAGCATTATACATATTTTTACTTAATTGACGACAAATTAAAATTTTGCACAAACGAGTATTTCGCATTTCAGGCACGAGTCAGAAGCTAATTAGGCTCAATAAGAAAAGGTCCCATTCTATAGACACCAAAGAAATAGATTCTTTTCTGAATTCCTTAGATTTAATTATACCTTATTACCTATTTACCTATTTATTGGCTGCTGAAAAGTTTTTCATCTTTGAGTTTGTTCATCATGTTACGTTTACTGTAAAACAACCTACAATCGATTCGGAATTAATGTTAAACAGTGAATTAAGACATATTTCTGTATAACGGAACACTTTGTATTTAGACATGCAGTGGCTGGTGTGGTTGTTTTAAGGTGCAAGTAATTCGCCCTACGACAACGACCCCCGACCAAGTCTTTGTGACTCCCTGGGGGTCGTGACCTACAGATTGAAAAACAAGGTTTCGGAAATTCTCGTTACAAACTTTCAGTACTTTTAGACATGAGAATGAATACATAATTTGATAAAGAACTCTTGCCCGAGAATCAGTGGACCAAAAGAAGAAAATGCCTTGCGCTCTAAAATGCATATATTAGAGTTTTGAGCAAGGTTTTTTCTGTTGTCTACCGTTTACACGTCTTCTACTGGTCAAGTGCTCATTGCTCTTAAGGTATTCGTTGTAGACTCCACGTTTAGCAGACTTATTCTTGTTTTGGCCCATGTCAGCTCCCCAAATATGGAAAGCATTGGAAGAAATTTGTTTCACAGTGACAGAGGTGAGTCCTAGAAATTGATAATGGGTATTTTCGAAAGCCGTTTATATTTTAACTAGTAATAGCCCGGCAGTAAACAGTATTGATTGCTGTTCTAGATATTATGAATTGTGATTAAGGATATCTGTAGAAAGGGGTCTGCTAATTCAACATCTAAAAATATTTTAAAAAAATTGATTCTAACACCGACGTCTGGTTTGATGCAGCTCTCCACGCACCCTGTCCTGTGCAACTCTCTTCAGCTGAGAATACATTCGGCAACCTACATCCTTTAGAATCTGCTTACTATATTCGTCCCTCTGTCTCCCTCCACGATTCTTACCCCACACGCTTCCTTGTAATGCTAAGTTGACAATTCCTTGATGTCTCAGAATGTGTCCAATCTATCCCTTCTCTTAGGATATGCCAAAAACTCCTTTTCTCCCCAGTTCGGTTGAGCACCTCATTAGTTACGTAATCTACCCATCTAATTTTCAACATTCGTCTGTAGCACCACATTTCAAAAGCTATCATCTTTTTATCTGAACTCCTTATCGTCCACGTTTCACTCCCATACAATGCTACACTCCAGACAAATACTTTCAGAAAGGACTTCCTAACATTTAAATTAATATTAGATGTTAACAAGTTTCGCTTCTTTAGAAATGCTTTTCTTCCCATGGCTATTCTGCATTTTATATCTTCTTTATTTCGGCCATCAGAAGTTATCTTGCTACCCAAATAAAATTCATCTACTACTTCTATTGACTCATTACCTAACCTAATTCCTTCAGCATCGCCTGATTTTCTGACATTGCATTCCATTACCTTCGTTTTACTCTTGTTAAATGTTCAAATGTTTGTATAGTCTATAGGACTTAATTACGGGGTCATCAGTCCCTAAACTTACAAACTACTTATGAACTACTTACGAACTAGGACGGCACAAATATCCATGCCCGAGGGGGGGGGGATTCGAACCCCCGACCGTAGTGGCCGTGCAGACCGTGACTGGAGCGCCTCAGTCTCCTCGGTAGAGGCCGTCAAACGCTGCCTGGCTCCCGCTCGTTCCCGCCAGAGGGAGCGGCTAGCGTGACCGCCGTACCCGGGAGCCGGCCGTGCCGGTAATGCAGTCTCGGGAGCGAGAAGACTCGGTACTCCCGGCCGACAGCAGTGCGCATGCGCACGGCCAGCCCTCCTCACCACGCCGTTAATTATTGCGCCCGTCCGGCACACGTCTACGGCGGTGCATTCACACTGCCGGCCGGGCCGAGCCGAGCGGGGATGTGCCAAGACGAAAAAGAGGGGGAAAATCAACTTCTTTGATTTTCAAGTTGTAAAAAAATTTTGACGGTACATAATACCACGTCGCATCATTTTATCAACTTATTTTTTTCTTACAAGCTTTGCCTTGCCTTTGAAAAAATAAAAAGTCTACTTTTCATTCCGCACGAGTTTTTAGTTTCGTAAAGCTCCTCGCTCGATTTTGATGAAAGTATTCGGTTAAAAAATCTGGTTTTTGGTCAGACGGTAGTACAACATCTCAGCTTTCCAATAAAATATTCACCTTTTCGAAATTCGTAACAATCGTTTTCAAATGATTCTTTTTTGACAGGTATGCGCACTTGATTTACAAATCGTGTATTGAAAAAGTTCGATAGCGGGCAGCTTACTGTACTATGCATTTTAGGCCATACATTACAGCGAGTGAAATTGAGCTAAAAGAACAGAAAACTTTTTGAAATGGTACTCGCACTGATATCTACCTTCTTTCTCAAGTAATTGTGAGTTATCTGAGCGGCATCATGCCGCAACCACAAGTCTACGAACTCGGCGTGTGTTGAGCGTAGCGTGAAGCACTGCAGCGCCGAAAATATTATTTGCTGGCCACGTATGTTGGTCCATCGTAATGTGTTAATAATTCATAACCAGAAAATAGCTATACCCTAATTTTTCTTGGGTGGCAACCGATTACAATGGACAATGATCTGCTATGGCTTTATGTAAGGTAATACTTCACTTAAGAGGTATGCAAGTAATTTGTTGTCCACATTGCACAATTGAGGGAATACATATTTCGTGTTTCAAACTTCAAGAGAAGAAACAATTACTGTAAACTGCGAATTTGCTGTTGATGGACTGAAATAAAATTTCTGAAATTCTACTCAATGACTTTCAAGTTGAGGATAATAAACGGAAGAAACACAAAAATATACTTACATTTATTGATGCATCTACACCTAAGATTATACTATTTAGCCTTCTCTGAAGCCGGCCGCGGTGGCCGAGGGGACTGCGGCGCGCCAGTCACAGTCTGCACGGCCTTTACGGTCGGGAGTTCGAATCCCACCCTGGGGCATGGATATTTGTAGGTCTTTAGTATAAGGTAGTTCATAAGTAGTTTGTAAGTTTAGGGACTGATGACCCCGCTGTTAAGTCCCTTAAGCTTAACAAACATTTGAACCTTCTCTTAAAATGTTCTACCACAAGGTGAAACAATTTATATACAGTGTCTCACAAAGAAGAGCTATCCCTCAGACCGAGACTAAAATAGGATTACATAACAGTAAAATTAAAGACATTTATTTACCTTTTGATAATGGAAGCTGCAACTTATGGTCATGGGGGTTCGTCAGATGTGCCAGATTTATGTGGTACACGCTGTACTATGTTTCAGCTCATCTCCACTTTCAAAGAACTCTACACGGTTCTCAGAATTTTTATTTAATTTATTAGGAAGCTGTCTGATGGGAACTGCTTTTCTATGAACATTTCCTGAATCTCACAGTTTTCCTTGTCTCCATGGTACTTTCATATCGATTTTTATACTTTAAATAATAGGAAACCGCGCAGATTTAGTTTAGCCTCAGACACTGCAGATCAGTAAAGGATGAGAAGCAGGTGTCATTTGTTTCATGTTGTGATTTGTTTTTTCTTTCTTAGTGACCAGTACTTGTTCACTGCCATGTACTTTGAGCCAGCTAACTGTTAACTGATTTTGTAATTTTATTACTATTGGTTGCACACTGTAGTGATAGAATTATAAACACATTAGAAATATGTGGTATGGACCCATCGCATTAATTTCGACCAACATTTAGGAGAGTTTTTCCTTATGTGAAAAACTAAACATTTCTTAATTTTTTTTAATTCATATTACAGAATTAATAGTAATAGAAGGAAAATAAACATATTATCATAAGTATAATTGAAAAAAAATCATGCAGAGAAGCTTCTGCTGAAAACAGGCTGGAGACTTGTAATACTAGTGCTGCAGAACCAACACCATACCCCAATCGGTTCGTGGCGGCGCCGACTCGCGCCGGAATATTAAAGATATCGAATGTTAAAGGAAGGAAATACTCTCCTAAATATTAGTCTATATTGATGGGATGAGTGCATTACCACCTATTTCTTATGTTCATAAAATTCGACGGTTCCCTACAATGTGAGAACAATAGTAATAAAATTAGGCGACCTGTGCAAATACTTTGCAGCATTAGTGGCTAGTCATGTGAAACGGAAATAAGTAAAATTAAATATTTACCATTTAAAAATATTTATTATAGATAGTAACAATATACAGAATATTATATAAGCTTGTGTTTTCTTAAATTCATATCAAAACACTTATTTAAAATCAATTATAATTATAAAATAGATTCTTTTAATATACAAGAAAGATAGAGGACCCGTGCGAATACTTCGCACCGTTAGTGGAATGACTAAAACGTTGGGAAAACATGGAAGTAAAGTTGAATGTTCACGCATAGCTTTCTTCAGAATCAATCCGTGGAAGTGTTTAAAAGCGCAAATGAAAGATATTGATCCGTTGAGTGTTGTTAGGTCAAAGATAACTGTGTACTTTATTTAGAACCGAAGATATCCTTAAACAAACCGATTAATATATTCAATGCAAGGACAGAAGGATCCCGCGTTTGCATGAAAGTAAAGGAAGGAGAGACTTAAGTTAATTATGATACTTTATGACAAATCTGCTCATAAATACCTTTCGTTTAAAGTGAAAATAAAGGAAATGGGGCCGATAGAACGGCCTGACCGAATGACTTTAGTTTACAGCCAGGACATCCCCATAAGAAATATACAGAAGGAAATCCCGTTTGAGTGTAGAAAAAGTGGATGAATACCTTTAGTTTTACACAAAAATGAAGGAAATCGGCCGGGTAGTTTAGTCTGTCCGACTGACTTTAATTTTCGTAGATTCTTTTAATATATAATATAATAAAATCAATGAACTGTTTGCTGGATCTTTGAAGTGGCCAGCAATCGATCTTCTGCTGACAGTGTGTTGGGATTCCTTATAGCTCTCCCCTTCCCTCGGACAAGCTCTCCCCTTCTCTCAGAAAAAAAATTAGAAAAAAGTGACAGACGCTTCTCATCCTTTACTGACCTGTCCTGCAGTGTCTGAGGCTAAAGTAAACCAGCGTATGTTGAAAATTCGAAAGTACCATCTTGCAGACAAAGAAAATTGTCTTCAAACGATACAGCAAAATGTTCGTACAAACGTTGTTCGTCTCAGACATATTACTAAAAGCAACTCAGTTCATTCTTACTTTCATCTCAGACGTGAAAGTATCGCATTTATCTCGGTCACACTGCATACAATAATTTTCACCCTGTGGGAACACATTTTCTGAAAGCTATAAAAGCCTTTAACTGTAATGTCACAAAATTTTATTTCAGTCCATTAAGAGCAAAGTCGCAATTTACATTACTTTG
Organism: Locusta migratoria; assembly: GCA_026315105.1. Classification (NCBI taxonomy): domain Eukaryota; kingdom Metazoa; phylum Arthropoda; class Insecta; order Orthoptera; family Acrididae; genus Locusta; species Locusta migratoria. Next base: position 157,917,716 of record CM048745.1, on the reverse strand, counting down.
TTCTTCTCTTCTAGTTCCAAAGACGAAGTATAAAATCCATGAATTGTATTATGTGGAAAAAACCAGATGTATGCTTCTCAAAGTCAAGTATGAACTGCTGTAAAACCGTAGCAGATAGTTGTCCATTGTAATCGGTTGCCACCCAAGAAAAAATAGTTCATTATTATTCTCTGATTATGGATCTTTAACACATCACGAGGTACCGACAAACGTAGCCAGCAATTCAGATTTGCCGGCACTGCAGTACTTCACGCTACGCTCAACACAGGCTGAGTTCGTAGACTTGTGATCGCGGCCCGAGGGCGCTCAGATAACTCGCAATTACTTGTGGAAGGAGGTAGATATCAGTGCGATTACCATTTCAAAAACTTTTTTGTTCTTTTAGCTCCATTTCACTCGCTGTAATATATGATCTAAAAATAATAGAACAGTAACCTGCCCGCTATCTACCTTTTTCAATACACTAATTGTAAATCAAGTGCATATACTTGAGAAATAGCCTCATTTGAAAACGACTGTTAGGAATTACGAAAAGGTGAATGTCTTGTACGAAAGCTAAGATGTTGTACTATAATGTGTCCAAAAATCAGATTTTTTAAACGCATAGTTTCATCGAAATCGAGTGAGGAGCGTTACGGAACTAAAAACTCGTGCGGAATGAAAATTAGTCTTTTTATTTTTTCACAGGCAAGGCAAAGCTAGTAAGGAAAAACTAATTTCATAAAACGATGTAGCATGATCGTCTATATCATCAACAATTTTTACAACGTGAAAATCGAAAAAGTGTATTTTCCCCCTTTTTTTCGTCTCGGGTACGTCCGGCACACGCAGCCGGCGGCGTGCGCCGACTAGGCTGAGGCGTCTCAGCCAAGCTCAGCTCGTCCCGGCGGGCGCGCGTGAACACGGTAGTATCGTGACTCGTCCTGCCCGAAACGTCTCGCTCTCGCGAGTGTGACGTCATCGCTCCCCCTCTACCAACCCTTTACCCGCCGTCAGCCGTCGAGAGCGAGGCGCGAGCGCTGCGGGAACCGAGCGGGAGTGGCGGCCGTTTTGACCGGCTCTACTCCTCGGCCACCGCGGCCGGCTACTGTTGTTAATGTTCATCTTATGAACCACAGACATTGCCGAGGTGGGGTGGCTTGCGTGCCTCAACGATACATACAGCCGTACCGTAGGTGCAACCACAGCGGAGGGGTATCTGTGGAGAGGCCAGACAAACGTGTGGTTCCTGAAGAGGGGCACCAGCCTTTTCAGTAGTTACAGGAGCAACAGTCTGGATGATTGACTGAGCTGGCCTTGTAACGTCAGCTAATGTGGCTTTGCCACACAGCTACTGCGAACGGCTGAAAGCAAGAGGAAACTACAGCCGTTACCTTTCCCGAGGACATGCAGCTCTACTGTATGAATATATGATGATGGCATCCTCTCGGGTAAAATATTCCGGAGGTAAAATAGTCCCCCATTCGGATCTCCGGGCGGGGCTACTCAGGAGGATGTGGTCATCAGGAAAGAGAATACTGGAATTCTACGGGTCGGAGCGTGGAATGTTAGATCCCTTAATCGAGTAGGAAAATTAGAGAATTTCAAAAGGGAAATGGATAGGTTGAAGTTAGATATAGTGGGGATTAGTGAAGTTCGGTGGCAGGATGAACAGGATTTCTGGTCCAGGATTATAAATACAAAATCAATTGGGGGTATCACAGGAGTAGGATTGATAATGAATAAGAAAATAGGAATGCGGGTAAACTACTATGAGCAGCACAGTGATCGCATTATCATTGTCAAGATAGATACGAAGCCAACACCGACAACAGTAGTACAGGTTTATATGCCAACTAGCTCTGCCGATGATGAGGAAATCTAAGAAATATATGAGGAGCTAAAGGAAATTATTCAGACAATTAAGGGAGAGGAAAACTTAATTGTTATGGGAGACTGGAATTCGGTAGTAGGACAAAGAAGGGAAGGGAAGAGAGTAGGTGAATATGGTCTGGGCAAAAGGAATGAAAGAGGAAGTCGCCTGGTTGTTGTTGTTGTTGGTGGTGGTGGTTTTTTGAGGGGACTAAACAGCAAGGTCATCAGTCCCCTGTTACTAACAGAGTCCACTGTCAATAATGAAAAGTAAAACAAAGCTCTAAAATTGGTCACGCACATAAGGTACAGGTTGACAATGGACAGACCACTGATGACGTAAAACAAAGACACACAGAATTGTTAAAAGAAAGTCAGGAATAAAACTGGCTAGTGGAGTATCTTGGCTGGCTGATCACAAAGAAAAAACAGGATGAACCAGCCATACTGCATACACTAAGAACCCCTAAGGGTGTGGGAAGCCGCCTGGTAGAATTTTGCACTGAACATAATTTAGTTAAACACCTCGTTCAAGAATCACAAAAGAAGGTTGTATACGTGGAAGAGACCAGGAGACACCGGAAGATACCAGCTAGATTTTATAGTGGTAAGACATAGATTTCGGAACCAGGTTCTACAGTGTAAGACATACCCAGGGGCAGATATAGACTGACCATAACTTGTTGGTTATGAACTGTAGGCTGAAACTAAAGAAACTACAAAAAGGTAGGAAAATAAGGAGATGGGACCTGGATAAATTGATGGAACTTGAGGTTCTTAAGAATTTCAGAGGGAGCTTTAGGCAACAATTGACAGAAACAGGGGAAAATAAAACACTCTAGGAGGAATGGGTAAAATTGAGAGATGAAATAGTGAAGGTAGCAGAGGACAAAATAGGTAGGAAGGAAAGACCTACAAAAAATCCTTGGATATCACAGGAGGTACTAAATTTAATCGATGAAAGGAGAAAATATAAAAATGCAGTATATGAAACAGGCAAAATGGAGTACAGACGACTAAGAAATGAGATTGACAGGAAATGCAAAATGGCTAAGCAGGAGTGGCTAGAAGGCAAATGCAAGGATGTAGAAGAATGTATAAATAGGGGAAAAATAGATACAGCCTACAGGAAAATAAAAGAAACATTTGGAGATAAGAAAAACAGCTCTATGAATATCAAGGACACTGATGGAAAACCAGTTCTCAGCAAAGAAGGGAAAGCTGAAAGGTGGAAAGAGTATATAGAGGGGCTCTACAAAGGAAATGAACTTCGAGACAATATTGTAGGAAGGGAAGAGGATGTAGATGAAGATGAAATTGGAGATACTGTACTGAGAGAAGAATTTGACAGAGCCCTGAAAGATCTAAGTCGAAACAAGGCCCCTGGAGTAGATGATATTCCCTCAGAGCTACTGAAGAGCTACAGAGCTACTGGGAGAACCAGCCATGACAAAATTGTTTCACCTGGTGTGTAAGATGTATGAGACAGGTGAAGTACCCTCAGACTTTAAGAAAAATGTTATAATCCCCATCCCTAAGAAAGCAGGTGCAGACAGGTGTGAAAACTACAGAACCATCAGTTTGATAAGTCATGGCTGCAAAATATTAACGCGAATTATATACAGAAGGATGGAAAAGCTGGTAGAAGCCGACCTCGGGGAAGATCAGTTTGGGTTCAGGAGAAATGTAGGAACACGGGAGGCGATACTCACTTTACGGCTTATCTTAGAAGATAGATTAAGAAAAGGCAAACCTACATTTCTAGCTTTTGTAGATTTGGAGAAGGCTTTTGACAATGTTGATTGGAATAAACTCTTTCAAGTTCTGAAGCAAGCAGGAGTAAAATATAGGGAACGTAAGGTTATTTACAACTTGTACAAAAACCAGACAGCGGTTGTCAGAGTTGAAGGGCATGAAAGGGATGCAGTGGTTGGAAAGGGAGTAAGACAGGGTTGTAGTCTTTCTCCATTGTTGTTCAATTTGTACATTGAGCAGGCTGTAAAGGAAAGCAAGGAGAAATTTGGAGAAGGAATTAAAGTTCAGGGTGAAGAATTAAAAACATTGCGTTTTGCCGATAACAGTAATTCTGTCAGATACAGCAAAGGACATGGAAGAGCAATTGAACGGAATGGACAGTGTGCTGAAAGGTGCATATAAGATGAACATTAATAAGAGCAAAACTAGGGTAATGGAGTGCAGTCTAAGAAAATCAGATGATGCTGAAGGGATTAGATTAGGTAACGAAACAATAAAGGAGGTAGATGAGTTCTGTTACTTGGGCAGTAAAATAACAAATGATGGTCGCAGTACAGAGGATATAAAATGCAGAATGGCAATGGGTAGAAAAGCGTTTTTGAAAAAGAGAAATTTGTTAACATCGAATATTGATTTACGCCTAAGGAAGTCCTTTCTGAAGGCATTTGTATGGAGTGTTGCCTTGTATGGGAGTGAGACATGGACGATAAACAGTGCGGACAGGAAGAGGATTGAGGCTTTTGAAATATGGTGCTATAGAAGAATGCTGAAGATTAGGTGGGTGGATCGCGTAACTAATGAGGAGGTACTGAACAGAATTGGGGAGAAAAGAAATTTCTGGCATATCTTGACTAAAAGTAGGGATAGATTGGTAGGACACATTCTTAGACATCAAGGAATTGTGAATTTAGCGTTGAAGGGAAGTGTGTGGGGAAAAAATCGCAGGGGAAGACCAAGAGATGGATACAGTAAGCAGATTCAGACAGATGTAGGTTATCGTTCTTATGTGGAGAAGAATAAGCTTGCTCAGGATAGGGTATTGTGGAGAGCTGCATCAAACCAGTCTCCGGACTGAAGACCACCACCACCACCACCACCACCACCACCACCACAACAACAACAACAACAACCACATATCTTCCTTTCAAGACACTGTCCATCCCATTTAATTGCTCTTCCAGATATTTTGTTGTGCCTTACAGAATTACTATGTCATCGGCAAACCACAATGTTTTTATTCCTTCTCCCTGCACTTTAATGCCCTCTCCAAATTTCTCGTTCCATTCCTTCACTGACTGCTCAATGTACAGATTGAACAACATGGGGAAAGGCTACAACCCTGTCTTACTTCCTTCCCAACCTCTGCGTCCCTTTCATGCCCTTCGACTCTAATAACCGCTGTCTGGTTTTGTATAGGTTGAATATAACTCTTCGCTCCCTATATTTTACCCCTGCTACCTTCAGTATTTGGAAGAGTATTCCAGTCGACATTACGACAATACGACAAACGCTAAAATCGTAGGTTTGCCTTTTCTCAGCCTATCTTCCAAGATATGTCGTAATGTGAGTATTGCCTCCCGTGTACCTACATTTCTCATAAATCCAAACTAATCTTCCCCGAGGTGGGATTCCACAAGTTTTTCCATTCGTCTGTAAATAATTCGTGTTAGTGTTTTGCATCCATGTTTTATTAAACTGATAGTTCGGTAATTTTCACACTTGTCTGCACTTGCTTTCTTTGGAATTGGACTTAGAAAATTCTTCTTGAAGTCTGAGGGTATTTCCCCTGTCTCATACATCTTACATACCAGGTGATACAATTTTTTCATGACTGGCTCTCCTAACGACATCAGCAGTTCAGAAGGAATATCATCTACTCCAGGGGCCTTGTTTCGACTCACGTCCTTCGGCACTCTGTCAAATTATTCTCGCAGTATCATATCTCCTATCTCATCTCCCTCCACTTCGTCTTCCATTTCTAGAATACTGTCTTCAAGTTTATTTCCTTTTGTATAGGCCCTCTATATATTCTTTCCACAGTTCAGCTTTCCCCTATTTGCTTAGTACTGGTATACCGTCTGAGTTCTTGATATTTTTAATCAATTCTAGCACAGAGCATTACCCTCTCGCAGTTACTTCACTAGAAAAGGTTTATAATAGCTATCGGCGAGAAACTGACCACTTAAGCCGTTTATGAATATACAGGCTACGTCCTCCCGAACGTTCATCAGTGTGTGGTTTAAAAATTTGTAATAAAACTATTGAGAACTTTCGAGGTTTCGGTAAATGCGTTTTTATATTAGACCTATTCTGTGTCTTTATGTAACAGTCAACCGTTCCTTTTTTGTTATCAAAAACTGACATAAGACGCGTCATACAAAATATTTACGAATTTAACATTAACAAGATTCTTTTGAGGGGGGGGGGGGGGGCGGCGGCGGCGGCAATTTTGCTTCTCGTACGGGGCGGGAGTTCGGCTTGCGCTGGCCCTGCTTATGTGACCAAACTGCTATAGTCCTCAGTCAGACTTACTACTTTAACTTAACACTAAAGACAACACACATACCCTTGTCCGAGGGACGACTAGAACCTACGGCGGAGGCAGCCGCCTAGTCCGTAGTATGGTAACTAGCTATGTATTTATTCCAGTTTTGTAGCGCTTCGTTCCCCACGTACATCTACTCACGCCACTCCTTTCCATCTCCTCTCCTTTCTTCCTATCCATCTTATCGTCCTTCCCTCGATCTGTCTATTGTACCTCTTCCCCCCCATTCGAACATGTAATTCTCCTGAGATCAGCACCTTACGACCTCTTAAGTAAATACCCTCGTCACCTCTGCCTACGACCACTTCATTTCCCCTTCTATCTTCCATCCTCCCTTCTCCTCCTCTTCCCCTTCTTTGTGCATTCCCCTGTTACTTCCCCTCCTCCCTCTCTGTATGCCCACTTCCTCTGTTCCTTCACTCTCCACATTACTGTAGCATACCTATCTCAGTAGGAGGCTGATGGTTTCGCTCTTTGTTTAGTTTTCACGCATCTCAGTGGTTATGACGTTCACATCTACTGAACAATGTGTCAATGAAACAATGTTCGAGGAAACAATGTTCGAGGTATTTTCAGTGACAATATATTTCAATACTGTCAGCAAAATGTGCAGTGGAGAGATTTAGTAGGAGATTCTGGTGCAGTTTGTCATCCGTTTATCGTTTACGTCATATCTCCAGAATATAGTATCGCACAATACTATTGGTCTTACATTCAGTGGTATCTGTGTGTAGTCACTGCAAACTTTGTTGCAAATAGATCTCGTAATAAAAAATACAAAAAAAACTAATGTCATTTATGATGCGGCAGGTTTTCATTCATCTCCGAGTCAATGACGTCATGTCTCCTGAACTATGCCTTACAACCATATAAGTTTGCAGGTACATTTAGTTATACCGTATGTGTGTAAACTGTCATGAATACAGTTAATAAAAAAGGCGTTAAAAACGCCACACTGACGCACACAAGTGGCGCAATTTTCCATTACAATATTTCCCTCCCCCAACCACTCACCACGAAAAAGAAACCACTCTGATGCAGAGGTGCCCACAGGGATGGAGGGGGGGGGGGGGCGGCATGACGCAAACTGCGTCATTGAAATTTCTGGGGGAGGGGTGGGACGGTGTGTGGGAAAATTGAGTACTTTTGGCCGTCTGGGGGGGCTTTATAAAACAATTTACAAAACGTTAAAGAAAAGATATTTAATTTCAATATTAAATTTATTAGGTAATGCTAGGTGTCCAGGACCATTGCTCTGGTGCACAAAGCGAAACTCAAGGCTACTCCCATGGATATCGTCAGACTATTACTGTGTGGCTGTGTGTAAAGTGAAATTGTTCTCGAACCGGTCGTGACCATTGCTTTCACTTCCATAGGAAGTCCACTATAGACACTGAAATGACACTTGGGCCGGGTGGATGATACGAAGCTACGCTTGAAAACAAGGTCCGCTTGAAAACAAGGTCCGCTTTAGACCAATTTAACTGATTAAGCTGCCTTCGTTCCGCGTGTTTTGACAGCCAGCATTCAAATCTGCTGGAAGAGAGCGAGCGAGAAAGACTAAAATGGTGGTGGGGGGGGGGGGATATGAACGAATGAGTCCTACACGAAAGCGTTATTGAAAGTACTTACCGATCGTCCGAAAATCAATTTGATGTAGGGTATAGCTTTGTCAAACGTAAAGCAAGCAATATAGCCATATTCTGAACAAATTTACGGCATCGGAAACACGACACTGAGATCGTGTACTTTAATATGAAAATTCACAGTAGGGTTGTTCCACATTTAAAAATGCAGATTTTAGAGTGGTGAATAATTTAGCAACGCCGAAATTTGACTTATTTTCCCGATCCCCTCCCTCCCCCTCGCGCGCGGGAGCGCAGGCACGAGTGCGTAGCAATTTTCGACATAAATTTATAGGAGTATCAGTGTCAACAGATACCTCTAATGCGCAAATTCTCAAGAGAAAGATTCGAAAGGTCTACAAAATGTAAACGGACATTTCAATTTTTAAAGTAACATGGGCGCCCATGGGAAAGAAAAGACTATAGAAAGGTTATTTTCTTTTGAGGAAAAAAATAAACAGGACTAAGGTTTCAACAGGGTCGAGAAGGTAACTTTTTTATGACTACTTAAAAATCAGAGTTCGTCCTGGGAAATTATTGGAAACACTTTCTCCTCGCCCTCTGAGATATCCTATGGTATTACTTTTAATATAGCAAAATATTGCATAATTTTTTGACGCGATTCCACCCGTTTGCTTTGAGCTATGAAGTCATCAAAATTTCGGAAAGCCCGTATTTCAATCGTAGCCATCTGCAAATCATTGTTGCAATTGGTTAGTGTTTTTATTTAAATGAAGGGGGTCGTTAAAATTTTACTAGTAATTTGGAAGATGCGTTGCATATCGCATTTTCAGTCTACTGTAGGAACAATGGGGGACGAAAAGATTACCCAAGAACAGAGCATTGCGCATGCCCAAGCTCATAAGCTCGTGAGTTGCCAACTCCAGCGGTCTGTGCAGCTTCGGCTTTGTGTTCACGTCGTCAAATAGAAGCAGTACAATAGTTAAGATACAATATATGTCGAGATTCATTGCACTTTAACTCACGTATTGTTTATTTTGGAAAACATTTGAGTGCGTAGAAACAGTTGACGTAAGAATTCGACATGGATACATTTACTACAACGAAACGCTTCTCACATATGTTTCATCGGGTTGAGTGGATAGGCAGACGGTTAATGAACGCAACGGGCGCGCGTTCGAATACCACTAGACTATTTTGTAGGCCTCTTGCAGGTAATATTTGAGATATTAATTCGCTGTAGTTTTAGGGTTTTGTAGGGTTTTAGAAGATTCTATTTTTATAATAATCTCTTTAATCAAGACACACGCTTTCATAGTAATAATATGGCAAATGGATGTATTTTGGGAGGTCAGATGGAAAATACCATCCAAGGATGTTTATTAATTTGTTATGTATGGTCAAATAAATATTACCTTCCAATTAAATTGACAAACTAGTTGATTGTTTACTAAAGAGAATACTGAAAAAGTAATACCAATATAATTTAATAAAAATTAAAGCAAGAAACATCAGCACCATGATAAAGGCTTTGGTTGCATCCGATACGACGCACACCAATCAGGAAGGCCGACTACGAATGGGCTCAAATGTTCTTTCTCGTTAGCGTAACGTCGAATAGTCCTACCAGAAAAGAATAATATGCAATTGGAACAACATAATGGAAGGCACAGCTAATCACTGGTGTAAACCGCGCTTAAGGACTTAGAAAATTATGCCTATCTGGCGATACATTTATCTTAGCTTAATAATACAGATTCACCATGTGGCAGTCTAATTACAAATACATGCATCCATTTTCAATACTTTTGCTATGGCTATCATTTGTCTCGTTTAAAGATTAGGCTATTATAAAATGGAATATGTTTAAGGATGTGGAATCTAGAAAAGCCTATAATTGCACAATTCGTAGCTAATTAAAGTCTAAAAAAGTTGACTCCAGTGTTACTCAGAGTCGCTTCCCTTGGGTTCGTATACCGCCAGCCTAGCTACTCAACCAACGACACATATCTAGTAGTAGTAGTAGTAGTAGTGGAGTTCTTATACCTCAACCGCTTCTGCGTGCTCTAATAACGTTCTGCAAAATAAATGATACGTGAGTTAAGCTGCTATGAATCTCCACATATACTGTATCCTCACTATTATATTGCTTCTATTTGAGGCTTTAAACACCAGGCTGAAGCTCCAAAGACCGCTCGAGTTGGCAACACTCGCACTTCAGAACTAGGGCATGCGCAATGCTCCGTTCTAGGACTTAATTATTCGGGCCGGGTACTAATCACTTTGTCCCCATTGTACATTTCGAACACGCGAGCATGGCAATGCCATTGTTGCTTGTTCATTCGCAACAATTTAAGCTGTACTCTTAGGTTCCTGCCTTACCACATCCTGTAAAATGATATTAGTAAAAAATATTAATGAACTTTTGTCAATCAGAATAGACGGTAAAACTGCAGTGTTGCCCGTGTTACTAGCATGGGGCGTATGTTGGCAACTTTGCCGCAAGCGGCTATGGAAAAGCGATAATTTGAGTGTTTCTGAACCGGAGATTCGGGCGTTAAAAAAATTTAAAAAACTTGCTTAACCTATACCTAACCTAACTTTCACTTGAAATGATTACAGTTTCGTACAGATCATAAAATAAATCTACTATGCTTGCTCTATGGTTGAGTGGTGTGGCGTATACATAGATATTTTGTAGTGTCGCCAACATTTGCAGACTGCAGTTTAGCTGAATAGACGTCGACAGTCTAGCTTGTCAAACGTACTTTGCCTACTACACAACACACCGATGCCACTGGTCAAAGCAACGGGTAGAATCGCGTCCTATAGATGACCCCCAAAATATTCGTTTAATTACTACATTGGTACTAATTTACTTTCTAGCAAACAGTATTAATCTGTAATGTTTCATTGAACTGTATAATATGTTCAATTCTAAATCCAGACACTATTTGTTACTCATGTTAGTTACTTCGTGACCATGCTGGTTATTAAACACAAAACTAACTAAGGTCTTTAAAAAATTGGTAGGACCAGGATGGTTAACTCTGTTTAATTTGACGCCAAAACAGTACCCAATAGAAATACCCATAGCTAGGCTGGTAGAGTATCTTTTGAATTAAACGAAATAACTAAAGCTAGAACGTTTACGGCTGATATGTTTAATTAGAATAGACCAATAGTGTTTTAATGTGTCCATCAGTAATTTTCTTAGCCTGTTCGAGAAAACTCAAGGGACAAATATAGTAAGCGGATGTTTTAAGATGTTTGACGTATATTACATGTCCATTTAGTAACCAAAAACAGCTCTGAAGTACTGCAGTGTGATTGTATCACAAATAGCTACGAACAGCCACATATATAAAAATAGCCAGTGTTCAGGTGTTACAAGTGAAGATTTGTGTTAGCAGACCGTAACTGTAAGCAGATTACTTCATTCGTACACTTCATTTCCGCGTCGGTCAAGACATCCACAGCATACCGCCTCGGCGTGGGTCGACGCCTGTTAACACTTCTGAACAAGCTGTCTGTCGGCACGCGTCCAAAACAAAACTGAAGCTCATGCCGCTCTCCGCGCCTTGCTGTCTTTTTTCTTTTCGTGTAGGACCACGTGATCATCCCTTTGGGCATGCGCACATCAGCCCGTAAGGCACAAACTCGTGTTAGACGCTTCGTTCACTTGAGGTAGAGCTGGGTTTGAAAACGACTCGAACTGTTCGAACAAGTTACGTCACAGTTCGGGAAACCTTGGGAAATGTTCGAACTTTCGATCACGACGCTATCTAGCAATGTCAGGAGGTACTATCTCTACGATTTACAAGGATGATATTCATAAATCTTTTCTGTGCTGTGCAGTATACGATTTATGACGAAGGTAGGGTGTCATTAATGTACTATGGGGATTAATAAGTGTGGAATTCCGACTATAGTAGCTTCTAGGGAGCGGATCATAAGTAAAAACAGTAGCGAATATAGGCTACAAGTAAACGATAGCAATTACGATTAAAAATTATAGTGCTGCCATCTAGTGTCTCCTGTTGATACTACGTACAGAATAGTTCCTGCACCGTTTATTCCGAGATTGCGATTACAGTTTATCTTTATATGACTTATTTCTGTTATTGGGTATTAAATTTCTAATGTTTGCCCTATTTCATCTCTTTTAATCGTGTTTTCACGGCGATTAAAAGGTGGTAACATTTTAATATGTAACTATACCGTATTAAAAGGGAATGGAATGGTCATTTGCAACCAGTCTCTTATAATCACATTAAAAGTAATTTCTACTTATGAAAGATTCACATTTTTTTTTTCCTTTGAATGTTAGCCATTAGTAATGAGGTGCAGTAGTTATCTTCTAGTAGCAGATATTTTGTTTATCAATAGATCATATCTTGCAGTGACACCAGACACATCACGTATGCACTGTTTTAAACAAAATATACAGTTTTTTCATACTGTTGCCCTTCTTTTACTTTACATGTACTTGTATTCCTATGAAATTAGTTCTGTGCAAACCGATAGCCCGCTAACTTCAAAATTTCCCGCGAATCCTTGGCAGATAAGCAGCGCCAGTCATTTATTATCTGAGTATTCGAACAGTTCGATACTGTATCGAGTTCTCTGCTGTATCGGGAAACATGTTCGAACACGAGTATCATTTGCCCAGCCCTAACTTGAGGTACAGCTTCCGGAGAATCGAATTAAGAAAACCGGTTTTCACTGTCGTGTTTACATATTAAGACCTAAAGCGATTTTTGTAGATGGGACAGATAATATTTTTCAATCGTCGTTTTTGTTTCACGCATTTGGCTAAAATCAAAATGGAAATGAGCGTATGGCTTTCTTGGCCGGGAAATCCCTTACGGGATTGTTCGTCCGCCTGAGTGTAAGTCTTTCTATTTGACGCCGCGTGGCCGACTTACGTGACAATGATGATGAGATGATGATGATTAGGACAACACACAACACCCGGTTCCCCGCCGGGAATCGAACCCGGGTCCCCTGCGTGGTAGTCAGCGATGCTGCCACTTTTTTTTTTTTTTTTTTTTTTTTTTTAATAAACTTTTATTTGCTCTATTTCTTGTACATTCTACTGTATACAGTGAACATTAATTATAACATCTTGGGATACATATGCACAAATAAAATACTTTACAAAGGTACTCACAATAATATACTCACACATACACAATCATTAAAAAAAATATTTTCCTATTTTGCAGTCCAATTTTTAAATTATTTTGACCTTAGCATTTACGCTTTTCATAACACTTTCAGTTTTTTCTTGTAGGCATCGATAAAAACTTGTATTTAATTAGTCCATGTATATATATTAACGTATCCCCATTCGTTCAAATACGATAATAAGCATGTTTCCATTTTTGATTTTTGGTCCATATACTTGCTAAGTTTTTTATATTCATCCTGCATGTATAGTTTGATGTCAATGGTGGTGTCCGGTCCAAGATTGTTAACCACATAGCTCACGTACTTTCCCAATAACCAGCATATTGCGTTATTTTTTTGCTCTGGAAAATATCTTGCATCTGGTCTACATAGTATGGATGGAGATACGTATTCAGGTGAAGTTCTTGTGAGGAGTGCTATTTGCGCTCTCACCCATTTCCAGTTATTTATGTTTCCCCCACAGGTAAATCTGTGTATAACTGTATCAACAAGATTACATCGTTGGCATAGATTGAGCTACGGAGGCGGACATCAAAACGACCAATCCTGACAATGGTAGCAAATTCCATAAATGGTTGTGCATCTATATGTGTACGAAAATCGATTATGAAATAGTAAATCCGGCAAATAGAAAAGCATTTCTAGTATCAATATTGGTTTACACGACCAATCAGAAGCGATATTGCGAAGTAAATTCATGAAATGTTGTGAGAGGCATGTAGAAATAGTAAATTTATATATCTCTAAGTGCACCCACATATGCTACTTTTTTTTCACTCAAGAGCTTTTAATCAACGACGTCATTATTTTTTTACATTGGGCTTCCACAACCCAATTTTGTAAACTGATTTCGAAATAAAGCTTCAAGTTAGTTATGTAAACACTGGAGAATCGTTTCTGAAATTCCGTTTCTAGTTGCCAGTAGCCGCGGCGGAGCGCAACTGAGGCGCTGTACTGCGATGCGCGAGGCCGTTCCCCGTCGGGGGTTCGAATCCTCCCTCGGGCATGGATGTTTGTGCCGTCTTTAGTATGAGATAGTTCATAAGTAGTTTGTAAGTTTAGGGACTGATGACCCTGTAGTTGAGTCCCGTAAGCTCTACACACTTTTTTTTTTTTTTTTGGTTGCCAGTTTTTCCAGTTACAGTATTATCGCAATAAAAGCCAGTTGCGTAACAATCTGTTATCTCTATACAACCTGGACACATGTCTGAGCATGAAACTACAGTGTGGCTGCACAATCACACGTTTTGCACCATGTTGTAATTTGGCAAACGAATTTCCATCACGTTGTACACGACAAAGAATTGCTTCGTTACTTATTATTTCGAACTTCATGTCACTGTTGTTGTTGTTGTTGTGGTCTTCAGTCCGGAGACTGGTTTGATGCAGCTCTCCACAATACCCTATCCTGAGCAAGCCTCTTCATTTCCACATAAGAACGGCAACCTACATCTGTCTGAATCTGCTTACTGTATCCATCTCTTTGTCTTCTTCTGCGATTTTTACCCCACACACTTCCCTCCAAAGCTAAATTCACCATTCCTTGATGTCTAAGAATGTGTCCTACCAATCTATCCCTTCTTTTAGTCAAGGTATGCCAGAAATTTCTTTTCTCCCCAATTCTGTTCAGTACCTCCTCATTAGTTACGCGATCCACCCACCTAATCTTCAGCATTCTTCTGTAGCACCATATTTCAAATGTTCAAATGTTTGTATAGGTTATGGGACTTAACTACGGGGTCATCAGTCCCTAAACTTACAAACTACTTATGAACTAGCTTATCCTAAGGACGGCACAAATATCCATGCCCGAGGGGGGATTCGAACCCCCGACCGTAGTGGCCGTGCAGACCGTGACTGGAGCGCCTCAGTCCCCTCGGCCACCGCGGCCGGCCCATATTTCAAAAGCCTCAATCCTCTTCCTGTCCGCACTGTTTATCGTCCATGTCTCACTCCCATACAAGGCAACACTCCATACAAATGCCTTCAGAAAGGACTTCCTTAGGCTTAAATCAATATTCGATGTTAACAAATTTCTCTTTTTCAAAAACGCTTTTCTACCCATTGCCATTCTGCATTTTATATCCTCTGTACTGCGACCATTATTTGTTATTTTACTGCCCAAGTAACAAAACTCATCTACCTCCTTTATTGCTTCGTTTCCCAATCTAATTCCTTCAGCATCACCTGATTTTCTTACACTGCACTCCATTACCCTAGTTTTGCTCTTGTTAAGGTTCATCTTATATGCACCTTTCAGCACACTGTCCATTCCGTTCAATTGCTGTTCCAGGTCCTTTGCTGTATCTGACATAATTACTATGTCATCGGCAAAACGCAATGTTTTTAATTCTTCACCCTGAACTTTAATTCCTTCTCCAAATTTCTCCTTGCTTTCCTGTATAGCTAGTTCAATGTACAAATTGAACAACAATGGAGAAAGACTACAACCCTGTCTTACTCCCTTTCCAACCACTGCATCCCTTTCATGCCCTTCAACTCTGACAACCGCTTTCTGGTTTTTGTACAAGTTGTAAATAACCTTACGCTCCCTATATTTTACTCCCGCTTGCTTCAGAACTTGAAAGAGTTTATTCCAATCAACATTGTCAAAAGCCTTCTCCAAATCTACAAAAGCTAGAAATGTAGGTTTGCCTTTTCTTAATCTATCTTCTAGGATAAGCCGTAAAGTGAGTATTGCCTCCCGAGTTCCTACATTTCTCCTGAACCCAAATTGATCTTCCCCGAGGTCGGCTTCTACCAGTTTTTCCATCCTTCTGTATATGCGATATAATTGACTAGTGACTGGTGTGGTAGCGCAATCGTAACATATTTTCTTTTTGTGCTCTCTTAATATTTCGTAGTAGCCATGTTGTAATTCGGCAAGAAACGCAATATGAACATCTGTGTCTGGAACATTCAGACCAGGGAGGTTAGAATCTCTTTGGTTCAGACAGATGAAGTCCAACATTCAAGTAGCACGCAGATAAGTGGTAGCAATGTACTTGTTTTCTTTGCGCAATGGTTAAACGAATAGATGGCTAATTTTGCGGCCCGATTTTGATTCCTGCTATTTCCTAATTTATTCGTTTTATATCATTACCTTCAGTATTAAATTTTTAATTATAATTTTTATTTTGGATGAAACACACGAGATAATCGTGTAATATTCAGTGGATTTATTGTTTTAGTAACCGGTTTTCGGCTCTTAAGCCATCATCGGTTAAACTCTTCAGAAATATAGCAATGCGGCTTGGAAGTAGGTTATCTGTAACTACCTTGTGATGGCGTAAGAGCCGAAAACCGATTTGTGAATTATCTCGCGTGTTTTATTCAAAATGAATTACATATTGATAGATCTGAAGCATTGAATTAAAATTTGTGGTGCAGCCGGGAATCGAACCCGGACCTCCATGCTTACCAGGCAGACGTCTTAACCCTTTTTTTTTCTTTTGTATTCTTTATTTTTTTATTCTTTATTTATATATATTTGTTTAATATATAGTAAGAGGTGCGCCGTAGTGTTGCCGGCGGCATAGTTGAATCGTCCAAACGTGTCTTCTCGTTGATTATTATGTTCCGTTCTGGGTCCTGTTCAGTTCAGATTGGTTGTGTTAAGATTTATCTTCTCATCGCTTGGACGTTCGAGCTGCGAGGCGGGTCGTGAAAGGCACTCCGTAAAAAGTTGGAAAAACCGTTAGACTACCACACCACTAACGATTAAGGCACCTCGGAATACTCTATGTACGGTTTCCCTCCACAACACAAACTTTAATTCAGCTTCTACATAGACTATTCCGAGGCGCCTTAATAGTTAGTGGTGTGGTAGGCTAACGGTTAAGACGTCTGCCTAGTAAGCATGGAGGTCTGGGTTCGATTCCCAGCCGCAGCACAAATTTTAATTCAATGCTTCAGATCTATCAATAATGTCTTTGACATATTTGAGACGTAAATCCGTCTCTGGGATTCTTTAATTGTATGAATTAAATATTCTTTCAAGAACCACGGTACAGTCAGTGAATATAAACTTTGAATGTACTGAAACATTTGAAAGAAGACATCTGTGAGTAGTAGAAACTGTATCTTACGGAAACAAGCTCCACACAGCCGCTGTCTGTAATACTCATTTCCGCTCTTCTCGTTGTATATGAGCACCAGGCATCAGAAAACTGCTTCTGCCTTATCATGTATGAATGTCGACCTTTATCAGTATCGCAACGGGTACAAAACCTAGGTCGTAAATTAAACTGTAAGAAATGTATTCGCAACTGCGAAAATGAATCAGCTGTACAAATTAGTGATGACAAAATTTGTCGATTTAGCGAGCGGTCGCGGTAACTATTACGTCTCCGCAAGCCTCGCGGAACGAAATGTTCAAATGTTTGTATAGCTTATGAGACTTAACTACGGGGTCATCAGTTCAAATGTTCAAATGTTTGTATAGTCTATGGGACTTAACTACGGGATCATCAGTCCCTAAACTTACAAACTACTTACGAACTAGGACGGCACAAATATCCATGCCCGAGGGGGGATTCGAACCCCCGACCGTAGTGGCCGTGCAGACCGTGACTGACGCGTCCCAGTCTCCTCGGCCACCGCGGCCGGCAGGGTCATCAGGACCCTAAACTTACAAACTACCTATGAACTAACTTATACTAAGGAGGGCACAAATATCCATGCCCGAGGGGGGATTCGAACCCCCGACCGTAGTGGCCGTGCAGACCGTGACTGGAGCGCCTCAGTCCCCTCGGCCACCGCGGCCGGCCCTCGCGGCCCTCTTCTACATTCCACACGGTAAGTCCTATCGAAAGAGAGATGTTCAAATGTTTGGAAATCTATCGGACCAAATCGCGTGGTCATCAGTCCGTAGCTTACAAACTACTTAAACCTAGGTAAACTAACCTAAGGACAACACACACACACCCATGCCCCAGGGAGGACTCTAACCTCCACGGCGAGCAACCGCGCGCTCATCAGCGAGACGCTTTAGACCACCCGGCTACTCCACCGCGGCAGAGATGTTTATTACAATTATCACAAGCTTTGCTGTGGCTAAATTAAATATTATGTACAGTGTCCCATGTGCACATATTTAAACTCTAAGAAGTCACCGGTTGTAAAATGATTCCTACAGTAGACCAGCGAATAGTTTAGTGAATTAGTGAATCAGTTTCTCCCGTAGTCCTTGATGGCATCAAAAAACGGTGTAAGCTCCCATCATCATCTTGGGTGAGCACGTACTATCAGGGAATAAACAACTGAACAGTGGGAAATAAATATTACTTTCATCGATATAACTCAAAAAATTACAATATCTCGCTCCCTTCCCCCCTCCCTGTCCCTCCTGCCGGGAAACTAAAACCTCGTTCAAAGTCCCATTCAAATTTTACCACTGCCATATAGAGTAGTTAAATGCCGCACTGCAGTGGTCTCAAGGTAGCTACGAACGTTCGCAAGAAATAAATGAGTAACATTCGGTTATTTCATCACGTTAGTTTATTCTATGCTCAGCTACGACGAATAGTTGACGGTTTCTCCCCTATGTTTCTCTTCGCGTTGTCGATCGCTTATTATAATTCCACAACTCCAAAGGAGATCTTATAGATCCTAAACGTTGTCTGTGTAGCGCTTAATCTCTGACTCCTCCGTTTCAGCCATGCGATTTTGAAACAAATTATTGGTCTATGGAACCTGCGACTGATTGAAATCACGCCACATTGGAAAGGAAGAGGATTCAAAAGACATTTATCAGTTAATTTCGATGCAGCTTTCCTCTTGCGTATCATAGTTTCGATGCAGCAGCTAATCGGTATTTCTGACGCACCCTATTTATATAGTTTTGCTATTTCTAGATTCATCTTATTATTCTCAGCCTTGCCCGAACACTTTTTCCCTCCTGATATGATTCCTCCAATACGCATTTCTGTTAGTATGACACGGCTTTCTTTCGCCAGAAGCTTAATTATCTCTATACTTATAAGACGCATTTGTTGTCTATCTGTCTGTTCTCTTATAACTCAAGATCCAGACAACCAAATAACATGAAATTTGGAACACGTACACAAAATTACAAGGGCAAGATTCTTCAACAGGTTACGTTCCATTTTTTGGAAAACCAACCGGAAAATTTGAGGAAAAGTGTAAGTGCGTTTTCAATGTGTCCGTGTAAATCTATATCTTCGCACTGATATTGATGAAATTCTGCACAATTGACCTTCAAAACAAGAGGAAGGGCACGGTCTACATAAAATTTCGTTCAGTGCATGGTGGAGGCTACTTATGGATTTTGCCAAAATCCACAGTTTTGCTCCGATCTTGATGAAATTTTGTATACTTGAGCTTGAAAACAAGATGAAGGTTACTGTCTACATAAAATTTCGTTCGGTGCATGGGGGAGAGTACTTTACTTACAGACTTCGATTGCAATCTCAATACATATAAGACGCATTTTTGTATGCTTCTACAGTAAACCTTATTTTAAACCCGGGCAAAGCCGGGTACTTGCAGCTAGTTTAAAATAATTTGAATAAGGCAAGCATTACTTTATTTTTTATGTTTATCGTTGTGCAGAACTTATGTAAGATGTGCATTGTAATGTTAACTCTCTAAACTTTTTGTTAGAAGTAAGAAAGGATCTGATGGCTCTAATTTTGCCAGGTGAAAAGAACGAATGATTAAATAAATTGGCTCCTGTAAATAAAATATTTGTATGCAATAGACATTCGTTTCTCGTGTGACTAAGAATTTCGATGGGTCACGTCTTTGGGCGGATAATCACAATGTTAACATCCATGATGTTAGCGAAGAGCAAGAATTCCATTAAACAATAAGCCAAAACAAGAACAAACTAGGTTTCATATGACGCAGGTGACAAAAGGATTATTTTATTATTATTATTATTTTACCATTCTCTATACATGAGATGTTACGGTGCTATTAACTTCATACAAAAGACGAAACAAATTTTGGAATCGTACAATGAACACATCAGAAAAACAACTTTAACACAAAAAGTAGGACGACTGAAATCAAATAAGCTGTAGGCCTTAGCGATGAATGAAGGAAACATCATCAACTCCATTACTTGTGTTTCCAGGTATCTCGATTTTCATGGCTGTGTTGACATGTCTCAATTAAGACTCGATCGGGTCGCCGAATATCCCGATTTTAGGTTAATCAAAAATTATAAAAGTTCCGAAGCCAAAACAATGGTGCAGTACTGAAAACTCACGATTGTCTCGATCTTTTTGCTGAGGCACCACTAAGATCACTGTCGCTCGACATTTCAGTTGCTCAACCAAGAACCTAAAGTTGTGTTCATTTTGTACTGCTTCAGTTGTTTTAATGCGAAAACTAACGTAAGCTAACTTTCGCAGTACTTTTATCTCCCTTTTAGATATTGTATTTTGCCGGCCGCGGTGGCCAAGCGGTCTGCGGCGCGCCAGTTCAAAAATGTTCAAATGTTTGTATAGTCTATGGGACTTAACTGCGGAGTCATCAGTCCCTAAACTTACAAACTACTTATGAACTACTTACGAACTAGGACGGCGCAAATATCCATGCCCGAGGGGGGATTCGAACCCCCGACCGTAGTGACCATGCAGACCGTGACTGAGGCGCCTCAGTCCCCTCGGCCACCGCGGCCGGCGGCGCGCTAGTCACGGTCTGCACGGCCTCTACGGTCGGGGGTTCGAATCCCCCCTCGGGCATGGATATTTGTGCCGTCCTTAGTAGTAGCTAGTTCATAAGTAGTTCGTAAGTTTAGGGACTGATGACCCCGTAGTTACGTCTGATAAGCTCTACAAAATTTGAACTTGTGTTTTGTCGTCAATATATTTTCTTAACGTCCTGTTTTTTCATATACGGTACATTTAAGGGGAAGCGGTCAATTTTATGAAAGAAATGAAGAAAAAGCTAATACGGGACGATCGTGTAGTTGTGTTGCCGGAGTATAACTGACGGAGGGTGACGGTTGCAATGAAATTTGGAAAGAAACGTAAGTTATTAAGTTCCTAATTTACAGATTTTTTTTTCCATGGCATCCATCCCTGTTTCAAATGCCGCGACATAGAGAATTTTTGTCAGACAAATATAGCTTGGTCTGAGAAAAGAAAATAGTTTGTGTCTTTTAACACGAAAACAGCAGAGGTACAATTATAAAGGTCATCTTTAAAATGCCAGGCGCAGAACTGTGTAATTATATTATTTAAAAAAGGATGGCGCAAACTTCCAGGTTGAAAGTACACGACAGCCTAATAGAAGTAAAAATGTCCCAGTAAACATGGGTCCGCAAACAAGCCGTGTGCGAGACAATTACGATTGTATGGTTCCAAGTTGTCACTGACGTCATTGTAAATATGGTCCTACGTAGTATACATTAATTTGAAATTCAGTCTTTCCTATTAGGTTTTACATCGCATTTAGTACACATTTCACGTATGGGTTACCTATTAACCCATTGCGTCACAGTCGTTTCAGTGCGAAACCGCCTCATGCTGTGCCGTATCCCCTTGTGGCATAGGCGACTCACTGTGAAACCACCCTAAAGCCCTAAAAAGACTTCTAGAATGAAAGTCTCTATGGACAAAAGACAATTGAATGAACCGTCTTTGCCTATTCAGAGCAAATCGAAACGATGTCCAAAGTGTAGTTCAAAAGAGAAACCACATAGTACGAGATTATGTCGGATTTTGCCTAACTGATAAAAAAAAAAAAAAAAAAAAAAAAAAAAAAAAAATTAGAACCTCATGAGAAACAAAAAGAAGTGCTCTGTGTAATGTACTCAGGAATTTTGCGAAAAAATATTTTGAATGCAATATTCTTTTTTTAAAAAAAAAAGTAACATTGCTGTAATAATAAATGTTAAAAATTAAAAATTTGTGGACTCTATGAAAGACATTGAAAAATCCTTTGCGTTATCGTGGTTACACAGTGAAAATACCTCTGTATGTTTTTTTTTTTAATTGAAAAAAAAAATTGTAATGTCGTCCAGTAAGGCAATACAGAAGGATAAAACCAAATTTCAATGCCTATTATATCTAGAAGTATTTGTGTGACTCAAAGGAGGTGTTCGAAGTGCTTCCTTCCATATGGGTGCAATACTGTGCTCGTCTCTGCAATAAATTTTGAATTCTTTCGAAAACCACTGAATCATTTCGGAATTCTTGACAAGCGTGTACAACTCTCCGCTCCAGTTCTTCAACCGTGTTAACAGGTGTGCTGTACACTTCGCTTTTGAGGCGAGCCCAGACACAAAAATCCAAAGGCTTTAGATCAGGTGATCTTGAAGGTCAAGGTACAGGCCCGCCTCGACCTATCCATGATTGGCCGTAGATGAAGTCTCTCAGCAACAGCAAAATGTGCCGGAGCTCCATCGTGCATGGACCACATACAGTGACTTCAGTGGCGGCTTGGAAACCATACATTCGTAATTATCTAGTTTGCGAAACCATGTTTACTGGGGTACTTTTATAATGCACTGTCAACCATATAAGTCTGCGCCATTCTTAAATAGTGGCAACTATTTACCCACAACTGAAATAAAAGCGTTATATGTTTACACCTGTTACCGTTCTTCAAAAGAAGTTATCAGCGTTGTACTGTTAGCATAGACTGTTCTGTTGATGGTGCGAATGGAGCGGTCTACTGCCTGTAGAATCTCTGGAACAGTTCTGAAACGAATACCACGAAGTGTATTCTTCACTTCGGAATCAAATCAAAGTCCAAAGGACTTACTCCGGGAGTATGGTGGCTGGTACAGTACTTCCCAGTCCCATGGACAGAACAGAGCAGCCACAGCTTTCGCTGTATGCGCCCGCGCATTGTCGTGC
Source organism: Locusta migratoria (assembly GCA_026315105.1). Taxonomy (NCBI): domain Eukaryota; kingdom Metazoa; phylum Arthropoda; class Insecta; order Orthoptera; family Acrididae; genus Locusta; species Locusta migratoria. The sequence continues at coordinate 157,894,953 of CM048745.1, read as the reverse complement.
AAAATGATGGGTGGGTTTCGCAGAAAGTGATGCTGCTTCTTTCGCAAAGCTGGTCGCAGGCGATGCTCCAAAAATGAACAGTAAATACTGTGCACTGACGATAGGCCACAGTTTGCCGACCTTCGTTGAAGGCTTTTACCCAACGTGCCACTGTTCTCTACGGCTGTGCTGATTCCCCGCACGCCTCACGAAGATCTTAATGGCTAAGCCGGCCAACTTTTTCAAAACTCAATGCGGGACATTTAGAGGATGTGAAGGAGGACTAAGATCACGTGACTCATTGTGTCAGTTATTCTGAAACTACGAATGAAATTTAGGCTAGCAGAGTAGGCCTACTCACTTACTTTTAAAGTAACGTATATAACATGAGTGACATTTTAATTTTAATTTAAGAGTCTAACAATTTTTACATACTCTTTCTCCGTTACGTTTTTCCAATGACCTTCGTTGTCTGTACTACTTTTATTTGTTCCAGCTCTTAATGCATCGTGCTCCACACATTTTGATAAGTAGCTTACCTTGCCCAAAGATTATTGTTTTGAATAAATTCGAATGAAATTTAATATAAAAAACTTTGTAAAACCATTTCAACTGCTCTATTACGGAAGTTCTTCGATGAAATTCAGAGTTTAATCGTGTCTTACTACATGCAATGCTCACTCACTTTCGTCGTTGTTTTTTCAGAATTTCGCCACCTTTTTATTCCTGAAGGAAATAAGATGAATGCTGAAAAATGTTCAAATGTTTGTAAAGCTTATGGGACTTAACTGCGGGGTCATCAGTCCCTAAACTTACAAACTACTGATGAACTAACTTATACCAAAGACAACACAAACATCCATGCCTGAGGGAGGATTCGAACCTCCGACGTGGGAGGCCGCACGATCCGTAACGCGGCGCTAAAGACCGCTCGGCTACTCACGCGCTGATGTATGATGATATTGTATTCGCAATGTTAGATTTGAAATACATTTATACAGGCGTGATAATATTATATCTTGTTTGCCATTGTGAGCACCGAAAAATATTTCATTATAGGCCTACTTATTGAAACGTACTTAAGAAGGGACAGAAAATATTCCAGAAACAGATTTTCTTTTTATTTCATTCTATCACCAAATACAGTACCAGCTTAAATATAAAGAACTTCCACTGCTAGCGAATTTATCATTTTTAAATAGTCAGATGATGTGTATCTTTACTTTTATCTCCTTTTGTATTTAACGTAAGAAGACTGTCATTTATTCGTAGATGATACATAATTGTGAAGTTGACTCGCAAGCAGTATGACGTAGCATGCCGTACAACAATAGTTTCGACTTGTGCTCTTAGTCAAACAATTTTAAAATTACTGGAATGCGGAAATGAGGGATACTTGTGTCATTTTGCGGGACATTTGCAGCAATTATCCCAATGCGGGACAACGAGTCCAAATATGGCACTGTGCAGCAGAACCCAAGACGGTTGGCCGCCTTATCGATGGCACTGTCGTGCTGTACTAACTCTAGCACATTCAATCTTGATCCAACTTAGTTGTTCCTGTTTCGAAAATATGGTAACACCGTTACGCCGCTAGCTCACAAGTGATGTGTTTCCCTCGATTGTGCGAACGCCGGTGACGTGGGAAGGCCGAGTCCATTTGCTTGAAGGTAACTCATTCTTTATATTCGTAAAAATATTTAAAATTATTTACACAATTTTAATAGTTAGAATTTCTTGTGTTCCAAACAGTGTGTCAATGACATTGCTATGTTGGTACTACTACTGCTACTACCGTAACACAGTTGTTACTGGCTAATGGCAAAAATAAATACCGATTTAGAAAAAGTGCGTTTATTTCAACAGCACCGATTTGAGAAGCACTGTGCTGACAACCCCGAAAATTTATATACTCACCCCAGAAACACTACCCATTACTCACGTCGGCGCGACGTCTGTTGAGGTCACATACCGACGGTCGCGTGTATTCATACCGTTCGGATTTGTACCATTTGTCTTTAGGAATTCTGATGATGGCTCGAGCACTGGACGACGAAATGTTAAGTTTTCGACACGACCTAATGCCCTTTAAACAGAAAAGTAGTGAGGACAGAACATGTTTTGCACTTGGTCAGCTGTTGTGAAATGACACCATTGTTCTAACACAATAAAAGTGTAAGTACATAATCTTATGCCTAGAGGTGATGGTGTGAAATATAGAGAATAATGGTACAATCAAAATAGCCTGAAATGGTGAATGTAGCGATAAAACCAGTGGCGGATTCAGGACTTTTATTTGGGAGTTGAGTTAAAAGCAAGGTAATTTTGGAGGGGGCTAGATCCTGTCGAGGATGGGAATTAGCAAGGGAAACACTAAAAGCAAGGCACTTTGGGGGAGGGGGGGCTTCAGCTCCTTAGCCACCCCCCTGGATCCGCCACCTGATAAAACTAATACTCTCTTATATATTTTCGATCTAAAAGCATTTTATATGTCGTGATAGATTGTGGACTAATTGACGAAGATGTAGACATCGAAACTGATGTGTTGTGTTGTTGTAGTCTTCAGTCCGGGGACTGGTTTGATGCAGCTCTCCACAATACCCTATCCTGAGCAAGCCTCTTCATCTCCACATAAGAACGGCAACATACATCTGTCTGAAACTGCTTACTGTATCCATCTCTTGGTCTTCCTCTGCGATTTTTTCCCCATACACTTCCCTCCAACGCTAAATTCACAATTCCTTGATGTCTAAGAATGTGTCCTACCAATCTATCCCTTCTTTTAGTCAAGCTATGCCAGAAATTCCTTTTCTCCCCAATACTGTTCAGTACTTCCTCATTAGTTACGTGATCCACCCACCTAATCTTCAGCATTCTTCTGTAGCACCAAATTTCAAAAGCCTCAATCCTCTTCCTGTCCGCACTGTTTATCGTCCATGTCTCACTCCCATACAAGGCAACACTCCATACAAATGCCTTCAGAAAGGACTTCCTAAGGTTTAAATCAATATTCGATGTTAACAAATTTCTCTTTTTCAAGAATGCTTTTCTACCCATTGTCATTCTGCATTTTATATCCTCTGTACAGCGACCATCATTTGTTATTTTACTGCACAAGTAACAAAACTCATCTACCTCCTTTATTGCTTCGTTTCCCAATCTAATTCCTTCAGCATCACCTGATTTTCTTACACTGCACTCCATTACCCTAGTTTTGCTCTTGTTAATGTTCATCTTATATGCACCTTTCAGCACACTGTCCATTCCGTTCAATTGCTCTTCCAGGTCCTTTGCAGTATCTGACAGAATTACTATGTCGTCGGCAAAACGCAATGTTTTTAATTCTTCACCCTGAACTTTAATTCCTTCTCCAAATTTCTCCTTGCTTTCCTTTATAGCTTGCTCAATGTACAAATTGAACAACAATGGAGAAAGACTACAACCCTGTCTTACTCCCTTTCCAACCACTGCATCCCTTTCATGCCCTTCAACTCTGACAACCGCTATCTGGTTTTTGTACAAGTTGTAAATAACCTTACGCTCCCTATATTTTACTCCTGCTTGCTTCAGAACTTGAAAGAGTTTATTCCAATCAACATTGTCAAAAGCCTTCTCCAAATCTACAAAAGCGAGAAATGTTGGTTTGCCTTTTCTTAATCTATCTTCTAGGATAAGCCGTAAAGGGAGTATTGCCTCCCGTGTTCCTACCTTTCTCCTGAACCCAAACTGATCTTCCCCGAGGTCGGCTTCTACAAGCTTTTCCATCCTTCTGTGTACAATTCGCGTTAATATTTTGCAGCCATGACTTATTAAACTGATGGTTCTGTAGTTTTCACACCTGTCTGCACCTGCTTTCTTAGGGATGGGGATTATAACATTTTTCTTAAAGTCTGAGGGTACTTCGCCTGTCTCATACATCTTACTCACCAGGTGAAACAATTTTGTCATGGCTGGTTCTCCCAGAGACTTCAGTAGCTCTGAGGGAATACCATCTACTCCAGGGGCCTTGTTTCGACTTAGGTCTTTCAGGGCTCTGTCAAATTCTTCTCTCAGTACAGTATCTCCTATTTCATCTTCATCTACATCCTCTTCCCTTCCTACAATATTGTCTCGAAGTTCATTTCCTTTCTAGAGTCCCTCTATAATAACAAATCGCTATCCAGACATAAAATACGTTACTAAAGGGGCCCTTAGACGGTCAATATTTATTGTGCAATACTCAGCATTACACAATAATATTGACCGTCTGAGAGCAGTATTGACGGTTTGCGCAACATATTAAGGAGACTGCCGAGCTTTAAAAATATTGACGGTCTCTCAATATTTTGCGCAATATATTATATATATTGTATCGTGTAAGGACGGTATTGCGCAATAAACTATGGCTTCTGCTGCAACAATCTGCTGCTTTTGATGGATTCTGTACTTATACTTGCCCAGTACGAAAGTCTGTAGGGCAAATGAAACGACCCATTAAAGATATCCCCAAAACGTATATTTTTAGGTAAGTTATGTAGAAGTATCAGAACTGTAACTGACACGTCCCGGGCATAAATATTGCGCAATAAATAGTGTGTCGTTCTTTGCCTCGCACTTTAGCATAATACATTGACACAGTATTATTGCTCAATAAATATTGAAAGTATAAGGGCCCCTTAACAATAAAAAGAGAGACGCAGAAAAGTAGTTTATAATTGTCATTTGTAGGCCTGGTACTATTGTCATTTATGAATAGAGTTATTGTAGGCGCTCCAGTCACGGTCTACACGGCCACTACGGGCGGGGGTTCGAATCCCCCCCCCCTCGGGCATGGATATTTGTGCCGTCCTTAGGATTAGCTAGTTCATAAGTAGTTTGTAAGTTTAGGGACTGATGAACCCGTAGTAAAGTCCCAGAAGCGTAACAAACATTTGAACATTTTTTTTTTTTTTTTAGTTATTGTAATTTGGTCTTTGGTTTTGGATTCACTGATGCCCGTATAAATTTGCACTAGATATTTGAGACAAGGAAGGTAGAAGGAAGATAAGATCCTAACGTCCAGTCGACAACGAGGTCATTAGAGGCGAATGACCTGCTTGGATTGCCTTTGAGAAGACTGGGGAAGGAAATCGGCCGTGCGTTGTCATATGAATCATCCCGACATTTGCCCGGAGTGATTAAGGGAAATCACTGTCTGAGACAGCTCATACAACCTGGCTTCTGAATCACTGCTACCTTACATGTTACGAAAAACTGCTAGATAAGCTTAAGGATTGTGGTATTAGTGGGGCAAATTGTTCAATTCATACTTAACTCTGATTCATCAAACTGGGGAGCAAAGGGTCCTTTGCTGTTTTCTATAATCATTATTCACGCTTATGCATAGCTAGTTCTTTCTGCTGATGATATATGTATAGTAATCACACCTGACAAACAAGAATTAACTGATGAAATTGTAAATAATGTCGTTCAGAAAAGTGGTTCTCTGCAAATGGACTCTTATTAAATTTTGATGAAACTCAGTATGTACAGTTCCATGGGGTAAATAGCATGTCACCATTAATAAACATAATCTGTGAACAGAAGTCTGTAGCCAAGATAGAATATTCAAAGTTTTTAGGTGTGTACATTGTTGAGAAACTGAATTGGAAGCAACACCCTGATGATCTACTGAAACGTTTGAGTTAAGCAACTTATGCTATTGGAGTTATTGCAAATTTTGGTGACAAACATCTCATTAAATTAGCTTATTATTCCTATTTTCATTCACTGCTTTCATATGGCATCATATTTTTGGATAATTCATTATTGAGCAAAAAGTATTAATTGCACAAAAGCATATAATCAGAATAATTTCTGGAGCCCACCCAAGATCACCCTGACGATACTTATTTAAGGATCTAGGGATCTTCACAGTAGCTTAACAATATATTCTCTTATGAAATTTATTATAAATAACCCAACCCAATTAAAAACTAATAACTTCAACACTAGAAGAAATGGTTGTTCTACACGAATCAAGGTTAAATCTAACTTTGGCAAAGAAATGAAAAATAGTAGATGAATTTTTAAATGGATTTTAATAATTAAAAACAAAGTACGTGATGTAATGTTATCTTTTATTAAACTGACACGTTCCACATAGTTGCGAAATCTCCTTCTGCTGGTCTATGGAACAAGTATTAATCTAATCTTATTGGCAACTATTTGTGACAAATGACTACTGTAGCAACCTTTGCGATTTTACCGAGCGAGGTGGCGCAGTGATAACACACTGGACTCGCATTCGGAAGGACGGTGGTTCAAATCCACCTCCGGCCATCCAGATTTAGGTTTTCCGTGATTTCCCTAAATCACTCCAGGCAAATGCCGGGATGGTTCCTTCAAAGGGCAAATCCGGTTTCCTTCCCCATCCTTACCCAAAAACTCCGAGCGTTAGCTGCGTCTCAACTGACCAAGATGTCGACGGGACGTTAAACCCTAAGCTTCCTTCCTTTGCGATTTAGTCCGGTGTTGCCTCTCAATTTTTTTCCTATGGGTAGTTCTCTTCGTTGCGGACGCAGATTGTGTTTCTTCGTTCTTGTTCGATTTGTTGTTGGCTCAGTTTATTTTATTTTATTTATTTATTTATTTATTTTATAGAGAGCGTTGGGCCATCTGACCGGGCGCGCTGAGCCACGGCGCCCGGCAACCTATTAGGCTATCCAGGCACGCTTCCATGGCAACCCAAATTCTCAACTTACATAACACAACGATGGTAAATGCCTCCTGCATATCAGTTCCTCTTGCTCGCAGCCTGTACAGGATTCCCACAAGAGATCGAGCTATTAATGAGTCCGCATTGAAATTGTAAATTGCCTATTAGGGGCATATTTATAATTAGTGTGCTGTAAGTTGAGAATTTTGGTTGGCAGGGAACAGTGCCTCGATAGATAATTGGTTAAGGCGACCGAGTCATTTCATGTCAACTCAACACAGTCATTTTATCCCACCATCACACGTTTCAATGAAATTTGGTATGCCGGAACCCCCCCACATAGAGAAAGAAATATACCAAATTTCAACTTGATATCTCAAATGGTTTTAAAAATTACGGCTTGTTAAAGTTTTCAAAAAAACGCTCAAAATTGACCTGTTTCTGAAACTTTAAACTGCTATAGCGGCTCTCAAATCAGAATCAAGCTAGAAATATGAGAGAGGAGTCATTTTGCAGCATTTGTCAAGTCCTTTCCAAAAATATATAACACTACAAAGGTCATATTCTTTACAAATTTCAAAATAAAAAATGTAATTTTTTTTTCAAAATGCGCCACTTTTAAAAATTCGAAAAAATTCTCAAATAGTCCTTGTGTAGTGGGATCATAATGGGTTCTTACAGAAAAATAGATTTGAAAATATGCTTACACTAGAATTTTCACTACAATAATGACCCCGGAGGGCCTAATAGTATCTTAGATTTTTTAAAGTTGACGTAAAATTTATGAGAGACTTAACAATAGAAATATGTCTATAAATTTGATCAATTATATTTAATTTTTACAACCTCTGTTTGATAGCTAAACGTAATTATTACAAAGCTTGAGACATATCATTAATAGAAAAAGATGCCTATGTAACTATAACTACGTTGTTTCAAAACTCAAAAATTTTCGTTAGGTGAAATTCAAGATTAATGTACATATGAAGATTGGTAAAAACATTTAATGTGTCGTAACTGGATTACTATTTTAATAAAGTCTACGTAAATAACACAAAAAATCTTACATAATGATTGCCTTGCAGCTTTTCTCTCTCTCTCTGTTTTTTTTTTTTTTTTTTTTTTTTTTTTTTTTTTTTTTTTTTTTTTTTTTCGGTGAAGGCTTTGGTGGTTTTCTGCAGTTCTTCATTTGACAAAATATAAGTTTCTCTGGTTGGAGTTACTGGAATCTAATATATAACGCAGAGTGTCCGTATGTTTGTTTTTGTGTACGTGTTGCATACAAATCTTTTTCAAATTTTGTACACGTGAGCTTCAATCAATGAGTACGGTCGCCGTAAGTGTAAGAATCACGTACGATACATAGTTCACGAGATATGACGTCATAAACAATGAGATGCGCGTAAAACTGCTGCATTTAGCGGCAATGATGCTCATTTTCTCCTAAACCACTGGACCGATTTCAACCAAATTTGGTACACACATTACTGATAGTGAGGTAACATTGCTGCAGGGTTAAGAACCACATACGTCACATGATGCAGAAGATATGAAGATAAACGATAGGCATTAAAAAAAAAACTGCCACATAAGGTGCGGCGAGACTTAGTAAAAACGGTATATGAGAATGAGAGTACTTAGCTTCTTACAACAAACTTTAAACATAATTTCAAACCTTTATTAAACTTTTTCTCGCTGACAACCATAGAAAACTGATGAAAGGAAAAAAAGTTCCTCGTTTACTACTTGTCCACTGTTTATGGAGTAAAACTACTGCATTCGGTATGACGTTGCAATTTATAATTTCTATACTACAAATTATAGCCGCAGAAAATTTTACAGGCAGTAAACACACATATAGTTGAATGTGCCTTCTAAATTGTATCACACTACGACACGTTTGTTCATGAGATATAAACAGTAACGCCGGCCGCAGTGGCCGAGCGGTCTGCGACGTGTCAGTCACGGTCTGCACGGTCGCTGCGGTCGGGGGTTCGAATGCCCCCCTCGGGCATGGATGTTTGTGCCGTCTTTAGTATAAGCTAGTTCATAAGTAGTTTGTAAGTTTAGGGACTGATTACCCCGAAGTTAAATCCCAATAAAAGAAAAAAAAAGAAGGGAGTAACGTTCTAGAAAACCGTCCCATCACTTACCAAGTTTTAATCTATTACTTCTTTACTATTAATTGTATTTGCAACAGATATTACACACATACAACACTTACACATGAATGTATACCTGAAAAATTATACAATTGTACAACACATAACTCAATAAATATGAGATCGTTCGAATTTGATATGTCATTTGTATATTGATTACTACTTTCTTTGTTTGCATATTGCACTTACAATTTTGTGCATTATGCAAGACAACCTCAATTCTTATATATTCTTCGATAAACATAACATGTTTTTAGAAAAAAGTAGATGGACAGGAGAAGAGCTAACTCAAAGCCTGAATAAATAAATAAATTTCCGGGCAACGCCGGATTTTCAGCTAGTTAACTTATTTAGCACAAATGTCACAGGAAGCCGAAGAATATCTTGTCTTTTAGGGAAAGAAAGCTAGGTGATGGTCCGCCTGGATTTAAAAAAGAAACCTTCATTTCATCACTGATTTCATCTTTTTCAAGCACATAGGCCAACCACCAGTTGTTGTCAAAGACGACATTCACCCACTGACTTCTGCTAAACTTCTACATCTGCATCTACATACATACTCCGCAATCCACTGTAAGGTGCGTGGTGGAGGGTACACTGTACAACTACTAGGCATTTCCTTTCCTATTTCACTCCCAAATAGAACGAGAAAAAACAGAATGCCTATATGCCTCCATACGAGCCCTAATTTCTGTTATCTCGTCTTTGTGATCACTACGCGAAATGTAAGTAGGTGGCAGGAAGATCGTACTACATTCAGCTTCAAATTCCGGTCCTCTAAATTTCCTCAACAGAAATTCACGAAAAGAACGTCGTCTTTCCTCCAGCTATTCCCAAATGAATTTCCGAAGCATTTCCGTGACACTCGCGCATTGGTCAAACCTACCAGTAACAAACCTAGCTGCTCGTCTCTGAACTGCTTCTATGTCTTCCTTTAAACTGGTCTACTGCGGGTCCCAAACACTTGAGCAATACTCATGACGTGGTCGTACAAGCGTCTCCTTTACAAATGAAGAACATCTTCCCAAAATTCTCCCAATAAACCGAAGTCGGCTGTCCGCCTTACTCACAACTGTCCTTACATGTACGTTCCATTTCATATCGCTCTGCAATGTTAGACATTTGAACGACGCGACAACATCAAGAAGCTCACTACTAATGCTGTATTCGAACATTATGGGATTGTTTTTCCTACTCATGCGCATCATCTTACATTTTTCTACATTTAGAGCTAGCTGTCATTCTTCACACCAACTAGAAATTTTGTCTAAATCATCTTGTATGCTATTACAGTCAGCTAAAGACGATACCCTCCCATATACCACAGCATCGTCAGCAAACCGCCGCAAATTACAACTTACTCTGTCCATCAGATCATTTATATAGATGGAAAATAATAACGGTCCTATCACACTCCCCTGGGGCACGCCTGACGATACACTAGTCTCTGATGAACACGCGCCGTCGAGAACAACGTACTGCGTTCTATTACATAGGAAGTCTTCCAGCCAGTCACAAATCTGTGAACCTATTCCATAATCTCGCATCTCCGTTAGCAGTCTGCAGTGTGGCACCGCGTCAAACGCCTTTTTGAAGTCGAGAAAAACACTATCCGCCTGTTCGTAGAAAGAAGCTTTTCTGTCTCAATTTACTATATTCGAACTGAGAATATGCTCCAAAATTCTACAGGAAACTGATGTCAACGATATTGGCCTGTAATTATGTGGGTCTTCTCTTACCTTTCTTATACACGGGAGTCACCTGCGCTTTTTTCCAATCACTAGGAACTTTGCGCTGAATTAAAGATTCGCGATAAATGCAAGCTAAGTAAGGGGCCAATGCCGCAGAATACTCTTTGTAAAACCGAACTGGTATTCCATCAACCAGCAGACTTTTTCGTATTTAGCTCTCTCAGCTGCTTCTCTACGCCGGAAATACCTATTACTATGTCATCCATTTCGGAATTAGTACGCTGATCAAATGATGGTACATTTGTTCGGTCCTCCTGCGTGAAAGATTTCTTAAAGGTTAAATTCAGAACTTCAGCTTTCCGTTTGCTTTCTTCTATTACTGCCCCGGAATGACCAACGAGTAACTGGATAGTGGACTTTGACCCGTTTATCGATTTTAGAAAGGTCCAGATCTGGAATCTTAACAATTTCAATGTTGAACTCTTTGGATTCTGAGAAAACTTTTGCGTTCATTTTTGTGTTACTAGAAGGGATAGGTATGAATGCATGAAGTTTCTGAGTGCCTTGTAGGGTCACAGATTATTACTGTTAGATGGAACTGCTAGCTGCCAGGACAGTTTTTTGGTCTTAGTTCTGTGAACTTAGGAAACCCGATTTTTAATGTAGGTTTTTGTCTTTAAAAGACAGTCCCAATCTTAACCGAAACGCATTATTTTTTACCAATTAAAACCCTAGTGATTTCATCACTCTCGTGTAAATCACGTAGTGATGTTACTACTTCTAGTGGCAGCCTCTTGCCAGGTTTTTGGCGAGGGACCTCTAATATACCTTCACCTTTAAGTGTTTTCTTCGATTTTATCAGGCTTGATTCCACAATGGAATGGGTGCTCCACGACTGTATTTTATTTGTGGTAATTATTCAGCAATCAGTCGTCATAAATATAAATTCTTTATTTGTTGGCAAATCCACTGTGTGGTCATTATCAATGCTAAAATAAATACAAAAGGGCCAGTTAGAATAACATGCATGTCAGATTATAAGCTAATTGTACAAGTTTCAGTTATAGTCAATGATAAAAATACATACCTTAAAATAAATTAAAATACTTAAAATATCTCTACCTCCATATAGGAGGTTGCGTTTCTTCGATTGCCTGATTATGTAATTTGGAGCATTAAATTCTCACATTATATTTATTACACTAGATGAATCAGACAAACATGTTAATACCATAATCTTTTTATCCCTTGAAGTGCAATGCGAGAAGTGGTCTTTTAGATTTTTCAAAATTGTATCATCAAATGTTTCATGATCTTCATTGGAGGAGGAGTCTTGAATAGAAGTGAAAAGTTTCCACTTCATGGCTGAACTAATTTTTACAATTTTTTGTGAAGCATACCGTTTTCATTTTCTTGAATCAAGAGGTGATTCGCCCAGTACATGAACAGAAGCATTAAGTGTCTCAACAACATCTGAGTTGAAATCAAGGTCATTTTCGGAATCAGAAGCATTTAAAATTTCAGGCTCTAGGCTTAGTGCACAAACACTTACTCAACTCATAAACACTTCCACTTTACTCACATATCAAAGATAAACATAATACTTGTTACACCATCAATTACAGTCCAGCACTTTCAGTATTGTAGTAGCACATTGTTTACAGCACATTGTTTACTATACTTGACATTAGCTCAATTAGTCATTCTTATAGTGAAAATTCTGATGTAAGCATATTTTCAAATCCATTTCTCTGTGAGAACCGATTATGATCCAATTATGAAATTTATACTATCAATTAACCACTATACAAGGACTATTTAGAATTTTTCAAAATTTTAAAAGTGGCACATCTTGAAAAATGTAAATTTACATTTTTTATTTTGAAATTGGTGAAAAATATGACCTTTGTAGTATTATATATTGTTGGAATGGGCTTGATAAATGCTGCAAAATGACACTTCTCTCATCTTTCTAACTTGACTCTGAGAGTTGTTATAGCAGTTTAAAATTTCTAAAAGAGGTCGATTTTGCGCGTTGTTTCAAAAGTTTAACAAGCCGTAATTTTTAAACTATTTGAGATATCAAGTTGAAATTTGGTATTTTTCTTTCTCTATGTGGGGAGTACCAGTATATCAAATTTCATGAGATGTTGAGGTAAAATTTTAATGTAAACTGTGTTGAGTTGACATGGAATGACTCGATCACTGGCTCGAAGCGGGGAAGTCGGAGCTCGAATCCCAGTACAACAGAAATGTTCAACTTTGCCGTTGACTTTATTTCAATGTTCTGAAACGGTAGAATATTTCAATATTTCGAATTCGTAAAATAAAGTTTTGTTACTTGAGCAGTAAAATATTACATATGAGCCGGCCGCGGTGGCCGAGGGGACTGAGGCGCTTCAGTCACGGTCTGCATGGCCACTACGGTCGGGGGTTCGAATCCCCCCTCGGGCATGGATATTTGTGCCGTCCTAGTACGTAAGTAGTTCATAAGTAGTTTGTAAGTTTAGGGGACTGATGACCCCGTAGTTAAGTCCCATAAGCTTTACAAACATTTGAACATATTACATATGATGGTCGCAGCACAGGGATATAAAATGGAGAATGGCAATGGGAGGAAAAGCATTTTTGAAAAAGAGAAATTTGCTAACATTGAATAGATAATTGAAGTGTAAGGAAGTCTTTTCTGAAGGCATTAGTGTGGAGTGTTGCCTTGTACGATACTGAAATTTGGACGATTAATAGTTTAGGCAGGAAGAGGGTAGAGAGTTTTGAAATGTGATGCTACAGAAGAGCACTGAAGATTAGGTGGGTAGATCGCATAACTAATGAAGAGGTACTAAACAGAATTGGGTAGAAAAAGGATTTTTGGCATACTTTTACTAAACAATGGGATCAATAGGTAGGGCACGTTTTTAGACATCGAGGAATCGTAAATTTAGCATTTGAGGTAAGTGTGTCGAGAAAAAATCGCGAAGGGGGACCAAGAGACGCATATTCAAATCACGCAGATTCAAATGATGGTGGGTTGCCGTTCTTTATGAGGAGACGGCTTGCCGAGGATATAGGTTGGAGAGATGCATCAAACCAGTCTCTGGACCACAACAACGACAATAACAAAATAAATTAGTTTTTATGGTTATAGCAAAGTGGTGTCTTTGTAGACCCCACAACACCGTACAAAGAGGTCACGTTTGAGGGTTACCTTGAATGTTGACGGCGCGTCACATTTCCAGCATGCATGAACATAGCCTTCATGTAGGCACGTGACGCGCACGCGCTACGAGAAGCCGATTGTGACCAGAAAAGTCGTACGCACACACGATCTGGAACAAGGCGCTGCAGACTGACCTGAGGCGGCGGCGGCGCCAGACTTTCCCGCCAACGGACTGGCCTCTGCTTCCGCGTCCGCCTCTGCCTCCATGCGTCTAATTGGGCCGCGAGCGAGCAGCGGCAGTGGGCCGTGTTGGTTCTGCGAGCCTTATCGGTCAGGAAGGCCGACGGGCCTCGCGATTGTTTCTATACGGGCCGCGCATGCGCAGTGCGTGCGTCTCGCCGGCAAAGTTCATTTCTCCGATCGCACGCCTACAGAGGCAGTTACACAACAGCTCGCGCTCCTGAGAAGTGGGACGCCTGTGTGCGTTACTGTCGCACCTCATTTGTCGAACTTCGTTGCCCGCCAATTGAAACGAAGCGTCCAAAAGATGTGGTTGGATGCCAGTGTAACATAATAACCGTCGGTGGGTATGTGAATGATTATAGAGTCGAATTCTCTGTGACATGTAGTACCTCAACCAGAGGTTAGTAGTGATGTTACCAGGCCTGGCATGGTATAGTGTTTTTGCCCACAGAAAATGCAACACCGTACAAGAAAGAATCCAGATCAGTTCACATTTGCGCCAGTGAATGAGGCACACAGCACATGATTAGCATTTCAACACAGGCACATATCAAGGGTGCCAGCTGCTAGTCTATATCTATAAATGTGAATGTCTGTTCTGTGTACGTTTATCACATCTGAACCACAAGGCATAGAGAGCTAAAAATTTGTACAGTTACTAATGTCTTCCCGGGGAAGGCTTTAGGCACGGTTTTATGGTGATCTGATAGCTATTTATCTATATGTATTAATGTGAATGCCTGTTCTGTGTACGCTTATTACGTCCGAACGACAAGATGCAGAGACTTAAATATTTGTACAATCACTAATTTATACCTGAGGAAGGTTTTAAGCAAGGTTTTATAGCGATCTGATAGATACTTAGTAATTTGAAGAATATAACGCGAAATGCAGAACAATAATTACTCTTTGAAAATTATATTTACTCTTTGAAACGATTTTATTGGTTGCATTGTTGCTTGAGGGTTGATAATAATAAAAGGGTAGAGCATATCGGGATGGAAAGTTATCGGTATACACAATTCTACGCGTGTGTGTGTTAATATTTCGCTCTGCAGCGAAAACTACATAACACAAAAGAATGATCTGTGTGTAATTGTCCGAAATCTCCCGTTGTATACCACAGCAGTTCCATGACGATAGCTATAAGGAGGTGGAAGATATGGTGGTTGAAAGCCGTCAAATCATAAAAAATTTTCGGACTGAAGGCCAGCGATGACGTATGCGACTCTATAGCAAGGAGGTTACATACAGCGAAACGTGATGCCCATTGATCTGGTGATGCCACAGACCATATCTTTGGTCTATGCGTGCTACAGTGTCTTCAGCTCTTTCTCTGTAAGGATAAGCATACGAATAAGGAAATATAAGAATAATTAAATAAAGCAAAAACAGAAATTTCTTTTAATACATCTATTTAAAAAATCGATTTAACGTTTCGCGCATTACATCAAGTGATCGATCTGTGATAATTATTAGAATCATTGTTGTTGAATTTTGTGATTTGATTCTTCGAAACGAGTGCATTTTTACGTTTGATTTGATCTACACTACTTACTTTCCTGATAATGCTGATTAAAAATGTTTGTTTCTAAAGAAGGTATTGTATTTCTTTCCATCCTTCAAAATCAGTCTCATAGCACACTACTGAAAGATAGCTTATCTATCATAATCAACCAACACGCGAGCGGAGCCGCGGGTTTAAGCTAGTGCTATATAAAAAGGGAGGAGACGGCCACGTGGAATTGTTCTTTCGTGCGGTTGTTTTGTATAAGCAGGCCAATTCACACTGGCCCTCACATCACTGCACGGCACCGTCATGTCAAGGTGTATCACACTATCTGTCACGTCAATTCGCTTAGTCCATTACCCAGCTGTGAAAGTGATGTTATGAGTTACCATCAATGATGTAAGAAGTCGTAGCAGTCCACACACATACATTAACTAGACTGGCAATGTCTTATGCAGTCAGTGTTGCCAACTAGTCAGAGAAAATGGCAAAACAGTCCAACCAAATTTATAATTTATATGTTTTATGCATAAAAATTAAAATGTGAAAAACACTCACCTAGCAAAAATAAATATCATCGTTCTCATCCTCATTTTCTTTGCTACTGCTGCTGCAGATTTCACTGGTCTCCCTCGTGTATGTAGCATTCGTACCAACAAGTTTCAGTATTTCTTATGGGATTTCATATGAGAAACAGCACTTATGTCTCAATTCATACCTTACACTCAGAATAGCAGAGAGTGTATTCACCTGGCTAAAAATTCTCTCGACTTGTCTGTTGAAACTGGCTGTACCCATTCCTTGAAGTCAGACAGATTTTCCCATTCCTTCCTATAAGTTTGTGTATATTGCAGTTTCGGCATGGCTCACAAAACATTGGTACAGCACAAGGTATTCGTCCAACACTCAATGTTAACACGTGTAAAAAAAGAGACACTTCACACCACACTATTGTACAGCGTTTCCAAGCAAGTGCAACTACATAGTGTTGGCCATTGTTTGTATGTTTCAAAACAATGAATCGATATGCAGAACTGTTTCACTGTCTCGAAACTTCCATGTATCACTGTTTCGATACAGTGGTGTTTCATTTGTCATACTTTGGAGGAACATTAAAAATAATAAGTCAATAAATACATTTCTATTTATAATAAAAACTTCAGAGTTTTGCATTTTTGTTGTGAAAATTATCGAATAATAAAATAGCTAGAAATGGCTATATAATATCACCAAAATGGCTAGGAATGTCAGCAGTAGCTTTCTTTCAAATACAGTGGCTAGACGCCACTTCAAAATGGCCAGATCTAGCCATAAAATGGGTAAGTTGGCATCTCTGTATATCATTGGTGTCGCTGAAGCAGTCGTCGCCATATTACCAGAGTCTAACATAAGTGTCACGACACTCCCAGTGAATTTTTGCAACTTCGCGACTGCAGCGCTGTCAAGCGGCTGGGTCGTAAAAACATACCGTGAAACGATTGAGTAATGAATGTATATATGGAACGAAACAGCACATTCAAAATACCTTCGTATTTACGATTTTTGGTGGCGCTATAAATTGTAGCAACTACCAAAATTGTATTTCAGAAATCTCTCATTTGCAAAGGATGCTCTGAAGTAAGAGAATAATGTTATTCATAATAGGTGTTCGTTTACGGTGGTTAGTTATACTTTTAGGCACAGAAGTAAATCTTTAGTAATTCATTCACGTCCGAAATTCTGCTTTTAATCAGAATCACAAATACTTGATCACTATTTCATAATATTACTGCTGTATAAAAGTAATGTCTGAATGCTTCCAATAGCAGTTAACTATTTCAGTAGAGCCAGCTTAGTTTCGCACCTCATTTTCAGAAAAACTATAAGCCTGTATACTAACATACTTTGTCGGTTACCTACTAGTTTGAAAAAGTGAATACGTAGCTACAAATAAATAATATGTCGAAATGTAATCTGTTAATAGGAGCACTTCACATTCTGGAAGATATTCAGTTTGATACCTACGAAGTAGCTAAAAAATTATGATAGGTACACGAAAGGCACAGATGCAAGGACAAGGTGAAAAGACTGTTTATACGGCGATGTAGAGTCTAGTCTCTTACAATGTAAAAATCGTGCGTACTTTTGAACATATTACAAAGTCCGAAATCCACTAAAAGAAAACACATGCTACATCTCAGTACGCACAGAGCATGCAAACATGAACATAATCAGTTACTTTTATACTTGAGCGCATCAGATTGCAATTCACTTCTGCATTCAAAAAGTTTTTTGGCGATACGATTACGACTCAGGTATTGTGAACTGTGAGAATTACACTGCACTGGCAATTTCTTATTATAGACTGCCATTAACAGAATCAGTGCTATTACTTTAATAATATTTTCATATTTTTATGAGAAACTTCACAACAACGTTCAGTGACTCTGAAATCTGAAAGTAACAGCATTAAAAACAGCAACATCTCAGTTTGTGTCATGCAATACCTCTGTTATTCCCTACTGACCGCTTGGAGCGCTAGTATCGCGTCAGCTGCATTTTTTTCCCTACATATTTTCGCGACTGTCTGTGATAGACTGTGATATTACTACCATACAGGGCTTGTGAACAACTGTTAAGTTAATGATAAAATAGTCTTAAGAAGTAGGACTAAAATGATAGAAGTACGCCACCTTTGTAGTGTTGACGTAATGGTCAATATATGCGCCGTGTTTGGCTGTAATTTATAGTACAGCAGACGGAAGATACATTGGTGCGTTCTTACGAACATTGCAGTCTAAACGTGTGCATATGTATCTTGAAGTTCATATTATAACACGATTTACTATTTGTGTGTTACATTAAGCTAGTAAACTAATATTACCTCTATTTCAGAACCTGTTTGCACCGCTGCGAAAAGCTTAAAACATCATTTTAGTCATAAGTTGTCTAAGTAATATACAAAAACTTGTTAACGTTTATGTGGGTAAGATGGCGGCGTCAGGCTTCACTAAAACCAGACATTGCCAGTCTACTTAATGTATATCTGTGTCAAGCAGTCTAACATATTAGGTTCATTTAAGCAGCTGCTAGCGAGCTACTGGCGCATGCGCAGGGCTGAAATTTAGTTCAAGCAGCGCCTTCCCCCGCTTCTGGCTACTTGTCGAGTGGATGTTTGCTGTTTAAGCAGTAATTGCTAGCTACTAGGAAAGACCTATATTAACAACATAGACTGGCCGCTGCGCCGCCATAGTTGAAGCCAATTGAAAAGGTTGCCGCCATATTTGAGAACGTCAGTGTGATACTGGGCGTCTACTAACAACTAAATAATAGGTTTTTATATTAATCATTATCAATCTCGATTTTTCCTTAATTTCTGGGCGACGCATTTCGGAAAGTAATTCCCACTGCGAATAGCATTTTTCGTTTACTATTACATCCTAAGTATAATGTTCACAATCGTCGAACTGCTGCATTATTTGATGTTACTATGTCAATAAACGTTTGTATTTGGCGACATATCTTTTCTATAAATACAGGCGAATTTCTTTAAAATTATTAATTACCTTTAAACTGTCTGTGGTTCAAATGATGTTTCATGCTTTGAAGTACATTACGTATTTATCAAGCTCACCACAATTTGTCGTTTCCTCAGTACCGGTACTCTCCTTACACCTTTTGGTTTCTGTAGGTGCTCAGGAAACGAAAATATTGTTGGAATGGCATTTGCCAGAAGCCGCTTTCGATCGGTGGTATCATAAATGAACTTTTCTTCAAAATGACAAGAGCATATGTAATTATACTTTGTAGGCTGCCACTTATCAAGCCCCATACAGGTTATCCATTGGGTTATCACTTCCTTGTTTTTCAAAGGAAAATGTCAGCAAATTTCGCTTCTTCACAAACACTTTTCTTCCCATAGCCATTCTGCATTTTATATTTTCTTTACGTCGGCCATCAAAAGTTATCTTGCTACCCAAACTCATCTACTACTTTTATTGTTTCATTACCTAATCTAATTCCTTCAGCATCGCCAGATTTTCTGACATTGCATTCCATTATCTTCGTTTTACTCTTGTTAATGTTCATCTTATATCTTCCTTCAAGACAATGTCCATTCCATTCAATTGCTCTTCCAGATCTTTTGCAGTGTCTGATAGAATTAATATGTCATCGGCAAACCGCAATGTTTTTATTTCTTCTCCCTGCACTTTAATGCCCTCTCCAAATTTCTCCTTCCATTCCTTCACTGCCTGTTCAATGTACAGATTCAACAATTGGGGAAAGACTACAACCCTGTCTTACTCCCTTCCCAACCTCTGCGTCCCTTTCTTGCCCTTCGACTCTAATAACCGCTGCCTGGTTTTTGTATAGGTTGAACATAACCCTTCGCTCCCTATATATTACCCCTGCTACCTTCAGAATATGGAAGAGTGTATTCCAGTCAACATTGTCAAAAGCTTTCTCCAAATCGACAAACGCTAAAAACGTAGGTTTGCCTTTCCTTAGCCTATCTTCTAAGATAAGTCATAATGTGAGTATTGCCTCCCGTGTTCCTACATTTCTCCTAAATCCAAACTGATCTTTCCCGGTCGGATTCCACAAGTTTTTCCATTCGTCCGTAAATAATTAGTGTTAGTATTTTGCACCCATGACTTATTAAACTGATAGTTCTGTAATTTTCACACTTGTCTGCACTTGCTTTCTTTGGAATTGGAATTACAATATTCTTCTTGAAGTCGGAGGGTATTTCCCCTGTCTCGTACATCTTGCATACCAGGTGATACAATTTTTTTATGACTGGCTCTCCTAACGACATCAGCAGTTCTGACGGAGTATCATCTACTCCAGGGGCCTTGTTTCGACTCAAGTCCTTCAGCGCTCTGTCAAATTCTTCTCGCAGTATGATATCTCCTATCTCTTCCTCCACGCCTGCCGCGGTGGCCTAGGGGACTGAGGCGCTCCAGTCACGATCTGCACGGCTACTACGGTCGGGAGTTCGAATCCGGGGTTGTAACACTTGCGCGGAGTGCCACTTGCGCGGAACCCGGGGCCCTTGGGGCGGCTAATGGCTTTTCCTGGGTACAGGCACACCAAGAAGTCTAGCACTGCTGTTGTCAAGTTTCCACACTGTCAACATAACACGAAAATCAGTGAAACTGCACAACCCTTTGCAAGCTGAAGAGCAATATAGTAACTTGTTCTAACTACATATTAATCCGTTGAGTGTTCCTACTGTAAACAAAAAGGTATTTTAATAGTGATAATGTTTGGAGAGTTAGTCTCTGCTACTACAAGACTATGACTTTCCACAGTCATACCTCCTAAAAGCATATTATTCAGAACACTAAGCATATCACTACTCCCATGAACCACAGACATTGCCGAGGTGGGGTGGCTTGCGTGCCTCAACGATACAGATAGCCGTACCGTAGGTGCAACCACAGCGGAGGGGTATCTGTGGAGAGGCCAGCCAAACGTGTTGTTCCTGAAGAGGGGCAGCAGCCTTTTCAGTCGTTACAGGGGCAACAGTCTGGATGATTGACTGAGCTGGCCTTGTAACATCAGCTAATGTGGCTTTGCCACACAGCTACTGCGAACGGCTGAAAGCAAGGGGAAACTGCGGCCGTTACCTTTCCCGAGGAGATGCAACTCTACTGTATGAACATATGATGATGGCATCCTCTCGGGTAAAATATTCCAGAGGTAAAATAGTCCCCCATTCGGATCTCCGGGCGGGGACTACTCAGGAGGATGTGATCATCAGGAAAGACAATACTGGCATTCTACGGGTCGGAGCGTGGAATGTTAGATCCCTTAATCGAGTAGGAAAATTAGAAAATTTAAAAAGGGAAATGCATAGGGTGAAGTTAGATATAGTGGGGATTAGTGAAGTTCGGTGGCAGGATGAACAGGATTTCTGGTCAGGTGAGTACAGGATTATAAATACAAAATCAATTGGGGGTATCACAGGAGTAGGATTGATAATGAATAAGAAAATAGGAATGCGGGTAAACTACTATGACCAGCACAGTGATCGCATTATCGTTGTCAAGATAGATACGAAGCCAACACCGACAACAGTAGTACAGGTTTATATGCCAACTAGCTCTGCCGATGATGAGGAAATCGAAGAAATATATGAGGAGCTAAAGGAAATTATTCAGACAATTAAGGGAGAGGAAAACTTAATTGTTATGGGAGACTGGAATTCGGTAGTAGGACAAGGAAGGGAAGGGAAGATAGTGGGTGAATATGGTCTGGGCAAAAGGAATGAAAGAGGAAGCCGCCTGGTAGAATTTTGCACAGAACATAATTTAGTTATAACAAACACCTGGTTCAGGAATCACAAAAGAAGGTTGTATACGTGGAAGAGACCAGGAGACACCGGAAGGTATCAGATAGATTTTATAATGGTAAGACATAGATCCCGGAACCAGATTTTAAACTGTAAAACATACCCAGGGGCAGATATAGACTCTGACCATAACTTGTTGGTTATGAACTGTAGGCTGAAACTAAAGAAACTACAAAAAGGTAGGAAAATAAGGAGATGGGACCTGGATAAATTGAAGGAACGTGAGGTTCTTAAGAATTTCAGAGGGAGCTTTAGGCAACAATTGACAGAAACAGGGGAAAATAAAACAGTAGAAGAGGAATGGGTAAAATTGAGAGATGAAATAGTGAAGGTAGCAGAGGACAAAATAGGTAGGAAGGCAAGACCTACAAAAAATCCTTGGATATCACAGGAGATACTAAATTTAATCGATGAAAGGAGAAAATATAAAAATGCAGTAAATGAAACAGGCAAAATGGAGTACAGACGACTAAGAAATGAGATTGACAGGAAGTGCAAAATGGCTAAGCAGGAGTGGCTAGAAGGCAAATGCAAGGATGTAGAAGAATGTATAAATAGGGGAAAAATAGATACAGCCTACAGGAAAATAAAAGAAACATTTGGAGATAAGAAAAACAGATCTATGAATATCAAGGACATTGATGGAAAACCAGTTCTCAGCAAAGAAGGGAAGGCTGAAAGGTGGAAAGAGTATATAGAGGGGCTCTACAAAGGAAATGAACTCCGAGACAATATTGTAGGAAGGGAGGAGGATGTAGATGAAGATGAAATAGGAGATACTGTATTGAGAGAAGAATTTGACAGAGCCCTGAAGGACCTAAGTCGAAACAAGGCCCCTGGAGTAGATGATATTCCCTCAGAGCTACTGAAGTCTCTGGGAGAACCAGCCATGACAAACCTGTTTCACCTGGTGTGTAAGATGTATGAGACAGGAGAAGTACCCTCAGACTTTAAGAAAAATGTTATAATCCCCATTCCAAAGAAAGCAGGTGCAGACAGGTGTGAAAACTACAGAACCATCAGTCTAATAAGTCATGGTTGCAAAATATTAACACGAATTATATACAGACGGATGGAAAAGGCGGTAGAAGCCGACCTCGGTGAAGATCAGTTTGGGTTCAGGAGAAATGTAGGAACACGGGAGGCAATACTCCCTTTACGGCTTATCCTAGAAGATAGATTAAGAAAAGGCAAACCTACATTTCCAGCTTTTGTAGATTTGGAGAAGGCTTTTGACAATGTTGATCGGAATAAACTCTTTCAAGTTCTGAAGCAATCAGGAGTAAAATACAGGGAGCGTAAGGTTATTTATAACTTGTACAAAAACCAGACAGCGGTTATCAGAGTTGAAGGGCATGAAAGGGATGCAGTGGTTGGAAAGGGAGTAAGACAGGGTTGTAGTCTTTCTCCATTGTTATTCAATTTGTACATTGAGCAAGCTATAAAGGAAAGCAAGGAGAAATTTGGAGAAGGAATTAAAGTTCAGGGTGAAGAATTAAAAACATTGCGTTTTGCCGACGACATTGTAATAATCTCAGAGACAGCAAAAGACCTGGAAGAGCAGTTGAAGGGAATGGACAGTGTGCTGAAAGGTACATATAAGATGAACATTAACAAGAGCAAAACTAGGGTAATGGAGTGCAGTGTAAGGAAATCAGGTGATGCTGAAGGAATTAGATTTGGTAATGAGACTATAAAAGTAGTAGATGAATTTTGTTATTTGGGTAGCAAGATAACGTCTGATGGCCGGTGTAAAGAAGATATAAAATGCAGAATGGCTATGGGTAGAAAAGCGTTCTTGAAAAAGAGAAATTTGTTAACATCGAATATTGATTTAAGCCTAAGGAAGTCTTTTCTGAAGGCATTTGTATGGAGTGTTGTCTTGTATGGGAGTGAGACATGGACGATAAACAGTGCGGACAGGAAGAGGTTCAAATGTTCAAATGTTTGTAAATCTATCGGACCAAACTGCGAGGTCATCAGTCCGTAGCTTACAAACTACTTAAACCTAGGTAAACTAACCTAAGGACAAACACACACACCCATGCCCCAGGGAGGACTCGAACCTCCACGGCGAGCAACCGCGCGCTCCGCAGCGAGACGCTTTAGACCGCTCGGCTACTCCACCGCGGCACAGGAAGAGGATTGAGGCTTTTGAAATATGGTGCTACAGAAGAATGCTGAAGATTAGGTGGGTGGATCGCGTAACTAATGAGGAGGTATTGAACAGAATTGGAGAGAAAAGGAATTTTTGGCATACCTTGACTAAAAGAAGGGATAGATTGGTAGGAAACATTCTTAGACATCAAGGAATTGTGAATTTAGCATTGGAGGGAAGTGTGTGGGGTAAAAATCGCAGAGGGAGACCAAGAGACGCGTATAGTAAGCAGATTCAAGTGGATGTGTGTTGTCGTTCTTATGAGGAGATGAAGAGGCTTGCTCAGGATAGGGTATTGTGGAGAGCTGCATCAAACCAGTCTCCGGACTGAAGACCACAACAACACTAAGCATATCAAGACACCTGCGCAAGCAATAAATATATTAGGCATCCTGCACAGATACGGTGATGTAATTGACCGCTATGTAGTTAACCCCACTATCACGCAACTTCCATCTCTTTAAAAATAGTTACTATGCTTTGTAATAGGAGATGCAATCTTAAACCTTCAATTAAAAGACGCTAATAATAAGTCAATGAGTATTTTACATATTTAAAGCGTTTATTCGTAGGCCCCAAAACGATTTGGCTGTATTCGCATTACAAATACATCTAAGAATTATATGAAATACGGAATGTGTAAGGGAATGTGACACACCGAAAAATGCTAAAGATAAATTCTATTTTCCATCACCGTCATATAGAACCATTTTTACTCCGAACTTGGCATAAACCAACAGGGGGAAACAAGTTGCAAGACTTCCAGGAAAAATGAAGCGAAATTGGCAGCCAATAGTTGGTTATAAATTACATTGCCTGTTAACTGTATAAATATAAATTACGGAATACGCGGAACTACTGTTCAGTACAGTCAAAAAGGTCTAAGGTAATAGGCAGTGGTTTACAATCAGATATCCGTATCACTCTCCTCCTCAAGACGTCTGTGTGAAGATTTATATTTAGAACATTCAAGAAAAAGGTGTTGAAACTATAAGAAGCAGCTCATTTACTCAGGAAGGGAAAACGTTATGGTGCCCGTAAATTTGAATGGCTGTATCTCTTGTAGTAATATTTAATTTTTCATAAAATGTTAAAATCCAATATACCAGAATTTTGTTTTTCTAAACTCAATGCCAACTTTTTTTTTCGAAATTTTTGCAGGAAATAGTCTTGACGTGATTTCATACTTCTCTGCATTAATATTATCAAACATGTAATTTGTGTCACAAATTGCGCGGCCGGTCCGGTCGGAGGTTAGAGCCCTTCCTCGGACATAGGTATGTTTGTTTGTTCTTTGCCTAAGTTATTTTAAGTAAGATTAAGTAGTGTGTAAGTGTGGCGACCAATGATCTAAGTAGTTTGGCCGCATAAGACTACACATATACACGTAATTTATTTATTTCATAACCACATTTAAGTACTAATAATTAAAGAAACTTAAAGAGAAATTTGAAGTAAACAATGAAAACAAATGATTGATATTTCTAATAAGATGAATGCACACAACCGTTGACTTATGTCTTGTGAATGTACCTACAAATTCTGCCATATGAAAATTGTAGTGTGAGTCCCAAATATGTTTTTTCTGTAATAACATTAAAAACATATTAAAAATTCAGAACTCGAAAATCAGTGAAGTTTTGGACTTGAAGCGTTTTGTGTTGCTACATCTTTACATAGTAAACACGATGTTAAAATTTGGTTGCTATCGCCAAAGTAGACGAAACGTTAAATTTTTTGGTGTAATCTTCGCCGTGTAGACTGTATGTTGTAGAAGTCTACGTCGAACCTAATCATACCTCTGAGGAGAGAACGTTGTTTGCACTTCTCCTGCGTTTCCAGTCGGCTGTGCTGTGCTACGTAACGACATCGTACAAAAAAAAAAATCAAATGTTTGTTAAGCTTATGGGACTTAACTACGGGGTCATCAGTCCCTAAACTTACAAACTACTTATGAACTACTTACGAACTAGGACGGCACAAATATCCATGCGCGAGGGGGGATTCGAACCCCCGACCGTAGTGGCCGTGCAGACCGTGACTGGAGCGCCTTAATCTCCTCGGCCACCGCGGCCGGCGTGTGTAAACACTTATAGGTTATGAGTGTCACTGGAAAAATGCATAAGTAACACCTGTTGTTTGAGACTTGAAGATGACCTGAAATTAGCCGAAATCGATATCTCATAATAAACATAATGTGTAGCTGTCTATATTTCATAATGCTATTCCTAACATATTTAAAAGCTGCTCAAAACCACCTACAAAAAAACCTTTATAATGAGATTGTATATAATTCCACGATCAAATTGTGTTTTAGTTATTTGTAGTAATACACCCAAAGATCTGCCCTCGCTTTTAGTGCCTTGATCAGCTGTTCATTTTTAGAGGTATTACTAGGGACAGGAAAAATTCGCATTTGCGATAAATGCGAATATAGATGCGAATTGTGACTCAAAATGCAGTAAATCCGAAATTGTAATTAGCAACGGTTGCGCTCAATTCCGATTTCATCACATTCCTCTTCACATGGTGCTGTATTGTAAATCGAGTGATATTTGTATGACGTGTTATCTCCCTGTTGAATGAGGCTGTGATATCTCCGGGCCGTTACTACTGCTCCACCTCGCTCGGTGGGCCTTTCCCTGAATACGGCACAGGTAGCGGCTGGAGGGCGAGGAGTAGGGGTGGTGTATCCCTACTTCTGGAACAACCTGTTCACTACCTGCAGCGTCCGGGTCTCCGCGCAAGTGTCTACACATTCCCTTTCCGCGCAAGTGTCACTCCCCGCAAGTGTCACAAACTCTTCGAGTCCCCCGACGGGCATGGATATTTGTGCCGTCCTTAGGATTATCTAGTTCACAGGTAGTTTGTAAGTTTAGGGACTGATGACCCCGTAGTTAAGTCCCATAAGCTATACAAACATTTGAACATTTTCTTCCTCCACTTCGTCTTCCATTTCTAACCCTTTCGCTACGGTGAACTTGTGCAGAAGTCGGGAGCGAATGTGCTCCACAGCCACAGCTGGTGGACTGCTGCAGCAGTCGAGTGCTGCCTGTGCCGCCCAGCCGGTGGACTGCTGTAGCAGTTTCGCCTAGCGTCATATTTCTGCGCTTCACTACGCTCGACTTGTGTGGAAGTTTTGACTTATGCACCATCTAGCAGCTTTGTTGATAGTATAAGAAATTTGTAAGAAACATTAGCTATGCCAACTTTCAAATGGGAGTCATACAGGAAATCCTGGAAAAATATAAAGTGGTTAAAAGAAGATCGAGACTAACAGCAGGGCCTCACCTACCTGATGAGTGGAGCAGCTACAGAACTTGCGTCGTCTGTAGAGCGCAGAAGAAGCGGAAGCAGACTAAAACGTGTTGTAAAGAATGCAATGCGACACTTGCGCCTTTCCCTGCTTCAAGATTTACCACACACAAAAGAATTTTAGAAATGTAACACTGTTAAATGATATTCTCGTAATGTAATGCTACTGAAATATAACGTAAAGCAATTGTAAATAAATATTATTTAAGAAGCGAAATATGCGTTTATAATAATAATGTCCACATCCCACCAGAGCTGAATCCAAAACTTGGATCTTTCAGAATTTACGAAAAAATTACGCGAATTATCTGAAAGAAAGAAGAAAACCGTTTCTATTCCAAATGAATTTTCCCTAATAAATATATAGTATAAAGTCCAATAATTGCGATAACACTGAGAGTGTGAAAGCGCCGTGGGGAGTGCGGAAAATGCGCCGTACAGCGGGCACGGCCGGGCGCGACTGGCGCTCGTCCACAGCGCACGGCGCAACAATCACGGCGCCGGAGTGAAAGGGTTAATACTGCCTTTCAAGTTTATTTCCTTTGTATAGGCGCTCTATATATTCCTTCCACAGTTCACGAAATTAAGAATATGTCACGGAATTAGGTATGTTATCACTATATTAGTAGCACGCCCACTTTCTTCACCATACTTTATATCCCCAACGGTTTTTTTATTTCTCGAGTATTCTTCATCGTGAGTTAGTAAGGCAGTGTATTGGTGTGATACATGTAAAATACATAATTTCTATGTTGAATGTTTGCCGGCCTATCTCATTTACAACTCTTAATACCACGACGTGGGTCGGTGTAACGATGCTGCGCCAACCAACTCGCGCGTTCGGCAGTGAGCCTGGGAGTGCTCATTCGCTGGCAAGAAGCGCTTTTCGGCCGTGGGCTGAGAAGTTGTCGCATGGGTCACGCGAGCGTGTGCAAGCGAAGCTGCCGGCTGGGCTGTGACGTCACGAGAAACTGCTGCTGCATTACAGTTCCCGCCAAGGGCGCAGTCATTCCTGAAATAGCTATCACTGAGATTGGAGACTGACATTTTTCTCCGTAAAAAAGCGGGACACGTGGTCACACGTTTTGGCCCACTTTAGGTTACGGTAGTAACACTAAAAGTGGGCCTTTGCGATCGTCTTTTGACAGCTCGAAATTTAAATGAAAATAACGGCTTTACTATTCATCTGACACGAAAATTGAATAACCTGATTTGTAGAGGAGAAAATTCTCTACAACTTTGCTCTCTTATGTTTTTTTCATATCTCGTAGCGTTTCAAACATATTTGCAAAAATAACGGCGATTTTAGGATGTATGTCTGTCTGTCTGTCCGTAACGTGTTCCCTGTTTTTAAGACGAACCGTTCAACCGATCAGCACCAAATTTTACAGACATGATTGTAGGCCGCCAGAGACCAGAACCTCCCTTTTTCAAATTTTTCGGGCAAAAAATACGGTAGTAAAACCAAAAACTACCGTTTGTAATATAATTGTAATTGCAAACGAACCGTTCATCTGATACGAAAATTGAATAACCTAATTGGTAGAGGAGAAAATTCTCTACAACTTAGCTCCCTTATGTTTTTTTCATATCTCTTATCGTTTGAGACACATTTGCAAAAATAACGGAGATTTGACACCCTCCACTGAATTAACGAAAACCAGCCGTTTGGAGATGTCACGTGACATTCCTCGCGTATTTGATGATTTTCTTATTGTAACTTACACGTTGTCATTTCAAAGCAACGGCACGCTGAGGAATTAACAATCACACATCGTTCTTCGTACGATAAATGATAATCTTCAAAATATTCAAATGTTTGTAAATCTATCGGACCAAACTGCGTCATCATAGGTCCGTAGCTTACAAACTACTTAAACCTAGGTAAACTAACCTAAGGACAACACACACCCCCATGCCCCGGGGAAGAGTCGAACCTCCACGGCGAGCAACCGCGCGCTCCGCAGCGAGACGCTTTAGACTGCTCGGCTACTCCACCGCGGCAATGATAATCTAACGGCTTGTTGTTGTTGTGGTTTTCAGTCCAGAGACTGGTTTGATGCAGCTCTCCACCCTACTCTATCCTGAGCAAGCCTTTTCATCTCCTCATAAGAACGACAACACACATCCACTTGAATCTGCTTACTATACGCGTCTCTTGGTCTCCCTCTGCGATTTTTACCCCACACACTTCCCTCCATCGCTAAATTCACAATTCCTTGATGTCTAAGAATGTGTCCTACCAATCTATCCCTTCTTTTAGTCAATGTATGCCAGAAATTTCTTTTCTCCCCAATTCGGTTCAGTACCTCCTCATTAGTTACGCGATCCACCCACCTAATCTTCAGCATTCTTCTGTAGCACCACATTTCAAAAGCCTCAATCCTCTTTCTGTCCACACTGCTTATCGTCCATGTTTCACTCCCATACAAGGCAACACTCCATACAAATGCCTTCAGAAAGGACTTCCTTAGGCTTAAATCAATATTCGATGTTAACAAATTTCTCTTTTTCAAAAACGCCTTTCTACCCATTGCCATTCTGCATTTTATATCATCTGTACTGCGACCATCATTTGTTATTTTACTGCCCAAGTAACAAAACTCATCTACCTCGTTTATTGTTTCGTTACCTAATCTAATTCCTTCCTACAATAGTGTCTCGAAGTTCATTTCCTTTGTAGAGCCCCTCTATATACTCTTTCCACCTTTCAGCTTTCCCTTCTTTGCTGAGAACTGGTTTTCCATCAGTGTCCTTGATATTCATAGAGCTGTTTTTCTTATCGCCAAATGTTTCTTTTATTTTCCGGTAGGCTGTATCTATTTTTCCCCTATTTACACATTCTTCTACATCCTTGAATTTGCCTTCTAGCCATTCCTGCTTAGCCATTTTGCACTTCCTGTCAATCTCATTTCTTAGTCGTCTGTACTCCATTTTGCCTGTTTCATTTATTGCATTTTTATACTTCCTCCTTTCATCGATTAAATTTAGTATCTCCTGTGATATCCAAGGATTCTTTGTAGGTCTTGCCTTCCTACCTATTTTGTCCTCTGCTGCCTTCACTATTTCATCTCTCAATTTTACCCATTCCTCCTCTACTGTTTTATTTTCCCCTGTTTCTGTCAATTGTTGCCTGAAGCTCCCTCTGAAATTCTTAAGAACTTCAGGTTCCTTCAATTTATCTAGGTCCCATCTCCTTATATTCCTACCTTTTTGTAGTTTCTTCAGTTTCAGCCTACAGTTCATAACCAACAAGTTATGGTCAGAGTCTATGTCTGCCCCTGGGTATGTCCTACACTTCAAAACCTGGTTCCGAAATCTATGTCTCACCATTATAAAATTTATCTGGTATCTCCCGGTGTCTCCTGGTCTCTTCCACGTATACAACCTTCTTTTGTGATTCTTAAACCAGGTGTTTGTTATAACTAAATTATGTTCCGTGCAAAATTCTACCAGGCGGCTTCCTCTTTCATTCCTTTTGCCCAGACCATATTCACCCACTATCTTCCCTTCCCTTCCTTGTCCTACTACCGAATTCCAGTCTCCCATAACAATTAAGTTTTCCTCTCCCTTAATTGTCTGAATAATTTCCTTTAGCTCCTCATATATTTCTTCGATCTCCTCATCATCGGCAGAGCTAGTTGGCATATAAACCTGTACTACTGTTGTCGGTGTTGGCTTCGTATCTATCTTGACAATGATAATGCGATCGCTGTGCTGGTCATAGTAGTTTACCCGCATTCCTATTTTCTTATTCATTATCAATCCTACTCCTGTGATACCCCCAACTGATTTTGTATTTATAATCCTGTACTCGCCTGACCAGAAATCCTGTTCATCCTGCCACCGAACTTCACTAATCCCCACTATATCTAACTTCAACCTATCCATTTCCCTTTTTAAATTTTCTAATTTTCCTACTCGATTAAGGGATCTAACATTCCACGCTCCGACCCGTAGAATGCCAGTATTGTCTTTCCTGATGATCACATCCTCCTGAGTAGTCCCCGCCCGGAGATCCGAATGGGGGACTATTTTACCTCCGGAATATTTTACCCGAGAGGATGCCATCATCATATGTTCACACAATAGAGTTGCATGTCCTCGGGAAAAATAACGGCTGTAGTTTCCCCTTGCTTTCAGCCGTTCGCAGTAGCTGTGTGGCAAAGCCACATTAGCTGATGTTACAAGGCCAGCTCAGTCAATCATCCAGACTGTTGCCCCTGTAACTACTGAAAAGGCTGCTGCCCCTCTTCAGGAACCACACGTTTGTCTGGCCTCTCCACAGATACCCCTCTGCTGTGGTTGCACCTACGGTACGGCTATCTGTATCGTTGAGGCACGCAAGCCACCCCACCTCGGCAATGTCTGTGGTTCATGGGAGTGGAATCTAACGGCTACAAATGCCATATTAACATCAGTTAACAACGGCCATCAATAGTATGTGATTAAAGCACTCTTGTTTTGATTTATAGCTGTAGCGTAGTGGGCAAGTTACTGGACTGTGACGTGAGAGGTCGGTGATTCGAAGCCCGCCACTACCTTTTTTTTTTTTTTTTTTTTTTTTTTTATACTAAAAGGGTTTCAGACTTATTAATTAACTTATTATTATTTAGATTATTTTGCTCCAAAATGTTTGAAAAAACTTGTAAAAGTACAAATCAAAAGTGGGCCGTAAAACACGTCAGTGCGATATTTTTGGTAAAGGATGACTCCCCACTATCCCTGCGAACCAAACTGTCGGCAGAGGGTAGCTTCGTTTATGACATAACAAATGGCAGGATGCTGCATGTGCAGTTCCCTGCGTAGGCCAGTATTGCACTATAAAAGATCTTTGACAAAGATTTTTATGAAATATTTTCAAGCCCCCACAATTCCGTAAGCGGCCGACTGCGAACAGCGGGCAAATTGAAGAGCACGTCGGCGGCTATTATGGTGGCAAACTTAAGTGCGAACTTTAAACTAACTAAACCGAATTACAACATTTAGTATTTTAGCGTTCTAATTGCAGCATATGAACGGAATTTATCGTGAGACATTTTTTTGGAACTTTCTCAGTATATTCTACGATGGTGAAACTTTTTTACAGACATTAATTTCGGAGTTTCACAACACTTTACGACTTTGAGTGCCTGCTGTATTCTCCAATATTTAGATATTTTATACCATCAAAAATGAAACAGAGCTGCCTGAACGAGCTAATATTAAAAATCGACTGGAGAAAATGAAATATCCCATCAGATACATAACTGTAAAATAGTTTCTTACCTTGTGAATAAAGCAACCAGCCATTACCAAATTCTTTTTGGAAGTATGCCTTAACTTTTTCTTAACTAAGGCACGTAAATATTAGCATTAGGGTCACTAGCACTAGCTGCAAGCCAAATACCATACAGTAGGGCGAATTGCTGAAAAGTCAGCAACTGTCATCATAGGGTTCAATTTCACAATGGGCACCCAGTGTGGCTATATGTCATTCATATACGGAACTACACACAGTTCTGCAAACCCCTTTCAGTTGTTATGTCTATATAGTTACACATGTGTTATGCAAATGGCCTTTAAATTCTGCGTTACAAGTTGCTAATATTAATTTCATAAACAAAAATACGAACTCTAGTGAGGTAACTGATCTTATGCCCCCAATAGTCATTTTACACATCATACGGGAGAGGACACATGAGTTAAACAAACTTGTAGATTATTGTTTCCCCACTTTCGAAGATGAATGTGAAATTGCAATAATATTGCAAGTATAAAGTGCTCTTGTAGTGGTTTCTTTGTGAATACACGATTTTTTCTTAAACTACCATAGCCGCAAAGAATAGGCTACAAAATGTGAGAAGGTAACACGGACAAGATGTGAAAAGTGACGTAGTGCGAACTGTCCACGACATCAGTATACATTTGCAAAAATACGAATAGAAACAGTACAAAAAGAACAAAAGTATTATAATAATGAAATATAAATAAAAATATATAAATGACAAGTAGTTGTTTATACGGCGCGGTGCCCTCGCAAACTAATGCCGACCGGGGGATTCGTAAGCGCGGGTCGTCACCATAACGAGTCGTTAAGGATTATTTTCCAAAAATGAGAGTTCGGAAACCAACGTTGTTACACAGTGATTTGACAGGAAATGTTCTTTACTTTTTCTCTCAAACATTTTATAGATTTACAAAATTAATTGACGGCGGTGGAGTATGTTGCATATTATCATTAACAGCAAATTTTAACTATACTGTACTTAACTACCAGACAAATCTTGTGAGGAACATACTTGTTTATCTTTCATGGACTCGAAGATAATCGCCCAAAATCAAATACGTCATTTCACCATCCAAAGGCTGTTTTCACTCCTACAGTTGCAATATTGTAGGCGTAAAAACATAATATGTGACTGTTATTTTTTTTACTATCCTACAAGGGTACTGAGTTTGACTAAAAACTACGATTAACACGAAGGTAGGCTTGCTTACAACTTGTACAAAAACCAGACAGCAGTTGTCAGAGTTGATGGGCATGAAAGGGGTTGCAGTAGTTGGGAAGGGAGTTCAAATGTTCAAATGTTTGTAGAGTCTATGGGACTTAACTACGGGGTCATCAGTCCCTAAACTTACAAACTACTTATGAACTACTTACAACTAAGGACGGCACAAATATCCATGCCCGAGGGGGGATTCGAACCCCCGACCGTAGTGGCCGTGCGGACCGTGACTGGAGCGTCTCAGTCCCCTCGGCCACCGCGGCCGGCGGGAAGGGAGTGAGACAGGGTTGTAGCCTTTCTCCAACGTTATTCAATTTGTACATTGAGCAAGCTATAAAGGAAAGCAAGGAGAAATCTGGAGAAGGAATTAAAGTTCAGGGGCCGGCCGCGGTGGCCGAGAGGACTGAGGCGCTTCAGTCACGGTCTGCACGGCCACTACGGTCGGGGGTTCGAATCCCCCCTCGGGCATGGATATTTGTGCCGTCCTTAGTTGTATAGTTGTAGGTAGTTCATAAGTAGTTTGTAAGTTTAGGGACTGATGACCCCGTAGTTAAGTCCCTTAAGCTTAACAAACATTTGAACATTTGAAAGTTCAGGGTGAAGAATT
Source organism: Locusta migratoria (assembly GCA_026315105.1). NCBI lineage: Eukaryota > Metazoa > Arthropoda > Insecta > Orthoptera > Acrididae > Locusta > Locusta migratoria. Next base: position 157,860,630 of record CM048745.1, on the reverse strand, counting down.
AAAAACATTGCTTTTTGCCGACGACATAGTAATTCTGTCAGACACAGCAAAAGACCTGGAAGAGCAGTTGAACGGAATGGACAGTGTGCTGAAAGGTGCATTTAAGATGAAGATTAACAAGAGCAAAACAAGGGCAATTGAATGCAGTATAAGAAAATCAGTTGATGCTGAAGGAATTAGATTAGGTAACGAAACAATAAACGAGGTAGATGAGTTTTGTTACTTGGGCAGTAAAATAACAAATGATGGTCACAGTACAGAGGATGTAAAATGCAGAATGTCAATGGGTAGAAAAGCGTTCTTGAAAAAGAGAAATTTGTTAACATCGAATATTGATTTAAGCCTAAGGAAGTCCTTTCTGAAGGCATTTGTGTGGAGTGTTGTCTTGTATGGGAGTGAAGCATGGACGATAAACAGTGTGAACAGGAAGACAATAGAGGCTTTTGAAATGTGGTGCTACAGACGAATGCTGAAGATTAGATGGGTGGATCGCGTAACTAATGAAGAGGTACTGAACAGAATTGGGGAGAAAAGGAATTTTTGGCATACCTTGACTAAAAGAAGGGATCGATTGGTAGGATACATTCTTAGACATCAAGGAATTGTGAATTTAGCGTTGGAGGGAAGTGTGTGGGGGTAAGAACCGCAGAGGAAGACCAAGAGATGGATACTGTAAGCAGATTCAAACAGATGTAGGTTGCCGTTCTTATGTGGAGTTGAAGAGGCTTGCGCAGGATAGGGTATTGTGGAGAGCTGCATCAAACCAGTCCCCGGACTGAAGACTACAACAACAACAGGCTTGCTTGTTGGTAAAATTTAAAGATACTTAGTTGAAACATAATCTCCCAGAATTTTTTGTAAATTCTTCCAACAGTTTATTAATATCTACTGTCCTGGTTGGACGGTAAGGTTAATGATGTTGTTACAAATAATCAGTTAATCAAGAAAAGGAAACAGAAAACTACGTGCTTGCCACGTACTACTATGAGAGTACAGACATGTACGTGTGCAGGAAGAAAGGGGACATGGCGTGCGTTTGACACGGTAGCTGATTTCCTGGAACGGACGGTGCAGTCGGCTGACAAGGTGAGTCATAATCCTTGTGGACTAGTGTCTTTACCATCTCGTTTCCAAGCTACTGAGGCGCAACTTTGTGGTCTATGAGTCACGGTATTCTTTGGATTGTCTAAAATCAGATAAATTCTTGAATAACACAACTTATTGATTGCAAATATTTTTTATTTCAATGACGCGTTTCGCACGGTTAGGGCATCTTCAGATATCTGACAAAGAAGAAAAATGAGACAGAACGTGCAATATTTATATGACAATATTTCGAAAAGTTTTGGCTACAAACTAATCTGAAACTGTTAATAAGAAATTGTGATAATGTACGGTACTAATGTTTTATCTACTCTGTGGTAGACGGTGTTTAGATTAAAATGCGGTCATAGGGTATCTTACAGAAACAATAATATGTAAACCATTGATATCCGGTAACATTGACCGTTGAAAACAGATTGATGCATTGTTTAACTGAAAGGATATTGTAAGATTTACCTTGTATGATGTCCCTGTACTTTAGGTCGTCAACATATTAATAGGACTTGCGTCGGTATAGGTACTACTACTGCCTGAGGCAACGTTAAAATTTGTACTACGAGTATCCGCCAATAAAGCTAAATGTCCACAACACTTTAGGTGCTGGGTCGGTCGGATAACAGTGTTAATTTAAAATATGGACACCATTTACATAAAATACCAAAATCACATGAATCAAATTTGTAAGGATGCAAGGTATATAACAGATATATTACTTAAAAATTTGCATAAAAGTATCGAAAAATGTTTGGTATTTTGAGGTCAATTGATCGCTTAGAAGTTTCAGGTGTTTAAAACAAACCCGCTTAGATATCTCAAATTCTTCCAGGATGCTTAACTTCCGTCCTTTCCGAGCATAATGCAAAATTTCTAAATTGTCTAGGGTGGGAGCTTAATGCCCAGGAGCCATTAAGTGCTCTGCAAAAGGAGAGTGTTTCTTTATTCGCCCCTTTTTTGTTAACAGATGCTCACTGAATCGTGTTTTGAATGCCCCCCCCCCTGTCCGTGCCACGTACTCAGCGGTATGCCTCTGCTCTTCGAAAGAATTCGAACTGCACTCCCCTTCCTAGGACCTTTTACATATAATATAGCCAAATTGTTCCGTAATACCAATGTATAAGTTGTCTTTTCTCGTGGAAGAAATATCCTACAAATTCTACCACACAACGATCAACCTATCAAACAATCACACGCAGCTTCGGGTGTTTATAAGCTTAAATGAGCAGACTGTCCAGCTGAGTACGTGGGACAGACAGGGGGGCATTCAAAACACGATTCAATGAAACAAAACATGCTAAAAAGTAAATTACCTTTCACAGCTTATTTATTCAAATGAAAATTACATAAATGTAATTTCATATTAGTCAGGTTTCTAGAGTAGCATATGCATAAAGAAGCATAGATGTAGTTATTAGTTTCGCTACAAATTCACTATTTCAAAAAAGTTGTGAGCTTGTCATTTTGGGCTGCTGGATGGAGCAAAGTCACACACCTTTGCTTTTAGCAGAGGTATTTCTTAATTTTTACTATGAATTGTTAATAAAAGCATGAACTATAGCGTAAAAGCATGTACCTTTATTATTATAACTGTTATCCTAACAAATTAAAAAGGCGAATCAGTAAAATATAGCAACATTTATGGAAAATTAACTCTAGGGACTTGGAACCTTACAATAACATTGAAACTTTGAGTAGTTTTAATATTTATGGATAGTATTGTCAGTTCGGATAATTAGACTATCATTACATTATCGATTTTAGTCATACAAATAGTTCTGCTTTTAGAAAGTCCAGCACAAACAGCATGACTGCATTTTGTGCAGTTCATACACTTCAGTGACACTGCCCTTTCTTTTGACCTACTGATTAAACCACAGCAGTAAATAAAAGCTGCGACCTCTTCTTCGTCAGTACTAAAATTTAATATCTGATACTAATTCTTCAACAGGAGCTGAAATCATGACTAAATATCGTTTCAGAACGGATCGTTAGATGTTTCCAGTTCCTTTTCTGGAGATTCTTTTCTTCAGATTTTTCAGTTTGATGTTGGAATTAGCTCCAGGCAGCCTTGATCAGTTCTGCATTTCTTAGGTATGCCTGAACTGTTGGGATTTCAGCAGTCTATAAGGTAAGTGATCCAGTCCTGTCCTCTGTCATTTTGTCGTCTTCACTACAAACTCTGTCTTTGGTCATAACTTCAATAAATAACAAATGTTAAGATTACCTGACGTAGTCTGGTCTGGAGGCGACCAATTCGTTTTATAGTTTTCAAAATGACAAGCCAAGATCGCACACTAACAATTCAAATGTTCAAATGTTTGTTAAGCTTATGGGACTTAACTACGGGGTTATCAGTCCCTAAACTTACAAACTACTTACCAGCTACCGTATACTAAAGACGGCACAAATATCCATGCCCGAGGGGGGATTCGAACCCCCGACCGTAGTGGCCGTGCAGACCGTGACTGGAGCGCCTCAGCCTCCTCGGCCACCGCGGCCGGCCACTAACAATTTATTAAATGACGACCTGTTTCGGTGCACTGTGTCACCATCATCTGGTCACATATATGTTAAAATCTGGTCATCTTGTTAAAAAAATGGGTTTAAAATAACAAGTGCAAAATTGCACTTAGTCACTATATAAAAAATTCACAAATTAAAAACATGACAGCTTACAGTATTTTGTAAGCTGTCATGTTTTTAACTTATGTATTTTTTATATAGTGACTAAGTGCAATTTTGCACTTGTTATTTTAAACCCATTTTTTAACAAGATGACCAGATTTTAACATATATGTGACCAGATGATGGTGACACAGTGCACCGAAACCGGTCGTCACTTAATAAATTGTTAGTGTGCGATCTTGGCTTGTCATTTTGAAAACTATAAATAACAAATGCACAATCAAATACTGCTCCAGATTTGAAAATGTGTATTTACGAGTATGAGTTATGTCCCTGATAGTAAATGTTCCGTTCAAATAATAAATATTGCACAGTATTTTCTGGCCGAAATCGGTGTTATTGCTATAAAAATGAGTACTAAATGAAGTAGGGAAAGATTAATGGCTTATGGGCAAAGGGTGGTCACTACATGTAGTTATGTCAACCAAAGACTATGATCCTGTCAGCCGCCAAATAAAACAAAAAAATTCTGTCGATTTGCCCTTTTATGTCACTTTGGACCACTTTCCCCTACTAGTCAATGTCACTGATTACTTCAAAGTCGTTACACTTACACCTGATTACGGAGGCTTGAACCTTCGAAAGTTGGTCATTGAGTAAACAATGACTGGTAACAATAAACTTGTTATTTTATGCGGTATCAACAGCGATCACAGTAAAGCACGACCCAAAATGTTCGAATTAGAAGATACTGGTGCATCATTCTATACTGCGTTAACTCTGTACCAATCTTGTGCATACACGAAAATATTATCATAAACATAAATAGAAGATCTATTTTTCTGGGTGTTTTCCTTTTTAGTCTCATTATTTTAAGTGTTATGCAGTAAAAGAAAATGGTTTAAGAGGAAAGGTGTATTATATGCGTTGCTTCATCTTGGCTTCAGTTACTGGGCAGAATTAACTTCGCTAGCAAAGTTTAATTGGCTGTTTACCTCATGATGCCCTCTTGTGTAACAGTTCGGTATCACTAACATCCGACTTTGTCTGTTGACGATCTATGCAATTCTTCTCCCCGATGCTGGCTAGTACTCGTAAATCTTTTGTTGTGAATATCGAAGGTCGGTAGAATTAACAACCGAAACACTTTTTATTGACGCGAACCAATGAGTGAAATTGATATGGAGGCCGAAGAGTGAGTGGCTGGTTCAGTCTGCAAATGGTAGGAAAAGTCGTATTACTTTAAGGAAATGTCAGCAGGCTATGACGTAGGCGTGAAATGTGGCCTTGAGCGGTGCAGCTGAGTTGCTTCCCGTTAACGTTACGTCTGGAGGTCGCCACGTGATAAGTTTCAGATTTCCCACAGCCACATACAGATAGCGACGCTACACACGTGTGGTTCGCAAACAACTGTAAAGTGACGACTTGTAGCAGCTAGAAACCAAAACTCCGTCCTATATGGCGTTTACGTCATCAGATGCATAAGCAACGGCCGGTGGAAAGACAGCTACTCATCTTTTGGTAGGACACTTCCTGTTCACCGTACACAAGCCTGTTCTGCTAACGTGATCACCTAAAAAGTCGTAAACGTGTCGATATATCGAAGCAAGGTTTGCTGTAAGTTTAAATACGGAAACAAAATTTATGCATAGCTCTTGTTTTGGTTTTCAGTTTTGTTTCGGTTTTCGACCTCTACATAATTACAGGGCTGGTCATGCAAAAACAGCACCAACAAGGACTGGAGATGTGACAGCCAAATTTATTTGGGAGACAAGACGACGTACAATGATTACACTCTTGAAAATACAGCCCCATGTGAAGCAAGGAGAACGACGAAAATCGTATTGAGAGTGATGCCGCCGTTGCTGGCTATAACCACTAATAGGGACGCATAAGCCACCAGTTCCACCACGATGTCCCCCAGACTGACCCGATCATCGTGGTGGCGCAAGCAGAATAGAGACTGGAACGACATTACGTGCCTATACACTGGACAGTTTTTCTAAATCTACATACATACTCCGCAATCCACCGTAAGGTGCGTGGCGGAGGGTACACTGTACCATTAGTATGCATTTCCTTTTCTATTCCACTCCCAGATAGAACGAGGAAAAAAAGAATGCCTATATGCCTCCGTACGAGCCCTAATTTCTCTTAAAAATGTTTCAAATGTTTGTATAGCTATGTGACTTAACTACGGGGTCATCAGTCCCTAAACTTGCAAACTACTTATGAACTAACACTAAGGACGGCACAAATATCCATGCCTGAGGGGGGGATTCGAACCCCCGACCGTAGTGGACGTGCAGACCGTGACTGACGCGCCTCAGTCCCCTCGGCCACCGCGGCCGGCGTAATTTCTCTTATTTTGTCTTTGTGATCACTACGCGAAATGTAAGTAGGTGGCAGCAAGATAGTGCTACACTAAGCTTCAAATTCCGGCCCTCTAAATTTCCTCAACAGAGTTTCACGAAAAGAACGTCGTCTTTCCTCCAACGATCCCCAATTGAGTTGCCGGAGCAAGGAGGTTGCAATACGGGGAGACGCCATTACGTTGAAAGCGTGAAGCCTGCCTCCGCCATATTGCAAAGTTATGGAGAAGTGTTCGTATTCTAGAGCTAATGTTTAATGTCACTTAAAACAGGAATAAAACGTCCGACGTTTTTGCCGTGATGTACAACGTGTTAAAAGAGTGCAGATTAGCCGTTAAAAATTAAATTTTCAAATATATTATGACTAGCTGAACCCCCGCTGCTTCGCATGCGTAGGCTGGTTGGTCTGCACCAGTTGTTTCTTTTTAATCATGATGAAGAATCCATATCTTATGTTTCGTAGTTATAGCTTTAAATTTGAGTTAACAGCAACATATTTTTGAAAATCAATTTTTGCATCCTATATTTCACCCTCTTATTAGTCTAATTTCCAAAAATACCGAAACACGTGTCTTTAAAATTCGAACCCCGAATCCAAATCCGAAATTTTGTAGTTCTAGCTTCAAAATTGCCTAAATAGCTACGTATTTTCAAAAAACGTTTCATCCCCTATTTCACTGCCTTACGGACGGAATATCAAAAAATCGCTTCTTAAATGACGCCTACAGAGTAAGATCAACACCCTCCACAAATTTCAAGTTTCTATCTTCAGTGGTTTGGGCTGGGCGATGAGTCAGTCAATCAGTCAGTCAATCGGGACACTTCCTTTTATATATAGAGATGAGTATTTATTACTATTTATTCAAGAAAATATATTGTTTGAAAGTAAGTACTTTGCAGTGACTGTCATTTCAATGCATTAACGTAAAGAGTGGCGAATTAAAGCATAGTTTTAACGGAGAAATAGCATTTCAAAACTGACCAAGATGTCGGACAGGCTTCATCTGACGTACGTGCTCGACGTAGATATTGCCATTTCCCTTTATTCTAACGTCCTTGTTTTCTACCGATGTTATTCGACAGCTGTGTACAACCTCTGACAATAACGTTCTGTGAATCTGTAGCATTAACGTAGATGAATTATTAACTACAGTTATCTTACTGTCCTTAGAAGTAGTCACCTTCCGTAACTATGGTCCGCTGAGAACAGCGATACGTGTCCTGGGAACTATGCACGAACTCTTCCTTTGGTATGATGTTCAAAAGCCTCGTCACGTATTGTTGGGTGCCAGAATATCGACAAATCTTTCCTTTGAAAGCAAGTTTGAATCGAGCGAATAAGAAGTAGTCTGGAGGATTGAGATCCGGCGAGTATAGTGGACTTTCAAGTTGCACCACCCCCTTGACTGTGTGACGATACTGCTGGCCCTCTCATCTCAATGTTATCGTACGACACCGTCTGCCTGGCCCTCTCATCTCAATGTTATCATACGATACCGTCTGCGTCGGACCCGGAATCGTGTGGTTCAATAGCGATACATGTTGCGTATGAAGTTAGTTACAAACGAAATAGCCAGCCTAGGAATCAGTGTAGGACAGTGTGTCGGTGATTAAAACAAATGATAGATTTCATTAATTAAGGGATTCGTTTAGATGCTTTCCAGACAGTTCTATAAACAATAGTTTTGTCATTGTACATTATTTCATTAACTAAAGAGACGAATTGTAAAAACCTTTGTAAAACATAAAGTCAGGAAAATAAATAGCATTGTATATATGTTAGGCTCATAAACAAGTTGCGTAGACTAGCTAATTGTGTTAATTAATGTAATAGTCGAAATTTGAATATTGTAATTCCTTGTATATATTGACTGACGTGAGATTTTGAGTATATTTTGAGAATTGCAAAGGTATTTGATAGTTCAATATATGTTAGGAACATGTATGATGTACTCATTAACTAATTGCCATTTAACATCGCACTTTGTTGTCAAACTGAAAGTTTGGAGATTTCGACTTAAAAAGATATGCGCCATGTAAAATTATTGTATGTATAGTTTTCATTTTATATTGTGATTATTTTTGTGTAAATGAAATGTTTTACTTGTGTGTTTGGTAATTGTAAATTAGTATATTCAATTGTTATGAACAATGCATAATGTAATGCCATTATTGCCGATGTTATATATTTCCCTCACCGCCTTGCGTGGGGGAGTTGGAGTTTCGGCGGTTGTAATGAGCTTTGGAAGCTGTCAGTCTGCGTTTTAAAATGGAATTACTGTCAGCTAAGTTCAAATGTTTGTTAAGCTTATGGGACTTAACTACGGGGTCATCAGTCCCTAAACTTACAAACTATTTATGAACTAGCTAATACTAAGGACGGCACGAATATCCATGCCCGAGGGGGGATTCGAACCCCCGACCGTAGTGGCCGTGCAGACCGTGACTGGAGCGCCTCAATCCCCTCGGCCACCGCGGCCGGCCAGCTAAGTTCTGTTGCATTGTTTATGTTATGAAGTTGTAATGTTTTGGTGGAGAATCAGTTTGATAGCAAATTAAAGAAGTGAAATATTGTACATACCGAGTATTTATTTCTACCACGACGCCCCAGGAGAATAATGTTGCAGTGAGCAGAACCCCCATACATCGTAATGTTGAAAAGATAAGTATCGCTTGGAAGTGGTAGAATGAACTGTAATTTCTTTAAGAAGCTAATAAACATTTCAACTGCAAGAAACTGTTTGAAGACCTGGTTTATGCGTGGGCGAACGATGTGAACAAAAAGCCGGGAACCGTGCTGTGCGTACTGGGTCGTACTTATCCTGAGTAGACGTTGCATGAAACAGCTCAAAAATTACAGCGTAACTCGTTCCATCACGTAGAAAATCATTCTTGCAATATAAATATGGAGGAATGCATTTATAAGAGGTGCTCGAAGAGCAAGAGAATTTTTCTCATTTAGAGAAATTCCTCACCGAAATGATGCCGATATGATGATCTCGTCCCTGTACCACACAGCCGTTTGATTGGCTTCTATAACCAGCAATGGCGTACGGTGGCACCATATAACGCCACACGTCACCCCAAAACATCAGGAAACCACCACGTTTCGCACCCGCAGGACGGTTAGTGTAAGACTTTCAGGCTGACCAGGCCGCCATCAAAAAAGTCTCCGACGATTGTCTAGTTGAAGGCAGAAGCGAGTCTCATCTGTAAATAGCACTTGTTGCACACCAGCTCTGTAGCGGTAAATGTTTCCAAGTCTTGGTTGCTGTAGAAACATGGCGGTGTGTTGACATAACGGGGAAGGGGAACAGCAGCTACTTTGCGTCATACTTACTGGGTCAAGCTGACAGGAATGGACACACACGCACCGGACTGAATAGCACGCATCAGCGGAAGTTAATTTTTTTTTCACCTTGAAACTCTAAGGTGGGTCGTATACTACCTGTATTAGTAGCATTGCTAACATTCTCTAGTTTCTTAGCCGTCGTAGGAACTGGAAGTATTCGTGTGTTCTACGCCGTTGCCCGTCCCTAGCCACGTGGAGGCGACCCAGTTCTTCGCAACCGTACCTAGCTTGCTCTGTGAGTTAAAGTATCTATCAAATATGGTTTACATTCTTTTGTTTGAGATAAACATTTGAAATAAATATAAAATTGAAAATAATAAAAGTATGATCACAGAGCTGTGTTACAATAACATAACTCATAAATTCTACAGAGATAAAATTTGGTAAGTATACAATTAATTAAAAATATTTTTTTTAATGTATTACATTTAAGTTATAACAAGAGATAGTACAGATCAAGGTAGAGGTAAAGCAGTCAACAATACGAGGATTGGTTTGAACACCACAGTGCTTTACTAGGCACGGTCCTGTTTGGAGGTGGTATGCCGTTGCCTTCCTCCGACCTTCGAACTGACTTACCCAGCCAGTTATAGGGGGACCTACAGTTTGACGTGGGTACCGAACCACGGTGCTACTCGGTATTTTTCACATCAACAACACTGTCAGAGGTGAAAGAAGTGGAAAGTGACAGATAAAAATCATAGGACCTGGCGACCTTTGGATTTGTATTCTGGCACTCTACCACTGTGCAACCGAGGCGTACTCATGATGTAATCAATTCTTATTTGTTTACGGTGCATCACATCAGTGTGTGTTGTGTTATGGTCTTCAGTCCGGAGACTGGTTTCATGCAGCTCTCCACCCTACTCTATCCTGAGCAAGTCTTTTCATCTCCTCATAAGAACGGCAACCCACAACCACTTCAATCTGCTTACTATACGTGTCTCTTGGTCTCCCTCTGCGATTTTTACCCCACACACTTCCCTCCAATGCTAAATTTACGATTCCCCGATGTCTAAGAATGTGTCCTACCAAGCGATCCCTTCTTTTAGTTAGGGTATACCAAAAATTCTTTTCCTCACCAATTCTGTTCACTACTTCTTCATTGGTTATGCGATCTACCCACCAAATCTTCAGCATTCTTCTGTAGCACCACATTTCAAAAGCCTCTGTTCTCTTCCTGTCCACACTGCTTATCGTCCATGTTTCACTCCCGTACAAGGCAACACTCCACACAAATGCCTTTAGAAAAGACTTCCTTACACTTAAATTAATATTCGATATTAGCAAATTTCTCTTTTTCAAAAATGCTTTTCTTCCCATTGCCATTCTGCATTTTATATCCTCTGTACTGCGACCATCACATGTTATTTTACTACCCAAGTAACAAAACTCATCTACCACCTTCATTGTTTCGTTCCCTAATCTAATTCCTTCAGCATCGCCTGATTTTCTAAGACAGCATTCCATTATTTTTGTTTTGCTCTTGTTAACGTTCATTTTATATGCTTTCTTCAACACACTGTCCATTCCATTCAACTGCTCTTCCAGGTCATTAGCTATCTCTGACAGAATTACAATGTCATCAGCAAAACGCAATGTTTTTATTTCTTCCCCCTGAACTTTAATCCCTATTCCAAATTTTTCCTTGCTTTCCTTCACCGCCTGCTCGATGTACAAATTGAATAACATCGGAGAAAGGCTACAACCCTGTCTTACTCCCTTCCCAACTGATGCTTCCCTTTCATGCCCTTAGAGTCTAATAACTGCGGTCTGCCTTTTGTACAAGTTATAAATAACTCTCCTTTCCCTATATTTTACCCCTGCTGACTTCAGAATTTGAAAGAGTGTATTCCAGTCAACATTGTCAAATGCTTTCTCCAAATCTACAAAAGCTAAAAATGTAGGTTTGCCTTTCCTTAATCTAACTTCTAAGATAAGACGTAAAGTGAGTATTGCCTCCCGGGTTCCTATGTTCCTCCTGAATCCAAACTGATCTTCCCCGAGGTCAGCTTCTACCAGCTTTTCCATTCTCCTGTAGATAATTCGTGTTAATATTTTGCAACCATGACTTATCAAACTGGTGGTTCTGTAATTTTCACACCTGCGCCTGATTTCTTTGGAATGGGGATTATTACATTTTTCTTAAAGTCTGAGGGTATTTCGCCTGTCTCATAAATCCAAACACCTGTTCAAATAGTCTTGTCATGGCTGGCTCTCCCAGAGACTTTAGTAGCTCTGAGGGTATGTCATCTACTCCTGGGGCCTTGTTCCGACCTAGGTCTTTCAAGGCTCTGTCAAATTCATCTCTCAGTATAGCATCTCCTATTTCATCTTGATCTACTTCCTCTTCTCTTGCTACAACATCGTCTCTAAGTTCATTTCCTTTGTAGAGCTGTTCTATGTATTCTTTCCACCTTTCAGCTTTCCCTTCTTTGCTGAGAACTGGTTTCCCATCCGAGTTCTTGATATTCGTAGAGTTGCTTTTCTTATCCCCAAATGTCTCTCTTATTTTCCTGTAGGCGGTATCTACTTTTCCCCTTCTTATACATTCTTCTACAGATTTGCATTTGGCTTCTAGCCACTCCTACTTAGCCATTTTGCACTTCCTGTCAATCTCATTTTTTAGTCGTCTGTACTCCATTTTGCCTGTTTCATTTACTGCATTTTTATATTTTCTCCTTTCATCAATTAAATTTAGCATTTCCTGTGATACCCAAGGATTTTTTGTAGGTCTTGCCTTTCTACCTATTTTGTCCTCTGCTGCCTTCACTATTTCATCTCTCAATGCTACCCATTCCTCTTCTACTGTTTTATTTCCCCCTGTTTCTGTCAATTGTTGCCTAAATCTCCCTCTGAAATTCTCCAGAACTTCACTTTCCTTCAATTTATCTAAGTCCCACCTCCTTATTTTCCTACCTTTCTGCAGTTTTTTCAGTTTCAGCCTACAGTTCATGACTAACAAGTTATGGTCAGAGTCTATATCTGCCCCTGGGTACGTCTTGCAGTTTATAACCTGGTTCCGGAATCTATGTCTTACCATTATAAAATCTATCTGATACCTTCCGGTGTCTCCTGGTCTCTTCCATGTATACAACCTTCTTTTGTGATTCTTAAACCACGTGTTTGTTACGATTAAATCATGTTCCGTGCAAAATTCTACCAGGCGACTTCCTCTTTCATTCCTCCTGCCCAGTCCATATTCACCTACTATTTTTCCTTCTCTTCCTTTTCCTACTACCGAATTCCAGTCTCCCATCACAATTAAGTTTTCCTCTCCCTTAACTGTCTGAATAATTTCCTTTAGCTTCTCATATATTTCTTAGATATCCTCATCATCGGCAGAGCTAGTTGGCATATAAACCTGTACTACTGTTGTCGGTGTTGGCTTTGTATCTATCTTGACAATGATAATGCGATCACTGTGCTGCTCATAGTAGTTTACACGCATTCCTATTTTCTTATTCATTATCAGTCCTACTCCTGTGATACCCCCAATTGATTTTGTATTTATAATCCTGTACTCACCTGACCAGAAATCCTGTTCATCCTGCCACCGAACTTCACTAATCCCCACTATATCTAACTTCAACCTATCCATTCCCCTTTTTAAATTTTCTAATTTTCCTACCCGATTAAGGGATCTAACACTCCACGCTCCGATCCGTAGAATGCCAGTATTGTCTTTCCTGATGACAACATCCTCCTGAGTAGTCCCCGCCCGGAGATCCGAATGGGGGACTATTTTACCTCCGGAATATTTTACCCGAGAGGATGCCATCAGCATATGTTCATACAGTAGAGCTGCATGTCCTCGGGAAAAGTAACGGCTGTAGTTTCCCCTTGCTTTCAGCCGTTCGCAGTAACTGTGTGGCAAAGCCACATTAGCTGATGTTACAAGGCCAGGTCAGTCAATCATCCAGACTACTGAAATGGCTGCTGCCCCTCTTCAAGAACCACACGTTTGTCTGGCCTCTCCACAGATACCCCTCCGCTGTGGTTGCACCTACGGTACGGCTATCTGCATCGTTGAGGCACGCAAGCCACCCCACCTCGGCAATGTCTGTGGTTCATGGGGGTGGATCACATCAGTATAAAAATAATCTGAAAAGAGAGTCAACGTCTTCGAGTTGACCTGTGATCAGGTACAATATTTTTCTATCCACTGGTATAGTGAAATTGCAGTGAAATCCTGTTATTTGAATTAGGTAGTCTCAATAGAATATTAACATCTTGTAATTTTTAGTCAAGGTTTGTTTACATGATTTTTGAATTGAAACCGTATACGCATGTATAGATACAAGATGTCTGAGACGATAAGTTTATAATCATGCAATAAAAGATTATAAAATGGGCCCCTAGAGAAATTTTGAAAACTCATTAATGCTGTATAACAGGCGAAGTGAAGATTTACATAACAATCAGTTTCATATAAAAAGGGTGTTTAGAAGTTTAAGTCTGTTGATAATCTAAAACTGTCGGCAATACAATTTAAAATGGGCGAAACTTGATACAATAAGGTACAATATAGTAGTTACATATATTTTTAACAAAAAGTAATTACATAGAAAACAGATTTGCAGTCATATTATATTCACATGCTTTTTTGTTCTAACTTGTATATATAAGATCAAAAAATATGCAAATAGAAAGTTTTATAATCAAAAGGGTGCTTTAAAATTTTGTAAGTTAAATGGAACAGTACGAGCTTGCAGTATCATGTCACTTCGTTACGTGAGGAAACTGCCTATGTCTAACGCAACAACGCGAATCCGGAGCTTCCTGGAACCACCAGGTAACCTGTTAAGTGAACACGACAAGATATAAAACGCCGACACGTTCGTACGACAGTGCCGATGTGTATAGGGAAAATATCAGCCGCTCCACACACGCTATATGTACTCCGGCACTTGAGTTCATAAACAGTCGGTCAGATGAATCGATGGCTTACACTTCGTAGAATTCGATTCCCTGACATGTTTTAGCGTCGGTACAAGTCTGTTATAGAACTCCAGCCCTCTTCTACATCAGCTGACAACCGGCGAGATGTCGACTCCTGCGTAGCTCCGAGTTCGACTCTTGCGCTACAACCAACCACGGACGCAGAGGAAGTATCTGGGAGGACTTCCATGTCCTGCACACGGAACTCCTGCGCAGCGTTCCTAGGGAAGACGCCTACCTGCCGGTAGGCCAGGAGTCAGCGCACATCACGACCACTCGACAACCGTCAACGCGGACCGGTATGAAGATGATGCGAGACAGCAGTTAGAGTGGGGACCGAGAACCAACCGTCCAGACATGTGAATCTCTCATTCACAGGTTCCACTGTACTTCCGTACGGTTCCACGACCAGTGTTGCCAGATGGCAGAGAGAGAAAATACCTACAGTCTCACAAAAATGTACCTACGTTTTCCCTACTTTCTCCCTACCACCTCATTAATGTCCCTACATCAGGGTCATAGCCAGGATTTGGGTCTGGGACAGGTTGAATCCAGGAGTCCGGTCAGCAGACGATAACCAGTTGATTAATGTGACATGTTACAATTTTGAAAAACTTGAAAATAAATATTTGGCATTATGCTTCACTTGCTAGATACGTTACAGTTACTGATCATTACTGATGGAGTCAAGTGTAGATTATGCCGTGAATTGCAAGTGTTCCGTTACAAGAAAATTACTGATTTATCGATCGGACAAGGGTACATCAAGAACCTGTCAACCATAGAGAGGAACAGCATTAATTAGTTTCCCCAAATATGCTGCTAATTCCAAGTGCACTGTTACACGAGGATAACTGATTTATTGACCACACAAGGATACATCAATGCACCATCAACTATAGAGTAGGAACAGCAGTAATTATTTACTTCACAGTCAGCACAAAAAAGGAAGTCCGTCACTCTACATGATTCGATTTTCAAAGAGTAATGCTACGTTGACAATGAATATCTAGCGCTTTGTTCATTATAACGTTGGCTGACGCAAATGTTTTAGCGTTTTATTGTCAGCATCTTCTCATTTACAAGTACTTACTCATATATCGTCCTGTCGTAAATAAATAAGTCTAGTCAAGGTAATAAAACATGTTTCGTTCGTGGTAACAAAGAATTGTGCTGACATTTTCTAACACTATTTCCAAACCGACTCTCCATTCCACTGATACACATTGAAATCATCGTAATTCGCATCAATTTTAATGTGACTGAAAATAGTTTTAAATTAATAATGTTTACTATGAACACAAAACAACTATGCCGTCTAAAATATCATTGGCTACTTCAAACTTTGCCACAATTGGTTGGCTTCATTCCCGCTTGCTAACAACTGTTCTGTTGCCAACATTACCCGCTTGGCTCGTGTCGGCGATTGTAAAATTTTACCGAAGTACCTACGCGTTGGGGTCTTTGGGATGAAAATTCCCTACATTATTTTAATGCTCAAAAGTACCTACGTGTAGGGAAAATTCCTTGCGTCTGGCAACACTGTCCACGACAAACGGCGTGGCAGCAGGGCGCCTACCTCTGCCCACTGAGCTAGTGCGGACGCAGTCGCACTGTCAGCGCACAGTACGTCGGAAGGCCGCCGACGTCATCGACCCGGTCGCCTGGAGTACTCAGCCATGTGTACCACTTCAGGATAAATGTTTTACTGAACCATAATCTTTAATTACGCCAACGGCGGCAGCAGAACCCGCCCCTACCTCTTCCTGCAGGGCATACCGTGGCGGTTATGAGTCTGGCCTCCTGACAACCAGCTCTTCAACACCACCTGAGTGCACGCTCACCGAGGGGTGCGCCAGCAACCGCTCGGATCCCATCACACTTGATGCCAATTCTCGCGACTCCTATCCTATCATATCAGCCAATATGTACCGCGCTGCATGGTGTCGATGTGTCGACGTTGGACGTCTGGAGTGAAGTTGCATGCCACACAGTTACTTACAGTTTGAGTCGAAATACGTCCGGTTGCTGCACGAAAATCATTCAGCACGGTGGCGTTCCTCTCAGGCTTCCTCACAAAATTCATAAAAAGCGGTCATCAGCTGCTGTGGCGGGCCAGAGCGAGGAAGTCACTGCCAGTTCCTGTATTTCTTACCTCCTTTCATGTCCGAACAACATCGCCTTGGTTCACTCCGAGACTTCAGGAAACTCTCTTGGATGAGTACCTCCTGACACAAACAGTGCGGATAAGATCAAACTTAGGCAATGGTCTTCTAGGAATGGCAGAACAACAGTCAACACAAGCAGTGCACTTCGTTCCTGGTGTATGCCTCGAACTGATTGGCCGTCTTACCCACAACGTGGTATTGGCACTGCTCATGTGTTTTACATCTAGTGCGGGTTGAGTGACATCTATGAACAATCTAAGGAACTATGTTCTTCATGAAATATACACGTTCAACGTCAGTGTTCTGGAGACCTCTGAATCAAGGCGAGGCAACACTTGATGTGTTTATTTTCGCATTTGGAGGAGTAATTAGACGATCGAAATTTCATAAATAGATCTCGCCGGAACGGTAAATACCATTTTCATAGTGATTCCAAGTCCTGTACCATTTCTGTGACACTTTCTCCCTTGTATCGCGATAATACAAGTTGTTCTTTGTACTTTTTCTATATCCTCCGTCAATGCCAACTGAAATCAATCCACGCTGCGCAAAAATACCCCACAAGATGACGGACAAACGTAATGAAAGCAGTCTCTTTAGCAGTCCTGTTGCATCTTCAAAGTGTTTGCAATAAAACGTAATCTTTGGTTTGCCTAGCGGGCGATAGCCTTCCCCGCGACATTACATATATTTTCAAATTAAAGTCTCTCATAATAGTAATTCTTAGGTATTTATTTAAATTTACAACCTTTACATTTGAATGATTTACCTTGTAAATGGGGTTTAACTGCTTTTCCTACTCATTTGCTTGACTTTACACTTTTCATTACTTAGGGTCAAGTGATTTTCGCACCATAAAGATATCTAAATCGTTCTACAGTTGGTTTCCATTTTCAGATGACTTTACTAGACGATAGATGACAACATCAACTGTAAACAACCCAACAAGCCTGCTCAGACTTTCTATCAGATCTTTTATGTAGATAAGGATAATAATACTTGTAAAGGCCCTGTTTTAGTCGATGCGTTTCCATCAGTTACTGTTGTAGTTCCCTCGGTCACCCTTAACGATATCCTCTTCTCCTGTGTGTTCTTGACGTCCAGGACACACTGTTTGCTATTACAAAGAGTGCAATACTCCCATACAGCCGAGAACTTGTCCTGTATGCTCCGACCTTCGTTAACAATCTGCAGATAGACTCTGTGTCAAAAGCTTACCGAAAATGTACCACACCTGTCGTTATTACGCTTGAACATACTTATATCTAAAACTACTCAAGGAATTTCCACGTGTTTATACAGGTAACATGAGCAATGTTTGCAGCTTTATGCAGGTATAACTTCATCAAACCTTGTCGTAGAATAAGAAGATATTATTATTTTAATGTTTTATCTGTCTTTGTTTGTTTGAACGCTCTTAGTTCCGAAACCACTAGAAGAAATTGTACGGGATTGTCAAGGTAACTTAAGCGTAGCTTGGACCAACATGTAAGCCTTGTTGTTGTGGTCTTCAGTCCGGAGACTGGTTTTATGCACCTCTCCACCCTACTCTATCCTGAGCAAGCCTCTTCATCTTCTCATAAGAACCAACCTACATCCATTTCAATCTGCCTACTATATTCATCTCTTGGCCACCATCTGCGATTTTTACCCCACACACTTCCCTCCAACGCTAAAATCACAATTCCTTGATGTCTAAGAATGTGTCCTGCCAATCGATCCCTTCTTTAAGTCAAGGTATGCAAGAAATTCCTTACGTAAGCCTTATTTTATTAGAATTGCACCACGGAAACAAAATATATCATAATTAAATTTTGTATGTAAAACTTTTTTGTATGTCTCTTCGTTTGATTACGTCCATCTAAAAAGCTAAGAGACGAATTTTCATGAGGTTTTCTCAGGTAAATTAATCATATCTATGGGCACATAGAGGTTATAGTTAATCACTTTTGTATCAAGGAAACAAAAGATATCGTAATTTAAAGTTTTATTCTTGACGTTTGTATCTGCTTATTTGAACACGCTAATGTCCGAAATAACTATAAATTTTCTATGGCGTTTTCAAAGATACTTGATCGATTAGTGCAACATATAGGCTTTATTTTATCAAAATTGGACCACGAAAACAATATCGTAATTTAATCCCCAACGGTAACCTCCAACCCCCAATGGTAATCTTACCTTGTCGTGGTGGTGGGGCTTTTGTGGTCAAATTGTGGTGTCGCACCAGTCTAAAGTGCGCGCCACCAACTTTCGCCGCGCGCCGCCATGCACGCACGGCGCGGCGTTCTTATGACGTCAGCCACGAGCGCCCTCTGCTACAACTCCGCTCGTGGCCACCACTGAACGACATCGTTCACTTGGGACTGAGATAGGAACCAGTTAACACTTCGGAATCAGATAGGCACCAGTGAAGACTTGGCTATCGGACAGGCACTAGGCAGGCCTCTAGCTCAACTAAGTATCAGTATTCTGCAGTACTGAGCTATGTAAAAGTTAAGTATTACTAAGTCTCTAAGAAATATAGATATCGTTCTAATTTACTCTAGTGTTTCTAGTTTCTGCTGTCTCACTGGCTGGTCACCTCCTACCTGAACAAGCGTGCATCCTTTATTTCTGTGTCGGTCTTTCTTCTCGGCCACCGACACCTACGACGGAAACGAGACACAAAAGCGGCGACGAGGCTGGGACACAAAACAAATGATCCTACGAGCTATGCCGGCGGTAGCTTAGCTCCCAAACCGGACAGGTCGAAGGTGATGATCTAGACTAAAGGGGTTACCCTGGTCCTCTAGGTTGGGGGTTGGGCGTAGGGCTCATAAGACCAGTCGTATTACGAAAGCTAGAGAGAAGGAAGCCTCGCATACAGAGCAGACACCCAATACAACGAACTAAGAATAGAAAAGGACTACGAATTGGAACATGGAATTTACAGTCTCTGTTTAAACCTTGGGCGGCAAAAACTTTAGTTAGAGAATTAAAAAACAGAAAATGTCGGTGATGGTTCTGCAGAAAGTTCATTGGGAAGGTACACGAACAATAGATGTAGAAAATATTCAATGGAGAAAGTCAAGCACTGTTTTTGAACTGGTTTCAGTATTAAAAAAGACGTTGCAGCAATGGTTAATAATTCTACGTCAGTGAACCCAAGAATCTCAGGTCGAACTTTATCAGTGGAAAACCACCAACTTACCTCTCTGAACTCTCATGCACCAACAGAGGAAAGTGAAGATCAAGTAAGGGATATATTCTATGCAGAGCTAGAAGATGTTATGGATTCCATCCCTAAAAGCAGCTGTAGAGTTCTCATCGGCGATTTTAATGCCAAGATTGGATTGATTGATTGATTGGTGATATAGGGCGCTCAACATCGAGGTCATCAGCGCGAAATATTGGAAAAGAGAGCAGCTTTACTCCCACAATAGGCCTTCAGTCTGCATAAAAATAGTAACAACAGAATAAGGCTAATTAGCTTTGCTACGTCCAATGGCATGTTTATCAGTAGCACTAACTTTCAATATAGACATGTGCACAAAGGAACATGGGTGCCCCAGATGGAAAAACAGTCAACCAAATAGTACCAGATAGCTATTAACACAGACGCCAGGAATTGGATTACAGATGTGAGAAATTCCTGAAGGGTTGAGTGTGGTTCCGACCTTT
Source organism: Locusta migratoria (assembly GCA_026315105.1). Taxonomy (NCBI): domain Eukaryota; kingdom Metazoa; phylum Arthropoda; class Insecta; order Orthoptera; family Acrididae; genus Locusta; species Locusta migratoria. Next base: position 157,840,408 of record CM048745.1, on the reverse strand, counting down.
CTTAGTTGAAATTCAATTCAGAGTTACCCTGAAACCAAACTAGAGAAGTAAACTAAAGAAAGTAGCACGTTTACAAATAGAAAAGGTAGCACATGAAGAAACCAGAAAGGAACTTCAAGTTGAGATCAGGAATCGTTTCTCAGTAGGCTAATACCGGAAACAGAGGACTCAGATGTAAATCAGCAATCGGAAGAAATTTAGATGTGTGGTTACAAAGGCTGCAGGAGCAGTCATTGGAAAAAGAGTGCCGTGGATTGCACAACAATCGCTACACTGTCTCATTTGTATATACGCAATTTTTTAAATCTGGTTAGCTTTAAAAGAAAATAACTGAATAAAAATAATTTCTTGCTCACAACACAACTGAGTCTTTTCTTAATTTATTATGTTTGACCATAAGTTGTTTGATTATTTTGTCAAAGGCTACCGGTTTCGATTGTTAGACCATTAACTTATGTTAACAGCTGAGTCTCCCAGGAAATATTAAGCGCTCTAGTTAACCTAATAATATGATCTTTTATCAATACAACAGAACACTCTACTCATGAATTTTACTGTAACAACCTGTGCGTCACTGATAATTCTTTTTAATTATGAGAGATTTCAGTACTGCCACGTTGCTTACCAACAGTAAAATGACAACGCAACCTTGTTAATTTTATTAGATTATTCGTAGGTATCGATTTAATAACTTGTGCTGAAAGAGAAATATTTAGTAACGACTGTGAACGTTCGTTCATCACAGGACAGGTTACTCTGTAACTTCAAAATTTGATGGGCAGCTGTCTCGAAACCGGTCATGTTTTAGAAAATATAAGCGATCTGGAGACGGATATTCAAGAATTTTATTTTAGAAATATTCTGTTACTTGGTTGTGTGAGGCCTGTAGCAAGGGAGAAAAACACGCATTCAGAGCTAACGGCGACCGGTGGTGAGCAGGAGGGTGGCTCTGTTATTCGGAGGGTAGCGGTTCCCGGAAGACGCATTATGGCCGAAGGCCACAGCAGGTACAACTGAGGCGTGAGCTCTCCAACTATCTGGCTGGCGCCACCGACACTGGCGTCGTCTAGGCGGGAGCGTCTGGAGCAATACAATACTTCTCCACGGGCAGTGTACAGTGCTTTGCGAAGGGAGAGCTGAGACGTCTGACGCCGAGTTGGCGAACGCCAGGGTGGCACCCGCTAGGACATTGTACTTCTCTGGCGCTAAGATGACGGGCGCTGCAATTATACAATAGCGAGGGAGTTTGGCCGTTTGCGGGGAACAACTTGCTGGGCGTGTTTTCGAAGGTGCCTGAAGTCCATCCGCCACTACCGTGAGAACCGGTGGAAACGCTGGAGAGCTGTTTTATAGTAAGGGGGTTCGGCTGTCCGACTCCCGAACGCAAGCCGTGATTGGCCGTACTTTGGCGCCTGGCTGTGGATTGGCGTTCCAATAGAGATAGGCGGAGCCTGGACGCTTTGCAGAGGAGACGGAGATTTGAGAAGTGGAGAGAAGGAGACTCGCGAGACTGGTGTTTGAGCAGCCGAGAAGAGCAGACGCTTCTCTTCTGCTCTCAGTTTATACTTGTCATCGAGCAGCTGTATTTAGAGTTTGTGGTACAACTTCTGGAGTTGCTCCAAAACTTGTGCTAATAGCGCTGAGTATTGGCAAGTCCAGAGCAAGAGCAGCCTGCCTGATATTAGACGCACCGACGCGCTAATTGCGATTGTCACAGTTCTGGTGTCACCTCTGCCTACAGTACATTCGTGTTTCACATGTAAATTGTCTGTAGTGGTACGACATAGCCGAACGAGTGAGATCGTAGGCACTGAGATCCGCCAGGGTCGAAGTTGGCTGACATTAGTTAAGTATCGCTTCTGGAATACGAAGCTGAATTATCTCCGGGTCCGCGACTTGCAGCTCTCGACGCACACAGCCGCCTTCCACCCGTCGTGTTTTCGACATCGCCAGCCAGCACAGGTTTGGTACAGTATCGTGTTAATTTGCTAGTGTTTCAAGAGGTACTCAAGTTTCGGACTGTTGAAAACGTTAGTTAAATTCACATAAATCTGGTATCGGAATATTCCTCTCGATTACGCCACGGTTTCCAGTTAAATGTGGGTTGTCACAAGTGTATAGAATCAAATACAGTTTTCTTCGACTTACCAGTCACTTGCTGTAGGAGTGTTTATATTGTTTTGTAAAATCGTATAATTTGTTCTATGCTCAATTGTAAGTGTATCTTCCTTTCAACTCCAACGCTCATTTGACTTCAGAGAATAAAACGAGTCAAAACAAATTTCTTTACTCAAATTATTCAAATTAATTAACCCCCCTTCACACAATTTTGGATGGGTTTTTTATTACTTGGAAACTAGAGGATAAATTAATTAAATGTTCGATGGTGGGTCAGCCACGCCTATCCTTTAATATCAAGTGAACAAACCATTTGCATACCGTCCTTTCTCCCCCGTGCCTTACCAGTATTTCCAACACACCCACCATAAATATACCTTTCAATTACACAAACTGATCACATCAAAATTCATTACAATTCCTTTCAAATCTATAAGTCAGTGACTTGCTTTGGCAAACGTCATTTACACATAATATAAAGAATTTGTGTTCACAGAATATATGACATCAACTGCGAATGGGCGAAGCTGAAAATGTGTACCCAGCCGGGACTCGAACCCGGGTCTCTCGCTTTCTAGGCAGTTGAGCTGACCCCTACACCACTGGGGAGAAATTGATCACCGCACCGGCAAGGACACGTAAGTACGACTCCCGTCAGATACAAATTACAAGCTTCACCATGCCTACAATAATCAAACTCGTAGTTATGAAACTAATTCCCGTAAGAGTGTTGTTGTTGTGGTCTTCAGTCCAGAGACTGGTTTGATGCAGCTCTCCACACTACTCTATCCCGAGCAAGCCTTTTCATCTCCTCATAAGAACGACAACCCACATCCACTTGAATCTGCTTACTATACGCGTCTCTTGGTCTCCCTCTGCGATTTTTACCCCACACACTTCCCTCCAACGCTAAATTCACAATTCCTTGATGTCTAAGAATGTGTCCTACCAATCTATCCCTTCTTTTAGTCAAGGTATGCCAGAAATTTCTTTTCTCCCCAATTCGGTTCAGTACCTCCTCATTAGTTACGCGATCCACCCACCTAATCTTCAGCATTCTTCTGTAGCAACACATTTCAAAAGCCTCTATCCTCTTTCTGTCCACACTGCTTATCGTCCATGTTTCACTCCCATACAAGGCAACACTCCATACAAATGCCTTCAGAAAGGACTTTCTTAGGCTTAAATCAATATTCGATGTTAACAAATTTCTCTTTTTCAAAAACGCCTTTCTACCCATTGCCATTCTGCATTTTATATCATCTGTACTGCAACCATCATTTGTTATTTTACTGCCCAAGTAACAAAACTCATCTACCTCCTTTATTGTTGCGTTACCTAATCTAATTCCTTCAGCATCACCTGATTTTCTTACACTGCACTCCATTACCCTAGTTTTGCTCTTGTTAATGTTCATCTTATATGCACCTTTCAGCACACTGTCCATTCCGTTCAATTGCTCTTCCAGGTCCTTTGCTGTATCTGTCAGAATTACTCTCTTTCCAACCAATGCATCCCTTTCATGCCCTTCAACCCTGACAACCGCTGTCTGGTTTTTGTACAAGTTGTAAATAATCTTACGCTTCCTATATTTTACTCCTGCTTGCTTTAGAACTTGAGAGAATTTATTCCAATCAACATTGTCAAAAGCCTTCTCCAAATCTACAAAAGCTAGAAATGTTGGTTTGCCTTTTCTTAATCTATCTTCTAGGATAAGCCGTAAAGTGAGTATTGCCTCCCGTGTTCCTACATTTCTCCTGAACCCAAACTGATCTTCCCTGAGGTCGGCTTCTACCAGCTTTTCCATCCTTCTGTATATAATTCGCGTTAATATTTTGCAGCCATGACTTATTAAACTGATGGTTCTGTAATTTTCACACCTGTCTGCACCCGCTTTCTTTGGAATGGGGATTATAACATTTTTCTTAAAGTCTGAGGGTACTTCACCTGTCTCATACATCTTACACACAATGTGAAACAAGTTTGTCAGGGCCACAAACTTGCCCCACCGCTCCCCACTAACAAAATGATTATTTTATTTATTTATTCGTGTACGAAACTACATCACAAATTTACTGAAAGAAGCCAGCACGTAATTTAAACTACAAAAGTAAGTGCTCTTACAGAAAGCAGTAGTAAAATACAGAGGTAAAATATAAAGTACAGAATTAAGTGCTTTTACAAAAAAACAGGATCATTACCCGTCACCGGCGTATGATATGTATTCCGAAAGAACAGACGTCACTTCTGACCCTGCATTTGTTATTCTTTCATATTTACAGAATATAAGACATGGGAGGCGTGCTTAGGTAGTCCTTGCAGGTGCGGTGATCACTGTGTCCTCAGTGGTGCAGTCAGGGCCGGCGAAGGCACGTGCGGCCGCACGGGGCGGCACTTTCCGAGGGGCGGCATATCTGCCTCCCCCTTTCTTTCTTTATTTTATTATTATTATTATTATTAAATATATATTTTAGGACAAACTCAACATTAATGCCCAAGACGGCATTCGAAACCAAACCTCGGATGGAGCGACTTCGGAAACTGTGGCATGGCGCCTCGACTACCTGCCGGTCGCCCCTCTTGATCAAGGAGACGGAGGAGAACTAATTTCTTCCTCACCACTGTGGCAGCAAAAAGTGTTCAAATGTTTGTAAAGCTTAAGGGGCTCAACTGCAGGGTCATCAGTCCCCAAACGTACAAACTACTTATGAACTACTTACGAACTAGGACGGCACAAATATCCATGCCCGAGGGGGGGATTCGAACCCCCCGACCGTAGTGGCCGTGCAGACCGTGACTGAAGCGCCTCAGTCCCCTCGGCCACCGCGGCCGGCGGAATGATTTAAGTGTTCTTTCTTCCGCGCGCTATTAGAGAATGGAACGGTAGAGAAAAGTTATGAAAGTTGTTAATGAACCCTCTGCCAGGCACTTAAATGTGATTTGCAGATTATCTCTGTAGATGTAGATGAATGAACAACAATTAAACTGACCGGCACTTTTGTTTAATAATATTACTCGCACACAATCACTTTGCCAACATTTATTTACTGTATAATGCGTGAGAATCCATGTTTCATCTAAGCAGACTCTTGGTCGATTTGATTCCGATGAAAACCCGACATAGTATGGCCTTTTAGCAACATGCCCTCTCGTCCGGCCGCGGCGGAGTGGCCGAGCGAATTGAGGCGCTATGCTCCGATGCGCGAGACCGTTCTCCGTCATGGGTTGGAATGTTTTTAGTATGAGATAGTTGATAAGTAGTTTGTAAGTTTAGGGTCTGATGACCCCGCAGTTAAATCCCATAAACTTAACAAACATTTGAACCTCTCGTCCGCGCAAAACAATGGAGACGTATATGATGCACTTGTTCAGATATCAGAAAAAAAAGTTCAAATGTTTGTTACAATTATGGGACTTTACTGTCGGGTCATCTGCCCCGAAACTTACAAACTACTTATGAACTAATATTAAAGAGAACACAAACATCCATGCCCGAGGGAGAACTCGATTCTCCCACGCGGGAGGCCGCGCGATCCGCAACGTGTCGCTCCAGACCCCTCGGCTACTCCCGCGCGGCAAATCAGAAGAATTCGATGGCATGACCGCTCACGAAGCGACGTCACTTGCGAATCAAATAAAAAAATTACACCTTTCTCACTTCTCTAGTAATCTGATACGACGTTCTGCTTCACGTCAGCGCAGTCAGTAAGACCCTTCAGATCATTGACATAAAAGTTTCTGAGGCTGTGGAAATGCTTGAAAAAACGAAAGCATGTTTTGAGACCTGCAGAACAGAAGAAAAGTTTGTCTCTCTTGACGGAGTCCAAAGAATTGGCTACAGAATTAGAGCTAGAAGATCTAAAGTTACCAAGAATAAGTGTTTCCCAGCGACCAAGTAAGAAGCCAATAAACTTCATCTGTGAAGAAAGACATGAGACAACATATGACCCAACAAAACGTTAAAAGATTGAATTCTACTGTTGTGTTTTAGATATAGAACCGTATCTTTGGATATGCGATTCAGTCAACTGAAATCGCATTGCGTTTATTTTGATTTGCTCTACGACATTGTCGAGCTGAAGACTGCACCTCCTGACAGCCTGGATACGAAGTGTAGAAACCTCGCAGCGATTTTGCAAGATCATGAGTCAAGCGACATTGATGCAATGGAGTTGAGGGGAGAACAAAAAGTGCTTTCAACTTTGTTGAAACCTGGAATAGGTAAAAAAGAGACTCTGGAGTTTATAGGAAAACATAACTTTTGCCCTAATGTTAACATTGCTCTGAGAATTCTCCTAATACTCCCAGTGACAGTTGCGAGTGGAGAGAGGAGTTTCTCAAAACTGAAATTGATAAAGACATACATCCGATCAACGGTGAGCCAAACTCGTTTGAATGATCTTGTAACAATATAGATTGAGCACGAGCTTGCAGAGGACTTAAATTACACAGATCTTTTGGAAGAGTTTGCACAAGCAAAACTCAGGAAGGTTCGATTCGTCTAGTATTTTTTTTTTAAATTTTTGTATTATGATCAGTATCTTGGTTATTTACTGTGTTGTTTTTTTATTTTGTTCAACATTGAATATTTATTGTAAATATTATTGTTCAAACCAAATTATCTTTAAATTGTAAATATATTTTGTTTTCCGTTGAATTCATTATCTGTTCACAACCTCTTGAAATGGTTTATTTAAGTTAACTCAAAGTTCATGGCGCGCGGGATTAGCTGAGCGGTCTAAGGCGCTGCAGTCATGGACTGTGCGGCTGATCCCGACGGAGGTTCGAGTCCTCCCTCGGACATGGGTGTGTATATTTGTGCTTAGGATAATTTAGGTTAAGTAGTGTGTAAGCTTAGGAACTGGTGACTTAGCAGTTAAGTCCCATAAGATTTCACGCACATTTGTACAAATTTGTAAATTCACAAGGCTTCTTAAGATTAGCTAGTTTTCTTCCATCAGGTTTGACTCCATTTTTGAGCTGGTGCCCAGCGACTGTTTTGTACAAATCTGTTGAGAATGTCACCAATCAGCCGCAATTTTCGTTTTTATTTTCCAGATCTACGTTGATTTCGGGCACAGTGTGGCTATTCTCAATGCTTTGAGTTATGTTTACATCTATACCGTCATGCTGAACGTAACTGTCAACATGGCGGTTTAGATTTAAGCACACATTAAAAGCTTTGAGACTGCGATTGATTGCTGACGTTTCCTACAGATTTGTTTAAAGAACATTCCACAGATTTCTTTTTAAAGAAAAGGGGGGGGGCGGCAATTTAGCAGCTCGCACGGGGCGGCACTTGGGCTTGCGCCGGCCCTGGGTGCAGTGGTCAGCGCAACTGCCTAGAAAGCGGGAGACCCGGATTCCAGTCCTGGCTTGGTACACATTTTCACCTTCGCCCATTCGCGGTTGATGTCATACATTCTGTGAATATGAAAGAAAACAACTGCTTTATCAGAAGTGACGTCTGTTCTATCGGAACATACGCCACAAGTAAAATATATAAAGAATTTGATCTAATTAAAAAAATAATTTTTAAAATAATGAATGGATTGGGGAACTGTTAAATGACTTTAGGTTAAATCAAAACTTGAAATTATTGACGATTAACTTCATTATTGAGGAAACGCCAAGAATATAACTGGGTAGAAGAGAAATTTCTGGCATACCTTGCCGAAAATAAGCTATCGATTTGTAGGACACATTCTTATACATCAAGGAATCGTGAATTAGCATTGGAGGGACGTGCGTGAGGTAAAAATCGCAGAGGGAGACCAAGAGATGAATATAGTAAGCAGATTCAAATGGATGTAGGTTGCCGTTCTTATGAGGAGACTTGTTTAAAGCCCGCTACTTCGCATGCGTAGGCTGGTTGGTCTGCACCAGTTGTTTCTCCCACTTAATATAAATATTCATAGATATATCTTAAGTACTATCATAATGAAATGTGATACTACTTGTAGTCACGGCAGAATGGCCAAGCGTATGGAGGCGCCATGCTACGGTGCGCGCTGCTGTTCGCCGTCGGCGGTTCGATTCGCCCCTCGGGCATTGGTGTTTGTGTTGTCCTTTGCATAAGTTAGTCTAAGTTAGTTTAATTAGTTTGTAACCCGTAAGGACTGATGACCCCGTAGTTAAGTCTCTTAAGATTTACAAACATTTGATTTTACTACTTGTAATCCCCTATGGCACCCCTTAATAGTTTCGAAAAATACCCCAACATGTCTCTTTTAAATTCCAAACAAGTATGTAAATATCATTTTTTGTAATTCTGGGTTCAAAATTGGCTTAGTAGCAAAGTTTTTTCAAAATATGTTTCATCCCCTATTTCACCCCCTAAATGATTAATTTTCTGAAAATACTGAAACACATGTCTTTTTAATTCTGACCAAGAAAAGGTATAGCAGTTTATGTGGTTGTAGCTTCAAAATTACCTTAACAGCAAAAGATTTTCGAAAAACATCCCCTCTCCAATTAAACCCCTTTGATGGTTGAAGTTCCAAAAATATCGAAACATGTATTTTTTAAATGCTAACGAACAATACAAATACGAGTTTTTGCAGCTACAGCTTCAAAATTGTTTAAACAACAATGTGTATTCGAAAAGAATTTTTGATCCCCTATTTTACCCCTTTAGTTGTCGAGTTTCCAAAAATATCGAAACACGTGTCTTTTAAATTCGAGCCCCGAATACAAATACGAAAATTTGTAGTTCTAATTTCAAAATTGTCTAAATAGCAACAGATTTTCGAAAAACATCCCCTCTCCAATTTAACCCCCTTTATGGTTGAATTTCCAAAAGAATATCGTAACACGTATTTTTTTTTTAATTCTAACCAACAATACAAATGTCAATTTTTGCAGCTTTAGCTTCAAAATTGTCTTAATAGCAACGTGTTTTCAAAAAGAATTTGCCGGCTGCGGTGGCCGAGGAGACTGAGGTGCTTGTCACGATCTGCACGGCCACTACGGTCGGGGGCTCTAATCCCTCCTCGGGCATGGATATTTGTGCCGTCTTTAGTATAAGGTAGTTCATAAGTAGTTTGTAAGTTTAGGGACTGATGACCCCGTGGTTAAGTCCCATAAGCTTAACAAACATTTGAACAAAAAGAATTTTTCATCCCCTATTTTACCCTCTTACTTGTTGGATTTCCAAAAATACTGAAACTCGTGTTTTTTAAATCCTGACCAAGATTCCATATCCGAAGTTTCGTAGTTGTAGTTTTAGGTTTGAGTTAACAGCAGCATATTTTTTAAAATCAATTTTTTGCATCCCTTCTTTTACACCCTTATTGGTTGATAAAATAAAAATAAAAGAAGAAAGAAAAATGCCGCAACACATGTCTTTTAAATTCGAACTCCGAATTAAAATCCGAAATTTTGTAGTTCTAGCTTCAGAATTGCCTAAATAGGAACGTATTTTCAAAGAACGTTTCATCCCCTATTTCACCTCCTTAAGGACGGAATATCGAAAATTGCTTCTTAAATCAAGAAGATCAACACCCTCTACAAATTTCACGTTTCTATCGTCAGTGGTTTGGGCTGGGCGATGATGAATGAATCAGTCAGTCAGTCGGGACATTGCCTTTTATATATAGAAATGAAGAGGCTTGCACAGGGCAGGATAGCGTGGAGAGCTGCATCAAACCAGACTCCGGACTGGAAACCACTACAACACAACGTACAAGTTTTGTTGCATAATGAGTGTTTCGCATTACTGGTAAGACACAGAATCAAAGTGTGATCCTTAAACACGGCTTTACTGTAGGGACAATTTGTAAAGAGGTAGAATATTTTTTTTTCAAATTTTACAAATTACACCTTATAAATTTCATTACCGATGGTTTTCGGAAAACAATTTTCAGGCTTTTTGCTTATTCAACTTTAACACCATGTAGTTGTGATAAAAGAATTAAGTAAGTTAAAAAAATAATAAATGTAATTTATCTTAGGCCTAAAATTTGTATTACGGAAGACAGGTATTCAGGCATGCACTGGGCTGGTTGCTTTATAGTGCAGCTTCTTGTTCTCTTACAGCGACCCCCTAGAACAAGACTTTGCAACCCCTACGACAGGAAATCACGAAACCAATTGCACAACTGTGACTATATTCCATAAGCACGCAATTTGCTCAGCAGACGCTTTTGAGGTACAGTGTCAAAAACCTTCCGAGAATCTAGAAATACGGAATCGATTTGAGCTGCTTATCGCTAGCACTCATCACATCATACGAGTAAAGAGCTAGCTGTGTTTCACAAGAACGATTCTTTCTGAATCCGTGTTGACTATTGAAATAGGTCGTTCTCTTCGTTGTAGTTCGTTATGTTTAAGGAAAGTATATGTTCTAAAATCCTGCTGCAAACGGACGTCAATGATATAGGCCTGTAATTTTGCGGATCATTCGTATTGCCTTTGTTGTACGAGGCACGTCCAGAAAATAAGTTCCGTTTCAATTTATCTCCGCTGCAGCGCTGCGATTGCAGTTCCACTAAAGCTCTGTATAAGGAAAGTATGGCCATCCTTTTCCGCGTCGCTTGCCGCCGCCTGCGGCTCATGATTGGCTGAAATCGAGTCACGTGGTTCTTTCCGCCATCTTGGTCCTATAAGTTGCTTGGCTGTCATGAGCAGCCTTGTGAATTTCGTATGTTTGAGTTTGAATAATGCCACAATGTTGTACTTTTGGGTGTTCTTAAGAAGCGAAGAAGGGAGCTAAATATTTTAGTACTTCCATTGTTGTTTTTGTTATTGTTGTTGTGGTCTTCAGTCCGGAGGCTGGTTTGATGCAGCTCTCCACAATACCCTATCCTGAGCAAGCCTCTTCATCTCCACATAAGAACGGCAACCTACATCTGTCTGAATCTGCTTACTGTATCCACTCTTGGTCTTCCTCTGCGGTGTTTACCCCACACACATCCCTCCAACCCTAAATTCACAATTCCTTGATGGAAAGAATGTGTCCTACCAATCTATCCCTTCTTTTAGTCAAGGTACTTCCATTATATATCAGAAATGCAGGAAGATGAACAGTCTGACTGATGAAAGTCGGCAGAGAAAACTAGGAACCCTGAAGCGACCTTCGCTTCTTCTACTAATTCATAATATAAATTAATAGATTAAAGATTCACTATTGAATGGATCACGCAGCAGACATCTATATTATTTTAACTTGAATAAATTTGTGAAGAAAATTCCTGCGTAATGTCGTGAGGTTAAATTATTCACGCGTCGTTGTTTTATCTGCGGGTAGTTGCCGAAAACATACAAATTTTGAACAAATTAGTGAGTGAACTAGATTCTCGTGTAGGTATGAAATTAATATATAGTTCCTGAAGCAAGCTTTTCTCATTCTTTTTCATGTGTATCATTACGGCAAACATGGAATTGAAACAAGACAAATGTTAGACATTCAAATGTAATTGACGTTGTAAAGGCACCTTTCATTTCTCTTCTTGGTAAAAGTCATACAGTGGGTATCCTCTTGCATTTATCGTAGTTCATGTAAGATATAAGTACACAATACGCAAGAAAATACTCATCAAAGACTTATCCATAATCTAAATGGTTTTCTTCATTTACGCTATGCTCCGATGATATGTCGCGGTCTATTTGAATAGTTGGCTACGGTACAGGTCAGTCTGAATTTATTGGTGAACTCTATAGATCTGGAGCCACAAACCGAGCAGTTTTCTTAAAATGGGGCGATAAGTATTTCGTAGAGCCGACAGGCCCGCATGGACAGAACTACGCGAAGTTCTCGCATCTGTCGTCGGATATAACACCCTGTATCTCGAGAATGAAAAGTTATCGTTCTGCTCTCAACCTTAAATAAAATTTCGATATCTTACCTACATTTCGTCCGCAGCATTGTGTGTGCTAAAATCAACCATACACAAAGTCTACGCAATGCGATTTTTCCTCTGCAAACTCTTCAAAATTTTGCGCAGTAGCTTACTTAATCTGATGTAGCACGGAAACTATACGGAATGATGAATAGAAATTGAGATCATTATCGAGCTAATATATCGCACTATAACGCTTGAAAAAGTTAAATTTTTTCATTGAATAGTTTTCTCAAAATCGGCTGATACGTATTGTTAAGCGCTGGGAACGTTGTAGCGGTCGGAGCGTAAGCAGGAGCGGAATAGGCCCAGCATGGCTGCCGGTGGCAGGCTGGCCATACTTTCCCTATACAGAGCTTTAAGTTCCACACATGCGCTGTAGACGATGTGTATCAAGGAGAAGAACGTGCGCCATTTGGAGATCGCTGTCAGTTACGTACGCTTTGTTGTGCTTGTTTGAAATGCCGGCGTTGATTTAAAATCCCGCCGCCTGAACATCAGGTCGGTGATTCGGTTTCTGAATGCGAGGAAAGTACAACCAAGCGAAATTTGTCGGCAAATTTGCGATGTTTACGGACCAAATGCGATGAATGATGCAATGGTGAGAAGATGGGTCCGACAGTTCAATGGCGGGCGTAGTGATGTGCACGATGAAGAACGAAGTGGGCGTCCACCTTTGGTTACAGAAGAACTGGTTCACGCGATTGATGACAAGATCCAGGAAAATCGTAGGTTTACAATTAGTGCGCTATGGACTTCCCCCAAATTTCACGATCACTGATGCATGAAATTGTTACTAAACAACTGAAATTCCGTGAACTTTGCTCAAGTTGGGTACCAAAAATTCTCACTGAGCAACACAAAACACAACGGATGGGTAGTGCACTTGAGTTTTTGACCCGTTAAGCTGAAAGCGGCGCAGAATTTCTGAGACGGATAGTCACAGGAGATGAAACGTGGGTTTCTTACGACACTCTTGAGAGTAAGCGGCAATCAATGAAATGGAGGCACACTTCATCCCCACCAAAGGTAAAGCCGAAGCAAATCATGACACCTCGGAAAATGATGTGCACAGTGTTCTGGGACTGGAAAGAAACTGTTTCCAACTGGTTGAAGACACAGGCGGCAAATATCTATGAAGAAGTTATACAAAACCTGGTGTCGCGCTATGACAAATGCCTGCAAAATTTCGGCAGTTGTGTGGAAAAGTAGTTTAATGCCCGGTTTCTGGAAAACTATAGTTACCGTGCCGTTAGCTACCGTCACGTTATAATTTAAAATGCCAGATAACTTCCTTGGGTTTCCCGTAGCTGATTTCAACGACCGTTAGTTAACTATGAGGTAACTACGCCTTCTGTCGAAGCAAGTAGTACGTTTCAACAGTAACAGATGGCACTACTAACGAAAATCGCAATTACTCGAATTTTATCGATTATTACGTAAAATCGAAGACGCGCCTTAGTTTGTATAGTTGTTACGAGTTTTCTGTTGCTGTTTTCAAAGGCAGTGGGCGACGAGCGAGGAAAACATTTGACTCTCTTTGAGAAAAATCTTTTGACCGACCTGATTTTAGAAAGGAAAGTAGTTATAGTGAATGGAAAGGCAGATGGTTTGACTATTCTGGAGAAACAACACGCCTTGGAAGATGTCACAAAACTGTACAATTCCTTAAACAGACAGAGAAAACGGTAAGGCAACTCAGAGAGCTGTATTCTTTTTTTAAAAAAAAAAGAAGCAGGACAAGCAACAACGATGACAGGGTTAACAAAAATATTTATGCGTATTATTTCTGTTGTGAACATATATTTTTATGAATGTAAGTTTTCCTCTTCCCAGTGTTCTGTGAATGTGACATTTCTTTTCACGACACAGACTGGTCAATTTACATCCACCCATCCACCTACCCGAGCCCCACCTTGTAATAATAATTAAAAAAAATACTAATCACTTGTAACATTGATTGATCGTAATGGCAATTGCATGGCAAAACACTATTTACAAAGAGAACTATATGCTTAATTGAACGTTTTATTATGAGAGCATGGCTTTGTGATTCGTATGTGGTAAAATTTTACATCCAGATCGGCGATCGCGAGAGATAATGTTGGCAAATGTTCTCAATGTCGAAATGTCACTTGACCAATCGCGAAAGGAAGATGCAGCTAATGTATACATCACCCGTTGCCAACATTGTCTCTTGCGACCGCCGACGTAAATTTTAACCCGGAATGTTGTTTTCCGCGTTTTTCATGTTTGACCTCGACAATGTCATTGGTCATTTTTTATCATTATTATTCTGAAACGCATATGAAATTCGCCCTCATTACATAGATCGAATGGTTGCCATATAACACGAAAAACCCGTCGTGGTCTTTCATAAGCACCGAATACAGCTAAGTTTTCTTCTTCTAGACAACTATCCGAAGCATCCGAAGAAGAAGACGGCGGTGACGACGGTGACGAAAGAATTTCCATTCTTCAGCTTCAAAAATTTTAAAACTGTTATTATTCAGAACCCAGCAATATAAACAAAAACAAATAACTGCTGTTAAATAAGTTCTGGACTTGCGTTTGGAAGCCCACTAGCGCTACGTTAACGTGTAGGTAACGCCAGGGGAACGTGCATTTATCTTTAACGGACCGGTAACTACGGCTGTGACGGTAACTGTCGTCTCGGAAACCCATTTTGTACTTAACGTTCAGGTAATAGGGGATGGCGGTTATTGCTGAAACAACCGGTTTTCGGTAATACCGGTTCTTTTCATCTCCAGTTTAACCGCACTGTAAAAATTACTCGAGATAACCGGTTTTTTAAATAACCGGTTTCGGTTTTTTATTGCTATTATTTCCAGTAGAGTTCGACCAAAACATAATTTGCGGCCGAAACAGAAACCGTAATCGAATTTTCGGTTTTCTAGTTTGGGTCGAAACCGAAACTTACGAAATTTAGTTAAAATTTAGGTAAATTTACGTTATACGACAAATCACCAGTCTCTCCATATTTTGCACTATCCCCTGCCAATACTATGCCTTCTTGAGTGTGTGTAAGCCTAGCCAGGAGTCCGTAGAAGACGATATGCGAAGCATACAGATTTACTGGCCTAGTATTTCCATCCTGCAGTTGCGAATATTGAGCCAACCACTCCGAAAGTTGGACTTGTGAGCCAGTGCCTACGAATATCTCATTACATACACAATATATATAAGTTACAGTCAATAAATGAACTTCAATCAGTGCTGCAGAAATATTTCGAAAAATAAAGTCACAGTTCCGACTAACTGTATGATTGTTGTCAGTGTAAATTTACGCAAATTGAACTACGAAAGCTGTGTACCACATGATCAAATGGGTATGAGTTCTTATGAGACCTAACTGCTTAGGTCATCGGTCCCTAGATTTAAAAACTAATTAATCTAACTTAAGTGAAGAATAACATACACACCCATGACCGAGGGAGGACTCGAACCTCCGACTGGAGCAGCCGCGCAGTCCGTGACATGGAGCCTCAGACCGCGCGGCAACCTCGCGAGGCACCACATGATCAATGTTGCCTAAACCCATATTGATTATTAAAAAAGCCCCTCGCTTTCAAGGAATCAAATTAATAAAACTTGTTATAACAATATGATAATACATTAAAAGTTATTATTCCAAGCCTACATAATAGGTACATGAATCGAATTTACCTTCCCTTCCAAGAAATATTTTGGATGCTTTCTCCTTAAATGACACAGCATGTTTGTAGTACGTCCACCCGTTTTCAGCTTTTTAAAGCAAATGGAGCATTGTAGCTCACTGCTCCCGTACTTCGTGAAGTACTTCCACACTCGGGATGGTGCCATTTAAGACACAACCGTTGTCTGGCGTCGACAACAAGGAACTGCCGCATGGCCAGACGGAGGCAAGTCTCGTACACTGCCGGTGCACGCGCGTCGTCTAATAGGCCACGCCACACGGCAACAGGTGCATCGATGCCTCAATAACTGCACCAGTTCTTAAGTTCTTATGCCACGCGTTTCTGACTGCCGGGATTGTTCTTAAATTATCACTGATCGCTTGTCTTAGTTACTGCGATAACCTATTTTAGGAATAGTCCTAAATATTAGGGTCTACTAGTTTTAATTTTTTTAATTTATTTACAAACAACACCACTACTACAGGAAGTAGTCGTACCGGTTTTTTTACCCGGTTCTTGGCAATAACTAAAAAGAACCGGTTACAACCGACACCAAATAAGTACCGAAAAAACTGGTTTTTCAAAACTAAAATACCGGTATCGGTTTTAACCATCCCTATCAGGTAACGCACAGATAACTATAACGGGACAGGTAACTACTGTTTCGGAAGCCGGCCATAAGAGTTGTAGAATTTTGTGCAATAAATATTTCTGCTGTACCTGTGTACAATTTCAGTTAATTACCAAACGCGGCTGGTATATTGGGGTGACAGAGGAACGGCTTCATAGACGAGAGCTGCTCGTGGCTGGCTGGAGAAGGGGAAATCTTCGTTGGCAGCAGCAGCGACGCTGACGTCGGCGGAAATTGCAACGCCGGTGGCGATGACGCGGTGCCCACCTGGTGGGGCAGGTGGGGAATATCCTGCCAATTTGCGGCTCCGCCAGCACTTGGCTGTCTCTGCTGTGTCACCGGAGGCTTCCGTTCATAGCACACTGCTGTGTGTGCGGCAACTATTATGTCGTCTTCCGCACGCTACACGCTCCAGTTAGTAAAACTGTGTTATTGCAAAACTATGCATTTTGTAAGATTCCGTAAGTTAAGAACCCTGACCATGCACCGAACGAAATTTTATACAGACAGTGACATTCCTCTTGTTTTTGAGGTAGAGTGTGCAAAATTTCATGAATATCGGAACAAAACTATAGATTTGTGTAAAACCCGTTGAAGCGATGTGGAAGGCGTAGGTATACCTTACCAGAGCCTGTTCTCTTGATAGTTTCAACTGCTTTATTTATTTATTCTTACATTTCCTTATTCGTATGCTTATCCTTACAGAGTAAGAGCGGAAGACATTGTAGCACGAATAGACCAAAGATATGGTCTGTGGCATCACGTTTCGCTGTGTGTAACCTTTTTGCTACAGAGTCGCAAACGTCATCGCTGCCATTGTCCGAATTGTTTTATAATTTGACGACTTTCAAGCACCACATCTTCCACCCCCTTGTAGCTATCGGCATGGAACTGCTATGGTGTAAAACGGGCGACTTCAGACACCAATTACACACCATTCGTTTGCGTACTGTAATTTTCGCTGCTGAGCGAAATATTCACACACACGTAGAATTTTATATACACCGATAACTTTCCAGCCCAATATACTCAACCCTTTTATCATTATCAACCCTCTGGGAACAATGCAACCAATAAAACCATTTTCAAAGAGTAAATATAATTTTCAAAGAGTAATTATTGTTCAGCATTTCGCGTTATATTCTTCAAATTACTAAATATCTATCAGATCGCTATAAAACACTGCCTAAAACCTTCCTCAGGTATAAATTAGTAACTGTACAAGAATTAAAGTTTCTGCGTCTTGTCGTTCGGACGTGATAAGCGTACACTGAACAGACATTCACATTAATATATATATATATATATATATATATATATATATATATATCCGATCGCCATAAAACCGTGCCTAAAGCCTTCCCCGGGTAGACATTAGTAACTGTACAAATTTTTAGCTCTTTATGTCTTGTGGTTCAGACGTGATAAACGTACACCGAACAGACATTCACATTTATAGATATAGATTTCCTTGACGACTTTTATGAAGTATCGAAAGTGCGAAACTCAGGTTGCTCTTTCCTCTCATGAGATCTTGCGAGCTATGGATGTAAGGCAACAGGCAGACTGCATATTTCTCAGTTTCCGAAGGCGTTCGACACGGTACCGCATTGCATGCTGCTAACAAAGGCCTGGGCTTATGGAATAGGTACCCAAATATGTAAGTTGCTTGAAGACTACTTAACCAATAGCACCCACTACGTTGTTCTCGATGGCAAATGTTTGTCACAAACTAGGTTATCGTCAGGAGTGCCTCAGGGAACTGCGTTAGGTCCATGTTGCGTTAGGTCCATGTTGTGGCGTAAAGTCAGTGCCACACACCAGACGCACGAGAACGATCGTGGAGAAGGCAGCGGATGACCAGCAGCCAATCACACGCCAGCGCTGCCCAATCTGGAGGGAGAAACCTAGTAGCGCGCCCTCTACCAGCGGCTATATTTAGGCCGACATGCGTCTGGACGAGCCCGTCTGAACTCGGCTTCGAACTAGGCAGTCACTACGACTCAGCGCAGCTAGCATCGAGGAAGAAGACGAAGCCGCGAGAAGAGAAGAGACATACTTTATAGAAGTAGAGTATTTGGTGTAACTTTCAGTAAATAAACTTGTATTACTAATCTTTATAGCTTATTTAGATGTCCACGCATCCTGAACATAACCTTTCCTGAAAGACAGGCCGGGAAATACGAAACAGAGACTGACCAAGACGACAAAAGAGACCGCTATTATTTCCTAGCTAAATGAATGATCTGACGGACAGAGTGTGTTGTAATATGCGGCTGTTTGCTTATGATACTGTGGTCTACAGGGAGAGTCGTCATTGAATGACTGTAGCAGGATGCAGAACAACCTTGACTAATTTTCTAGGTGGTGTGAGGAATTACAGCTAGCTCTATATGCTGAAAAATGTAAAGTGATGCAAATGATTAGGAGAAACAATCTCCGTAATGTTCAAATACAGCTGCTTGGCAGAGCCGCGTCAATTAAATATCTAGACATAACGCCACACAGCGATATGTAAAGGAACGAGCATATAAAAAGGGGGAAGGCAGACGCTTGACTTCGGTTTTGTTGCGAGAATTTTGGGAAGGTGTGATATTCGTCTGTAAACGAGGCCGCGTATAAAACGCTTGTACCACCCGTCTTGATTATTTCTCAAGTGTCCGGGATCCCTACCAGATCGGTATAAAGAAAGACATAGAGGCAGTTCAGAGGCGCGCGGCTAGGATTGTAACCAGTAGATTCGATCAATGGGAGTTGCTGGAGGGAAGGTGACGTTCTTAACGAGAAACATTGTTGAAGAAATTTAGATGACCGGAATTTGTAGCGGACTGCTGAACGATTCCACTTCCGCCAATTTACATTTCGCGTAAAGACCCCGAAGATCAGGCGAGAGAGATTAGTGCTCGTACAGATGCATACAAGCATTCGATTTTCCCTCATTCAGTATTGGAGAGGAACAGGAAAACTAACTTATTGTGGTACTAGGTAACCTCCACCACGCGTCTATGGGTGGATTGCGGAATATGTACCGGGTGATCAAAAAGTCAGTATAAATTTGAAATCTTAATAAATCACGGAATAATGTAGGTAGAAAGGTAAAAATTGATACACGTGCTTGGAATGACATAGGGTTTTATTAGAACAAAAAAAGAAAAAAAAAATAAGAAATTCACAAAATGTCTGACTGATGGCGCTTCATCTGATCAGAAAAGTAATAATGAGCATAGCAAATTAAGACAAAGCAAAGATGATGTTCATTACAGGAAATGCTCAATATGTTCACCATAATTCCTCAACAATAGCTGTAATCGAGGAGTAATGTTGTGAACAGCACTGTACTGCATGTCCGGACTTACGGTGAGGCATTGGCGTTGGATGTTGTCTTTCAGCATCCCTAGAGATGTCGGTCGATGACGATACCTCTGCGACCTCAGGTAACCACAAAGCCAATAATCGCACGGACTGAGGTCTGGGGACCTGGGAGGCCAGGCATGACGAAAGTGGCGTCACCAAACGACACGCGCAGTATATCTTTCGCGCGTCCAGCAACAATATGGGGTGGAGCGCCATCCTGCATAAAAAATCGTACGTTCCAGCAGGTGTTTATCAGCCAGGCTGGGGATGATGCGATTCTGTAACATATCGGCGTACCTCTCACCCATCACGATAGCAGCACTCGAAGAAAAAAGGCCCGATAACGGTAGATGTGGTAAATCCAACCCATACCGTGACTTTCTCGCCGTGCAATGGTGTTTCCAAGACAGTTCTAGGATTTTCGGTAGCCCCAATTCTGCAGTTGTGGGCGTTGACAGACGTTCGGAGTGTGAAATGAGCTTCGTCGGTCCATAACACGTTACCCAACCAATCGACTTCTTCCGCCATCTTTTGAAACGCCCACACCGCAAATGCCCTCCGCTTCACAAATTCGCCAGATAACAGTTCATGATGCCGATGGATTTTGTAAGAATAGTATCGAAGGGTACGCCTAAGTGCCAACCAAACAGTAGTGTATGGAATGCCGGTGCGACGTGCGCTGCACGAGCGCTGACTTCCCCGTGCATAGACGAATCCGCTACAGTCTCCATTTTTTCCCGAACTGTCTCAGCAGCATTACGCATCGTGCTCGGTCGGCCACTACGGGGTCTATCGTCTAAACAACCCGTGGCTTCGAACTTCGAAATCATTCTCGCCACAGTAGCATTTGTCAAAGGACCTTTACCCGTTCGAATCCCGTTGGATCGTAACGCTGAACTAGCACATTCCCCAATCTGATAATACAGCTTCACTAAAAGCGCCTTTTCAGGTAACATCAACATGCTGCGACTGCTGGTGCATCTGATACTTTCTCTCATTTCAGCTCGTTTTATACACGATATTCATGCGCAGTCACTGACGTTTTGTAGTCTAGCGCCATCTGCCGGAAATTTTTTGAACATTTTTTTCTTTTCATACAATGTAAACTTTCACGGCCGGCGTTGTCTTCAGATAAAACTTCCGGGCTGATGGGCCGTGGTCCAGATATAAAACTACCTCCCGACGTTTCGTCTCCAACTGCGGGAGACATCTTCAAAGGTCTTCCGGCTACTGCCACTGAGGGCCGAGGGTCTCTCGCATTTATAGAGGGCATAGAGGGCGCCACCATACGTCACGTGATGCTGACTTTCTAACTATCTCTGGATGACGTCGTCAATCTCGATTAAAAATAATCGATTGTCGTTTTGTTGGTGCAGTGTCGACATCCAAATTTTATTTAACTTCAGACCTTCTTCTTTCCTATTGAAATTATTCTGGTGTTTGTGAATCTCTATTGCTTCTCTATACATGCGTGCATGGTACTGAGGTGTCCTAGCTAAAACGCTCGTCTCGTCAAATTTTATTTCATGATTTCCTTTTTGAAAAATATGTTCAGCCACTGCCGATTTTTCCATGTGGCCCAGACGACAGTTCCTTTTATGTTCAGATATGCGAGTATTGACGCTTCTTTTTGTTGTACCAATATATACTTTACCACAGCTGCAAGGAATTTTATAAACCCCAGGTGTTGCTAGGGGATGACGTGCGTCTTTTGGTGATCTCAAATATTCTTTGATTTTTTTCGTGGGTCTGTATATGGTTTCGACGCCATGTTTGGCCAGAACTTTCCCAATTCGATCAGTAATCCTCCTAATGTAGGGCAGAAAAACTTTTCCAGATTGTTGTCGCTGCTCAGAACTTCTGGATTCTTCTCTTCTTTGATGGAGAGCTCGATCAATTTCCTTGGCACCATATCCATTTTTCTTGAAGGCCGACCGTAAGTGATTTAGTTCATCCTTCAAGTAAACTGGCTCACAAATTTTGTTGGCTCTATCCACCAAGGTTTTAATAATACCTCTTTTTTGCCTCGGATGATGGTTTGACTCCTTGTGGAGGTATCGATCAGTATGTGTGTTCTTTCTGTATACCTTATGGCCCAGAGTTCCGTCCTCTCGTTTTATTACCGATACATCCAGGAAATTAAGTTGGCCATTGCTCTCTTTCTCCATCGTGAACTGTATATTCTGATTAATGCTGTTGAGATGCAATAGGAAGACATCCAACTCCTCTTCACCATGGCTCCACACTACAAAGGTGTCGTCAACATATCGGTACCAATTAGTTGGCTTCTTTCTGCCAGTCTGCAGCGCCTGCTGTTCGAAAAACTCCATGAATAAGTTGGCAACAGCTGGACTAAGAGGGCTGCCCATAGCCACTCCGTTAATTTGTCCATAGAACTCATCGTTGTACTGGAAATACGTTGTGGTAAGGCAGTGTCTGAAGAGGGCCATGATGTCAGAAGGAAACATATCTGCTATATATGCAATAGCTTCGTTTACAGGAACCACAGTAAACAAGGACACTACATCAAAACTCACCAGAATATCACTCGGGCTGACATTAATCTCCTTCAGTTTCTCAATAAAATGCACAGAGTTTTTAATGTGGCTGTCCGTTTTTCCAATGCACGGCTGCAGCAGAGAAGCGAGATGTCTGGCCACCTCATGGGTGGGAGAGCCTATGGCGCTCACAATCTGTCTTAACGGGACCATGGGCTTATGCACCTTTGGTAGGCCATATAGTCTGGGTGGATAAGCTTCCGTTTTGCACAGTTGTTTTTTATCATCCGAAGAGAGAGAAGACTGTTTTATCAGATGATTCGTTGTTTTCAAAATTTTCGGAGTAGGATCCTTCTGAAGTCTGTTGTAAGTCGTGGGATCCAAGAGATCAGTGATCTTCTTGTGATAATCTTCGCTCTTTAGTACAACTGTAGCATTTCCTTTGTCAGCGGACAGTACAATGATATTGTTGTCCGCATTGATCTCCCTTAGCGCCCTTCTTTCCACTTGAGACAAATTGCTGTGAGGTGGTTTCGCTTTGCGTAATATTCTGGCCGTTTCTGTCCTAATGTCATCTGCAGATTGCGAAGGTAACAGACGGATTCCTGCCTCAACATTCGCTATAATCAGAATATACAGTTCACGATGGAGAAAGAGAGCAATGGCCAACTTAATTTCCTGGATGTATCGGTAATAAAACGAGAGGACGGAACTCTGGGCCATAAGGTATACAGAAAGAACACACATACTGATCGATACCTCCACAAGGAGTCAAACCATCATCCGAGGCAAAAAAGAGGTATTATTAAAACCTTGGTGGATAGAGCCAACAAAATTTGTGAGCCAGTTTACTTGAAGGATGAACTAAATCACTTACGGTCGGCCTTCAAGAAAAATGGATATGGTGCCAAGGAAATTGATCGAGCTCTCCATCAAAGAAGAGAAGAATCCAGAAGTTCTGAGCAGCGACAACAATCTGGAAAAGTTTTTCTGCCCTACATTAGGAGGATTACTGATCGAATTGGGAAAGTTCTGGCCAAACATGGCGTCGAAACCATATACAGACCCACGAAAAAGATCAAAGAATATTTGAGATCACCAAAAGACGCACGTCATCCCCTAGCAACACCTGGGGTTTATAAAATTCCTTGCAGCTGTGGTAAAGTATATATTGGTACAACAAAAAGAAGCGTCAATACTCGCATATCTGAACATAAAAGGAACTGTCGTCTGGGCCACATGGAAAAATCGGCAGTGGCTGAACATATTTTTCAAAAAGGAAATCATGAAATAAAATTTGACGAGACGAGCGTTTTAGCTAGGACACCTCAGTACCATGCACGCATGTATAGAGAAGCAATAGAGATTCACAAACACCAGAATAATTTCAATAGGAAAGAAGAAGGTCTGAAGTTAAATAAAATTTGGATGTCGACACTGCACCAACAAAACGACAATCGATTATTTTTAATCGAGAATGACGACGTCATCCAGAGATAGTTAGAAAGTCAGCATCACGTGACGTATGGTGGCGCCCTCTATGCCCTCTATAAATGCGAGAGACCCTCGGCCCTCAGTGGCAGTAGCCGGAAGACCTTTGAAGATGTCTCCCGCAGTTGGAGACGAAACGTCGGGAGGTAGTTTTATATCTGGACCACGGCCCATCAGCCCGGAAGTTTTATCTGAAGATTTTTTTCTTTGTTCTAATGAAACCCCATATCATTCCAAGCATGAGTGTCAATTTTTACCTCTCTATCTACATTATTCCGTGATTTATGAAGTTTTCAAATTTATACTGACTTTTTGATCACCCGATATGTAGATGCAGATATCAACGTACACAGTGACGCGCATGCGAACACTTCGAGAGAGACATTCGTGCTGCAGGCACACTATTCACGCAACTAGAGCCCTTGTTAGTGTAGCAGCGCCATGCTGCCGCCTGTACTGCGTTTTGCAGGGAAATTCCACAAACCAGTGTTTTTATTCTAACGTACCCTTTGTTTCGTGTGGTTACGAGCGTTCGTGGGTAAAGGTGCCCCTCTCCGCGATGGAGTAGCCTAGCGGTCTAAAGCGCCTCGCTGCGGAGCGCGCGGTTGCTCGCTGTGGAGGTTCGAGTCCTCCCTGGGGAATGGGTGTGTGTGTGTTGTCCTTAGGTTAGTTTACCTAGGTTTAAGTAGTTTGTAAGCTACGGACTGATAACCACGCAGTTTGGTCCGATAGATTTACAGACATTTGAACATTTGAAAGGTGCTCCTCGTCAGTATATTATACGAGCTTAACCCGCCATTCACCGGATATTCATTTATTCCAGTCTTCTGTTAGTCTACTTCCCCTACCCTCTCCGTCCATTTCGTCTTTTCCCCTCTCTTTGTCAATC
This sequence comes from Locusta migratoria, assembly GCA_026315105.1. Taxonomy (NCBI): domain Eukaryota; kingdom Metazoa; phylum Arthropoda; class Insecta; order Orthoptera; family Acrididae; genus Locusta; species Locusta migratoria. The sequence goes on along the minus strand of CM048745.1, from coordinate 157,815,911 downwards.
TCCTCCTCCTCCTCTATGTAATTCCGTTTCTCCTCCTCTTCCTCACTTCCATCTCTATCCGTTTCCTCCTCCGCTACTCCTGATACAATGTTTCTAGCTGTGAAACCCGGCTTCGTCCTGGTATATATTTTTCCCCTCTTATGTTAAATGAAAATAGCAATTAGGTTAAGACTTCATCTTCATTGCCATCACCTTCTGCCACTTTGTCAACATAATCCTTCCCCACTCCCTTTCCAAGTAAGTCTCATAAATCACGCGTGGCGTAATGGGAGAGTTTATGTGACTCATTGTTTATGACGTCGTATCTCCTGAAATATGTGTCGTACTTTGATGTAAATTTGAAGGTAGATTCAGTGGTATATGTGCCTACTTCTGCAAAATGTCGTGAATGGTGTTAGCAGTAAAGACTAAATAATTCAAAACCTCAAGCGTGTTGATGCGGTTTTTCATGAACCAAATTGTTTATTTCATAACTCATGAACTATAGGTCAAACTGTGATATAATATCGAAGGAACATTCCGTGGTATGTACATGTACTGTCTGTGAAATGTATCGCGAATATAATTTACACTGCAGAAGTAATAACTTGTAACATCATGCAAAATCTACATCTACATAGATACTCTGCAAATCACATTCAAGTGCCTGGCAGAGGGTTCATTAACCACTTTCATAACTTTTCTCTACCGTTCCATTCTCTAATAGCGCGTGGGAAGAAAGAACACCGAAATCGTTCCGTTTTCGATCTGATTTCTCTTATTTTATTGGGATGGTCATGTCTCCCTAAGTAGGTGGGTGCTAGCAAAATATTTTCACATTCAGAACTAAAAGTCGGTGATTGAAACTTCGCAAACAGATCACGCCGCAATGAATAACGTCTTTCTTTTAATGATTTCCACCCCAATTCTTGCAACATTTCCGTGACGCTTTCCCCCCCCCCCCCCGTAACGTGATAAAACAAAACGAGCTGCCCTTCTCTGAACCTTCTCAATGTCTTCCGTCAGTCCCAACTGGTGAGGGTCCTACAAGGGGCAACAGTACTCCAGGAGAGGACGCACAAGTGTGATGTAGGCAGTTTCTTTGGTGGAGCTGGTGCATTTTCGAAGCGTTCTGCCGATGAAACGTAACCTTTGGTTCGCCTTACCCACAATATTTTCTATGTGTTCTCTCCAGTCACAGTTGTTCGTAATTGTAACTCCTAGGTATTTGGTAGAATCTACGACCTTAAGGTTTGACTGATTTATCGCGTAATTAAAGTTCAGCGGATTTCTTTTAGTTGTCATGTGTATTACTTCACACTTTTCTTTATTTAGTGTCAATTGCCAATTTTCGCACCATGCAGAAATTTTGTCTAAATCGCTTTGTAGTTGCTTTTGATCCTCAATTGACTTCGCTAACCGATAAACGACAGCATCATCCGCGAACAGTCTAAGATACGTCATGAACGTCGGAAATGAGGTAAGCGATAAACTTTTTTTCTTTCATCTTTTTTCTGGGGTTGTCAGCGAAAAAAAAAAATTCTTAAAGATTTGAAGTTTATTGCACGTCGCTAAATGCACTGATTTTCAAACAGTTGACGAATAAATTCACGTTACACGCGCCGCAAGTTGGAGCAGTTTTCATTGTTCATCACTTGACATCTTATGAACTTTGTATCATAGGTGGTTTTTGCAACCATAGGAAATGATTATATTAGTTCAGGTATAGAATATTATCTCATGAAGCAACGTTTTCACGACAGTCATTGTTTATGATGTCATATCTTCTTACGTATGTGTCGTATGTGGTTCTTACCTAGACAGCGATTGTTGCCTGTTCGTAAGGAACATGTGTACCAAGTTTGGTAGAAATCGGACCATTAGTTTAGGAGGAAATGTGGAACGTACATACCCACATACACAAATACAGCCTATTCCCAATATTTCCGACATTATGGATTTTTCCGAACTTCCATTATTCTATCTCTTTCTTCCCACTTCTTCGTTCTCTGGCTCCTCTTCCCTGTCCATTATCCCTCCACCCGACCTCTGCCAGTCATCTCCTAACCTCCCTTTTCGCTTATCTTCTCCTATTCCAACTCTCTCAGCATACGTCTTCTTCCTCTTTCGCATCTCTGAATCCCTCTACCCCCTGTCATATATTTGCCAACAATCATAGCATTCGGCGGAAGGATGTCGACCTTTATTGCAAGATACTGTTCGCCATGCAACATATGATGGCTTACACCGTATGAATGAGGCAAACTCCTTTTAAACGATTTTAGAGGTAAGTTACTTTTCCAGATACAAGCAAATTTCTGTGTACTGGTTTTTCTTTCCTAGTTTTATTTTTCTAAAATGCTTGTTTCTCTTTGTCTATTTTAAAATTAGATCATGTTCTAGGATTGCAAATTACTCGTAAGAACGTAACTCGATCGAATTTTTAAATTATCGCATTGAAGAGCAAAGTCATTGTTAATATTGTAGGAGAATAGTTGGAGATGAGGCGCTTAAAACAACGGCCGTTCCCAACTGACCTCGAATTAGAAGATGACTGTGCACTCCTGCCTCTACTTTTCATCTGATGAACCATCAAACGTGTTGGGATATACCAAATATCTCAGTTTTCAGTTTAAAATTTTTTCCGTAAAACGAACACTTTCTCAGAGTACAAACGACGTATTAATGTTGTTTCTAGATGGCAGTGTAAAGTCGTGATGTATTTGGAAAAAAAAATCATTCTTGTGCGCAGAGCTGTATAATATTTTTATTCGTTATACTCAACCGGTTTGGGCAGTTGCTAATGTCAATAGGAAATTAACGAAATATTTTACAACAATATCTTGTTACTCTCCTGTTGATGGCAGCAACTGCCCAAACCGGTTGAGTATAACGAATAAAAATATTATACAGCTCTGGGCATAACAATTATTTTACAAAAATAAAAATGACATATCCCAATTCCGCGTTACTTTCTGTACGCTACACGTTCGTGATATTGTTATTTTCGAACCTCCAAATAAAAGAAAAGAAACGAATGTGAAAGACAACAGAATTTGTAACAAACACAAAGAAGTTGCGCAGAAATAGTAGCAAATCGTGTGTAACAAAAAAATTAGATAAAAGCTGTAACTTTCCTGATTCACCATGCGTATTTCAATATTTGTATCACGATGTGAAGGATAGCTGTGTAGAATTTTATGGGCGTGGTAATTATAATAAGCATGCCATGCCGCAGTGGATACACCGAGTCCCCTTAGACCACCGAAGTTAAGCTCTGTCTGGCTTGGCTAGCACTTGGATGGGTTACCGAACGGGTCGGCCGAGCGCTGTTGGCAAGCGGGGTGCAGTCAGCCCTTGTGAGGCCAGTTGAGCAGGTACTTGATTGGGAAGTAGAGCCTCCAGCCTCGAAAACAGACATAACGGCCGGGAGTGCTGACCATGCCCCCCCTCGTAATACCACATCTGGTGATGCCTTCGGGTGAAGGATGACATGGCGGCCGATCGTTATCCGTTGGGCCCTAGAGGCTTGTGTGGGGTGGAGGACGAATTATAATCAAAATGCCTATTTGATTAATTTAAAACAAAAAAGTTTAAATTTCATCAGTTTACCTTCCGTAATCGCCCCACGATTGTATTAAAAAAAATTTAAAAAACTAAATAAATAAAAAATTGGTAGTCAACAGCAATCGGACGTCGTCGTCGAAATATTGATCTTTACTTAAGCAGATTTTCAAAATAGTATCTGAACTGTTACAAGTGTTATGGAGACATGTCTATGGCATGCAATAAAAATACTTAACACCTTAGGTATTAAACATAAGGAGACGCATTGAATTAAAATTTATGCAGTGGCCGGGATTCGAATCCAGGACCTCCTACTTACTAGGTAGTGCGTAAGACGACTTTTCCCTCCTTCTGTATTCATTATTTTTATTTTTATTTTTTTATTCTTTATGTATATATATTTATTTAATATATAATAAGAGGTGCGCCGTAGTGTTGCCGCCGGCATAGTTAGAATCGTCCAAACGTGTCTTCTCGTTGATTAATATGTTCCGTTGTGGGTCCTATTCAGTTCAGGTTGGTTGTGTTGAGATTTATCTTCTCGCCGCTTGGACGTTCCAGCTGCGAGACGGGTCGTGAAAGGCACTCAGTAAAAAGCTGGTACTTTGGGTTACGGGTTAGGACGCAATGTCGTTCATTAAGAAAGTTCCAATATCCAAGTACTGACTTCTCGCCAGGATCAAAGAGGTATCGGATCGTGTGGCCACGAATCCAATTTACCGAGTGTGTTTTGGTGGTGGGGTAGAAAGTCTACCCCGGAAATAAGAGCATGTTGATGTCGATCTGGGCGGGTGTTTGGCGAGTAAGGAACGCCAATATTCGCCGCGTGAGCGTCCAGACATCGTTCGCCTGACCACAGCGGAACCTGTGGCCGTCTGTGTCGTCCACTCCGCAGTGAATGCAGAGGGGCGAATCGGCGAGATGGATCCGATGCAGGCGATGTCGGTTTACTTGTTTTCCGTTCACAGTGAAATACCAAACTGACTGAACGTCTGATTCGAGAAAATGTTCGTAAACAGCTTTCCATATATGCCGCCGCACATACAGTGGATGCTTAATTTCGATCGGGTTGGATGGCCGACACTGTTGTAGCAGATCATATACTGTTTTAGTCTGACACAAACGAGCAAGTGGTAACGATTTGTACATTCAGCTAACAACGCGTTGTAGCCAAAGCAACTACACGGACGTATTAAAGCACGTCTCCCTCCACACCATATACTTTAATTCTGCCTCATGTTCCCTGTGAAATGCGTATCAAATTGCTTTGGCTAAAACGCGGTGTTAGTTGTGGTCTAAAGCACCTACCTAGTAAGTAGGAGTCCTGGGTTCGAATGCCGGCCACCGCATAAATTTTAATTCAATGCCTCTCCTTATGTCTGTAAATCTATCGGACCAAACTGCGTGGTCATCAGTTCGTAGCTTACAAACTACTTAAACCTAGGTAAACTAACCTAAGGACAAACAAACACACCCATGCCCCAGGGAGAACTCGAACCTCCACGGCGAGCAACCGCGCGCTCCGCAGCGAGACGCTTTAGACCGCTCGGCTACTCCACCGCGGCCTTCTCTTTATGTTTAATACCTTTGGTATAATGAAACAATGTTGTCTCTAGAGATTGTATTATTTGTTGTTATTTATATCACCTCGGCCAGAGGAACAAGGAGGGATAGTTCCCATTCCCGTTCTTTGCTGGGGTGCTATTACAATGTAGGAGAGCCCTGGCAATTTGATACGCATTTCACAGGGAACATGAGGCAGGATTAAAGTATATGGTGTGGAGGGAGACGTGCTTTAAGACAGTCCGTGTAGTTGCTTTGGCTACTGAGTGGTCTAAAGCACCTACGTAGTAAGTAGGAGGTCCTGGGTTCGAATCCCGGTCAACACATAAATTTTAATTCAATGCCTCTCCTTATGTTTAATACCTTTGGTATAATGAGACAATGTTGTCTCAAGGGATTGTATTATTTGTTGATACTTTACACCTTGTTTCGAAATAATGCTTTGATACTGGCGCGGAAATTGCCGACTGGTTCTAGGCGCAATGTCAGGGATTGCGAGGACGCTCCAGTCGGAGGTTTGAGGCCCTTCACGGGCATCGGTGCGTCGTTTGTCCTTTGGTTAAGTAGTTAATACTCTCTGATCTATTAAAGCAACTTAAATCACTTAACAAATACAAGTCTCCCGATCCAGACTATACCAATTAGGTTCCTAGAAATCTTCCCATTCCATTCTTACGTGGTGTGGTAACAGCGACCGTGTTAAGTGAAATTCTTGAATAAAATAATGTCTTGATTGCAAAAAATTTTTATTTAATGACGCGTTTCGCTCGGTTAGGGCATCTTCAGATATCTGACAAAGATTCTTTGTCAGATATATGAAGATGCCCTAATCGGGCGAAATGCGTTATTAAATAAAAAAATTTTGGTATCAAGACATTCTTTTATTCAAGAGTTAGGTTCCTTTTAGAGTATGCTGATGCAATAGCTCCATGCACATACAACCGCTCGCTCAGAGAAAGATCCGTACCCAAAGACACGTCACTCCAGTATTCAAGAAAGGCAATAGGAGTGATCTGCAAAATTACAGGCCTATAGGGTCTATCATTGACGTCGATTTGCAGAAGAATTTTAGAACATATACTTTCCTCAAATATTATGTACAACCCCGAAGAGGACGACCTGTTTTGAGAAAGTATCGTTCTTGTGAAACACAGCTAGCTCTTCACTCACAGGAGGTACTGAGTGCTATTGACAAGGGATGTCAAACAGATTCCGTATTTCTAGATTTCCGTAAGGCTTTTGACACTGAACCTCACAAGCGTCTTCTAATCAAAAAGCGTGCTTATGGAATATCGCCACAGTTGTGCGATTATATTCGCGATTTCCTCTCAGAAAGGACACAGTTCGTAGTAATTAACGGAAAGTCATCGAGTGATGACGTTCCCTAGCGAAGTGTTATAGGGCCCCTACTGTTACTTCCCTATCTTTATAACCACTGATGACCACAGTTGTTTGGTCCCATAGATCGGAAACATTTGACCATTTGAGTTATTAGCCGAAATCTAGCTCTGCTTAAACGAAGATCAATATTTCGACGACGACTTATCGCTGTCGACTACTGAATTTTTTATATAAAATTTTGTACCGGACATTGGGACCCGAATTTCGCGCTTTTCTTGAGCGGTCGCGTTAGCCACCAGGCTATCCATGCACGCTCAAGGGCCGACCCAAACTTCCAAAAGGCATAGTGTCCACTACACATCAGTGCTCGTACATTACACTATGTAACTCCCGCCCAGGACGGGACGTTTAATACAAAGGCCACTTGGCCTTGCTTATAGAAAGTTGTTACTAATTTGGAATATGGAATAAATCGCAATTTGCGATGTTATGGTATCACTGTATTAGGTTTAGATGGAATACCAAACTGTGGCGAATGAAAATTTGTGCACAGCCGGGATTCGAACCCGGGATCTCCTGCTTACTAGGCAGTCGCGTTGACCATTCCGCCACCGAGGACACAGTGACCAACTCGACTGCAGAGGACTTTTGCCTGCGGGAATACAGTATTCTGGCTGCGTGCATTATAGAATAAATAGACTGTGGTATAGGAAAGAGACAGCATGGCGAATGGAAATTTGTGTGTGGCGGGAGACGTGTAGGGAAAAGTCCTCTGCAGTGGGGCTGATCACTGTGTCCTTGGTGGCGGAGTGGTCAACGCGTCTGCCTAGTAAGCAGGAGATCCCGGGTTCGAATCCCGGCCGGGCACAAATTTTCATTCGCCACAGTTTGGTATTCCATCTAAACCTAATACAGTGATGCCATAACATCGCAAATTGCGATTTATTCCATTCCTTTGAACGCTGTAATTCGTCATAAATAGATATAATTTAGAAAAATTAATTAAAAGTGGCTTTGTAGGAAAGAAATCAAAAGGGACATTCTGGTTGTTGTATCCGTGTAAATGACTAGAAGTTATTATGATTAATTACTATCTCTTCACATAAAAAATTGTAAGAATGCAAACTGTCTATACATCACAACTGATATTTTAACAAATACATAATGTATATACATGTGGCGTCTGTTTGGAAAGAACAGGCGTCACATTCTGATCCTGCAGCTGTTATTATTTAATATTCATAGAATATATGACTTCAACTGCGATTGGGCAAAGCTGAAAATGTGTACCCAGCCGGGATTCGAACCCGGGTCTCCTGCTTTCTAGGCAGTTGCGCTGACCCCTACACCACTGGGGACACAGTGATCACCGCACCTGCAAGGACTACCCATGCACGCCTCACGTCAGATACAAAATGGGCAGGGCGAAGCTGGGAATTTGTATCTGACGTGAGGCGTGCATGGGTAGTCCTTGCAGGTGCGGTGATCACTGTGTCCCCAGTGGTGTAGGGGTCAGCGCAACTGCCTAGAAAGCAGGAGACCCGGGTTCGAATCCCGGCTGGGTACACATTTTCAGCTTTGCCCAATCGCAGTTGAAGTCATATATTCTATGAATATTAAATACAAATAATGGTCACTCAAGGTGCTTTTTTCTTTTATTTTTTTCTTTTACCATGGCTAGCAACATTTGCAAATTTTTTGTATATTATCTGCCGCAAATTAATCTCAGTTAGGTTTTTTGAGAGCGCCGTATTCTCGTTGCATCTACGTATTCCAGAATTCAACGCGACGTACTTTAATTTGGCTAGGTATTTAAATGAGATTCTGCATTCACTCGACTTTTTATTTGATACAAACACAGTCAAAATATACTTCACTGAAGTTACAATATTTTGTGCACACAGCAAGACAAGTCAGGAGTGGAAGAAGGTTTCAGTAGTTCCTTTAGAATAATCCGAAGAGTGTTTCGAATGTTTCCAAGGTATTAATTATTCACTGTTCAGGAAAAGTCTTTGCCAACGAACAGGCAGAATAACGTGGGATCATAGTAAAATTGTTACACTTATGCAAATTATACACAAAGTACACAAAATATAATTTGTGCTCAAAAGGGAGACAGGAAAAGGAGAAGAAAATTCTTTCCCTCATTTAATACCGCATTTGAATGCGATGCTGTCCGGCACAAATTTTTATGTCACCATAGTACTGCCGATGATGATACATATTCACAACTGCGAATACATTTCTTGTATTCTTGGCAGATGTACGTCTGAAGAAAAAAATGTTCAAATGTTTGTACAGTCTATGGGACTTAACTACGGGGTTATCAGTCCCTAAACTTACAAACTACTTATGAACTACTTACGAACTAGGACGGCACAAATATCCATCCCCGAGGGGGGATTCGAACCCCCGACCGTAGTGGCCGTGCAGACCGTGACTGGAGCGCCTCAGTCTCCTCGGCCACCGCGGCCGGCCGTCTGAAGAGTATTTGCATTATTTGCATCAAAAACATAGAGACTGCATAAAGTTTCTTTTTCGTTTTTGTGAGTTGCCAGCTAGAGCGTTTCGTAACTGTTTGATATTGTTTGTGAATTTTGTTAGAAGTTGCTAAGCGGTTTTATTCTCAAATACTGCACGAATATTGTCTTGGTGTTGTTCGCGTCGCGTGTTCTCAAGAAAGAATAAACAGTTTCTAAAGTAACTACCAAACTTATTGTATTCAACTTTTAACGTATTTTTATACATCTTAACGAGAAGATTATGACAGAATTTAGAATCCTTAAATCCGGTAAGTATGTAGGTCCTTCAGAGCACAAGTGAATCAAGTTACAATAAGAAAGATCCGAGCTAAAATCGAAGTTTTTGCTGATTAATTAATTACCGTTAAAAAAAGTTCAAATGTTAGTATAACTTATGGGACTTAACTACGGGGTCATCAGTCCCTAAACTTACAAACTACTTATGAGCTAACAAATACTAAGGACGGCACAAATATCCATGCCCGAGGGGGGATTCGAAACCCCGACCGTAGTGGCCGTGCAGACCGTGACTGGAGCGCCTCAGTCCCCTCGGCCACCGCGGCCGGCTACCGTTTAAAGTTCGTGCCAATTAATAATGCTTCAATATAGGAAATATTTTGTATAATGTATTCTCAAATAGAACAGAAAATTTAAGCGCTATAGCATGCACTTTTTAATTGAAATTTAAAGTTGTTTGTTCTTTTATATTCTAGCTTTCAGGTTTTGTAAAGGAAACAGTAGATACTTTAAAAAAAAAAAAAAATACAATGCTATAATTTCATTCTGTGTGTCTATACATAACAAATATCTACAAACAGGAAGTTCTTCAATTGAGATTCAAAGGAAAATGTGTTTCCTTTCGTCTGATAGCTCTTACCAAGCCATGAAGCAATTGTTGCATGGTAAGGGGGGAAAACGGCGATTCACAGTCAGTATGTATGATAGTAAATTCGTCATGTCCTTCTGCGTTTTGTTTTTGTCAACGTTTTGTATTAAGAGACCCGAGTTGGATGTTACAAGAATATAGCATGGGAAGGCCAGCCTTCGTTTTTAAGTAATGAATCTTTCATGCTCTGAAAGCAGCTCCGCAAATAGTACTTAAAAGTGAACTTATTCCAAAATGACGAAAAAATCGACTTGGCTCCCTTGCGCTCTGATCACCCCAAGTGAAACATTGAATATTAAATTTCTGTCGAAATTTTATTCTAGAAGAAATTCGCGAAGTGTTATAACCCGTGCCTGTGTAGCGTTCAGTCTAAGCACTTGATATACTATACACTGCTCTAAAACAGTCTGTGACTTCACTAGAGATAATCTCAGACCGCCATTTACCCTTTGTGTTACTTTAATACTTTTGTATATGATAGGCATTGAAATTTGATTTTATCCTGCTTTACTACCTAACTGAAGCACATTACAATTAAAACAAATTCAATTTTTGTAAAAAAAAAAAAAAATTATACAGAGGTGGTTTCACTGTGAAACGTGACACAAGGGATTTTTTCAATTTCTTTCAAAGAGTTTTAATTTTGAATTTTTAACTTTTATTATTACACTGATATTACGTTTACTTTCATATTCATTATTTATTTTTTTCCAAACTAAAGCAATGTTTTTCGTTTTATGCAAAATTTCTAAGCAAATTATGTATAGCTCTTCTTTCTATTTCTCATGATATTCCAAAAATCAGTTTTTTTAATCAATCCGACGTCACATTCTTCGCAAGACCATCTCATTCTGTGTGGCTTCTTTTTTGAACTACGGTTTGCACTTTGTTTCGATTTGCTATGAACAGGCAAATACGGTTCATTGGATTGTCGTTTGTCCACAGAGACTATCATTCTAAAAGTCTTTTTAGGGTTTTAGGGTAAGATGGTTTCACAGTGAATCACACCTATGCCACAAGGAGATACGGCACAGTGGAACCACTGTGACGCAAAGAGTTAACGAAGGTTCGTAAGCCATCAGGGACTACAGACAGCGGCAAATGGAGGGGAAAGGGTGGCCTCCATACTCTCTCAGTACTTGAATTCAGTATAGGTGTAAGGACAAGGCCTAATAGAAATCCTTGGATAACACAGGAGATGCTGAACTTGAGTGATGAAAGGAGAAAATATAAAGAATGTAGCAGATGAAACGGGCAAGAGAGAGTAGATAAGAGGCTAAATATGAGGTTTCACAGGAAGTGCTAACTGGCTAAGCAAGAGAGGCTGGATAACAAAAGCGAGCCCATAGAAGAATGTACAACTAGGGGAAAGATTGATGCCGTCTACAGGAAAATAAAAGACAAATTTGGAAACAAGCAGCTATATGAATATCAAGAGTTCAGATTGAAACTTAGTATTGAGCAAGAAAGATGGAAAAGATATATAAAGAGCCTAGATAATGGTAATGAACTGGAAGGCTGTATGTAGACAGGGAAGAGGAGTAGACAGAGATGATATAGGAGATGCGATACCGCGATAATAATTTGACAGAGCTCTGGGAGAGCGAGTTATGGCGAAACCCATCGTGTGTGCAAAACGTACGAGGTAGGGGAAACAACCGCAAACTTCAAGTAGAATGAAATAATCCCAATTCGATCAGTTCAATATGTCATGGTTGCAGCATACTAACACGAATTATTTACATAAGAATGGAAAAAATTGTAGAATACGACCTCGGTAAATATCAGTTTGAATTTAGGAGAAATGTAGGAATGTGTGAGACATTAGAAGATAGAATAACGAAAGGTAAACATACATTTTTAGTTTTAGTAGATTAGAAGAAAGCTTTTGACAATTTCGCCTTGAATTTACTCCTTCAAATTCTGAAGGTAACAGGGATATAATAAAGGAAACGAAGAGTTGCATGCAACTTGTACAAAAACCAGAAAGCGGTTATTAGAGTCGAAGGGCATGAAAGGGATGCAGTGGTTGGGAAGGGAGTGAGACAGGATTGTAGCCTTTCCCCACTGTTGTTCAGTCTGTACATTGAGATAGTTGAGGAAAAAAGCAAGGAGATAGTTAGAGAAGGAATTAAAGTTCAGCGAGAAAAAATAAAAACTTCGATGTTTTGCGATTACATTGTAATTCTGACAGAGATACCAAAGGCCTGGAAGAGGAAATGAACACAATTGACAAAGTCTTGAAAGGCGAGTATAAGCCGCTGTGGAGTGACCGAGCGCTCTAAGGCGCCTTGCTGCAGAGCGCGCGGTTGTTCTCCGTTGGTAGTTAAAGAGTCCTCCCTCGGGCATAGGTGTTTGTGTCGTCCTTAGGTTAGTTTAGTTTACGTTAGTTTAAATAGTTTATAAGCCTAGGAGCTGATAACCGCAGTAGTTAAGGCCCTTAGCTTTATATACTTTTGAACATTTGGAGCGTATAAGATGAACGTTAACGAGAGCAAAGCAAAGGTACTGAAATGTAGTCTAAGAAAATCAGGCAATGATGAAATAATAAAGTTAGGAAACGAGGCAACAAAAGTTGTGGATGAGTTTTGTTACAAATATTCCGTTAGTAAATAACTCGTGATAGCCGAAATACAGAATATGTAAAATGCAGAATTTGAATACGAAGAAAAGCATTTCCAAAGAAGACAAATTTGTTGATGTCTAATGTTAATTGAAGTGTTAGGGAGTTGTTTCTGAAAGCATTTTCTGGAAGGTAGCATTGTACCGGAGTGAAATGTGGACGATAAGGTTTGAAACAGAAGTATGATAGAATCTTTGAAAATTTGGTGCTACAGTAGAATGCTAATGATTAGATCGGTATATCGCGTAACTAATGAGAAGATACTGAACAGAATTGAGGAGAATACAAATTTCTGGCATATGTTGACTAAGAGAAGGGATCGATTGGTAGGATACATTCTACGTCAAGGAATCGTCAATTTATCATTTTAGGGAAGTGTGTGGGGTAAAAATCACAGAGGGAAACCAAGAGATGAATACAGCAAGCTGGTTCAAAAGGTTGTAGGCTGCTCTTCAGAGATGAAAAGGTTTGCACAGCATCGGATAGCGTGAAGAGCTTGTCGGTATCAGCGTAATTTGAGCTGATCGACTATATAAAATAAATAAATTCGACGCGAGAGGTTTACTGGTAACACAACTCTTTATTAGACAACAGAAGGTACTGAATGAAAAACAAAAGCTGTCAGAGAGTAAACTGCAGAGAGAGTAACAAAAAATCATAGAGTATACATCGCGTATGGAATATACTAGAACACGTAAAAATATACAGCGCTCCTGGCGGCTGGACGCTGAATTATGATTAACAGCCGCGATTCATTTATTACACCCGCGATAGTGGCGTGCCTCTGGTGGACGGTACGGAACTAATTATAAACGCGGTTCACTTTTTTTTTTAATTCTTTATTATGGCTTTTGGTGACAGTGACCATACAGCCAGCGATTATTACATTGACAACATTACAATAGAATTGAGATTCTTACAATGTACAGCACAATATTAATAAGTATGTTACATCATATAGCCTTAGAGTAAAAGTAGAAAAATAACATGTAAAGACATTAAACAATACATATTTAACAGTACGACAGATATTTGTAATACAATAAAAGTGCAGAAAGCATAGGACCAAATGAGAGGTGCAAAGACAAATAAAAGTCAAAATATAATATAAAATCACTTATGCAGTTTCCCGCTGTGCATGTTCAAGGTAAACACACTAGCTCTAAAATTAGAGCTGTATGCCAGTGAGTTTGAGGTAGTCCTTCAGTAAAGTGTACTTAAGCTTGTCGAATCCATGAAGGAGGACAGTGACACTTGTGGGGAGGGGGTAACCCCTCGCGACCAGCGTTCGGTAGAATACACTTTGTGCGGCCGTGTACTTGGTGCATGCCAGTATGATGTGGTTGAGATCCGCCACTGCCGTTACATCTTTGTCGCAATGCCGAGAAGCGATGATTTTCAAACGGTGTAGGTGGGCAGGGTAACATCCATGCCCCAGTCTCATCCGAATGATAGACGTTGCATGACGTCTACTAAGCGTCATCGATGAAAACCACGGTCGTGAGGAGACATTTGGTTGTATAGCTGCCAGGTGTCCTCCCTTAAACACATGAGAGAGGTGCCATTCGTGGTCCCAAGTGCGATAGGCAGCTTTCCGAATCGTCGTTCGTAAGTCTGTATATGGAATCGGCGTGGGGCGTTGTTGTCCTTCCGTAATACTTCTCTTGGCAAGGCGGTCTACTGTTTCGTTATGGGGTATACCTCGATGTCCTTTAATCCAAAGTAAGTGGATGTCTATGCCCACTGTCTGTGCATTTGTTATGGCCTCCAAGACGTCCAATAAATATCTATTCGTTCGTTTGTCAAACGTCGGATGTTGTAATTTTTTCAGCACGCTTTGAGAGTCGGTGAGGATCAATATAGAGTTAAATGTTCGTGCGCCGTAATAAATGGCCTCCCTGATGGCTAGTAACTCTGCCGTGTAAATAGATGACGCAGGCGGAAGCGCAAACATTTGGTAGGTGCCGTTAGAGGGGCAAAAGAAGGCGTATCCCACCCCTGCTTCAGTTTTAGAGCCGTCAGTATAGATGTGAGCATGCTGTGGCCAGTTGCGGAGAAGAAACTGTTCCACGTCGAGAGTGATGTTGGTCCCCGTTGTGTAGTCTGATGGCAAATGTGTCACCGGGACTGGGTTGAAAAACAGATGATAAGAATAACGGAAACAAGGAAGTTTGGTGTCCTGTATGATGAGTGGGAAGAGATGTCTCCATTTCTCGTAACTGCGAACCAGTAAAGGAACTCGGGTCATGCCTCTTCTGTGATGCATTTCTGTTATGTTCCAAAATTGGTGTACCGTTTTGAGAGAGGCACTATCACATATTGACGCTCGGCTGAGGAGGAAAATATCGGACAGCATCTGTCGACGTATAGTTAACGGCATTTCAGACGCTTCCACGAGCAAGGCGTTGGTGGGTGTTGACTTCATAGCTCCGAGAACAAGACGAAGCATTCTGTACTGGAGGGCATCAAGTTTGCGCAGGGTCGATTGCGCTGCAGTAGCGTAGACGATACTGCCATAATCCAAAACGGAGCGGATCAAGACCTTATAAAGAGTAAGGAGTACCGTCGGATCGGCTCCCCACCAAACTCTGGCAAGCATACGCAGGATATTTGCAGTAGTGTCCACTTTGTCCAAGAGATATTCAACATGGCGCGTCCACGTCAGTTTGCTGTCGAAGTAAACACCAAGGAACTTAGCATATGACCGAACAGGCAGTTTGTATGGACCGAGCTGAAGGTCTGGAGAGAAATAATTCTGTCGTTTCCTCGTGAATATCACCACAGTAGATTTTTCAGGCGACAGCGTGAGTCCGTGTTCTAACTCCCATTCAGCCAGTTTTTCACATGCAGTAGTAAGCCATATGTTAGTCACCCAAAAGCACGACGAGTGGGCGTATAAACAAACGTCGTCCGCGTACTGTAGAACTTTGGCGGTTCACTTAATTCAATCGCTACACTGCACTGCACATTTCAACACTGGACTTCGCGCTGACGCGTGGCGGCTGGCAAAACAGAGCGCCACAAGCTGCTTGAAACCAGACTTTGGACTGAAGACCACAACAATAACTCAATAGAGCAGAAAAACTCAACCTTGATTTGAAACCTTAACTTTTCCCGGTGTAATGAACGATCAGATAATTTATGGGTATGCTGCCGGGTGACGTCGTGACAACCGTTAACCACCTTCTAAGGTAAAGGCTCTGTTGGGGTCCGTAAAGGATGATCTTGGTTTGCGTAAGGCAGGTGTATATCGTATTCCTTGCAGTTGTGGCATGTCATATATTGGTCAGACAATCAGGACTGTGGAAGACCGGTGTATTGAACATAAACGTTATACGCGCTTACAACAGCCAAACAAATCCGCTGTTGCAGAACACTGTCTTGACACCGGATATTGTCATTCCATAGGATGACACCGGTCATCCTATGGAATGCAACAACACGGAGATTCTGGCATGCACTTCCACCTATTGGGATAATGTTATTAGGGAAGCTGTTGAAATTAAACTAGTAAGCGACCTTATAAACAGAGATGGTGGTTTTTGTTCAAATTCTGCTTGGAATCCGTGCTGTCTCTCGTCAAAAAACAAAGGGACAAAATTAATGCTGCCTCACCTCTTGATTAACAGTCGATATGTTTGATGTTTGTTTATCTTTGGTTGTGTTGTTCTGCAGTGACTTGTACTGTATGTGTTATCTTCCTTGTTTACTCTTTGCAAACAGAGGTATTAAATACGCTTGCACATTGCTTCCTTGGGTGCAGTTGTGCCTTGAGAATGGCAGGGTGTCCTGTCAAAATACCGGCGGTTGTCGACGACGTCACCCGGAAGCATACCCGTAAGTTATTTGATCAACCTCGATTTCTCGACAATCCATATGTATAAATGTGAATGTCTGTTCGGTGTACGTTTATCACGTCTGAACCACGAGACATAAAGAGATAAAAATTTCCACAGTTACTAATGTCTACCCGGGGAAGGCTTTAGGCACGGTTTTATGCCGATCGGATAGGTATTTATCTATATATATTAATATGAATGTCTGTTCGGTGTACGCTTATCACGTCCGAACAACAAGACGCAGAGACTTAAATATTTGTACAGTTACTAATTTATACCTGAGGAAGGTTTTAGGTACGGGTTTATGCCGATCTGATAGATATTTAGTAATTTGAAGAATATAACGCGAAGTGCGGAACTATAATTACTCTTTGAAAATTATATTTACTCTTTGAAAATGGTTTTATTGGTTCCATTGTTGCTTGAGGGTTGATAATGATAAAAGGGTGGAGTGTATTGGGATGGAAAGTTATCGGTGTATATAAAATTCTACGTGTGTGTGTGTGTTTAATATTTCGCTCTGAAGCGAAAACTACAGAACGCAAACGAGTGGTCTATGTGTAATTGTTTTCTGAAGTCTCCCGTTGTACACCATAGCAGTTCCATGCCGATAACTATAAGGGGGTTGAAAGTCGTCAAATTATAAAAAAATTCGGACTGACGGCCAGCGATGACGTTCGTGACTCTATAGCAAGGAGGTTACATACAGCGAAACGTGATGCCACGGACCATATCTTTGGTCTATGCGTGTACAATGTGTTCAGCTCTTTCTCTGTAAGGATAAGCATACGAATAAGGAATTATAAGAATAAATAAATTTCTTTTAATACATCTCTTTAAAAAATCGATTTGACGTTTTCACAAATTACATCAAGTGATCGATCTATTATTACATTCATTATTGTTGAATTTCGTGATTGGATTCTTAGAAACGAGTGCATTTTTACGTGTGGTTTTTTTATTTCTTATATATTCTCTGATAAATGTAACATGTTTTTAGAAGAAAAGGACATAGACAGAGAGAGAGACTGGATAGGAAAAGTACTAATTAAAGGCTCGAATAAATAAATAAATACCCGGGCAACGCCGGGTTTTCAGCTAGTGTCTGATGAAAGGCATGATACTAAATCTGTTTTGTTACGCCTAAGTGCATATTGCGTTGAGCGAAAGGTAATCAAAATCGATGATCCTTTGGCCGTAGATTTCAACCCTTAATGTCGCAGATTCTACCAAATACCTAAGAGTTACAATTACGAACAACTTTGACTGGAGAGAACACATAGAAAATATTGTGGGGAAGGCGAACCAAAGGTTACGTTTCATCGGCAGAACGCTTCGAAGATGCACCAGCTCCACCAAAGAGACTGCCTACATCACACTTGTGCGTCCTCTCCTGGAGTACTGTTGCCCCTTGTGGGACCCTCACCAGTTGGGACTGACGGAAGATAGTGAGAAGATTCAGAGAAGGGCAGCTCGTTTTGTTTTATCACGTTACAGGGGGAAAGCGTCACGGAAATGTTGCACGAATTGGGGTGGAAATCATTAAAAGAAAGGCGCTCTGTTTTGCCAGCCGCCACGCGTCAGCGCGAAGTCCAGTGTTGAAAAGTGCAGTGCAGTGTAGCGATTGAATTAAGTGAACCGCGTTTATAATTAGTTCCGTACCGTCTACCAGAGGCACGCCACTATCGCGGGTGTAATAAATGAATCGCGGCTGTTAATCATAATTCAGCGTCCAGCCGCCAGGAGCGCAGTATATTTTTACGTGTTCTAGTATATTCCATACGCGATGTATACTCTATGATTTTTTATGTTACTCTCTCTGCAGTTTACTCTCTGACAACTTTTGTTTTTTTCAGCTAGTACCTTCTGTTGTCTAATAAAGAGTTGTGTTACCAGCAAACCTCTCGCGTCGAATTTATTTATTTTATATAGTCGATCAGCTCAAATTACGCTGATACCGACAATTGGTGACTCCGACGTGATTCGCGAGCCGGAAGAACCGAACTGCTACTGACTTTTTATCGAGATGGCAGAAGATCGTGCAGTATCAAGGCTAGCGGTCCGCTTGCCGCCGTTTTGGGCTGATAATCCAGTCTTATGGTTTGCGCAGGTGGAAGCAAGTTTCTCCTGTGCGGGAATTACGGCAGATAGCACCAAGTTCGCAGTCGTAGTTAGCCAGTTGGAACAACGTTTTGCGGCTGAGGTGCAAGACATCATCACCGCACCTCCGGCGGAAGATTCCTACCGAAGACTCAAGGCTGAATTAATACGGAGAATCGCAGCCTCACAGGAAGATCGGATTCGACAAGTCCTTACGCAGGAAGAGATCGGAGATCGCAAGCCGTCGCAATATCTGCGGCATCTGCGCAGTAAGGTAGATACAGTCATCGTGCCTGACAATTTATTACGCACGCTGTGGAGCAGTAGATTACCGCCGCAAATAAAGGCTATAGTGGCATCGCAAACTAACATGTCATTGGACGCCGTGGCG
The DNA here is from genome assembly GCA_026315105.1 of Locusta migratoria. Taxonomy (NCBI): domain Eukaryota; kingdom Metazoa; phylum Arthropoda; class Insecta; order Orthoptera; family Acrididae; genus Locusta; species Locusta migratoria. The sequence goes on along the minus strand of CM048745.1, from coordinate 157,797,100 downwards.
GAGTTAGCAGACCGCATACAGGAAGCTATAGCGCCTGCCCAGATTAACGCAGTTGCGGCACAAGGCAGCAGTACAGCGGCTGCAGCGCGAGCAGATTATGAAACTCTCGCCGCAAAAGTAGACATGTTATGTGGGCAAGTCAGTGCATTATTGCAAAGCAGCACAGGAAACAGCAGCAGACGTTACCGCCGACGTTCAAGAAGCCAGTCTTCGAGCCGCGTCAAAAATCCACAAGGTGAGCAACAGCCTGTGTGTTGGTACCACCGCAGATTCGGCGAGAACGCGCGAAAGTGTACGTCACCATGTTTGTACCCAAACGCCGGCGGCGGTCGATCGTAGGCGCAGCCGACTGCCCGTCACCATTCAGGCGCCTGTTCATCAGTGACAGAGTTTCTGGCCTGAAATTTCTAGTGGACACCGGTTCGGACCTCAGTGTCCTGCCACGGTCTTCGCTACATCGTTACAGGCCGTCAACCGCCTTCTGTCTAACGGCTGCCAACAATTCAACGATTGCGACTTATGGTACCCAGCAGATGGAGCTGAACTTGGGCTTACGCCGTCCTTTCAAATGGAATTTTACTGTTGCAGACGTTACAGAAGCTATCATCGGAGCAGATCTCCTGGCGCATTACAAGCTCTTGCCAGACGTGGCAAACGCTCGACTTGTGGACAGCGTCACTGGTTTAACTGTCACTGGTTTTCACCGCAGTGCAACCATCCATAGTGCAAAGCTCGTACAGGCACCTGAGAACGAATATTCTTCACTTTTAAGTCAGTTTCCGAGTTTGACCAGGCCACCCGGAGTACCCAAACAGATCCATCACAATACAGTGCATCACATCAAGACGACGGAGGGACCGCCAGTGTCATGCCGACCAAGACGTTTAGCGCCAGACCGTCTCGCCATCGCTAAGGCCGAATTCGACAACATGCTGCGAGAAGGTATTATCAGGCCGTCGAACAGTCCGTGGTCCTCCGCCTTACATCTAGTGCCAAAGAAAGGTGGATCCTGGCGCCCTTGTGGAGACTATCGTGCATTGAACTCGAGAACAGTTCCGGACCGATATCCTGTACCATTATTAAGAGACTATAACTATGCTTTACATGGTGCAACGGTATTCAGTATCTTAGACTGTGCGAAGGCTTATACTCAGATACCAGTGGCTAAAGAGGACATTCCTAAGACAGCAATAATAACACCTTTCGGCCTGTTTGAAAGTATGTATATGACCTTTGGATTGCGCAACGCAGCACAGACTTGGTAAAGATTTATTGACTCAGTCCTACAAGGGCTTCCGTTCTGTTTTGCTTATCTGGATGATGTGCTCGTTTTCTCTGAGACAGAACAACAACACCGACAACATCTGCAGGAAGTGTTCAAACGCCTAGAACATTACGCAGTTGTGTTAAACGTTGCCAAGTGCGTTTTCGGACGATCTGAAGTGACCTTTCTTGGACACAAAATTTCAGCTGCGGGTTCTTTACCTTTACCAGAGAAGGTTGAAACTATTCTGCAATTACCTAGGCCAACCACAATCAAGGAACTGCGTCGATTCTTAGGAATGCTCAACTTCTACCGTCGACACCTACCTCGTGCAGCTGAATTACAAGAACCACTGAATGCAGCACTAACTGGTCCTAAGAGGAAAGGCAGTTTGACTGTACACTGGACTGAGACTATGTGTGCAGCTTTCGAAGCTGCTAAACAGAGCATGGCAGAAGCAACGCTTCTAGCTCACCCCAACCTCGAAGCACCGTTAGTAATAGTCGTGGACGCGTCACAGACAGCTATAGGAGCAGCGCTGCAACAATGGTCGGACAACGCCTGGCAGCCACTAGCATACTTCTCAAAGAAACTGTCACCATCACAGAGAAAGTGAAGTGCTTACGACCGCGAGCTCCTGGCCATGTATGAAGCGGTGAAATACTTCCGCCCTCAAGTTGAAGCGCGTGTGTTCACGATATATACGGACCATAAACCGCTGACATTTTCATTCAAACGGAACAGTATCAACTGCTCTCCTCGGCAATTCAACCATTTGCAGTTTATAGCCCAGTTCACGACAGACATAAAACATATTTCAGGTATCAACAATGTAGTGGCTGACTGTTTGTCTCGTGTCAACAGTGTAACGAGCCCTATCGACTTTCCTGCACTGGCCCGAGCACAGCAAGAGGATACGGAACTCCGCACGTTCGTCGACGATGACGCGTCAGGACTACAGTTGCAGCTCGTCGACGTTCCTGGAGAAGACGCCAAGCTCTACTGCGACGTCTCACGCGGAAGACCCCGCCCGTTTATTTCTGTAGCGTTCAGAAGACAAGCTTTCGACAGTGTTCACAACTTGTGCCACCCAGGAATTCGTTCCACTTCTCGACTCGTGTCCCGGCGTTTTGTGTGGCCAGCCATGCAGAAAGACTGTAAAGAATGGACAAGAACATGTTTACAGTGCCAAAAGTGTAAAGTGTCTCGCCATGTGCATGCCCCTATCGGTGACTTTCCAGACGCAACTGTACGTTTCGCCCACGTTCATTTGGACGTTGTTGGACCACTTCCGCTATCGAACGGTCAACGCTACCTTTTCACTATAATCGATCGTTTTACTTGCTGGCCAGAGGCAGTTCCCATTGACAATATAACAGCTGAAACGTTAGCCTCTGCATTTGCGTCAGCGTGGTTAGCAAGGTTTGGATGCCCTCAACATATCACCACTGACCGTGGACGACAGTTTGAGTCTGATCTGTTCGCTCAGCTGGCCAAGTTTTGCGGATATGTACACCACAGAACCACTAGCTACCATCCCGCTAGTAATGGCATGATCGAACGCTGGCACCGTTCTTTAAAAGCAGCACTCATGTGCCATGACAACACATGGACTTCAGCTCTACCAATGGTGTTACTGGGCCTTCGAACAACTTATAAACCGGACATCGATTCATCGGCTGCGGAATTAGTATATGGAGAAACATTGCGTCTGCCTGGTGAATTCGTCGACGTCAGTACACTGCAAAAATCGACACAAGACCAGCCAGATTTCTTACGTCGCCTGCGAAACCATATCGCACAGATCCGTCCTCCAAAGGCTTCAAGACATGGCACACCGCCTTGTTATGTTCATCAGGACCTAGATCAGTGCTCCCATGTTATGCTTCGCACCGACGGCGTGAAACCACCACTACAACCTCCGTACACCGGCCCATACCGCGTGGTACGAAGAAGTACGCAGACAATGGACATATTGGTGAACGGCAAAGCAACAACTGTTTCTCTAAACAGAGTGAAGCCTGCGTACGTGTTTCAAGAGTCATCCCCGACCGCTAACCAACGGAGATTTCAGAACCTGGCTGAACCAGATGCACAACCAACACCACCGCCGCCACCCACGGAACAGCCTCCGACACGGACAACTCGCTGTGGTCGACGGGTACACTTTCCAGCACGATTCGTCGATACCGCGCTCCGCTTCCGCCCGGGGGGCTGATGTGGCGCTCTGTTTTGCCAGCCGCCACGCGTCAGCGCGAAGTCCAGTGTTGAAAAGTGCAGTGCAGTGTAGCGATTGAATTAAGTGAACCGCGTTTATAATTAGTTCCGTACCGTCTACCAGAGGCACGCCACTATCGCGGGTGTAATAAATGAATCGCGGCTGTTAATCATAATTCAGCGTCCAGCCGCCAGGAGCGCAGTATATTTTTACGTGTTCTAGTATATTCCATACGCGATGTATACTCTATGATTTTTTGTGTTACTCTCTCTGCAGTTTACTCTCTGACAACTTTTGTTTTTTTCAGTTAGTACCTTCTGTTGTCTAATAAAGAGTTGTGTTACCAGCAAACCTCTCGCGTCGAATTTATTTATTTTATATAGTCGATCAGCTCAAATTACGCTGATACCGACAGGCATGATACTAAACCTGTTTTGTTACGCCTAAGTGCATATTGCGTTGAGCGAAAGGTAATCAAAATCGATGATCCTTTGGCCGTAGATTTCAACCCTTAATGTCGCAGATTCTACCAAATACCTAAGAGTTACAATTACGAACCACTTTGACTGGAGAGAACACATAGAAAATATTGTGGGGAAGGCGAACCAAAGGTTACGTTTCATCGGCAGAACGCTTCGAAGATGCACCAGCTCCACCAAAGAGACTGCCTACATCACACTTGTGCGTCCTCTCCTGGAGTACTGTTGCCCCTTGTGGGACCCTCACCAGGTGGGACTGACGGAAGATAGTGAGAAGATTCAGAGAAGGGCAGCTCGTTTTGTTTTATCACGTTACGGGGGGAAAGCGTCACGGAAATGTTGCACGAATTGGGGTGGAAATCATTAAAAGAAAGACGTTATTCATTGCGGCGTGATCTGTTTGCGAAGTTTCAATCACCGACTTTTAGTTCTGAATGTGAAAATATTTTGCTAGCACCCACCTACTTAGGGAGACATGACCATCCCAATAAAATAAGAGAAATCAGATCGAAAACGGAACGATTTAGGTGTTCTTTCTTTCCGCGCACTATTAGAGAATGGAACGGTAGAGAAAAGTCATGAAAGTGGTTAATGAACCGTCTGCCAGGCACTTGAAAGTGATTTGCAGAGTATCTATGTAGATGTAGATGGATATAAATAGCCGCGCGGAAGTGGCCATGTGGTCTAAGGCATGGACGCTACGGACTGGACGAGCGCTTCCGCTGGAGGTTCAAGTCTTCCCTCGGGTATGTGTGTGTGTTGTCCCTCGTTAGTTTAAGTAGTTTGTAAATCTAGGGACTAATGAACATAGCAGTTTGGTCCAGTAGATTTGCAAGCATAAATGCGATATAGATAATGACACAGGAAAAATAATGTAGCGAGAAAGCAGCGTCACTGTCTAACATATAGTCACGACACTAGCAGGTTTTTGTTATACACTACGACTGCAGCGCTCCAAGCGGCCGGCTAGCTACGTTTCTGCATACGGTATTGGATGAGTGCGATAGTATCGTTTATATTTAATTTTGCAGACTTTTCACTCTAGGGAACGTATGTAGTGCCATAAAAATAGGCAGTAATTTAAAATTAGCTCCACCTTTGACTTTATTAGCCTTTTTTTTTCCTTTTTTTTTTTTCTTTTCTTTCTTTTTTTTTTTTTTTTTTTTTTTTTTTTTTTTTTTTTTTTTTTTTTTTTATGGGACTTAACTACGGGGTCATCAGACCCTAAACTTACGAACTACTTATGAACTACTTACGAACTAGGACGGCACAAATATCCACAAATAACCCCGACCGTAGTGGCCGTGCAGACCGTGACTGGAGCGCCTCAGTCTCCTCGGCCACCGCGGCCGGCTTTATTAGCTTTACTGTGATCCCTGGTGAGGTACGAAACGGTACATTGCAGGACCGTTTACTTACAATTATCTTGCAACCTACAGGCTTTTGATGAATAATATCATTTTCTATTAAAAACAGGAAATGGCTAAGAAACACAGCAAGACCTGCCCTTGGCAAAAATTCGTCGCTTTTCTACTCAGGAACGATATGGTTTCTTCACCACAATACCAGTACAAGTAATGAGAGTGGCACGTAGGAAACGCATATAGAATGCAATAACTACAGTATTTAACGTACCAAAGCAGCCACCACAGATGCAGCTGAAGGAAAAACGCCACAGACCTGGCAAGAAAACGGAAAAAGCAATCAAACTGTTTTCAACAAAGAAGAACCCAAATCCACAATTGTTGCTACAACTGAACCACAAACGGCAAGAATCTTCAAGAAATTGTCCTCTTAAGCTAAAGTAATGACACTCAAACGAATATGCGTATATCAGAAAGACGAGTGAAGCCTAAAAGTGTTCGAATCATTAGACTACACACCGAATTGATACGCGTCAAAAAAGTCTTGTCATAGTAAGAACACACCATAATAGAAATTTATGTTTCACTTATGTTTATATTATACTTACTTTCAGCGGAACAAGCTGCAAAATAACACATATTCGTAAGTACAATGAAAGAATCCCTGAGACGGATTTTCGTCTCAAATATGTCAAAGACATTATTGATAGAGCTGAAGCATTGAATTAAAATTTGTGGTGCGGCCGGGAATCGAACAATTGGAACAAAGAAGCTAAATTAAAGTTTGTGTTGTGGAGGGAAATCGTACATAGACTATTCCGAGGCGCCTTAATCGTTAGTGGTGTGGTAGTCTAACGGTTGCCGGGCGCCGTGGCTCAGCGCGCCCGGTCAGAGGGCTGAACGGCCTCTGTAATAAAAAAGCTGAGCCAAGAACACATCGAACAAAAACGAACGAACTTGATCAACGTCCGCAACGAACAGAACTACACATAGAGGCAAAAAAAAAAAAAAAAAAAAAAAAAAAAAACCGGTTAAGACGTCTGCCTAGTAAGCATGGAGGTCCGGGTTCGATTCCCGGCCGCACCACAAATTTTAATTCAATGCTTCAGCTCTATCAATATTCGTAAGTATTTGTTAATGACGAATTTGTTCATTACACCTCTGAATCAGTTAAATTCGGCTGTTTTTACATTAAAGTCCGGGTTATGTATATCTCTTAATATTTTACTAATGCTTGTAACGCAAAAACTATACCAACTATTTCGTTAATTACGCACACAAATAATTATAAACAAACATCACTCCTACGGCGGCTTGCCCACCACTAGGAGCGCTAGCGTCGTTGCAATTGTCACTTGGTAACAGCTTTCACAGCAGTGAGTGTCGCGACTGTTTAACACCCCGTTTACATGGGCTCCCAAAACCGGATTTCGTAAACCGATTTCCCAGTTCCGTCTTTAGTTGGTCATGTAAACACTCCAAAATCGATTCTGGAAATCCACTTCTCTAAAGCGGTTTTCCAGGTCCACAATCGATTTTCGTGCCCATGTAAACGCAACCGTTTTTGAAGTGTTCTTCGCTTGTCAGATTGTGTTTTTTTGGTAAGAATTTTCGGCACATATGGACAGATTGATATTTTCTAATATGAAAATAAAAGTATTAACATTAGAGTGAGCATGAATCTGTGTATTTAAGTAAAGAAAAATAGCGATTATGCTGACTAAATCGGGGACTGAATCAGCTGTTTTTCAGCCGCCATCTTAAGTGGATTAGGAAATCCGATTCAGGCTGTGCCATGTAAACACGACAGCGAAAAACGGTTTACGAAAATCGGTTTTCGTCTTCCGGAAGATGTGTTACATGTAAACGTAGTGTATGTTAGACTGTGGCAGCGTACTCACTGGGCCATTGGATGTTCATGGTGCGGCGTCGCGAGCTGAGGCAGATGGTCGCACGCTCGGAGGAAGACTGAAAGGCCTTGCGGTGCGCGGCAGTGTTTTAACCGCGACACGGCTGGGAGTCCCCGGGGGTTTCACAGGTAGCGCACGCCCGCCGCCGGCTTCTCGGAACTGCGATTCGCAGTCACCGTGCTTGCTTACGGTGAAAACTTAGCAGACAAGCGATCCAGAGCTTACCGGCGAGTCAACCTGCGCTGCTTCTAATGAGGCATGCAATTCTTTCCATGAACACGTACTGAAGTATGTCGACTCGCTGATACCACCTAATACTGTAACCAGAGTCGAACATTAAGCCCTTTTTAAACGATGAACGAAGGTGAACAAGATAGATAATAGTCTACTGAAGCGCTCCTAGCGTACTAGCCCTGAACTACAAACTCATGCAAGATCTTGTGGCAGCGTGTTTAGACGATAAACGTAATCGAACAGTAATAGCCGATGTTGAAAGTGAGGTTATAACAGGCGATTTGTTATGTAGGAAGTCATAGTTTAATACTGGAATTGAGGAAACAACGCTAAATGTTATTGACGGCCAAAGAAAACTTTGCAATGTATGTTTTTAGTCAACTTAGCAGTGGCGGCTCGTACAAAATTTGACCAGTCTGTTACAATATTACAAAAATAAACAGGAAACAAAATATACTACTGCCTTTAATTAAATATCAATTAATACTGTATTGACAGTAAGACCTTCAGGGGAATCTATAATAGCCCTGCCAACTGCGTGTATTCACTGCAGGTAGTAAATATAACGTTTAAAAATATTGATTTTATTTACAGAAATTAAAAATTTAGGCTCAGATGTATTTGAATACGAGCCTCACACAGGTAGGTTTGAGAGACAATGGCCGGCCGCGGTGGCCGAGGGGACTGAGGCGCTCCAGTCACGGTCTGCGCGGCCACTACGGTCGAGGATTCGAATCCCCCCTCGGGCATGGATATTTGTGTCGTCCTTAGTCTTAGTTAGTTCATAAGTAGTTTGTAAGTTTAGGGTGTCTGATGACCCCGTAGTTAAGTCCCATAAACTATACAAACATTTGGGAGACAACGCGCAAGACGCCTGAGCCAGCGCGCTATTTGACTCTGTATGCCGCAATATTCGTCATATACTATTCTTCCGCAGCCGTTACACGCAGCGCGAAGAGAAATATTGATCTGGTGCTGCAGTCGGTCGCAGCACACGAGTCGCCAGGCCTGACGTCACGTCTGCGCATGCGCACTAGCGAACAGACGACTGCGCCGCCTCTCTGCGCACGTACCAGCGCGGCTGAATCCCACTTCAGCACACCGAGCTGGTTTCCAGCTATCGCGGCGAGAGCACTCCAAAATGCGTTTTCATCCTTATTACTAGCATTCTAATACGCATTGGAAAGGAATTGGCATAATTTTATTGTGATATCTGGCTGGTATTCCAAGAGAAACGACGTAATTTTATAGCGATTTCTCGCTTGCATTCGAAGAGAAATGGCATAATTTTAGTAATATATTTACAGTGTGTTGCAGCACATTAGCACATTATCACCAGCAGCCACAAACCAGAGTCGAACATAAGAGTCGCGAAACTCCCAGTGAATTTCTGCAACTTCGCGACTGCAGCGCTGCCAAGCGGCCGGGTCGTAAAAACAAACCGCGAAGCGATTGAGTAATGAATGTGCATTTGGGCTGAAGCAGCATTTTCAATATAACTTCGAATTTACAAGCTTTTGTGGCGCAATAAATTGTAGCAACTATCAAAAATATAATTTGGAAATCTCTCATTTCCAAAGGATGCTCAGAATTATCAGAATAATGTTATGAATAACAGGTGTTCGTTTACTGTGATTATTTATACTTTTAGGCATAGAAGTAAATCGTTAACGATTCATTCACGTCCAAACTTCTGCTGTTACTGAGAATCGCAAATACTTGACCACTATTTCATAATATTACTGCTAAATAAAAGTAATGTATGAAGGACTGCTTAGGTTCGTACCTCAGCTTCACAAAAATAACCCTGTATACTAACATATTTTTTCGGTTACCTACTAGTTTGATAAAGTGAATACGTAGCTACAAATAAATAATATGTCCATATATAAGCTGTTAATCTTAGCACGTCACATTCTTGAAGATATTCAGTTTGATACCTGACAAGTAGCTAAAAAATTTTGATAGGTACACGAAAGGCATAGAAGCAAGGGCGAGGTGCAAAAATGGTTTAAACGACGATGTAGAATCTAGTCCCCTACAACGTAAAAATCGTGTACTTTTGAAAACATTACAATGTCCGAAATTCGCAGAAACGCGAACATAATCATAATCAATTCCTTTTACATACTTCAGCACATCAGGTTTCAATTCATTTCTGCTTTCAAAAGGTTTCAGACGATATTAATATGACTCGGGTATTGTGAAGTGTATGAATCGCACTGCATTGACAATTTGATGAATTATACGCTGCATTAACAGAAGCAGTGATATTACTTTAGTGATGTTTTCGTATTTGTATTAGAAAGTTCACAGCAACGTTCAGTGACGAGGAAATATGAAAGTAACTGCATTAAAAACAGCAACTTCTCAGTCTGCATCATGCCATTCCACTGTTATTCCCTACTGTCCGCTTGGAGCGCTAGTATCGCTTCAGCTGTAATTATTTTCCTAGAGAGTTTCGCGACTGTCTGTGATAGACTGTGCTGTATCTTTGTTTCCATATAACAATTTCTTATTTCACCTGGTGTGTAAGATGTATGAGACAGTCGAAATACCCTCAGACTTTAAGAAAAATATAATCCCCATTCCAAAGAACGCAGGCGCAGACGGGTGTGAAAATTACAGAACCATCAGTTTGATAAGTCATGGTTGCAAAATTTTAACACGAATTATCTATAGGAGAATGGAAAAGATGGTAAAAGCTGACATCGGAGAAAATCAGTTTGGATTCAGGAGGAACGTAGGAACCCGGGAGGCAATACTCACTTTACGACTTATCTTAGAATATAGATTAAGGTAAGGTAAAAAAACATTTTTAGCTTTTGTAGTTTTGAAGAAAGCTTTTGATAGTGTTGACTGGAATACACTCTTTCAAATTCTGAAGTCAGCAGGGGAAAAATACAGGGAAAGAAGAGTTATTTACAACTTGTACAAAAAGCAGATCGCAGTTTTTAGACTCGAAGGACATGAAAGGGAAGCATCAGTTGGGAAGGGAGTAAGACAGGGTTGTAGCCTTTCTCCGATGTTATTCAGCTTGTACATTGAGCAGGCGCTGAAGGAAAGCAAGGAAAAATTTGGAATAGGGATTAAAGTTCAGGGTGAAGAAATAAAAACATTGCGTTTTGCTGATGACATTGTACTTCTGTCTGAGACAGCATAGGACCTGGAAGAGCAGTTGAATGGAATGGACAGTATGTTGAAGAGAGCATATAAAATGAACATTAACAAGAGCAAAACAAAGTTAATGGAATGCAGTCTTAGAAAATCAGGTAATGCTGAAGGAATTAGATTAGGTAACAAAACAATGAAGGTGGTAAATGAGGTTTGTTACTTGGGTAGTAAAATAACATATGACGGTCGCAGTACAGAGGATATAAAATGCAGAATGACAATGGGAAGGAAATAATTTTGGAAAAAGAGAAATTTTCTAACATAGAATATTAAGTGTAAGGAAGTCTTTTCTGAAGGCATTTGTGTGGAGTGTTTCCTTGTACTGGAGTGAAACATGGACGATAAACAGTGCGGACAGGAAGAGAAGAGGCTTTTAAAACGTGGTTCTACAGAAGAATGCTGAAGATTAAGTGGGTAGATCGCATATCTAATGAAGAGGTACTGTACAGAATTGGTGAGAAATGGAATTTTTGGCATACCTTAACTAAAACAAGGGATCGCTTGGTAGGACACATTCTTAGACATCGAGGAATCGTAAATTTAGCATTGGAGGGAAGTGTGTGGGGGTAAAAATCGCAGAGGGAGACCAATAGATGAATATAGTAAGCAGATTCAAATGAATGTGGGTTGCAGTTCTTATGAGGAGATGGAAAAGACTTGCTCAGGATAGAATAGGGTGGAGAGCTGCATCGAACCAGTCTCCGGACCGAAGACCATAACAACAACAACAATTTCGTATAGAGTTGTAGTTTACTTCTGTTTGGTAACACTTATGCTAAACACCTGTTCAAAAATCAAATGTTTGTAGAACTTATGGGACTTAACTACGGGGTCATCATTCCCTAAGCTTACAAACTACTTAAGAAATAGCTATGACTAAGGACGACACAAATATCCATGCCCGAGAGGAGATTCGAACCCCCGACTGTAGTGGCCGTGCAGACCGTGACTGGAGCGCCTCAGTCCCCTCGGCCACCGCGGCCGGCTAAACACCTGTACTCAGTACTTTTGTTACCTGAAACATGTAATCCTTGCATACATTTTGTTGTGATTTGATCTCGTCGTGGTCGTGACGACCACCGTATAATGATGCTTCTTGTCATATTTCTCTGTTCCTCTTGTTATTAATCACTAGCTGAACCCCCGCTGCTTCGCATGCGTAGGCTGGTTGGTCTGCACCAGTTGTTTCTTTTTAATCCTGACCAAGATTCCATATCCGAAGTTTCGTAGTTGTAGCTTTAAATTTGAGTTAACAGCAACATATTTTAGAAAATCATTTTTTTGCGTCACCTATTTTACCCCCTTATTTGTCGAATTTCAAAAAATGCCGAAACACGTGTCTTTTTAATTCGAACCCTGAATTAAAATCCGAAATTTTGTAGTTCTAGCTTCAAAATTGCCTATACAGCTACGTATTTTCAAAAAAACGTTTCATCCCCTATTTCACCCCCTTACGGACGGAATATCGAAAAATCGCTTCTTAAATGACGCCTACAGAGTAAGATCAACACCCTCCACAAATTTCAAGTTCCTGCCTTCAGTGGTTTGGGCTGGGCGATGATGAGTCAGTCAGTCAGTCAGTCAATCGGGACACTTCTTTTTATATATATGTAGAGAAGATTAGATGAAATATGTGCTTTGTTTACATCTCGTGGCTAGCGGTCTCCGAAAGATAGGTTCCAACAAGTGTTTGTGTATTTTAGTTAAATTATTAACGTTAGTAGATTTCAAGAGGTGTTAGCACGCTAGTCATTTATTAAATTAACGGAATTGGCCAGTGGGGAGGACATATGCGAATCCAGTGAAGAGTGTGACGGAGCCAAGTTTGTTTTAGATGAGACTGTAGAAACGGTGTGAATACAAGCGTCAGGGAAAGGGCAGAAGTAGTGGTAAGAAGTGGTAACGTAGCTGATACAACTGTTGCATGGGAAAGCGAGCCAGCTGGAATGAGAAATTGCCCGTTTATACAAAACGAGAGACTGCTCGTTCAACCAACGGGAAACACTCCCTTAGGTTATATTCGTCTTTCGCTGACGGACGACTTTATATGGGAACTAAAGAACAATCACGAATAAATTGTTGGAAACTTGTGACGGTTGGCGAACTGTTAGTGTTCTAGGGAGTTTTCCTGCACATGGGAAATGTAAAGATGAGGAAGTTTCAGGATTATTGGAGAAAGGACCCTTTATTTCACGTGAAAGGAATTGCAGATAGTGGTTCACGAAATCGTTTTCTTCTAATACTACGTGCATTGCATTTTTATGAGAATCCAAAACAGGGCGAAACAAAACCATCCGACAGGTTGTATAAAATACGTCCAGTTATCAAATTTTTCAATGAAAGTATGTGCCAAGTGTAATACTTTGGACGGGAACTGTCACTGGATGAATCAATGATCCTTTGACGTGGAAGATTACTTTTCCGCCAATACATCAAAAATAAAAAGCACAAATATAGCATAAAGCTATATATTTTGACAACTCCCATTAGAATGGTCCTAAAATCGTGCTGGACGATTTAAGAAGAAGCGGTGCGCAAAAAATTGTTCTTCATTTACTGAATGAATAGTTCAATGCTGGTCACCACGTGTACATGAACAATTACTATACTAGCTTCGCATTGGCTAAGTTGCTCCTGGATAAAAATACTCACTGCAAGGGAACTCTGAGGGCGAGTAGGAAGGATACACTCAAGGAAATACAAAAGGCAAAATTACGAAAAAAGTGTAGCCGTTGCCAGGTTTACGGAAGGAGTTATGATAGTTAAGTGGCGTGATGAGGACGTTTGCTACATTTCTAATGTATTTACAAAGGAATTGGTTGAGGTTGATAACAAAATAAAGGAGAAGAAATCTAAACCCTTGGCCATTGTAAACTACAATACATTTATGTTGGGAGTTGATCGGCACGATCAGATATTACCTCTCGAAACGAAAAACCATCCGCTGGTACTAGAAACTATTTATCCACGTTATGGAAATGTTATTGACAAACTCACATGCCCTACACAATAAATATTCTGGCACAAAAATGCCGCTCCAAGAATTCAGACTCAGTATTATAAGAGCACTATTGCTACAAAATCAGGTAGAACGGCCAGTCAGAAATCCCCAACATGTGCTAAAACGAGAATCAACTGGAAAATCAAAAACACCGAAGAAAAAGGTGCATATCATGCGCCAGCCGAAGACAACGAACAGACACGATTTACGAATGCCCAGATTGTCCAAATAAAGCAGGATATTGTTTGAAATGTTATGTTATTCACCACCTCTGAAGCCGTGTAGCACTTTCGTTGTTCTTTCACTTTTCGACAGTTATGTGAAGGTACTTTTCTTGAACTCTGTATTTATTATATTTGTTTGAGTGTAATCGGTAAAGTTCTTGATTGTATTTTTTCTTAGATTTAATAAACATTGTATTTCAGAAATTTCTTCAAGATCTTGTGTTTGTTTTTGAATACTGTTTCTACTATATTTTTTGTTTGATAAATACGTCGTTTAACAGTAGGATGTTTCGTTTGATTATTGGATGTAAAAAAAAAATGTAGTACTCCTAACTGTCACAATTTTCAGGAAAAATAAACTAGACGCACTAGTGCGTCCATGGCCACTCGCTTCAGAATGTGGCCTGATACGTCACTGATGTCTTAGTGCGCCCCTAGAAACTTTGATTTACGAGAGTAAATTTTATTTTTTACTTATAAAATAAATACATTTTATATTACGAGGCGCGTCCAGAAAGTAAGTTCCGTTTGGTAATAAAATGAAATTGTACACAGATAGAGAAGAAATTTTTATTGCACAAAATTCTACAACTCTGAAACTACTTTTCCACATAACTGCCGAAATTTTGTAGGCACTTGTCACAGCGTGCCACAAGTTTTTGCATGCATGCTTCATAAAAGGTTGCCGCCTGTGTATTCAACCATGTGGTAACAGCTCTTTATCATCGTTGAAGTGTTGACCACAAAGGACAGATTTTAAGTGTAAGAAGAGATGAAAGTCGCTAGGAGAGAGGTCCGAGCTGTATGGAGGATGATTAAACGGGTCCCATTGAAATTTCCGTAAGAATTGTTTGGTCACATTCGGTGTGTGAGGTCAGGCATTATAGTGAAAAAAAAAATCTTTTGACAGTAATCCTCTTACACCTAAAATCTGTCCTTGGTGGACAACACTTCAACGATGCTGACGAGCTGAAAGAACATATTACCACATGTTTGTTAGTAGGATTTCTCGGTATTTCAGTTATGTTATTATCACGAAAGAAATCCATAACTTTTTGTATGTACTCAGTTTTTTGCATTATGACAATACTATTACCTTTGTCTCATTTTAGTGCTATTGCATTATTTGACAATATTTTTTGGTTAATATTAGTTAATGCTTTTATCTCATTTTTTTTTTTTTTTTTTTTTTTTTTTTTTTTTTTTTTTTTTTTTGAGAATGTGTTTTGGCTATTTCTTTTTCAATAATTTTGCCCATATTTATAGTGAGTTCGTTTTGTTGTCTAATTGGTAGATTAGCATTATCTATTGCAATTTTACCAGTTGTGATTGCATGTTTTATTGAATTTTTATTTAGTTTTGGTTCAATGTTATATTTGATTCCTTTATTGAGTAAATTTATTTCGTTGTCTGAAGATTCTATTTCTGTTAGGTTCTTAGTTCGGGGATAAAACTGTAATGTGATGTGTGGCATTTCGAATAAAGGTGGTTGCTTTTGTGTTTGTATTAATTTTGCGAATTTTTTGTTGTGTATATGTCGAATCTGTTTGCTGATATTAATATTATATATAATTATAAATTTATATATAGTATCAAAAACCAAAGGAGAGACACTATTACATAATTCTAAATGTGTTACATACATTTCTTGATTTAGTACTTCCTTGCGGAGATACTTGAAGTGTAGTTCTTCTTTGATCCATAGTCTTGCACCATAATTCTTGATTTGTTGATTTAGAGTGGTTTTAGCTATGATTTTGATGTTTATATATGAAGGAATTACTCCACATTTTAAGCACTTTTTGTTATACCTGACGGCTTCAATGATCTTTGTGATTTTTAATTTTAAACGTAAAAGTCACAGAAATATGCCCGTTATTTCTCTTGACTGTGTCGTCAAAACGTTTTTCATAAATGGGCCTGCAGTAGTGAGTATATCGTAATATGACATTTTAATAAATATAATCACCTTTACTGCTGCTTATAACTTTATTTAATTGTCCATTACAGCTGTTTCGCCTTATTTGGCATTGTCAAGTGGTCTGCAATAGTTAAATAAATTTTGTGAAATATATTTTTCGATCAAATAGGGAGCATATTATACAGTTTTAAATTTATTACTTACTGTCTATTTGTTGCCAATATACACACAGCATCTGTACCTCTATATGATTTTAATAGGTACTTTCTTAGAAAAAAAAAAATATTATCACATGGTTGAATACACAGGCGGCAACCTTTTATGAAGGATGCATGCAAAAACTTGTGACACGCTGTGACAAGTGCCTAGAAAATTTCGGAAGCTATGTAGAAAAGCAGTTTAACAGTTGTAGATTTTTCTACAATCAAAATTTTTTCTGTATCTGTACCCGTTCGTTTTATATAACCAAACGGAACTTACTTTCTGGACGCGCCTCACAGTATGAGAGTCTATTAAAAAATAATTGTTTACGTACCAACGAAAGGCCAATTACAGTGGCAGCGAACAGGTTAATCCTCATTTTTGACACTTTTGGAATTAGCAAACAATTTGAAAGTTATTGGTCTAATGAGGTAGAGAACATAATTTTTAGAAGCAATTTTACAGCTTAAATTTTTGCGAGAGCGAAACAAGGGCCATTGACATCTACATTCTGGCTTGTCAAAAGTACTTTGCCATTATCTAGGAATTCTGATACTGAAAGAATATTGCCTCTCACTCAAATAAACACATCGTTAAACGGTTGACAGAGTTTACTTACGTCAGTTATAAATCATGATGACGAAGCCGAGACCAACGAGAAAGACAGGACGTGGCGCGCACATCTAAGGCTCCTATAAGTATGAGCTGACGCATCCGCCATTTTCATTCTCGTGGCTCGTAAGTTAAACACACTGCGGTGCAATAGGATTTGCGTCATGGTGCTTTAGCACGACATTATGGATGGTTGAGTTGCCATAAACTGCTCAAATCATTCCAGAGGTGGCTACAGAACGTTTAGTTTCCCGAGAGATTATAACAGAAGAAAAAATGGATCATTAAATGTCGGCGCAAAAACTGGGAACCCGATCGGCGTTGGAAGTAAATATTATTATGACTTGAAGCAATATTTAATAGTAAAAATCGTTTGTGATATTTGAACTTACGGTTTTGTTTACCTCTTCTAAAAGTACTACCTCTTTACAGAGAAGCTGCCTGTAGGGAATTAGCAGCCGCAAAATATCATATTACAGGAAAGCATCCCAGAACATACTGTTTTTAGGGCACAATAAATGTGTCTTATATAGTATATTGTGAAATACACCTCATCAAAAAGTTTTGTACTGACATTGCACAAATTGTTGAAGATACGTCTGTTACATTATTGCGAGAAAGTATTACAAACACTAAAACTGAAAGAATACTGGGTAAATTTTACTTACGGCTGCGGCGGCGTAGTGTGCTAATGTTGGGAACGAAATGTTTGCTTTATAAGGATTATTAAATCACTGACAAGACAAGGGTACTGTTACATACGAAAACCTGTCAACCTTAGAGAAGGGACGGAATTATTTATTTCATGATCAGCACATTCTACACGATTAGGTTTTCAAATAGCATTCAAAGGTTGTTGCCAACATCGGCACCGTGTGCCTCTACGACCGTAAACTTTAGATCCTGCACACTAGAAATTCTTTTTAGTATTAGTGTTTGTAATACATTCTGAAACTTTCTCAGTAACATAATAGAAGTACTTTCAGCAATTTGAGTACAAAAATCCGATGTGATGAATTTGTCGCATCAAACAACAAACATTTACTGCAAGACGGCAAACAAACCTCGCATATTGACAGTCTTTATTCAAACAGAAACCAAGATCGCTTAAAAATTTTATCCAGATGACCAGTTACGGCAGCATTAAACGTAGTACGCGATTTTTATCACAGGAATATGTGCTTCTTGCAGCAATAAGTAAAGAAAACGCGAGATTCTTGTGGCTAATCCACATATCGATGTTAACAAGAGCGGAATGCAAGCCCAGAGTAGCACGATCTAAGGCTCTATGCCGGGCACTTGTAAAATATTTCACCAAATTTAAATAAAACAACACTGTTCGTATAAGCTGCGTGCTGTGTTCAGCATTCGCAGGAATGAAAATGGCGGATGCGCCAGCCTGTGTTTTTAGGAGCTCTACGCACGTCACTCACGTCGTCAGCGTAGGCTTGAGACAACGCGATCGCTAGCTGACTGGCTAGCTGCTGTGAGACAGTGAGCTGTGCCCTAGCGGCCAGCCAGTCAGCTGGCGAAAACGTTCTCTCAAGCCTTCTCTTATGACGGCCTGTCTTTCTGGTTGGCTCGTCTGAGCTTGGGTGAGACAAATCCCTCGCAGTGGGAGGGCTGGCTTACTGGTCTCACGGATAGGGATGCAAACGATACATCGATGTTTTGAAAACATCGATGTTTCGTCCATAAACATCGATGTGACATCGATGTTTTGAACAGCAATATATCGCCGATGCATTGAACCGAAGTCCAAAACTATCGACATCGTTCAACAATTGATTGTCAACTCCATTATTACTTTATTAGTTGCTTAACCAGCGTCAGCTCAAGTGCAGTGCTCCTGCTGTCGTCGCTCCTCGCTGTTGTCATACTTTTGAAATAGTAGGTAAGGGAAATATGAAACTAACATCAATATCATTTACTCACCTTTGTTTGCTATTCTCTCAGTGCTGCAGTCACCTGTTCGAGTGAAAACAATAGTATGTTTCACTTTTGTTGGACAGTTTGTACGCGGAGATATAGCCACATATAGTACAATTAGCCACACGTTTAGTAGTTTGCTATCGTGAGTTTGTTGTGTGCAGCAGTAAGTGGTCAAACTCAAGGACTACCAATTTTATAAATCCGAATCTAGAGTTCTATGGGATATTGAAAGTAATGCACACAAACATTGCAACTGTAATATCACACCGATGACTACAGAATAACAAAATATTTCGAAATCATCAAACCTATGTCAAATGCGAAGCAAAAAAATTGCGTAGGAAGAGTGGTTCTTCAATCATATGGTTTGCATTTTATGTCGATCTTTGATGATTAATCTGCTGGCATTGCTGAATTTTCACCCTCCAACATCAGTGGAATCGAATCTTTGACAGTGTTACCCAGTGAAACTGATATCGTACTGTCAAAACGTCAGTTAAAACATCAAACAAACGTCGACGAAAAATCCGAGACAAAAGCCAACAAACAAAGTATAACATAGATTTTCATTTCAGCAAGGTACATGATTTGATAAACGGCATTTGATAAACGTCATTTGATAAACGGCATTTGATAAACGTCATTTGATAAACGTCATTTGATAAACGTCATTTGATAAACGGCATTTGATAAACGTCATTTGATAAACGGCATTTGATAAACGTCATTTGATAAACGTCATTTGATAAACGTCATTTGATAAACGTCATTTGATAAACGTCATTTGATGAATAGTCATTTTAAAAATACATTATTAAGTAATAACCGAAAGATGCATAATATTTAATTTTCTCCGCGTCGACAGCTAAGAAAAATGCAATATGTCAACAAAACACAAGTTATTTCGCATGTAATGAACAAATCGATGTAAATCCCAAGTAAAATCAGCGCAATAGGTAGCGAAAACTTATTCCCAACTTTTTTCATTCTAATCTGCCATTTCGCTGTGTATTCGTAGCCTAGTGAAAGAACATAAATAAGGCAGATACTTTCTGGCAACACAGCTTCATTTCAGTGTGTTTTTCCTAATATTTCTTAAACGTATGGAAACATCGGAAAAACATCGATGTATCGTTTTTTTACAGCGACGTTTTTTTAACATCGATATTTTTCCGCAGGAACATCGATGTCTGATCATCGATGTTTTTAACAACGATGTTGCATCCCTACTCACAGAACAAGACAGGCCAGCAGGGGGTAGCAGTTTCCAGCAATTCGGTCCAAAGTAGCGATCGAGCACTCAACATATGTCAAACATTGTATTCCAAGTCATTTGTGAATTTCATTATGTGCTGCAAGCTGTTCACACCTTATATGTACACTCTACAGCAATCTGTCGGTGATTCTTGTTAAATTCAATAAACTAATCTGATAGTTTGTATTCATTTCACTGCACTATTATACAGTGTTACATACATTTAACTCTCCTTTCGTGATTTCAGTTTTCGGTGCTAAATTTATGCGTTCTAATACATACAAATACTCTATTTATAGATAAATGTGATAAAAGTAAACCGAATTACTTTTCATGGCTAAATAAAAGCGGTTATAAGATGAACATTAACAAGAGTAAAACGAAAGTAATGGAATGTAATGTCAAAAAATCAGGCGATGCTGAAGGAATTGGATTAGGTAATGAGACAATAAAAGTAGTAGATCAATTTTGTTATTTGGGTAGCAAGATAACTTCTGATGGCCGAAGTAAAGAAGATGTAAAATGCAGAATGGCTATGGGAAGAAAAGCGTTTCTAAAGAAGCGAAACATGTTAACATCCAATATTAATTTAAATGTTAGGAAGTCCCTTCTGAAAGCATTTGTCTGGAGTGTAGCATTGTATGGCAGTGAAACGTGGACGATAAGGAGTTCAGATAAAAAGATGATAGAAGCTTTTGAAATGTGGTGATACAGACGAATGAAGAAAATTAGATGGGTAGATCACGTAACTAATGAGGAGGTGCTTAACCGAATCGGGGAGAAAAGGAGTTTCTGGTATATCCTGACTAAGAGAAGGGTTGGACACATTCTGAGACATCAAGGAATTGTCAACTTAGCATCAGAAGGAAGTGTGTGGGGTAGAAACAGTAGAGGGAGACCGAGGGACGAATATGGTAAACAGATTCAGAAGGATGTAGGTTGCCGAACGTATTCTCAGATGAAGAGACTTGCACAGTACAGAATAGCGTGGAGAGCTGCATCAAACCAGTCTGCGGACTGAAGACCACAACAACAACATCCTTCTGGACACCACAATACCATTTATGAATGACATAAGTCACAACTCCATTTGATAAGGGTACTGATGCTTGCATTTAATGTTATTACCAGCTCTGGTAAGATATACGAGGGACGTTCAAGTCAATCTGGGTCTTTTTTTTTTTAATAAAAAAACTGTAGTAGAAGAACAAATTTCAATTTTACATAACCTCCAGCTACAATTATACACTTCTCCCAGCGTTTAATTAAAGCCTGGAATGATTCAGCAGAGAAAGATTTCGTATTACAAACAGAACCATTGTAGAACATCACTCTTCCCTGCATCATCAGTTTTGAAATGTTTTCCTCCAAAGAATTCCGTCAGAGGTCCAAAACGATGGAAATCACTTTGCGCTAGGTCAGGACTACTTGGGCTGTGGGAGGGGGACGGGGAATGTCTAACAGCCGAGTTCCTCGTGAGTTGTTTGGAATGTACATTGAGCGGTATGCCATCGTGCATTGTGAACCGTTCGGTTCGTGGCGACTTCCCATCGCCTGTCTTCGACTTTCGATTAGATCTCATGTGGTTATTATCTTTGGGCTTCCCTATTTAAACTGGCGGTTATCCTTTTCGTTTGGGTTTTGTTTTGGAAGTTTTCGTAGCGGTTACTAGGGGTCGCGCCTCGTGCGCTGCTCGGCGTGTGTGTGGACGGACGCAGGCGGCTTTCTTGTTTTGGTTGACTGCCAGGCGGTGACCCATGGTGATGGAATGGACGTCTACGTGAATTACTTACTAGTGCTTGTGTCTATTCCACCGGTCTTTGTTAAACTGAGTTTGAGTTCAGTGAAGATTTATATGTACAATTGGCGTCAATATCTGATAAGTGGTGGAGTGACTTCGCCGATATTATATATATAGAAGCAGCCTTGCATGTCGACTTTGGGTGCTGCTTCTTTTGGATGTTCTAATTTGAGGCAATTGATGTAATGGAACTTGCTATTGTTTGGAGTGCTAGTTGGCTTGCAGGTAGTGAGTAATTTACTGTATTGAAGTGCTTTTCACGTACACGGGTTGTGTACCGAATACCTTAACTGTGCTTTGTAACCAAATGTACTTTCTGTTGCAGGCAGTTGTTTATTCTTAAATTATTGAGACGTTTCGTGTAAACCTTTCAGTGTAACCAGATATGTTTAGATATGAGCACTGATCAATTTGTCTGTCGCTTTCTGGGGTGCCCAATTTCAATGTGGTTCTGTTAAAGCGACGCTCTCGTGTGTAGGGATGGAGAAGAAGCAGACAATTACAATAAAGGTACTGTCTACTCCTATTATTATTTTTCGAGTGAGAGTGCGTCGCAATAAGCAAGTGTAAATTTTTTTGTGTCCTCAGAAAAGCACAATAGGAAAAGTGTTATATTTTTGTCATGTGAAAGTGTTTGATAGGTCATCAAAATGAGTGTTAATGGAGAAAATAGTGGAGCAGATGCACTAGGTCAACAAAATAGTGTCCAAAAATGCAGAAAATAGTGAAAGTGTAAACCAAAACATAAACAATAATGTAGATGTTGATACAAGTTCGTTATTAGGTCACAATGATGCATCACAACCGTGTTCGCCGTTTCTTGGTTTTCCTGAATCCGAATCGACCAATAACCTAACCGTTTTACTTAGCCAGCTTATGTCAAAATTAGATTCACAGAATGCTAAATTAGAGGAGAAATTAGATTCACAGAATTCTAAACTGGATGTAATACAAGTCACAACAGACAGGCTTAGTTCCAATATGCAATCGTATAAAGTCGAACTTGAGGAATTAAAAACCAAAACAGAAACTGTAGTGGCAGCTGTGGGAGTCTTGGAATCAGATTATCACATTTTCAAAAATGTTGTTAACAAGTCGCAAACAGAGGTTCAGGAACGAGTCAATATTATTGACAATAGCGTTTAAAAAAGTCGAAGAAAACTTAGTTAACTTCACAAAACACGTGAGAGAGAGTCACGAAATCATTGACCAAAATCTTTCCCATGTTAAGCAGAATGTAGAAATAAATCAGAAAAATATTACAGAAGTCAGTAACAGAGTTTTGGGTGTTGAACACATGATTTAATGTTACTAGTGGTTGTAGTTCAACGCATGTGAACATTAAGTGTTTTCTTGGTAACAATAAGATACACCCAGTAGATTTTATGTTTCAATGTAAAGATCATTTTAGTAGGCGGATGACAGATGCCCTCAAGATACAGTTTGTCAGAAGATTTCTCGAGGGTGAAGCTCTGTCTTGGGCAAACCTTAATGTTCATGCTGAGACTACATTTGTAGAGTTTGAAAGTAATTTCTTTAAACGCTTCTGGTCAGAAGCAAAGCAAGCCAGAATTATTACAGAGTTTCTGAATAGTCCTCGCTATAGAGAGGGGAACAAAAGTATGAAAGAATTCTGTGAGGATCAGTTGAAAAAATTAGTTCAAATTGATAAACCTTTACATCACCTGATCAAAATTGATGCTCTTAAAAAGAGATTACCGAATAAGTGGTACTGGAGTCTTGTTGGCAAATATAAAGATCAGGATTTTGAAGTAGAAGATGGGGTGCTGACTGAAATATTAAATAATGTGAATAAATGTAATAATGTGACTGAAAACACTGACGTAAATGTTCAGGATAAAGATTTGGGATTAAGTAGATTGTTTGAGAAGGTGGCTTCAGCACAGAAAACTGACACTGAGGTTGATAAAGTAGCTGCAGAGAGACATGTACAGAAAGATGAAGTTTTGGGTGAAGATGTCTTTAAGGGTAGTATAGAGAGAGATGTTGTTGAGGATAATGAAGATGTTAAGGAAGAGGAATTGGAGGAAGTTTTGTTCAGTGAATTGGACGGATTTATTTATTTGGAAAGGAAAGACGGGATAGTACTACTGGAAGACAATCATTTAGAAGAGAATGTAAATATACATGATAATTTGCCTATACCTATTAATGTTAGTGAGATGAGTTCTAAGGTTAAAGACAGAAATGAATGTGGGGATCAGTAAAAAAGTGTTGGAAGTCACATGTAATTGTGTTAAAGAATGTCATCGTAAGAGTATGTCAGAGTATGTCAGACTATATGTCCTGAGCAGGGAGTACCAGGAGAAACTGTGTGTAGCTTACAGAAGATGGCAGATGGTAAACTTGTAGGAAAAGAAGTTGATTTAGATTTTAAAGAAGTAGAAAAGGATTTATTGTCTGAAAAGGAAAATCTGGAAAAAACTGATGTTTATGGTAGCCCTTATGTGCAAGTGCAGATTGGAAAGTGGAAAGGAAACTGTCTGATAGATACCAGAAGTCCTATTAGTGCAATATCAAAGAAATTAAGAGATAGAATAAGAGATACGGAGAACTTCGTTGAGTTTCAAATAACTGGGGTTAAAATTAAAGGGGCAACAGGGAAAAACAGCAAGTTGATTAACAGGCAGGTTTTATTAACTTTCAGTATTAATGGGATAACCATTTCACAGGGTTGTCTGGTCATTGAAGATCTGAATGATGAAATATTGCTTGGGACAAACTGGATTGTTAAGGCCAAAGTTCATTTTGATTGGGAAGGGATGAAAATTTCTTTTGTTGAACCAAAGAGTAGGGATGCTGGGGAGTCAGAAATTGTAATGATTAGTAACAATAACACTAAACAAATGCAGACTGCAAACAGTTAAGGGAAAGGGGATTTTTGGAACAGGGTGAAAATTTCTTTGAGGAAGATTCAGATAGTAAAGTGGTTTGACGTTACATATGTGACAAAGTGCTAGTAGCACATGTAAAGACATTGGCCTAAAAGCCACGATATTTTGTTCTTTTCTATTTAAATGTATTTTATTATGTTTTTATGTTATATATATTGAATTTTGGAATTATATATATTACTGATTTAAGTATTCTGCAAACTGAAACAGACCAAAGAAAAAAACATAGTGCTTAGGGAGTGATCATAACTGAGTAGACAATTTGAAATAGTGCACAGTGAACACTAGCCAAACTCTGCTTTGGGACTCAATGTCCAGGAACCTATCTTTTTTATTTTTCTATTTATTTAAGTTTGATGATTAGGGATGTTAGTCGTATGTGAACTGAACAGAGGCACACTCATATGTCAGTGAACACTTTTATTATACTAGATAATGTGATGCTAAAAAGCCATTGCAGAAGAGACTAACAATATTAAGCACAGATTGTATGACTTGACAAAGCAGAATACAAACATATATGCAACTATAGGTTGTAGTGATTATAAAATATGTGAATAGTCAATTATGATGAAACTGAAAAGACAGTTAATCATCATGAAAACAACATTCATTGCACCAGTGACTTTACATTTACTGATTACTAGTATTAAGTTTTATTTTACTTATTTGAAAGATGGTTATGTCTATCTTCTGTTATTTTATATGCCTTATGCCATGAATACTTGAGAAAACTTTCTGCAATCTTATACATACCAGACAAAAAGACAGGCACAAAGCTCACCATTCTGCTTATCATGTGCTTATCATATGGACTGAAGTAAAATATTTACCAGTTATATAGAATTTTGGGAATAGGAAATAAAAGAATAAAAAACAGCTAACACTACTTATAGTTAATATGTTACATAGAAGTTTTGTAAAAGAAAAGTGAATCTAGTTAGAAATTTGAGTAGACAAATAGAGTGATGTAAGAATGCTACTGTCTGTTGAGAAATTTGGGAAAATTTACTGTGTTGAAATTTAAGTCAGTAGATAATCTACACTGACACAGCTGAGTCATTTAATTTTGTATATATATATGTATTTATATCTTATGTCACTTGTGTTTTTACTGCCTTATGTGCTATTTTTATATATGTTGTTTATTATGATATTGAGGGTAAATACTCAAGCCCATTGCTATTTTTATGAACTTGAAAGAAATCCAACAAACATTGATAATGAACAATGCTGTTACATGGAGAGCTGACGAAAGCCTTGGCCAACTTTCAGTTGTAAAATGCTTTTGGGACAGAATTGAGACGTAACAGACCACTTCGGGAAACACCTAAAGACTGTACATTTGTATGTAGGCAACACCAATAAAATTTTGTAACTCTTGTAAGAAAATCCCTGTGTTTTAGCCCTATGCTGATCGACAGATATCACATAACTTTGGTTTAAGAATGTTACCAAATAGTAAACACAACACAGAAACCAATAATTACTCAGTTAATGTTCATCCATTGGTAGGAAGCAGAGTTATTGCATATTAAAACTGTATTCCGGAATATAAAGTAAGCACATGTAGAATTAACAGATAGTAACAGAAAACATATTAAATGGTATTAGATTCTCATCAAACTCAGTACATGGACTTAAAATGCCGTCTGATGCATTAATGTAATACTGGGAATAATTTATTATGTGAATTACGAAGACTTAATCTGAAACCAATGTGATCACATGGTCAGCTTTTAAGCATTAGTTGGAAACTATGATATTTATAGAACTAAAAGAAACTGTCAATAGTTAAGCTTACAAAAACGTAAATCTGTACATGTTAGGAATTATATTCATAACATAATTCTCATGTTATTAACGTCTTTATGAATTCCATTATTCGAATGCATATAATATCATATATTGCTTAATTGTTGCAATTCTTATCAAAGTGATCGTATTTAAAAGAATAAACATTTAATGCTCTACTTACCAGTATTAATTATATCTTGTAACAAATCCGTTGTTAATGATAAATGTATAACTTCCTGGTTCTAACAATAATATGTATTGTTGTGACATGTCAAAAAGTATATAAGGATCCGAGCAGAGAGACTCAAGGTGTCATTATTAAAGCTGTCTTTGGGCAGTCACTATGTATGTCACTATGCAGATCAACAATGTAATGTATTATTGAATATAGTTTTATGAAAAGTGCAACTTGTGTTTTGAGTTTAAATTAAGTGATGTTGGTCTGTAAGATATCACCCAGCACACAAATTAACCAGAATTTCAGGCACGTGGAGAACTTTACAAGCGAAGCAGATTCTACGAGATACACCCAACCTACGACAATCTGGTAATGTGTTGAACTTAATAATTTTGTAATTGTAACTTTGCTATCTGGAAGTGACATTTATTTAGCATTCGTTTATGGAAGGTATCATTTTGTAGCAGGTAAGTTATAAAGCGAACCAGAAAATTCATGGCTTACCTTTCATAGTGTTCCTTCAGTTTTCTACAGACTTCAACTCTTCTGTATCTGTCAAAAGCAGAAAGCTGATTCTGGATCTAATGTGCACTCACTTTTCAGAACAATAAATGGTCACGTGAAACACAGCTCACGATATTCATCCACAAGATCCAGTAGGCAGTACATACAGGATCCCAGGTAGACGCCATTTTTTTGACTTATAGGGAAGAAGTGAGACTCACACTGGAGAAACTTCATGAAATCTCACAGAAAACTGGGCTATAAATCTCTCATGACAAGACTCAATACATGGAAAACAAAGCCTGCAGATAGTCTCCCCATCACAACTCAGCATGGAAAAGTGGCACAAGTTTCTCACTTCAGATATCTAGGAGAGATGATCCAATCGTCAGGACTGAACTCAATAGCCAATCAAGAAAGGGTCTCAAAATTACAAAGAGCATATAAGCTAACTTGGAACCATTATAATAAGAAATCTATTTCTGTCAATGCAAAACTAAGGCATTACAACAGTAGTCCTACCAGAGGCACTCTATGCTGCAGAAACTACAGTGATTCATCGTCATACGAAGATCAGAGAGATTGAAAAACAGGCAAAAAAAATTGAGGAAAATATATGGTTCAGTGTTTTGGGAAGGAATTTGGGTCGGCCGTGGTGGCCGAGGGGACTGAGGCGCTCCAGTCATGGTCTGTACGGCCACTACGGTCGGGGGTTAGAATCCCCCCTCGGGCATGGATATTTGTGCCGTTCTAGTTCGTAAGTAGTTTGTAAGTTTAGGGACTAATGACCCCGTAGTTAAGTCCCATAAGCTTTACAAACATTTGAACATTTTCGACGGTACGCATCGTCTGTCCAATATATGACTTGAAGGAATTTGGATAAAGCGGCCAACTAGAGAGATTTACAAAGAGATGGAAACAATAACGGACACCATCAGAAAGAGAAGGATGAAATTTTATGGACATATCAGCAGGATGAATGAAACCAGGCTCACAAGGCAAATATTTGAGATAACAAACAAGAGCAAAAACAAGACGAAGTGGATCATTGAAACAGAAGAGGATATTAAAGAACTGGGAATCACACAAGACAACATAAACAATAGAGAACAGTTCAGGAACTTTATAAAGAAACATAAACTTAAACAAGAACACACGGAGAACAGAACAGGAAAAAAGTGGTCAGAAGAACCCAAGAGAGAACACAGGAAACGCATGAAGAGAATTTGGGAAGAACGAAGGAAGAAGTCTTACTTACTCAAGTTCAATCGCTCTCTTTAAATGGAATAATCGATAATAATAATAATAATATCTCTGTGTGTGTGTGTGTGTGTGTGTGAGTGTAGACAACGTTGGAAGTCCAATGAGACATTTTACGGATGATGCTGAAGTCACAACACCTGAAAGGGTAGCGAATGCAGGAAGATGTGCAGCGTATTGATGCATGGGACAGGGGAATGGCAATTGAGCGTCAACATGTGCTGTTGTTGTGGTTTTCGGTCCGCAGACTGGTTTGATGCAACTCTTCATGCTATCCTATCCTGTGCAAGCCTCTCCATTTGAGAATACGTACGGAATCTTACAGGCTTTTGAATCTGCTTGCTGTAATCCTCCCTCGGTCTCCCTCTATGATTTTTACCCCACACACTTCCTTCTAATGCTAAGTTGACAATCTTGATGCCTCAGAATGTGTCCCACCAACCTATCCCTTTTCTTAGTCAGGATATCACAGACACTCCTTTTTTTCCCAATTCTGTTAAGCGCCTCTTCATTAGTTACATGATCTACCCATGTAATCTTCATCATTCGTTTGTAGCACCACATTTCGAAAGCTTCTGTTATCTTTTTGTCTGAACTCCTTATCGTCCACGTTTCCCTCCCATATAATGCTACAATTCAGGCAAATTCTTTCAGAAAGGACTTCCTTACAGTTAAATTAATATTGGATGTTAACAAGTTTCCCTTTTTTAGAAACGCTTTTCATCCAATAGCCATTTTAGAATTTATATCTTCTTTACTTAGGCCATCAGAATTTATCTTGCTACCAAAATAAGAAAACTCCTTTTATCGTCTCATTACGTAATCTAATTCCTTCAGCATCGCCTGATTTTCTGATACTACATTCCATTACCGTCGATTTACTCTTGTTAATGTTCATCTTATATCTTCCTTTCTAGGCACTGTCCATTCCGTTTAATTGCTCTTCCAGGTCCTTTGCTGTCTCTGACAGAATTACTATGTCGTCAGCAGACAGCAAGGAACAAAGATTCTAATTCCCTCTCTAAATTTATCATTGCATTCCTTCACAATTTGCTCATTGTACAGATTGAACAACGTTGGGTAAAGGCTGCAACCCTGTCTTACTCCCTTCCCAACCTCTGCGTCCCTTTCATGCCCTTCGACTTTGGTAATGGATGTCTGGTTTTTGTAAAAGTTGAATACAGCTTTTCACTCCCTATATTTTACCCATTCTATCTTCAGAATCTGAAAAAGTGTATTCTAGTCAACATTTTCTAAAGCTTTCTCCAGTTCCACAAAAGCTAAAAATCTAGGTTTTCCTTTCCTTGGCCTATCTTCTAAGATAAGTCGTAATGTAAGTATGGCTTCTCATGTTCCTACATTTCTCCTAAATCCAAAATGATCTTCCCAAAGGTCTTATTCTACCAGTTTTTCCGTTCGTCTGTAAATAATTCGTGTTAGTAATTTGCAACCATGACTTACTAAACTGATAGTTCTGTAATTTTCACTCTTGTCTGCCTTTGCTTTCTTAGGTATTGGAATCACTAAATTCTAAAGTGTGAGGCTGTGTCAAATTCTTCTCGCAGTATAGTATCGCCTATCTCATTTTTCTCTACTTCGTCTTCCATTTCTGAAATACTGCCTTCAAGTTTATTTCCTTTGTACAGGCTGTCTACATATTTCTTCCACCTTTCAGTTTTCCCTCCTTTGCTTAGTACTGGTTTTCCATCCGCGTTCTTGATATTTATACCACTCCAAATGTTTCTTATTTTCCTGTAGGCGGTATCTATCTTTCCCCTAGTTATAATTCTTCTACGGTCTTGAATTTCTCCTCAAGTCACTCCGGCTTAGCCAGTCTGCACTTCCTGTCAACCTCATTTTTCAGACGTCTGGGCTCCCACCTGCCTGCTTCATTTAGTACATTTTTATATTTTCTTATTTCATCAATTAAGTTCAGTATCTCCTGGGTTATTCAAGGATTTCTATTAGGCAGTGTCCTTCTGCCTATATGATCCTCGGCGGCCTTCACTAATGTATCTCTCAGAGCTACCCATTCTTCTTCTACCGATTAATTTCGTCGTTTCAGACAATCCTTACTAATGCTCTTTCTGAAACTCTCGCGTCAACATAAGCAAGGGTAAAGTTCTGAATATACATAGAAAGAAAGATCCTTTATTATATAACTATGCAATAGCAGGACAAACACTGGAAACAGTTACTTTCATAAAATATCTGGAAGTAGAACGATCATATAAAATCAACCGTGGGTAAGGGAGATGCCACACTGGGATTCATTGGAAGAATCCTCAGAAAGTGTAGTCCGTCATTAGAGGAAGTAGATTACAAGACGCTTAGCATCATACTCTTGTCTTTCACCTGATATTTTATATATTTCTGTATTCTGATTTTTCATTTATTTGTTATCCAGCTTATATACCTTATGTGTAAAAATACATTCTAATTTTTATTTTGTTTGATTGAAAGTGTATAAAAATTAGTGTTAGTGGAATATCTAAGTAATAGAGGGCGTTAATAACACCCATCCCTACAGTGCCGCTGCATGTCGTTTGTAAGCAGCGCGCTTATTTCAAACTTTGACACTGCACTTTTATTTTTGCCGAAACGTATTTCGGCACAGTTGCAGTTACATTCAGGGTATTCACAAGGCTTGGTATGTATTTTATCTGTATATTTGAAATTGTATGCAAGTTCATTTTGGATTTGTTTGTAATTCCATACTGATTTTATGATCTTGTTTTATAGTTTTAAGGATACACTGAAGATGGTCACTATGGATATGTGACAATTGCACCCAGTGACATTTGCACCCAACCAAAGATCTATGACATTTGTACCCAGTCTGACCGGAAACTACCTGCTTACTACGTCACGACCTACCTGCAGCTAAGCCGCTCCTGTGTCCGCGCCACCATCACCCCCGGGAGTCCTCCCTTTCCGGAAACGTTCTATCGACGCAGTCTGTCTGCAGTCACAGAGTAATATATACAGAGAAGCAGCCCACCCTAAACCACTGTCCTACGCTCCCTTCATAGTTCCGTAAGATGCTAGCAGGTGTCAGGCGGTTCGCTGGCTTAGGGTGCCTCTCGCACGTCAGAGGGAGGGGAGGGTAAGGGGAGAGCTTGTGCCGCCTGCCACGAGGCTACGGTTGTGTCCGGCGTGCCGGCGTTTGAGGGGAGGTGGTGGTGGAGACAGCCGCTACCTGCCGCCTGCTCTGGCCAGTTTAAAGAGCTGCTTCTGACCGCAGCACCATCATGGGACATCTTACGGAACTACTGGAAACCCTCCCTCCCCGCACCCCGGAGCGTGGGTCCGAGCCCTTACGAAGGTTTCCCGTCTGTATATATTTGTCTGTGCTGCAGTCACAATGTCCTTGTCCACCTCAGAGAATGACTGCTAACTGCCACTACGATTCTGAATATCGCAGTGTTCGGTTGATACAGCTTGTGTGTTTGTGAGCTTATAGGCTCGACATGGAGATAACAACGACCAACAAGGAAAAGCCATGTGGTGAGTAGGAAGTAACTTCATAGGTGTCTTGTTAGCTAGTTCATAAGTAGTTTGTAAGTTTAGGGACTGATGACCCTGTAGTTAAGTCCCATAACATCTACAAACAAAAAATCATAATAAAAAAATAGATTAGGTTGGAAACATTTTTGTTTACTAAAGATTTCGTCTATGGATAATGTCTGTTATTATATCCTAAATGACACAGCGGATTAGCCGTGTGGACGGGGCCGCCGTGTTGCGGTGCGCGCGGCTGTTCGCCTTCAGGAGTTCGAGTCGCCCCTCGGGCAAGGGTGTTGTTGTTGTCCTTTGGTTAGTTTACCTTAGTTGAAGTAGTCAGCTACGGACTAATGACCAAGCAGTTGAGTGTGATATATTTACAAACATTCGAACATTTTTTTATGTCTTAAATACAGAATACTTATCCGTGTGAATGTACTTCGTTCTCCAACTCTACCCATCTGAGAAGATAATTAGTGGTTCGTTCTGAGGACAGTAATTTATTATTAACTGTTATTTTGTGCCGCACGGTAATAGCCGAGCGGTCTGGAGCTACACCCCCACGTCGGGGGTTCGAATGCTCCCTCTGGCATGAATGTTTGTGTTGTCTTTAGTATTAAGTTAGTTCATGTTTGTAAATTTAGGGACTGATGACCCCGCAGTTAAGTCTCTTAAGCTTAACAAACATTTGAACATTTGTTATTTTGTAACGTAACCAAACATTCGAAAATTGTCACTTATTCGGTAATAAACTTTTGTGTCCCAGCCTCGTTGCCGCTTTTGTGTCTCGTTTCCGTCATAGGTGTCGGTGGCCGAGTGGAATGAGACCGACACAGGAATAAAGATAGCGCTCTGGTGCGGGTACGGAGGGGAGCAGCCAGAAACTAGAAACACTAGAGTAAATTAGAACGAGATATATATTGCACAGAATTTATACAATACTTAACTTTTACACAGAACAGTACTGCAGATACAGAGTTGAGCTAGAGGCCTGCTTAGGGCCTAACTGATAGCCAAGTCTTCACTGGTGCCTATCGGATTCCGAAGTCTTTACTGGTTCCTAACTCAGTCCCAAGTGCACTATGTCGTTCAGAGGTAGCCACGAGCGGAGTTCTAGCAGAGGGCGCTCGTGGCTGACGTCGTAAGAACGCCGCGCCGTGCGTGCATGGCGGCGCGCGGCGAAAAGTAGGTGGCGCGCACTTTGGACTTGTGCGACACCACATAAACACCCAAACATTTGTTTATCCTTAGTTTTCTAATCAGATGGAAATGTAATTTGACAGAAGTACATATGTCTTTACCATGAATGCCCTCTTTGCTTGCGGTAGTCTGCTTTTTATGGCCCCTTTGCTTCGTCCGTAATGGGTTAGTTTACTGTGGAGGTAGCAGAATTCCTTGTCTTCGTGTACATTCTGATCGGCAATTCGGATTTATTTTCTCGCTACTTTTATTTCCGTTGCTTCTCATAACTTTCGTCTTTCTTTGGTTTACCTTCAATCGATGGTCTGTGGTTATTAGTCTTTCATTCTTTGCAACAAATCCTGTAATTTTCCTTCATTTCCACAGACTATAGCAATGTCATCAGCAAATCTTATCATTGATATCCTTTTACCCAAAACTTTTATCACAGCGCCGGCCGAGGGGACTGAGGCGCTCCAGTCACGGTCTGCACGGCCACTGCGGTCGGGGTTCGAATCCCCTTCGGGCATGGATATTTGTGCCGTCCTTAGTCTTAGCTAGTTCATAAGTAGTTTGTAAGCTTAGGGACTGATGACCCCGTAGTTAAGTCCGATAAGTTCTACAAACCTTTTAAAATTATTTATCACAGCCTTGAACCTCTTCTTTATTTCCGACATTACGTCTTCATTGCGCAAGTTAAAAAGTGATGGCGACAGTCCACAACCTTTTCTTACATCCTTTTTAATCTGAGCACTTTCGTCTTGACTTTCGACGCTTATTGTATCCACTTGGTTCTTATAGAAACAATGTAATACCCGACTTTTTTCCTAAAGCTTACTTCAATTTTTCTCAGATTTAGAAACATCATACAGCTACCTTACATTATCGAAGGCTTTTTCCAGGTCACATATGAATATGTCTTGGTTGTTCTTTAGTCTCGCTTCCATTACAAATTACAGCAATGCTATTGCGGCCACGCATTGCCGTAAAGCACGGCCCGTGTCAATGCGACCTCACAGCCCTCGGCTCTTCTACCTGCCGGGCAGAGACCGGACGAGGAGATTAGCGAACCGCCCCTCGACCCGTACTGGGTGAGTGGGTGCTAATGTCACTGAGTGCAAATGTCACTGGGTGCTTTTGTCAGCACACCGGTCACTGGTCACGATGTGATTGAAATCGATCTGTTGTTTATAAATAAAACATTAACGGCCAATGCTGCTCAATACATCTGGTGTGTTCATCATTGTGTGGTCGTTGAGCACCATCCTAAAATGGAATCAAATCTCAACTTAAATTAATATTCGATGTTAACAAATTTCTCTTTTTCAAAACTGCTTTTCTTCCCATTGCCATTCTGCATTTTATATCCTCTGTATTGTGACCATCATAAGTTATTTTAATGCCCAAGCAACAAAACACATCTAACGGCTATATTGTTTCGTTATCTCAATTAATTCTTTCAGTATCGCCTATATTCTGATATAGTACTCCATTACCCTTGTTTTCCTCTTATTAATGTTAATCTTATATTCACCTTTCAACTAACTGTACATTCCGTTCAGCTGCTCTTTCAGGTGCTTTTCCGTCTCTGACACTATTACGATGTCATCGGCAAAACGAAAATATTTTTATTTCTTCTCCCTGAACTTTAATTCCTTCTCCAAATTTCTCCTTGCTTTCCTTTATAGCTTGCTCAATGTACAAATTGAATAACATTGGAAAGAGGTTACAACCCTGTCTTACTCCCTTCTCAACCTATGCATCCCTTTCATGGCCTACAACTCTGATAACTGCTGTCTCGTTTTTCCCTATATTTTACTCCTGCCGATTTCAGAATTTGAAAGAGCGTATCCAATCAACATTCTCAAAAGCTTTCTCCAAATCTACATAAGCTAATTTATCTTCTAAGAAAATGTGAGTATTGCCTCCCGCGTTCCTACATTTCTCCTTAATCCAAACTGATCTTCCCTGAGGTCGGCTTCTACCAGCCTTACCTTCTGTAAATAATTCGAGTTAAAATTTTGCAACCATGATTTATGAAACTGTTCCCCTACCTCGTTCATATTACGCACCAGGTGAAATAGTTTTGTCATGGTGGGCTCTCCCAGAGACTTCAGTAATTCTTGTGGAATGTCGTCCATTCCAGGGGCCTTGTTCCGACTTAGGTCTTAAAGTGCTCTGTACAATTCTTCTCTCTACAGTATCTCCTATTTCATCTTTATCTACTTCCTCTTCCCTTCTTACAAGATTGTTTCTAAGTTCATTTACTTTATAGAGCCCCTCTATATACTCTTTCTACCTTTAAGCTTTCCCTTCTTTGCTGAGAACTGGTTTTCCATTAGATTTCTTTATTTTCATACAGCTGCTTTTCTTGTCTCCAAATGTCTCTTTTATTTTCTTGAAGACGTTATCTATTTTTCCCCTATTTATAAATTCTTCCACAGACTAGCATTTGCCTTCTACTTAGCTATTTTGCACTTTCTGTCAATCTCATTTGTTAGTCGTCTGTACTCCATTTTCCCTATTTACTGATTTACTGCATTTTTAGATTTTGTCCTTTCCTCAATTAAATTTGTTGCCTAAAGCTTCATCCAAAATGTTCAAGACCTCCAGGTTCCTTCAGTTTATCCAGGTCCCGTCTCCTTATTTTCTTACCTTTCTGCAGTTTTTCAGATTCAGACTACAGTCCATGACCAATAAGATCTGATCAGAGTCTGGGTATGTCTTACAGTTTAAAACATGGTTCTGAAATCCATGTCTGACCATTATAAAATATATCTGGTACCTTCTGGTGTCTCCTGGTCTCTTCCACATATACAACATTCTTTCGTGATCCTTAAACCAGGTGTCTGTTACGATTAAATTAGGTTCCATGCAAACTTTTACCAGGTAGCTTCCTCTTTCATTCGCCTATTACTTTTCCTTCCCTTCCTTTTCCTACTCCCGAATTCCACTCTCTCATCTCAGTTCAGTTTTTCGTCTCCCTTAATTGTCAGAATAGTTTCCTTTACTTTCTCATACATTTCTTTGATCTCCTCCTCATCGACAGAGGTACTTGGCACATAAACCTGTACTACTGTGGTCAGTGTTGGCTTCGTATCTATCTTGACTACTTTGCTGCTCTTAGTAATTTACCCGCATTCCTATTTTCTTATTGATTATCAGACCTACACCTGTAACACCGCCAACTGATTTTGTATTTATAATCTTGTTCTCACGTGACCAAAAATCCTGTTCCTCTTTCCACCGAACTTCACTAATCCCAACTATATCGAACTTCAACCTAACCCTTTCTCTTTTTGAATTTTCTAACCTCCCTACCCGAATAAGGGATCTAACATTCCAAACTCCGATCAGTAGAATGCCGGTGTTGTCTTTCCTGATGACCACATCCTCCTGAGTAGTTCCCGCCTGGAGATCCGAATGGGGGACTATTTTACCTCCAAAATATTTCATCCAAGAGGAATGCATCATCATAAATTCATACAGTAGAGCTGCACGTTCTTAGAAGAGGTAACGACCGTAGTTTCCTCTTGCTTTCAGCCGTTTGCAGTAACTGTATGCAAAGCCACACTAGATAATGTTACAAGGCCAGCTCAGTCAATCATCCAGACTGTTGCCTCTGTAGGTACTGAAAAGGCTGCTGCTCCTCTTCAAGAAACACGCTTATGTCTGGCCTCTCCACAGATACCCTTCCGTCGTGGTTGCACCTACAGTATGGCTCTCTGTATCGTTGAGGTATGTAAGCCATCCCAACTTGGCAATGTCTGTGGTTCAAGGAGGTGGAAAGTAGGGTTACTTAACGATTTTCTAAAATCCAGCGCCAAATTCCCATCGTCATCTCGGGCTCAAAGCTGTTGAATGAACCTGAATGATATGAATGGAACCTATACATACATAATGTCTACCATACTCTTGTATATGAAACACCAATTTGTGAAATACTTCTACTGTGCTTGTTGAAGAACTATGTGCTATTGACAATCGTGTCTTCTACTTCATCCACACTCTATTCAATTACAAGCTCAGACGCTACAGGACTCTCTTCGATCTGGTAGTATACAAAACCCATACACAATACGTCGCATGTTTACCCGCTACAGTACAGTAAGCCTTGTGCAACAAACCACAAAGAAAACTTAATTTTAAATTAAAGTGAGATTTCACAACTGCAATATCATAAATGCGACCATTTTATTCGTACTGTAAATGGCAATACATCCACTCGTATAGCTGAACACACAAGATTACACTGTGATATGTGTTGGTTACATCTTTCCCTCAACGAAGGTTATGAGTCATCACGTACAACAGTGTTGCATACACTATACGTTCGTTGGCTCAGAATCCATTTTGGACCTGCTGTTTCTCTAATTAATAAGTCTGCAAGAACACAAACTTCACTGATATTGTATCTTCCATTTATGATTCAATTCATTTACTCTTATTTTCCTAACTGGTTGTCTCAAAGTCTATTCTCCTCTACGCATTACAAAGTTTGACTTGCTACGAACATAAAAAGAAAAAAAAAAAAAATTATTCCTCGATGTTCTTTTACCTTGCATTCCCACTGTAGCAATTCAATTATGTATGAAATCTGAACACTAATTTATGAACACGTCACTTCTCTGAGGTACTATCAAATAAATGAAGTTGGTCCCACATTTTGTTTGTGGTGTTCTCTATGAAAGGTAATAAAAGTCATGTTATTTACAAAATTTGCATATTTAATTTAAACCCAAATTTATTGCATCATACATTGTTACATTTTTGTATGTTATTGTACTTGTTTCTGCTCTTTTAATATTTTCGTAAATTTCCCTAGGAGAAATGTATAAAATTTCTGTAGTTAACTGTATAGATAGATAGCTTATCATGCTTTTTTCTCTTAGCAGATTCTCTGTAAGAGGAGACCTAAAAGAATTGTATTAACAGCAATGAACAGCAAAGTCCCTCTACTGCTGATACACTGTCGAAGTAATTTGTTTGAGGCTAACAAGACCTAAGAAATTTAGTGTTTGTGGGCAAAATGGCACAAAAATGAGTTGCATTACATTCACAATAGAAGTATTAAATATACTTTTATTAATCAATTGCAAGATTACAAGAAAGATCACAATGTTTTATAATATCTTCCAAACTTAAGAACATTACATCTCATTCGTTAATGTTTCCTTAAGAGTAGAGTCAAACAATACACAAAATCACAAAGACATATCACAATGCATAACAACAGAAATATTACATTCAAAAAATACTGAGAACATGTTAAATAACAAAGATGAGTACTTGAGCTGTACACAGTGTTACGAACTGCTCACGTAGTTCAAAATAGGTCAAATGTCAAAGCCATGCTGATAGTTTTCTTCTACTTTGAAGTATCAGTTCAGGATGAATTCGTTACGCAAGGAGAAACTGTTAACCGACGGTACTAACGGGACGTGTTGCAATGCCTGCTAGAAAATGTGAGAAGGAAATGTCCTGAAATGTGGCGAGACAATGCTTGGCTCTTTCATCACGGTAACGCGCCTGAACATTCAGCTTTGTTGGTGTCTGTTGCACAAAGATGACTGCTCTGCTTCATCCTCCATACTCTACAGACCTGACTGCTGTGAACTTTGGATTTTATTTCCAAAGTTGAAAACCCTATTGAAAGGATTTGCAACGACAGACAAGATAAAATTCGCAGACGGGGCTTCGTACTGTCTAGCAAGATGCGTACTAACAAGAGGACCACATGCGTACCGGATTTTAGAATTTCTTTATATTTATGCTATGTGAAGTTCAGAAATTGAATAACAATCAACCAAAGCCATTTGACGCAACTCTCAAAAATTCTCGAGGAAATCGACTTTGTAAGCTTTGCAGGTGCAGGTAAGTACCGATAATTAAAAGAGTTACAGCGTGTGTCGATGTAGATCAAGTGGTCGGGCGTCGTGGCTCAGCAAGCCCGGTCAGTGGGCTAAACGTCCCATGTAATAATAAAGCTGAGCCAAATATTCCATGAACACTTAGGAACTAACTGAAACAATGAGCGCAAAGAATAGATCTACCTGAGGGGAAAAAAAAGGTGGCAGCGTTCTGTCCTCCTAACCATAGTGTTGGTGTTTCGATTCCCACTTAACAAGTTTTTTTTTTTTCGTTGTTTTCCAGTTCAGTTATAACGGGTGGCGCAAATGGATTTGTTGGTTTTGAAGTGGACTGTACGTCTGGTGGGGGGGGGGGGGGGGGGGAGCCAGGTGTTCGGCGGCCTGCGTCCTGTGGTGGGGGGACGGGAAGTTTCAGTTGCAGACTGGCAGTCAGTCGCGATGGCTACGTGGTCCGTTGAGGATTGTGTTTTCGCAGTGGAAGAGTTTATACGCAATAACGAGTCAATTGTTGCTGTGACGCGTTTCAACATACCACCTTGCGGTAGTGTTCCTAAGCAAGATACGATATTGAGTTGGGTGCATAATTTCCGCACTACTGGTTCATGTGCTCCAAAATGAACGCCTAGGCCTCGAACAATAAGAACGCCTGAGAACGTGGAGCGTGTGAGACGCGATGTCATTGCGAGCCCACGTCGATCAACGAGACGTCGTGCTCCAGCTCTTGGAATGTCACGTCGGAGCCTTCGAAGGATTCTTAAGCAAGAACTGAAATTCCACCCCTATAAAATCATGGTGGTCCAGAAGATCCTCCCAACAGACCATCTTCAAAGGCTTCAGTTTAGCCAACGGATGTTGGAGTTATTGAAAGATGAAAA
The DNA here is from genome assembly GCA_026315105.1 of Locusta migratoria. NCBI lineage: Eukaryota > Metazoa > Arthropoda > Insecta > Orthoptera > Acrididae > Locusta > Locusta migratoria. The sequence continues at coordinate 157,757,428 of CM048745.1, read as the reverse complement.
CCTGATTATCATGATGTCTGACGAGGCTCACTTTCACAGTAACGGCTACGTCAACAAGCAAAATTGCCGTTACTGGGCCGACACTAACCCAAGAGACCTACACCAATCGCCTCTCCAAAGTGACAAAGTGACGGTTTGGTGTGGGGTTTCTAAGGTAGGGACAATTGGGCCTTACATTTTTGAAAATGAAAGGGAGCAGACAGTTGCTGTTAATTCGCAGCGTTATGTGAATATTATTGAAGAATTTCTTCTCCCACAACTTGAGAACAATTACTACATGGACAATATGTGATTCCAACAAGACGGGGCAACTGCACATACCGCTAGGATATCAATGCAAGCTGTACGCGCTCTGTTCCCTGGCCGTTTGATTTCCCGTAATGGAGATGTCCATTGGCCCCCTCGCTCACCGGACCTCACGGTATGTGACTTTTTCTTATGGGGCTATTTAAAAGCAAGGGTCTACATGAAGAAACCCCGGACCATTCAGGAGTTGAAGGCAGCAATTCACAACGAAATCCCATCAATTCCTAGTGATGTGCTTGAGCGAGCAATGCAGAACGTCAAGAACCGACTCCAAGAATGCGTCGCTCGAGAAGGAGGGCATTCGATTAAAAACTAACTTTCCTAATTTTTTGTTAATAAACTTCCATTGTAACTACACGTTTTGAACTTTATTTCAATCCAATACCTTTAAAATTAATAGTTTGACAAGTATTTTACAATCACCCGATCCATCTGCGTCACCCTGTATAAAACATTTTACGATCTCTAATTCCACGTGTTGTGTCAGTTTTTGTTCATGTGTGTGTACACGAGCTGAATTCCTTGTCGTCCCTAAAACGATGGTTTTGGAAAGCCATTAAGAGCTAAGGAAATGATTTCGAAAAACAGCGTCGTAGTTCTTCACAAACTGAACAATCAAAGACTACCACCATCAACTAATAGTGATGCCATACTGTAAAAAATGTGTATCTTACGTTTTTTTGAGTGAAATCATCATTATTAACAATCTTTTATAAAATATAGAAAATTTCGAATAAACAAATGTATGTGCATTTATCGTAAAAATTACCCTCACATATTAAAACAGTGCAAGTATTCGAACACAACGAAAAAAAACTGTCACTGTATGATACTAACCACCGACCCTATAATTACAAGGCTAGAGCGCTACCACGTGAGCTATACTGACAGATGTCGCAACGGTTAATTACTCGTACTTGCAAAACTTCAAAGTCGATTTTCTCGATAATCTTTTAGATTTTCGGCGAATGGCTTTGGCTGATTGTTACTTGTATTCTGAACTTCATGCACCATGAATATCAAAAAAATTTTAAATCCGATACCCATCTGGTCTCCTTGTAAGACTGCTTTCGGAAGAGTAAGTGGCAATGGAAGCTGTGTATCAAATATTGATGAGACTCTTTAGAAGAAGGCCATGCACAATAACTAAAAGGTAAGCGTTGACAATTTTGTGAACACAATTCTGGTATGTTTTGAAACCAGTTCTTATTAAAAACATTTGTAATTCAGAACATTTTGGAGAATTTGTATACTTGACACATTTATAAACGGGATGTGACAAGAAACGAAAAGAAATTAACTCATTTATCGAGTGATAAAATCAGATTGTAGTATGTTCATTTACTAGTGATAATTATTTCATAAAAACCACCAAGTTTGGATGGATAGACGTGAGGACATCGTAAAGATCTCTCGCCAGATATCTGACTATCCGAGAGATTACAGAGCATGTAACATGAAATGTTGACACAGTATCTTGGAATCCATCGTATTGCTCAAATCCATCCCCCAGATCATTAGTCAAGACCAGAGAGAGCTTCGCCTCGCAATCTGTGAAACGGTTTTGGAACGCGTATGTGATGCCTATGTGCTTTCAGACCTAGTCCCTGTGGACTTCTTGTTCTCAAACTTGAAAACCCCACTGAAAGGACGCATATTTAACTATACACGAGGTAAAGGGAAGTTCGCAGACGGCACTTCTCATGTCATCCAGCAAGAGGCGTTCCAAGACTGCTTCCTGAAGTGGAAGCTGCGTTGGGATAGCAGTGTATAGGACACTATTTCCAAGGGAGCCATGCACAATAAAGGAAACTTAAGCATAGAACAATTTTGTGAACGAACCTCCATAATGTTTCAAATCGTATGTCCGATGCCGAACGTCGGCAATGAATCAATAAATCTTAACTTCTGTGCAACTTTGCCGGTCATTTAGCAAAAATAACTGGTCGAATAATTAAAATTTCCGCCTATGCTATCCAGCATAACGGAAACAAAGAATTATTTACTGTTTATCTTGCGTCGAATAATTCATTCTGCTGCTGTATAGACACTGTACGACGGCTCATACCTCCTCCCACTCTTAGCTAACTGTTAGCGTATGTTGTATCCGCAGTGACGATACGAGGACGATCAGCAAATCAGTTGTTTCACCAAAGAGGACATCGGGGGGACTATGACGAAAACTCGATATTTTTTGTAAATTAATGTGACAAAGACATTTGATACTGCAGTGACAGAGCAGCATATATAAAGGGAGGAGGGCGAAATGATAAATCTAAAGAACAAAAATAAGTACGGCATCCTTTTTTATTACCGTTTTTTATATTATTACCATTTTTTATTTTTATTACCACTTTTATTTTTTATTGTATTTTATTTATTTTTTATTTTTTTACGCCATAACCAAGTATGGATCAGAGAATCGAGCTACTTTTTCTTTTTAGACATCAGTTTGAGATATGACGCCACACATTTTTTACTGTTATTTTTTTTTTTTTATTTTCATTTTTTTTTACGCCATATGAATCAGAGCATCCAGTAACTTTTTCTTTTTAGACATCAGTTTGAGATATGACGCCATACATTTTTCACTGTATTTATTTATTTTTATTTTCATTTTTTTACGCCATAACCAAGTATGAATCAGTGCATCCAGCAACTTTTTCTTTTTAGACATCAGTTTGAGATATGATGCCACACATTTTTTATTATTATTTTTTTATGCCATAACCAAGTATGGATCAGAGCATCCAGCACTTTTTTTCTTTTTAGACATCAGTTTGAGATATGATGCCACACACTTTTTACTGTTATTTATTTTTTTTTTTTATTTACTTTTTTACACCATAACCACGTATGGATCAGAGCATCCAGCAACTTTTTCTTTTTAGACATCAGTTTGAGATATGATGCCACACATTTTTTACTGTTATTTATTTATTTTTAATTTTAATTTTTTTTACACCATAATCATGTATGGATCAGAGCATCTAGCAACTTTTTCTTTTTAGACATCAGTTTGAGATATGATGCCACACATTTTTTTGTCATTTTTTATTTTTTATTTTTTACTCCATAACCAAATATGGATCAGAGCATCCAGCAACTTTTTCATTTTAGGCATCAGTTTGAGATATGATGCCACACATTTTTTACTGTTATTTATTTATTTATTATTTTTATTTATTTTTTTTACACCATAACCATGTATGGATCAGAGCATCTAGCACCTTTTTTTCTTTTTAGACATCAGTTTGAGATATGATGCCACACATTTTTTACTGTTATTTATTTATTTATTATATTATTTTTATTTATTTTTACACGATAATCACATTTGGAATAGAGCATCCAGCAACTTTTCCTTTTTAGACATCAGTTTGAGATATGATGCCACACATTTTTTACTGTATTTATTTGTTTTATTTTTTTTATTTTCATTTTTTTTTTAACGCCATAACCACGTATGGATCAGAGCATTCAGCAATTTTTTCCTTTTAGACATCAGTTTGAGATATGATGCCACACATTTTTACTGTTATTTATTTATTTATTTTTTTATTTTTATTTTTTTACCCCATAACCAAGTATGGATCAGAGCATCCATCAGCTTTTTCTTTTTAGACATCAGTTTGAGACATGACGCCACACATGTTTGGCTGTTCCCCATCTGCAGTGGCAAATGGCGCCCAGTGGGCGTCGCGGTCGCGCTCGCTCAGCTGGTCCATGAGCTGGAAGAAGATGGCGGCGGGGTCCGGCTGCAGCTCGCCCACGGCCAGCCGCTCCGCGAAGCAGCGGCCCGCCTCCTCCAGCTCCCGCACCTTGTCCACGAACAGCCACGGCGACCAGTGCCCGCGGATGAACTGCAACATTAGCGAGCCAGCACACACATTCATTTATACTGCTAATAGTAGCATCGCATGTAGCGACGACACCAAAGACAACTACACAACTATCGATTCTGGCAGTCAAAGATCCTACACTACGCGTAGCGGAATTCCGATACAGTTGGCAACACTGGCATGCCGGTCTTCCGCAGTAGCATCACAGTCTAACATATACGGTCACGACACTCACTGCAGTAAAAGTTGTTACCAACTGACAGTTGCTGCGACACTAGCGCTCCTAGCGGTGGGCAAGCTACCGAAGTAGTGATGTTTGTTTGAAATCGCTTTTGTACGTAATTAACGAAATACTTACTACAATTTTTGCGTTACAAGCATTATTAAAATATTGAGAGACAAACATAATACGGAAATTAATATAAAAACAGCCTAATTTAAATGATTCAATGGTATAAAGAACAACTCCGTCATGAACAAATACTTACGAATAGTGTGTATATTTGCAGCTTATTCTGCTGAAAGTATGTTGCATATAAACATAATGGTATAATAGATTTCTATTATGGGCTGTTGTTACTATGACAGCCAGTTTTTGATGTGTATCAATTCGGTATGGAGTCTAATGATTCTCACATTTTTACACGTCACTTGTCTTACTTATACGTGCATATTAAGTGTAATTACTTTAGCTTTAAAAAACCAATGTTTTGATGATTCTTGCCGTTTGTGGTTCAGATGTAGCAACAATTTTGGAATTGGATTCTTCTTTGTTGGAAAACAGTTTGATTGCTTTTATCGTTTTATTGCCACGTCTGTGACGTTTTTCCTTCAGCTACAGCTGTGATGGTTGATTTGGTACGTTAAATGCCGTATTTATTGCATTCTGTATACGTTTCCTATGTTCCACTCTCACCGATTTTACTGTAATTGTAATGAAGAATACTTAACGTTCCTTCGTAGAAACTGACGTCTCTCTGCCAAAGGGCATGTCTCTGGGTGTTTCCTAGGCATTTTTATTTTTAATAGAAAATGAAATTACTCATTTAAAGCCTGTGTGTTACAGGATGATTGTAAATTAACTGTCCTGTAATGTACCGTTCGTACCATGTCAGGGATCTTAACGAAACCCAAGAAAGACAAATGGTAAGATTTTTTAAATTATTACCTGTTTAAAAGGCACTACATACGTTCCCTAATGTAAAAAGTATACTGAAATCAATTTAAACGATACTATTCGCACTCATCAACTATCGTATTCAGAAACGTAGATTGCCGGCCGCTTGGAGCGCTGCTATCGCAGCGTATAACAAGAATCTGTGAGAGTGTCGTGACTGTATAAAAAACAGTGCTGGCCTTGAATGGAAAAGAATAGAATAGAATCTTTATTAGCCTTTCAATATGTTCTCCATACAATTGGCTTCGTCAGTGTGCATATTGCATAATAGAAGATGATTTTAAAAAAATACATCTTAATATAATCGTACAATGTTAATACAATGATAAAAGTATTAATAATACTTAAAATTTTCACAATAGAACAATACATGTTTATTTTATTTATTTATTTATTCATTTATTTTTATATTTTCATGTGGACAGTGCTGTCACACACATACAGGCATACTTCAAGAGTCTTGTAATGATGGCTTATTGCAAATAATATGTATGTAGCTGTTTAGGAACTCATCAGTTGAGTAATATGGCATACATTTGAACCACTCTTCTATGGTATGCTTAAAATTATTCAGTGGCAGATCTCTTACTAACTTGGGGAGTTTATTGTAAAATTTCATACTAAGCCACTGATGACTTATGTTTCAATGTGAGCCTCGAGTGCGGAAAGTCTATGTTGCTCTTATGCCGTGTATTGCGGGAATCCACTTCAGCTCTAAAATTATTTTTTTAATGTTTTCTTTGGCATATACCAGGCAGCTGTAGATGTACATACTGGGAAGTGTCATTATTTTCAGATCTTTGAAATGATTTCTACAGCTTTGTCTAGGTGCTAGGCCTAAAATACATCTAATTGCCTTTTTCTGCAATTTGAATATGGTTTTAGAGCCCACAGAGTTACCCCATAATAGAAAGCCATATTGGAGTTGTGCGTGGAAAGGAGCAAAGTATACTGAGATCAATAAAGTTCTACTGACTACATATTTCAGCTTGTGTAGCAGAAAGAGAGTACGGGCAAGGTTTCTGCACAAGTTATCTGTATGTCTATCCCAAGTGAGTTTTGGATATATATACAGTCCCAATAATCTGACATTTTTTGTTTCTTGCTCAAAAGTTTTCAATGTGAAGAAAATCTTTTCAGTTTTTGTTGTGTTTATAGTCAGAAAGTTTGCCTTGCACCAGTCACTGCTCATTTCAGTAACTACTTCATTATATTCTGCAACATCCTGTAGATTATCTCCATTTGTAATCAGTGTCATGTCATCAGCATACAATACCTTGTTACATGGCATGTGATTTGAGAAGTCATTAATATATACAATGAACAGGAAAGGTCCTAGCACGGACCGTTGTGGAATTCCTCTATTTTCAAAGGTACTGACATTTGGTTGTTTAATTTTACTAATTGTACTCTGTTGGTTAGGTATGATTCAAATAGCTGTAGCGGTTTATCTATTACGCCCTAATGTTCTAACTTTTTTTATCATTATATCATGCGTGGCAGAGTCAAAGACTTTATTTAAGTCTAACAGAGTTGCACAAGTGAGGTTACTCTTCTCGAATCCATCATATATGCCACTAAGGAGACACTCAACTGCTTTTATTGTTGAACACGACTCGAATTGTTCAAACTCAAAATATCAGGACATGTTCGAACACTCAATCACGTCGCAATCTAGCTACCTCAGAAGGTAATATCTCCACGCCTTACACTACGTTTACAGGAGGAAAAGGATTGTAAAGCTTATGGAACTTAACTACGGGGTCATCAGTCCCTAAACTTACAAACTACTTATGAACTACTTACGAACTAGGACGACACAAATATCCATGCCCGAGGGGGGGGGGGATTCCAACCCCCGACCGTAGTGGCCGTGCAGACCGTGACTGGAGCACCTCAGTCCCCTCGGCACGTTTACAGGTAACACATCTTCCGGAAGACGAAAACCTATTTTCGTAAACCGGTTTTCGCTGTCATGTTTAGTGAATCGGATTTCCTAGCCCAGTTTATATGGCGGCTGATAAACAGCTGACTCAGTTCCTGTTTTTGTCAACATAATCGCTATTTTTCCTTATTTAAATAAACAAATTCATACTCACTCTAATATTTACACCTTTATTTCGCGGTAGAAAATGCCACTGTCCATATGTGGCAACTTTTGAGTCTTATGCTCATAGGTATTTTGTTGTTATTTATTTAGGACTATCACAGAACACAATGAACATGAGCACAAGTGCGGAAATAAGCGGTTCAATAGAGGTAAAGCAGGAATTCCACTCTTTTGATTTGGTAAACAGTGTGATTCCAGCAACTGATACCGCCGACAACTGTCGCTGGAGCGCGCTGTTGAGGCCTCGTTGATGTTGTTGTTGTGGTCTTCAGTCCGGAGACTGGTTTGATGCAGCTCTCCACAATACCCTATACTGAGCAAGCCTCTTCATCTCCACATAAGAACGGCAACCTACATCTGTCTGAATCTGCTTACTGTATCCATCCCTTGGTCTTCCTCTGCGATTTTTTCCCCACACACTTCCCTCCAATGCTAAATTTTGCAATTCCTTGATGTCTAAGAATGTGTCCTACCAATCTATCCCTTCTTTTAGTCAAGGTATGCCAGAAATTTCTTTTCTCCCCAATTCTGTTCAGTACCTCCTCATTAGTTACGCGATCCACCCACCTAATCTTCAGCATCCTTCTGTAGCACCATATTTCAAAAGCCTCAATCCTCTTCCTGTCCGCACTGTTTATCGTCCATGTCTCACTCCCATACAAGGCAACACTCCATACAAATGCCTTCAGAAAGGACTTCCTTAGACTTAAATCAATATTCGATGTTAACAAAATTCTCTTTTTCAAGAACGCTTTTCTACCCATTGCCATTCTGCATTTTATATCCTCTGTACTGTGACCATCATTTGTTATTTTACTGCCCAAGTAACAAAACTCATCTACCTCCTTTATTGCTTCGTTTCCCAATCTAATTCCTTCAGCATCACCTGATTTTCTTACACTGCACTCCATTACCCTAGTTTTGCTCTTGTTAATGTTCATCTTATATGCACCTTTCAGCACACTGTCCATTCCGTTCAATTGCTCTTCCAGGTCCTTTGCTGTATTTGACAGAATTACTATGTCGTCGGCAAAACGCATTCTTCCCCCTGAACTTTAATTCCTTCTCCAAATTTCTCCTCGCTTTCCTTTATGGCTTGCTCAATGTACAAACTGAGTAACATTGGAGAAAGGCTACAACCTTGTCTTACTCCCTTTCCAACCACTGCATCCATTTCATGCCCTTCAACTCTGACATCCGCTGTCTGGTTTTTGTACAAGTTGTAAATAACCTTACGCTCCCTGTATTTTACTCCTGCTTGCTTCAGAACTTGAAAGAGTTTATTCCAATCAACATTGTCAAAAGCCTTCTCCAAATCTACAAAAGCTAGAAATGTAGGTTTGCCTTTTCTTTATCTTCTAAGATAAGCCGTAATAGTGAGTATTCCATCCCGTGTTCCTACATTTCTCCTGAACCCAAACTGATCTTCCCCGAGGTCGGCTTCTACCAGCTTTTTCATCCTTCTGTATATAATTCGTGTTAATATTTTGCAACCATGACTTATTAAACTGATGGTTCTGTAGTTTTCACATCTGTCTGCACCTGCTTTCTTTGGAATGGGGATTATAACATTTTTCTTAAAGTCTGAGGGTACTTCGCCTGTCTCATACATCTTACTCACCAGGTGAAACAATTTTGTCATGGCTGGTTCTCCCAGAGACTTCAGTAGCTCTGAGGGAATATCATCTACTCCAGGGGCCTTGTTTCGACTTAGGTCTTTCAGGGCTCTGTCAAATTCTTCTCTCAGTACAGTATCTGCTATTTCATCTTCAACTTCATCCTCTTCCCTTCCTACAATATTGTCTCGAAGTTCATTTCCTTTGTAGAGCCCCTCTATATACTCTTTCCACCTTTCAGCTTTCCCTTCTTTGCTGAGAACTGGTTTTCCATCAGTGTCCTTGATATTCATAGAGCTGTTTTTCTTATCTCCAAATGTTTCTTTTATTTTCCTGTAGGCTGATTCTATTTTTCCCCTATTAATACATTCTTCTACATCCTTGTATTTGCCTTCCAGCCACTCCTGCTTAGCCATTTTGCACTTCCTGTCAATCTCATTTCTTAGTCGTCTGTACTCCATTTTGCCTGTTTCATTGACTGCATTTTTATATTTCCTCCTTTCATCGATTAAATTTAGTATCTCCTGTGATATCCAAGGATTTTTTGTAGGTCTTGCCTTCCTACCTATTTTGTCCTCTGCTACCTTCACTATTTCATCTCTCAATTTTACCCATTCCTCCTCTACTGTTTTATTTTTCCCTGTTTCTGTCAATTGTTGCTTAAAGCTCCCTCTGAAATTCTTAAGAACCTCAGGTTCCTTCAATTTATCCAGGTCCCATCTCCTTATTTTCCTACCTTTTTGTAGTTTCTTCAGTTTCAGCCTACAGTTCATAACCAACAAGTTATGGTCAGAGTCTATATCTGCCCCTGGGTATGTCTTACACTGTAAAACCTGGTTCCGAAATCTATGTCTTACCATTATAAAATCTATCTGGTATCTCCCGGTGTCTCCTGGTCTCTTCCACGTATACAACCTTCTTTTGTGATTCTTGAACCAGGTGTTTGTTATAACTAAATTATGTTCAGTGCAAAATTCTACCAGGCGGCTTCCTCGTTGATAGAGCCCTGTATTGGGAGAGTACCGCCAACCGGGCGAGCGCCGCCATTGTAGGCCTATCTCGCAATAGCAGCGCTATGGGCGGCACTGTTAAATTAGCATTTGTGATGAACGGAACCGGTCTGTACATCGACATGGTATGACAGTACGTTAAGTAAGCGATGAACTAAGGTTTTTAATCGTTTCATCACATCTACAGCGAATATTATGGAAAAATTGGAAATGTGAAATCAAGACCTTTATTTTTGAGCAAACTAGTTGTAAAATTGTTTCGTGCTAAAATTTCAACCCTGTACCAAATGCACTGCTTTCGCAATAAGTGACGTTCCTGCTTTCAAATTAGCTAAGGACTGACGTTTTTATATCTAATATATTGGTTTTTATCAAAGTAGATGTAATTAATACATGTTGCTTTCCATTAATCTAGTGCCTAATATTGATAGGTGTTGTGTGCTAACATACATGTGATATTATCACATAACATTAACTGAGCTAACATTTTGGGAAGGTTTAAGTTTTTACACATTGTTATCGCACTGCTGGGTACTTCAGTAAAATATACTTTATCTTAAAATTCGAGTTTTGGAGATCTATTTAATGGGCGGTTTCATTTATCGCCCAAACTTTCGTAATATGCAGGCTAAGTATAAATACGAAATTCGTCAAATACGGCACATTATGTTAGATTTTCACGTATTTGTATCTTTTAAAAATATCTTTTCTCTTACATGTGTTGTCCGTCCAACATTGCTCGCAAGAAACTTGAACAGATAAACCTAGAAGTTTACTCGATATTTCAAAACAAATTTACTTAGTTCGCAATATTTTGCATTCTCGTATGGAAAAGCATTTTTTTCTGCCAATGTGGTGTACCCACAATTCGTGTTTTTCGCACCTCTTTCGCGTAAAACTTGCTACCTCGGACTGTCTTAGTATAACCACTGCCAACAATGCGGCATTTTTCACCATATAAAAATGGAATATGCTACGTTAAGCTCTTAATTTAATACGTAATGAGTCTACACATTTCCAACAGCTCTAAATGCTAAAATAACAGCTAGTTAAGTGAAATATGCCATTTACGCTGATGGGTTGCTTAGGCCTAAAATGGCGGACGTGCCCCACCCGCGCTCGACTGACCAATAGCAGCCGGCGGTTGTCGGCAAGCCACACATAAAAGGTTGGCGCTACTCTCCCAATACAGGGCTCCACTCGTTGAGACACGTCTCGTATGCTCAAGCTGCGCCGTCTCCGAGCGTTCAGCCGCAGGGTGGACTCGGCACGTTGACCACACACGTTCAGACACACGCTCAAGCCGACGGCTTAAGGTTGGTTCTGCTCTTGTGTCTGCGGAGATGGTAGCGATTAGTTGTCTAGCATGTTTAACTTAGACTCTTGAACTCAGATTCACTTTTCGGAATATTTTTTGCGACCATGTGCGGAAATGTGTTCTAGTTTTTCAATCCAGTGATTTCCAACAGATAAATGCGGTGTATGTGTTACTAGTTGCAGTTTGATAACGAACTGATATATTCAAACCTTTTGTGATTATGTGGCAGTGTACGAACTCTGTGTAAATTCTTTTTAGTTTTGTGGGGCCCAATTTCTAACAGACGTTGTGTTCAGTTTTGTACAGTGGATGTAAAATCTTTCTTATCATTTCCTTTCATGAGTGATGTGTTCCACCTGGTTGGTTCTTAGAACAAAGCCTTCGGCTTTTTTACCATTCAGTTGCACTGTCATGTATTGACACATGAACATGCGGAAAAAGAATTTATGTTTGTAGCTCAGTGTGTGATAATTAGCAAGAAATATTTTTCCTCATTTATGACTCGCCGTGTAGGATATACTTTCATCTAACTATTAGTACTATTAATGCACTGTTAGTTTGTGTGTTTTACGGCGTCATTTTCAAGCGCCCATGATTACAACAATATTACAATGATTAAACCACATTAAATAGTGAAAAGTTTCAAAATTTACCAAAAAATAAAAAAAGCAAAGAATTCAGAGTGTGAATGCCCTGTGTTCAGCTTCAGAATTTAATTCGATTTGTACTGTTTCTCAGCTTCGCCAGATAGGTATATGCAAATCCCTATGCAGAGGAAGCAATGCGAAATTGGCATTGTTTTCTCCACATATTTACAACTTTCGAATAATTGGACTGAAAGATTGATTAAGACTCATCATCTGAAAACTCAAACAATTGTACAATATGGTCGAAAAATAAGTTTTGTACAATTATGCCCACAGGAGTACGATATTAAATGTGCCAAAAGAGTTAACGATGACTGCACAAAAACCTAAGGCATAGGGTTCACAAATTGAAAAATAAAATAAACAACATTAGAATGTCTGTAATCCTAAGGAACAAAACTGCTGGCCGAGGGGACTGAGGCGCTCCAGTCACGGTCTGCACGTCCACTACGGTCAGGGGTTCTAATACCTCCTCGGGCATGAATATTTGTGCCGTCCTTAGGATTAGCTGGTTCTTAAGTAGTTTGTAAGTTTAGGGACTGATGACCCCGTAGTTAAGTCCCATAAGCTATACAAACATTGAACAAAACTGCTGACGTCTTGGTCCTTAGTCTTACAAATTGCTTTTAACTCAATCAAACACGCATACTCATTTCCGAGGGGGACTCGAACCCATGGCGGGAGCGACAGCGTACACCGCGACGTTGCGCCCCAGACCACACGGACATTCCCGCGCGGCGCACATGGTTTGATTGTCATTTTGATAAATTTACAGTTCCATACTCCCGATAGTCTTTTTTTCATTCTGTGGTAAATTTTAAAGTTTTCACCATTTAATGTGGTTGAATCATTTTAATATTTTTTGTAATCATAGGCTCTTGAGAAGGATGCCATAGTGCACCGAAACTAGTAGTGCATTGATAGATGGAAGTATATTAAATCGACGAGTGAAGGTGATTTTACCTGGTGATGCCAGCAGCAGAATACATCTGCACTAGTTGCAGGATATTCATTTATTTTGGAGCGCTGTCAACGTTACGCTGCTCCTAGACGTGAAATATTACTGCACACATCGTTACGGGTAACGTTTCCAACATTGCGACCCTGGCTCCCGCTCACTGCTCCTCGCCTCCCGGCAGCCATGGCACACGCCTCCTGCCGCTGCCAACAGCCAGCGCACCAATCCAGTGGCGTAGCTACCATAGGGCCAGTGGCGTAGCTATGTCACTAAGGGCCCCGGGGCAAAGATGACATTGGGGCCCTCTTTACACTAATACTGTACATATCAAAACTACTTCATCATCAGCTCCTTACCGCCCACTGCAAGACATAATAAGGCAAACCTAAAGACTACTAAGTAAATATTATGTGCCAGGCAGCAGATAATATTTAATCATACTCTCTAATATAATTGTGAATATTTGTTTGTTATGTTTCCACGCAAAAGTTACTGGGCGGATTTGAATGAAATTTTGCAGAGGGATGGATTTGGACCGGGGTAGGACGAAAGATAAACGACCTCTTGGGAAAGTTTCCGAAGTTGCTCCATACTACGTGAATGAAGTCGCAGGCATAAGCTAGTAAAAAATAAACAATGAAGAAGTATTACTTAACCATGAAAACGTGGCCCCCTGCTGCGAAGCAAACCGGAAACAGCCGAGTCAGCGCCGACAACTCACTCTCATTGCAGGCTGTTGTCAGTACCGACATCTCACTGTCGCTAAACTCCTCGCTCTTAGGTCATTGCTCCGTACCGATCAGCCTAATTTCGTTGATAGCAAAATCAAAGAAGGAAAATAGGGGAAATATTCGTGTAGGATGGTTTCAGAAAAGAAAGTTGCCGGATTTTGTTTGATGGACTACTTTGGTTTGAGCCGTCCCCCTACCAGGTACCATGAAGTATATATTAATGTCAGGCCAGGAAAAAGTAATAAGTAAAATAACTAAGTTGACATCTTAGCTTATTATAGTCGCAGTGGGAGTACAGGGTAGTGTCTTGAATGCACAATTTACTATTGTGACAAAGTAACCATATTTTCTCTTCTTCTTGCACAAATTTCAGAGTGCAGTTGCTTACAGCACTTCATTGGGATCTATGATTATGGAGCACACCCTTGGGGAATTCACTACACAAACTGTTGAGTTACCATAATAATACCGTTCTGTAATAATACATTGTAGAGGCTTCATATTCAAATGTGGCCACACTGTCTACTGTCAAACACTGTGCTAGTAATTCAGCACCATTCACTGTTATTTCGCAAAGATTCAAACGACTTCAACCGACAATACGCTGACGATGGCAGTGTCCACGTCTTAGCGGACAAGCAAAGGACCTTGTTATGTTTATATTCTGGGGTGCGAATAATTTTTGGATTTCACTTCGTGCGTTTGAGATTTGTTGGTCAGGGTTCAAAAAGTTCAAAGTCGGAAAAACCTTCATCCAACTAAATTATTATATTCAGTAGAACTTCGATTATCCGAAGTAATTGGGGGACATGCAAGTGTTCAAGGATGTACGGTAACTTTTCTCGATCGTCGCTCACGAAGGCCGAGGGCCCCTTGAGCTCAGGGGCCCCGGGGCACTGCCCCGCCTAGCCCTATGATAGCTACGCCACTGCCTAGGGCTAGGCGGGGCAGTGCCCCGGGGCCCCCGAGCTCAAGGGGCCCCTCGTCCTTAGTGATGACGTTCGAAAAAAGTTACAGTAGAGCGTCGAATTTTTAAATTTTATTTACTCTCCCGTCGTGACGTCCATCAACTCCACCTCTCCTCAAACAAAGTTTCCCACAGTAGCCGCACTGGGCCACCGGGTGGCGGAACATGGCTTTTAATGGGGCCTTCACAAGACGCCTCTCTGTGGCGCTGCTCACTGGCCAAGCCGCCAGTCGCTGTGTACAACAATTCAGTCGGCGTAGCAGCAGAAGTAGCGGCAGCATCATAGCTGCTGACAGCAACAGATGAGCCTGCAAGTGTTGCGGCGTGCTGCTCGGGACAGTGTGAAGGGCCGAGCGTCTCCAAATACCGCACAAACGTCTTATTGTCAAATACAAGTCTATAGTTCGATTATGCGGATAAACCGATTTTACGAACATCCATGTCCCGAAATTACTTCGGATAATCGACGTCCTAGTGTAAATAATATTTCAGTTCAATGAAGGATTTTCGTCTTTTAACTTTTTGAACCCTGACCAATAAACCTCAAACGCACTAACTGCAATCGAAAAATTATTCCACCTCAGACTATAAACAATACAAGGTACTGGCGGAAGTAAAGTTGTGAGGCGGCATCGTGAATCGTGTCGGGATAGCACAGTCGGTAGTGCGCTTGCCCGCGAAAGGCAAAGGTCCCAGGTTCGAGTCCCGGTTCCGGCAAACAATTTTAATCTGCCAGGAAGTTTCATATCAGCGCACACTCCGCTGCAGAGTGAAAGTTTCATTCTGGAAACATCCCTTAGGCTGTGGCTAAGCCATGTCTCCACCATATCCTTTCTTCCAGCAGTGCTAGTCTTGCGTGTTTGCAAGAGAACTTCTGTGAAGTTTGGAAAGTAGGAGGCGAGGTACTGGCGGAAGTAAAGTTGTGAGGCGGCATCGTGAATCGTGTCGGGATAGCACAGTCGGTAGTGCGCTTGCCCGCGAAAAGCAAAGGTCCCAGGTTCGAGTCCCGTTTCCGGCACACAATTTTAATCTGCCAGGAAGTTTCAATACAAGGTCTGTTGCTTGTATATCACTTTTCCGCAAAGACATGGACCCTGCCACTATTAGCTTGATGTCGGTTGAAGTCTGAGTTGCCATGGCTCCCAATCTTTGTGAAATAACAGTCAATGGCGCTGAATTACTAGCATTGTATGACCACATTTGAAGTCCCTACAACTTATTATTATAGAACGGTATTGCTATAGTAACCCAACTGTTTGTGTAATGAATTCCCCATGGAAGTGTTCCTTAACCATAGATTCCAACGAAGTGCGGTAAGCAATTGCACTCTGAAATTCGTACAGGAAGAAGAGAAAATATGCATAGTGGATGATCTTGTGGATTGTATTATTGATCGGTGCGTCATCAGTGAAGCTTCTGCCAGCAACTTCGAAAACTATCCTATGGGGTCGTTTTATCTGTATGTCCTAACCAGGTCCAACTCTAACCCTCTGCAAAATTTAATCCAAATCCACCCAGTAATTTTAGCCTGAAAGCATAACGAACAATCAAATTTTCACTGTTATAATTACATTGGAGAGAACAATTAATTATTATCTGCTGCGTGACACACAATAATTTACGTAGTAGTATTTAGGTCTGCCAGTGGGTGGTAAGGTGCTGATGTTGAAGTAGTTTTGTATCTGTATAGTTTTAGTTTAAGGAGGGCCCCAATGTCATTTATGCACCGGGGCCCTTGGTGACGTAGCTACGCCACTGCACGAATCGTCTACTTACCGTGGACAAACAATGCTAAATCCAGCGTAGCTGCTTCATTATCAAACAATGCACTGAACAACAATCAAACATTCAGTAAATATGTCGCGCGAAGTTTGATGTTCCCTCAAATCCTGTGTCTTGTTGTAATGAAGTACTGAACCAATTTCTTCTTCGTGCTTTGTAAAATTGCTACGCAAATGTGATGAGCTTTCAAGAAACTTTCCCGATGAATAAAATTATAACTGATTGCGTTTATGGAAGAATTTCTACAAGTATGATAATCCTATGTATCTGATGCGCGGAAAAATGCCATTAAAATTCCTAATTTGCTCCAATAACTGGAAAATCAAAACTACGTACCTTCAAATAACACTGTTTATAATCCTTGGCAGTAGTAATTCTTAGTGTCTAGGAAAAGAATCCAGAGTGATAAACTGATTATCGAAAACACTTGGCCGGCCGCGGTGGCCGAGGAGACTGAGGCGCTCCAGTCACGATCTGCACGGCCACTACGGTCGGGGGATCGAATCCCCCCTCGGGCATGGATATTTGTGCCGTCCTAGTTCATAAGTAGTTCATAAGTAGTTTGTAAGTTTAGGAACTGATGACCCCGTAGTTAAGTCCCATAGACTATACAAACATTTGATTTTGAAAACACTTGAATGCGCCAGCCTGAACGCAGCCCTAGAAATTCACGATTTTTTTTTTTTTTTCATATAGTTAAACCCTTTAACTTTAGTCACGTATGAATAAAACGTACACAATATCTCATTTATCTCCCTAGCAATTACAAAACAATAAACGACTTTTATTTAGTTTTATCGTAAATTACTGACAAAAAAGTAGCAAGAAGCAATTGAAAGGAAGCATATCAGAAAAAGTCAATTTACGTTATGTTAACTATAGGGATTTTGCCATTGTAAATTTACATTTTCATGTTGTCTGTACGTAACAGTTAATTATTCTTATGCTGAGATTCTCTCCTTCCCCCATCCCCCTTTCTCTCTCCCTTATTTATTATTATTATTATTATATGTCAAGCTATCTTGGGGGGGGGGGGACGATGTGATTCGCCTCATAAGAAGACGGAATAGGAAACGATAGTGGACACAGTCTTAAGCACAGTTCCATTGTTTGGGGTCCTCGCCAGATTAGTTTAAAGGAAGACAAAGAGGCAATTCAGAGGCTGACGGCTAGGTTTGGTACTGGTATGTTCGATCAGTGCGCGAGTGACAGAGATATGCTTCGGAAATTCAAATGGGAATCGCTGGAGGGAAGGCACACAGACAATAGACAAACAAAATAAACTACATACAGAGCCTGCCAGACCACAGAAATGGCCATGTTTCAAAAACTTTCGTAAGAAATTTTACTGTAAAAAAGTGTAAATATAAGCAGTGACAGCAAGTGACAATGTGCTACAAACCTCACATGAAGACGAAAACATAAAAAATTCGTGAGTAATATTAATAGTCCAATTTATTCAGAATCAAAACAATCCAACTGCATGAGAACTGTTACAGATCGAATTTAGTAAAAACGAAAACAAATAACGTAATACAAACTATTTATTATACAGCTGGCCACTGAAGATGCTTCAGAATAAAGCGAAACGCGTCTGGTCTAAAGTAGACTAATTTACAGTTGCAAAAGACGGTCCCATAACCTATACAAATTGTATAACTGCAACTGCGGAAAACGAGGCCAAAAAACGAAGAAATATGTATAATCTCTCATCCCATGCAGTATTAGTGACTAGAGAAAAAAACGAGGCCGTAGGCATGGATCTATCGTGGATGCCACAGGTGCACACAGAAACCTCTACCACACATCGTAATAGAGAACAGATGTAGAATCTACCTTATCCGAATCACTGCTAGTTAGCATGTGTTTCAGCCTCAAGTATGTCTATCATGTGGCTGTGCCGCATATCACGCACCAGTCACATCTTACATCATTCGATTACGCTAGTTACGACTTACACTTTCGTTGCCAACAGGTACGATTTACTCGTATGCCAGTGACGTTGGACGGACTTACCTCGTATAGGTATCCGAATCACTGCTAGTTAGCATGTGTTTCAGCCTCAAGTATGTCTATCATGTGCCTGTGCCGCATTTCACGCACCAGTCACATCTTACATCATTCGATTACGCTAGTTACGACTTACACTTTCGTTGCCAACAGGTACGATCTACTCGTATGCCAGTGACGTTGGACGGACTCACCTCGTATTGGTTGGCACTGCCGAAGACAGTGTCGGCGGAGCGTGGAGAGGTGGGAGGCGAAGGCAGCCAGCTTGCCGAAGCCACTTCCGGTTCAGCAGGGGTGTCGCCTCCTGCAAAACACGTCTTGCAGCGAAAGCGGGTTACACTAATCACTAAATACACTACTGGCCATTAAAATTGCTGCACCAAGAAGAAATGCAGATGATAAATGGGTATTCATTCGACAAATATACTACAACTTACATGTGGTTACATTTTCACGCAATTTGGGTGCATAGATCCTGAGAAATCAGTACCCAGAACAACCACCTTTGGCCGTAACAGCGGCATTGATACGCCTGGGCACTGAGTCAAACAGAGCTTGGATGGCGTGTATACGTATGGATGGCCATGCAGCTTCAACACGATATCACAGTTCATCAAGAGTAGTGACTGGCATATTGTGACGCGCCAGTTGCTCGGCCGCCGTTGGCCAGACGTTTACAATTGGTGAGAGATCTGGGGAATGTGCTAGCCAGGACAGCAGTCGAACATTTTCCGTATCCAGAAAGGCCCGTACAGAACCTGCAACATGCGGTCGTGCATTATCCTGCTGAAATGTAGCGTTTTGCAGGGATCGAATGAAGGGTAGAGCCACAGGTCGTAACACATCTGAAATGTAACGGCCACTGTTCAAAGTGCCGTCGATGCGAACAAGAGGTGATCGAGACGTGTAACCAATGGAACGCCATACCATCACGCCGGGTGATGCGCCAGTGTGGCGATGACGAATACACGCTTCCAATGTGCGTTCATCGCAATGTTGCCAAACACAGATGCGACCATCATGATGCTGTAAACGGGACCTGGATTCATCCGAAAAAATGACGTTTTGCCATTCGTGCACCCAGGTTCGTCGTTGCGTACAGCATCGCAGTCGCTCCTGCCTGATACAGCGTCAAGGGTAACCGCAACCATGGTCTCCGAGCTCATAGTCCATGCTGCTGCAAACGTCGTCGAACTGTTCGTGCAGATGGTTGTTGTCTTGCAAACGTCCCCATCTGTTGACTCAGGGCTCGAGATGTGGCTGCACGATCCGTTACAGCCATACGGGTAAGATGCCTGTCATCTTGACTGTTAGTGATACGAGGCCGTTGGGATCCAGCCCGGCGTTTCGTATTGCCTTCCTGAACCCACCGATTCCATATTCTTCTGTCATTGGATCGCGACCAACGCGAGCAGGATTGTCGCGAACCGATACACCGCAATCGCGATAGCCTACAATCCGACCTTTATCAAAGTCGGAAACGTGATGTTACGCATTTCTCTTCCTTACGCGAGGCACCACAACAACGTTTCACCAGGCAACTGCTGTTTGTGTATGAGAAATCGGTTGGAAACTTTCGTCATGTCAGCACGTTGTAGGTGTCGCCACCGGCGCCAACCTTGTGTAAATGCTCTGAAAAGCTAATCAGTTGCATATCACAGCATCTTCTTCCTGTCGGTTAAATTTCGCGTCTGTAGCACGTCATCTACGTGGTGTAGCAATTTTAAGGGCCAGGTGTGTAAAAAGCGCGTTTCTTAATGTTCTGAAAAAAAAGAAAAAATTATTTACAATATCTGACACAAAAGTTCAGCGAATAGTATTCCAACATTAACGTAGAGGAACTATGAACGACAGTTACCTTACTGTCCTTCCAAATAGTCACCTCCCATGAGTGTGCACCGCTGAGCTCTGCGATACATACCCTGAAAACTTCCCACGCAGTCTGCGATTGTGTTTCTAAAGCCTCGCCACGTTACGTTAGATATCAGGAATATCGTTACATGTCTTTCATTTCAACGCGAGTTTGAGTGGATGGAACTGGAAGACGTCGCAGTGGTATGGTGGATGTTCAAGTTGTACAACGCTCGCGTACACACAGCCAAATTCGTCAAACAGTTCCTGGTAAAAAGAAAGCGGAATATCTGCTATACTCGCCGGATCTCAATACTCCAGACTTCTTCTTGTTTCCTCGACTTAAACTCGCTTTGAAAGGAAAGAGATTAGATGATATTCCTCGCATCCAAGGAAACGTGACTAGGCTTTCGAATACCATACCAGAGCTCAGCGGTGCGTAGTTTTGGGAAGAAATTATTACGAAGGACGTTAAATAACTGAAGTTAATAGTTCAGCTACGTTAACGTTAACACGTTCGCTGCCGTTCACGCTCTGGCGCGATGATGCTAGTTGCCACTTCACTCTCTGGCGCGTGATCGTATTTTGACAGTATCTTTTCATACTTTGAGCCACTGAATGTTTTGGTTTTAGTTTTGAGTTTATTTGAATTTGTATTTTTGTGAAAACAACAAATGAACAATATAAACAGTACATACAAGGTATTTCATAAAACATATGCATATAGGATGGTAGGTCGCAGCACGCGCCACAGCGTGAGCGGCACCTGACTCAAGTAACGTTTACACGCGCCAGAGCGTGAACGGCAGCGAACGTTTTAAGGACTATTCACGTAATTTTGTCAGAGACTGTACGTATGCGCCGGTTGAACTCTTTCATTGGAAAATGTTGCCCTCAAGCAGCATTACAATTGCTTCAGTTTTCTGGATCATATCTCGAGTTTCGTTTTCTGATGGGCAGTAGTATTTGCAACCAACATTTAAGCTCTGATGTACACAGACGTTCCATCGTATTTTGCAAGGCGTTCAGAAATATTTTGAATCTTTAGAAGACGCAGCAAGCATTCGTTTCTGGTGTATTAGTTTCTTCAGATTTTGTGGCACTATTTTGCTCCTATAGAGCTACAAGGGAAACTGATCATAAACGGTAAGAGGCAGCCTCGAAGAAGAGTTATTGTGCAAAAGTGATAGCGAATCCTTTTCTGGGACACTGTAAATGGATTGACGGTTACTGGGACGACGAGGCGTGTCAGACCTTTATAGCATGGAGAAATAGCCCACAAGAAGAAGAGGGAGAAACAGCGTCTGCTGTACCAGTGGATGGTGTGCGAGTGACAGATTTTGTCGATTTTCAGATTATGGCTAAAACGAAAAATGAGGCTTCGTTTTCACGGCTAATTGAATGTAAAATTGGGATTGTTCTGGGCTTTGTATCAAGAAAGACTTGTTTTCAGAGATTTCAAATGAAACAATTGAAAATAAAATTTATATCTGGTGATCAAAAAGTCGGTATAAATTTGAAAACTTAATAAATCACGGAATAATGTAGATGGAGAGGTAAAAATTGACACAAATGCTTGGAATGACATGGGGTTTTATTTAAAAAAATGTTTCAATAAATGTCCGACAGATGACGCTTCATCTGATCAGAAATGCAATAATTAGCATAAGAAATTAAGACAAAGCAAAGATGATGTTCTTTACAGGAAATGCTCAATATGTTCACCATCATTCCTCGACAATAGCTGTAGTCGAGGAATAATGTTGTGAACAGCACTGTAAATCATTTCCAGAGTTATGGTGAGGCATTGGCGTCGGATGTTGTCTTTCAGTATCCCTAGAGCTGTCGGTCGATCACGATACACTTGCGCCTTCAGGTAACCTCAAAGCAAATAATCGCACGGACTGAGGTTTGGGGACCTGTGAGGCCAAGCATGACGAAAGTGGCGGCTGAGCACACGATCATCACCAAACGACGCGCGCAAGATATCTTTCACGCGTCTAGCAATAATTTTATTTTATTTTATTTCTTCGGTTCTAATGAAACCCCACGTCATTCCAAGCATGTATGTCAATTTTGACTTCTCTATCTACATTATTCCGTGAGTTATTAAATTTTCAAATTTATACTGACTTTTTGATCACTCAGTATACTCATAGGAACAATATTATGTGTTTATATTGTAGCAGATGTGCGCCTGTCTTTTGGTAACTTTACTTACAGCCAAGAAACTGTGTTATGAAAAATGTTATATAAATTTGTTGAAATGACCATAACCGTCTAAATGGCTCCAATAGAATGTGTAAGTTATACATTAACCCAGGGCATTAGGGGGACGTCTGGCGGTCAAGATATTTACGCCACTACCTTTCTCTTTTCCCCTTGCAAACCAAATATTGTTATAGTGCCGGTTTTCAAAGTGCAAAGTGCAAATGAATCTCGTCGTTCCAGTTGAAGCTGGGGATCTGGCATTGGAGTGACCGACTCTCGTGATTTTGAACTAATTTCAT
Organism: Locusta migratoria; assembly: GCA_026315105.1. NCBI lineage: Eukaryota > Metazoa > Arthropoda > Insecta > Orthoptera > Acrididae > Locusta > Locusta migratoria. The sequence continues at coordinate 157,734,593 of CM048745.1, read as the reverse complement.
GGGCCTTTTTTTTTCGGATACTTTAGCACGATGGCTCTAGTTTGTATGGTGAGAGGAGATTCATTGAGTTCTCTGCTTGTTAATTCCTTTTTCATATATTTTCAGGCGTTCGTTTTTGATAATTTATTTTTGCCATAAATAATTACAAATTTCAGCTAGGGATAGTAAATCATACTATTATATAAAATAGAAGCACTTTTTTCCTCTGTCTGTCCTTTTAACCTTTTATAACTTGTGGAGTACCGAACGTATCGACATACATACTGTTTAGTTTTTAAGTTGATAACTGTAATAACACAATGTCAACGAAGTGTTATACTATGTATGTCGATCTAAGTGGAGTCATTTGTCATCTCTTCCCATACTGTATCTGAACATTGTAACCTCTTTGACACATCAGTAAATACTCTGAAGATGGCCGGCCGTGGTGGCCGAGGTGACTGAGGCGCTCCAGTCACGGTCAGCACGGCCACTACGGTCGGGGGTTCGAATCCCCCCCTCGGGCATGAATATTTGTGTCGTCCTAGTTCGTACGTAATTCATAAGTAGTTTGTAAGGTTAGGGACTGATGACCCCGTAGTTAAGTCCCATAAGCTTAACAAACATTTGAACATTTGAACTCTGAAGATGGCCTAATAAGCCGAAAACCGGTTAAGTAAACAAAAATAAACTTGTAGAACACACACACATAATTGGATTTTTTAATTTATTGGATTTTGTTCTACCAAGTACCGACGGAAGAATCAGTCAAAACCATAACTGATGGCAAATTGCGATTTACTCCTTCAAACCGTCTTGATTGCAAATTTTTTTTATTAGTTAATGGCGCGTTTCGCCCTTTAGCAGGGCATCTTCAGATTATCTGCGTGACAGAATTTACACAAAATTACAAAACGGGTATAATGGTACATGGGCTTATTTTGTGTTGAGAAGACTGTATAAATGGTAAAACAAAGCTTACAATGCGCTCTCCGTGGCGTGACACCGTAAGTTGTTATTGCGGTGTTTCTATTTTCCTGGAATGTTTTTTGGTTTTCCTTGTGGCCCTACAAATGTACGGGTAACAACGAGTTACAATTGGAACATACTAGGTAAAGACGTGAGAAACATAAAACCGATTTTTAAGATTACCTTAATATAAGCGGTGGTCTCTGGTGATACAAGATAAGCCCATGCTTACAATTGCGCTCACGGGCGATGGGCGGGCGTGGTGTGCTGCTCCGCCGACTTGTACAGACTAACTAAGGGAATGTGGATAGGGAGTGACATAGGAAGCCGATGGGTGAAATCTAGCTATCTGAATACAAATTTAACGAAAGGGAGGTTATTAATTAGGACTGAAGTTTATAATTTATGTTGTTATTTGTAAATGAGAGGAATTTTATTTGAAGAGAGACATCATAATATCTAAGAATGTTTGATCTTTGCATGCCAACTGATCGTTTAGGAGGTGTGGGTGTCCAAAGCGCGAAGCGCGCTTATTACCACATTAAAATGTTGTCCAGTTTTTCTAATACAAAATGCTAAATATTGCTAAAAACACCTGGCAAAGTTTACAGGGCCGGCAGTCAAAGTGTTAAAAACTAAACAGAAATACAAGAATATACAATGTGTGAAATTCCTTGTTTTATCCTTCACACATTGTATATTCTTGTATTACTGTTCGGTTTTTAAGATGATAACTGTAATAACACAATGTCGAAGGAGTGTTATTCCTATGTATGTCGATGTTAGTGGAGTCATTTGTCATCTCTTCCCATACTGTATCTAAACAGTGTAACCTCTTTGACACAGCAGTAAATACTCTGAAGATCACCCAATAAGCCGAAAACCGGTTAAGTAAACAAAAACTTGAATGAAACTTTTCACTCTGCAGCAGAGTGTGCGCGGATATGAAACTTCCTGGCAGATTAAAATTGTGTGCCATAACCGGGACTCGAACCTGGATCCTTTGTCTTTCGCTAGTCTTGCAAGTTTCGCAGGAGAAGTTCTGTGAAGTTTGGAAAGTAGGAGGCGAGGTACTGGCGGAAATAAAGTTGTGAGGCGGCATCGTGAGTCGTGTCGGGATAGCACATTCGGTAGTGCGCTTGCCCGCAGAAGGCAAAGGTCCCAGGTTCGAGTCCCGGTTCCGACACAGAATTTTAATCTGCCAGGAAGTTTCATATCAGCGCACACTCCGCTGCAGAGTGAAAGTTTCATTCTGGAAACATCCCTTAGGCTGTGGCTAAGCCATGTCTCCACCATATCCTTTCTTCCAGGAGTGCTGGTCTTGCATGGTTCGCCGGCTGCGGCGGCCGAGAAGACTGAGGCGCCTGAGTCACGGTCTGCACGGCCACTACGGTCAGGGGTTCGAATCCCCCCTCGGGCATGGGTATTTGTGCCGTCCTTAGTTGTAGGTTGTTCATAAGTTGTTTGTAAGTTTAGGGACTGATGACCGCGTAGTTAAGTCCCTTAAGCTTAACAAACATTTGAACATTTTTGCATGGTTCACAGGAGAGCTTCTGTGAAGTTTGGAAAGTAGGAGGCGAGGTACTGGCGGAAGTAAAGTTGTGAGGCGGCATCGTGAGTCGTGTCGGGGTAGCACAGTCGGTAGTGCGCTTGCCCGCGAAGGCAAACGCCCCAGGTTCGAGTCCCGGTTCCGGCACACAATTTTAATCTGCCAGGAAGTTTGAAAAATAAACTTGTAGAACACACACAAAATTTTTAATTTATTTGATTATGTTCTAAATGTTCAAATGTTTGTTAAGCTTATGGGACTTAACTACGTGGTCATCAGTCCCTAAATTTACAAACTACTTATGGACTACTTACGAACTAGGACGGCACAAATATCGATGCACGAGGGGGGATTCGAACCCCCGACCATAGTGGCCGTGCTGACCGCGACTGGAGCGCCTCAGTCACCTCGGCCACCGCGGCCGGCGATTATGTTCTACCAAGAACCGACGGAAGAATCAGTCAAAGCCATAACTGATGGCAAATGGCGATTTATTAGATTGTCTGGATGCGTCCTTACCGCTGGCCTCCTGCGGCTTTACTGCCTCGCCTGCTGGCGGCTCGCACGGCTGTTCCTCCGCGGCTGCGGGTGTCTGGGCCGCGCTGCCGGCGCGCCTGGCGGCCCCCTTGCGGGCGCGCGCCTTCTTCTTGTACCTGGGCGCCATGAAGTCGGCCAGCACCAGGCCCCTGGGGCTGGCCTCGTCCGGCTCCGTGGCGGCGGCTTCTGCCGGCAGAGACGCCGCCGACCGCCCCGCGGCCACGTCTGCGTACGAAGCCGCCTGCCAGAACGCCGGGGAGCAAGCTTCCTCCTCTGCAGCCTCTTCTGCCACCGTCTTATCTCGAGGGACACCAGTCTCGCCAGCACCTCCATCCTGTCCAAAAACATACCACTCACAACATTTCCTATTTACGTAGGCTACGGTGACCAGATCTCCAAAATCAAAATACGGGACACAGACTGGAACCGAATATGACTGCGTAGGCTTTTCCGGCGTAATGCTTCATAATATTCTTCTCGGGTTTGCTGCCGGATCAAAACGTCATCTTGACACGATATTTCGGCGGTCCACCTGGCCGCCATCCTCAGGTGACAGTGCTGGGACACCGACTCGCCGAGACAGAGTGCAAGCCGCGAGCGGCGGCCCCTATATACGCCGCGGAAGGCCGAGGGCGCGTGCGCAAAATTGACAGTTCTGCCCTCTACGTTTCAACGCCGCCAGTGGTGGAAGCCGGCGTAAACGATAGATCGCTATTCTGCAGAGACCGTTGTTTTTTGATGTCAAATAATAAAGGGTTCCACATTCTACTCAAAGGAAAACCCTTATCTCTGTTTATAATATTGTCAGTAAGACGAATAGCAATCGATTCTTTTAAAATACAGTCCCAATAGCGAGACGCTGAAGCAACCATTTGTGTTTCATCATATTTCATTTTATGTCCCTCAGTAAGACAGTGCTCAGCTACTGTAGATTTCTCTGGTTGAAGCAATCTTGTGTGTCGATGGTGTTCAGTACATCGATCTTGAATTGTGCGAATTGTCTGGCCGATGTAAACTTTTCCACAGTGACAAGGAATTCTGTATACACCGGGTTTCCTCAATCCTAAGTCATCTTTTACTGAGCCCAGGAGTGCTCTAATATTAGGAACCGAATATTTTGAAACCTTTGTCGTCTTTACCTGCGGCGTCGGAAGCATAATTGTTATTGAATGGAACTTTCACTCTGCAGCGGACTGTACGCTGATATGAAACTTCGCCGGCCGTGGTGGCCGAGGAGACTGAGGCGCTCCAGTCACGGTCTGCACGGCCACTACGGTCGGGGGTTCGAATCCCCCCCCCCCCCCCCTCGGGCATGGATATTTGTGCCGTCCTAGTTCGTAAGTACTTCATAAGTAGTTTGTAAGTTTAGGGACTGATGACCCCGTAGTTAAGTCCCATAGACTTTACAAACATTTGAATATTTGAAACTTCCTGGCAGATTAAAATTGTGTGCCGGAACCGGGACTCGAACCTGGGACGTTTGCCTTTCGCGGGCAAGCGCACTACCGGCTGTGCTATCCCGAGACGACTCACGATGCCGAAACATTCTGGAAACATCCCTTAGGCTGTGGGTAAGCCATGTCTCCAACATATCCTTTCTTCTAGGAGTGCTAGTCTTGCATGGTTCGCAGGAGAGATTCTGTGAAGTTTGGAAAGTAGGAGGCGAGGTACTGGCGGAAGTAAAGTTGTGAGGCGGCATCGTGAGTCGTGTCGGGATAGCACAGTCGGCAGTGCGCTTGCCCGCGAAAGGCAAACGTCCCAGGTTCGAGTCCCGGTTCCGCCACACAATTTTAATCTGCCAGGAAGTTTCATAATTGTTATTCCTTCATCTACGAGGGTAAGTCAATTATTATCCGCAAAGTAGTTATAAAATTTTATTGTAATAAAATACGAAACTTACGAGAACATTTTTCGACATAGTCTCCTTGCTTTTCAAGGCACTTCGTGCATCGCTCTACAAGCTTCCTTATGCCCTCATAAAACCAGGTTTTCGGTTGAGCTGCGAGCCACGAATGCACCGCTTCCTTCACTGCTTCGTCCGAGTCAAATCGACGGCCCCTTAATGCCTGTCTGAGTGGATCAAACAAGTGATAGTCAGAAGGGGCAAGATCGGGACTATATGGAGGATGATCCAGTACTTCGAATTTAGGTTTCTGCAGCGTTTCAGCAGTGTGGACAGCAGTATGCGGACGGGCATTGTCGTGCAACAACACAACACCTTCTGACAATAATCCTCGGCGTTTGCTTTGAATTGCAGGCTTTAGCCTGTCAGTAAGCATCTCACTGTAACGTACACTGTATATTTTTGTGCTCCTTTCACCATAATGTTCCGGTACAGGACCTCGTGCATCCCAAAAAACCGTAAGCATCAGTTTTCCTGCGGACGGTTGGGTCTTGAACTTTTTCTTGCACGGCTAATTTGGATGTTTCCATTCCAGTCTCTGCCGTTTACTCTCCGGCTCGTAATGCTGGATCCATGTTTCGCCACCATTAGTGATTCTGTCTAAGAAGTTGTCCCCTTCGTTACCATAGCGATCTAAATGTTTTGGGACCTATCTTGCACAAACTTTACGAAACTCAAGTCTGTTGTGAATAATTTCGTAGGCAGAACCATGACTAATTTGTAGACGATGAGCCACTTCATCAATAGTTAATGGTCTGTCTAAGAGAATCATTTCACGCGATCGCTCCATGGTTTCTTCATTTGTGGCGGTAAACGGTCGTCCGGCTCCTTCATCGTGCTTAACACTCGTGCGACCATTTCGGAATTTTTCAATCCACTCGTACACACTTCGTTGTGGCAAAACACTGCTCCCGTACTGTTCTGAAAGTTTTCATTGAATTTCGGCCCCTGATATACCATCCGCCCACAAAAAACGTATCACTGAACGGTGCTCTTCTTTGGTGCAAATAGACAGCGGAGCAGCCATGATTAACAGCACGGCAGCGACAACGAAACTAACGTAGCAGCTTGAAAATTGCAAAAATATAACAACAAATAAACAAAGCACGCGTCACCAACGTAAAATGACAGTACTACCAACATAAACAAAAATATAACTAAATTGCGGATAATAATTGATTTACCCTCGTACATCTACATATATACTACGCAATCCACCGTAACTTGCGTGGCGGAGGGTAGACTACCACTACTACGCATTTCCTTTCCTATTCCATTCCAAACAGAACGAGAGAAAAAAAGAATGTCTATATGCCTCCGTACGAGCCCTAATTTCTCTTATCTTGTCTTTGCGATCATTACGCGAAATGTAAGTAGGTGACAGAAAGATCGTTCTACATTCAGCTTCAAATCCGCCCCTCTAAATTTCCTCAACAGAAATTCATGAAAAGAACGTCGTCTTTCCTCCAGCGATCCCCATTTGAGTTCCCGGAGCATTTCCGTGACACTCGCGCAATGGTCGAACCTACCAGTAACGAACCTAGCTGCTCGCCTCTGAATTGCTTCTGTCTTCCTTTAAACTGATCTGCTTAAGAGATCGAAGTACTCATGGTGTGAAACTAGTATATCTTTGTTCAAACAACTTTCGCGTATGCTGCCGGGTGACTTCGTCGACAACCGCCGATATTTTGACAGGAGGACACCCTGCCATTCACAAGGCACAACTTCACTCAAGGAAGCAATGTGCAAGTGTATTTAATACCTCGGTTTGCAAAGGGTAAACAAGGAAAAGAACACACACAGTACAAGTCACTGCAGAATCAACAGAACCAAAGATGACCAAACATCAAAAATATCGATAGTGACTGTTAATCAACAGGTGAGGCAGCATTAATTTTGTCCCTCTGTTTTTTTACCAGAGACAGAGCCGGATTCCAAGCAGAATTTAAACAAAAACATCTCTGTTTATAAGATCGCTTGCTAGTTTGATTTCAACACCTTTCTTAATAACACTATCCACATAGGTGAAAGTGCATGCCAGAATCTCCGTGTTGTTGTGTTCCATAGGATGACCGGTGCCAAGACAGTGGTCTGCAACAGCGGATTTGTTTGGCTGCTGTAAGCGCATGTAACGTTTATGTTCAATACACCGGTCTTCCACAGTCCTTCGCAAACCGAGGTATTAAATACGCTTGCACATTGCTTCCTTGAGTGCAGTTGTGACTTGAGAATGACAGGATGTCCTACTGCCGAAATATCGGCGGTTGTCGACGACGTCATCTGGCAGCATACCCGTAAGTTGTTTGAACATTCATTACGCCGGGAGAAGTTAAGGTTTCACATAGTATATCTTTGACCGCCACCACAGGATATATCTTTGATGAGGTGTCATGGCGACTGATACAGAGAATTTTATGTAAACGTTACGAACGCTGACAGCTTGGACCATGGAAACAATAAATAAATATGTCACATAACAATCATTGTTTGTTAAAGTATAAAGTAAGGCAAATGAAATAAATATGCATATTTGTGTTGTGTTCAAAGTTCATGTAATTGATTGGGGGATTGAGGCAGCTAGTTTCAGTGTTACGTTAAACTATTTGTTTATGAGCTTACCCTTGGTGAAATTTTGTTGTAATTGCTGTTGCTAGTTTTCTATACCAGATCAATTTTGAACTGTCATGTAGTTGTTACTAACCTTGCGCTTGGTGAAAATTTGTTGTGACTGCAGATGCTAGTTTCTCCGTAAAATCAATCACCAACTTTTCGTCGCTTGAAATAATACCTAATTAACTGTAACCGAAATTGTTATCAGTGACTTATTGTAACTTCTATTCTCAAATTTCTATATTTGTTTATCTGTGGCCTAGCGAGATCCACCTAAAATAATAATAATTATTATTCAAAAGAACAATTATAGTTATCAGCTACAATAATTTATTGGTAATTATTAATAACCTTTCATAGGTCAGATAACCTCTCCCATTTGTGGTTTTTAATTTCATGTGGATGTTGTATAAAACTATCACAGTAGTCAAGTAATTGTCACCTGAAAGTTTTCTTTATTGCCACTTTAACTGTTTTTATTGATGTATTTTTTTAAATACAGTTTTTATAATCACAAATAATAATTATTTCCATACAAGCCCTTCTACTCCCCTAATTACCACCTTTCAGTTATTATAAGGAACACATGCAACAACATGGGATATTCTTCATTTCGTCATGAAACTGTGGGTCATGGTTTATTTATGTACATGTTACCTGTCACTTTCAAAATCCTATAAATATTATATGTACCACATAAGATAGTCCCATTGATTGATATCCCTTTGAATGTAAGAAGTATCCTCAAGTCTAAGTACCCCAAACTATGTTATTTAAATCAGGTGGTGTTTCAATTCTAACATTGTAAGAAATGAAAATTGTTGCCCTATAGCAAACTATTTCATTGTAGGCTCATTCAGTATATTATTCTACAGTTTTTATAACGCTTATGACTATATTTACGATCTACTCCATACTTCTATTTAATATATAGGTAGTTTTACAATTCCTCTTAGAAATACGACTTAGTCTGCACGACAGTGGAAATAAATTTATATAAACAATCTTCGATCTTGTTGTAACCTAGACTTTTTTGAGATGACGATAACCCTCGATTTGTCACTTGGTAACTTGACATACTGATATGGATAGGGTCTAATATTTGAAGCTGTGATAAAGTTTGTTAAATTGTACCATATTTTAATTGTTCTTGTAAACTTTTCATATAGACCAACTGCTTCGAAACTTGTTGATTACCTCATATTGTAACTTTATTTATTTACGCTGTAACCGAAGATGTTCAGCCAAAGATACTGTACACCCATTAAGAAAATACCGAAATTGTACAATCACGATAGCATGGGTTCCAATGGTCTTTGGCAGATGCATTTGTTTGACTGTTAGGATAACAAAATTGGACAATTTTATGTTTAGTGAAGTTGACATCTGTTATCAGCCAGATTTATTTTATCTAATGCATTTGCCTAATCTGTTTAATACCGTGTAAGTATTTATAAAGCTATTTTAATTAGTCTTGATACTTCCACTTTTCCTTCTTATTGTGTCCAAGTTTGCTTCCTACTTTCTTTCTTATTGTGTAAATGAATTACTTTTATTATGTACTTTTGTGAAGTTTATCTATGATTATGCTCTACGATCTAAACTAGTCGATTTTAAGTAATTAAGAAACATCTGATGGTTTAAGATGCATTTTATGAAATATTTGACGGCTATTAACTCTCATTTTACCAAAACATTGAAACCACGAAAACAGCATACTGCATACGTCAAACTGACAAAGGGTTTTACATGCCTCTTACCTAATTTAAGTACTGGTTGTGTTGATATAAAAATCATGAAATGTATATTACCTACAACACAATGCTACCTTGCTTGATCCCTTCACTGTAATTGTTTATATTAAGCGCTACAGTTAATGAATTCTGTGACTAGAATGAAACTTTCACTGTGCAGCGGAGTGTGCGCTAATATGAAACTTCCTGGCAGATTAAAATTGTGTGCCGGAACCGGGACTCGAACCTGGGACCTTTGCCTTCCGCGGGCAAGCGCACTACCGACTGTGCTATCCCGACACGACTCACGATGCCGCCTCACAACTTTACCTCCGCCAGTACTTCGCCTCCTACTATCCAAACTTCACAGAAGCTCTCCTGCGAATCATGCAAGACTAGCACTCCTGGAAGAAAGGATCTGGTGGAGACATGGCTTAGCCACAGCCTAAGGGATGTTTCCAGAATGAAACATTCACTCTGCAGCGGAGTGTGCGCTGATATGAAACTTTCTGTGCCGGAACCGGGATTCGAACCTGGGACCTTTGCCTTTCGCGGGCAAGCGCACTAGCGACTGTGCTATCCCGACACGACTCACGATGCCGCCTCACAACTTTACTTCCGCCAGTACCTCGCCTCCTACTTTCCAAACTTCACAGAAGCTCTCCTGCGAACCATGCAAGACTAGCACTCCTGGAAGGGAGGATATGGTGAAGACATGGCTTAGCCACAGCCTAAGGGATGTTTTCAGAATGAAACTTTCACTCTGCAGCGGGGTGTGCGCTGATATGAAACTTCCTGGCAAATTAAATTTTAATCTGCCAGGAAGTTTCAAATTTTTTTTTTTTACTGCTTACGAACTAGGACGGCACAAATATCCATGCCCGAGGGGGGATTCGAACCCCCGACCGTAGTGGCCGTGCAGACCGTGACTGGAGCGCCTCAGTCCCCTCGGCCACCGCGGCCGGCTTTCAATTCTGTGACTGTCCGCATGACGGCCCTGTGGTGCACTATAGCGCATAGGTGGCGCCACAGTGTAGTAGCATGTCAGTCTCTCGTCTCTGCAGGAGACAGTCGAGTGCATGCACTGGAAGCAGAAGTAGGGTCCTTGTTGTGTCGGTGAGTTGATTGCGCCAGTCGGACCTTAACACGGCACATTGTCAGCAACGTGCGAACACCAAGTTCTGCCAGAAATTGGGCAAAACCGCTGCCGAAGCGGTGAGGACACCTTGAGTCGCTTGTTGTGTGTAGGTGGCACCGACGATTTGTGCCAGGCCGATTTGTGCAGTTTGGAAGATTGTGTGAACTGGTCAGTCACGGACAGTTCGAACGGAATGCAAGATCCACGAAGAAGTAATGCTGGTACTTGCTAACCACTCCCAATCGGTAGACGGTATCGCAGCACCAGTTTCTTTAACGTAAATAGACTTTATTGAAATATTTTAAGTTACACTGCTTAGCAGTTTTTTTTTCTGTATGTTCTACAGGATTATTTTGTTGTTATAACATTTTCGGTTATGCACTTCGAAAATGAAAATGATGGCTCGATCAATCGAATAAGGAAAAACAGCAGACAAAGTGAAACGTTTGGTAGGCGACATGGGTCAGCTGCGGAACTGGCCACAAAATTCTGACGGGCGACCTCAGTATGTTTCGTGTTACCCAGCACAGTGTACCACGAGTCTACATCTACATGGGATACTCTGCAAATCACATTTAAGGGCCTGGCGGAGGGTTTATCGAACCACCTTTATACTATTTATCTCCCATTCCATTCTCGAATAGCGCGCGGGAAGAAAGAACACCTGAATCTCTCCGTTCGAGCTCTGATTTCTCGTATTTTATTCTGATGATCATTTCTACCGATGTAATTGGGAGTCAACAATATATTTTCGCATTCGGAATAGAATGTCGGCGATTGGAGTTTCGTAAGTAGCCCACGCCAAAGCGATAAGCGTCGTCGTTGTAATGATTCCCATCCCAGATCCTGTAACATTTCCGTAACGCTGTCTCCCCTGTATCGTGACAATACGAAACGAGCAGCTCTTCTTTGGTCTCTTTCGATGTCCTCCGTTAAACCCACCTGATAAGGATCCCACACTGGGCAGCAATAATCCAAAAATGGACGGACAAGCGTAGTGTATGCAGTTTCTTTTGTAGTTCTGTTGCATCTTTTAAGGGTTCTACCAATGAAACGCAGTCTCTGGTTCGCCTTTCCCACGACATTATCTACGTGTTGTTTCCAGTTTAAGTATGAAGTAATAGTAATTCCTAGGTATTTTTTGCAGTTTACGGCCTTCACGTTTGACTGTTTTATCTTGTAAACAAAGTTTAATGGATTTCTTTTCGTACTCATGTGGACGACTTCACACTTCTCATTTTTTAGAGTCATTTGCCAATTTTTACACCATACTGAAAGCTTATTCAGATCGTTCTCCAGTTGGTTTTATTTTTTATTTATTTATTTGTTTATTTAGCCTGATCATATTAGGGCCATCAGGCCCTCTCTTACATCGGACCACGGTTTTACACATACAGTATTTCTTTACATGTGAGTTACCTATAACATAACAATAATTTTTACAGATAAACAGTTAATAACATAATTTATACAGGTTGATTACATGTAATAAAAGGTATTGGTTTTGATCTTCAGATGATTTTACTAGACGGTAAATGACGGCATCATCTGCAAACAACCTAAGAGAGCAACTTAGATTTTCTCCCAGATCGTGTATGTAAATAAGGAACAGCAGAGTACCAATAACACTACTATGTGGAACGCCCGATATCACCCCTGTTTTAGTCTATACTTTACCATCGATTACTACTGTGTCCTCTCAGCCTTCCTGCCGGAAGAACAACGCGATTTGAAGTGACCTCATCAGTTATGTGGACGACGATCCGACGTTTCTCGACCGAATAACAACATGACATTTCCTTTACGACCCTCAACTGAGACGACCATCAGCTACCTGGAGCCGCGGTGGAGTAGCCGTGCGGTCTAAAGCGTCTCGCTGCGGAGCGCGCGGTTGCTCGCCGTGGAGGTTCGAGTTCCCTGGGGCATGGGTGTGTGTGTTGTCCTTAGGTTAGTTTACTTAGGTTTAAGTAGTTTGTAAGCTACGGACTGATGACCACGCAGTTTCGTCCGATAGATTTACAAACATTTGAATTTGAACTACCTGGAATGTGGCAGCGTGTTCAACATAGAGAGTCGTGTGGGTACCTATTCTCCAGGCGTCCAGCCTTAGAACTTATTGACTGTATCCTTTCATTCCCACATTATGAATTCAGCTTTGGAAAAATTAAAATTCAGTGTTTTCTTTATTAATATAGTGCAGTAAACTTCAAAATATGTGTTTTAAATTATTGATCGAACTATTGTTTTTTATGTCACGTATTTCATGCACAACACAGACGTTTGCATCGAGGTATTTTATTATTAGGGTTGTTATTTTGTTGATAGCTAACATTTTCAGATCAATAATGCTAGCATAATCTTCGTCACAGCACCAAAGACAAGACAATTCACTACTGAAATAAAATAAATCAGCTTTTAACACTTTGATGTCAAGAAACAACACTTGGAATGAAAGGGTTAATGCTAAAATCATAAATAAAATTCATAATAAAGCTATAGCTATTATGAACTATCTTCTAGCACATGTATCGTGGCTAATTATGGGCTCGTTACGGGGTTTTCGAAAGGTTTCGCTTCATCTTATTACTGGAAAAAATGAGTATTATTTACTTATGTTTATTTACGAAAGTGTCATTGAGAAAAGATATTATTTTTGTTAAAGTAATGTAGATTTATTTCGTGTGTGTTCTAGATTATCCGCCTATGAAACGCAAACATGTTGCAGTCAGTCAGGGTAACTTTTTACCAGTCAGGGTATCTTAGTACCACTTAATATTTGGCTTTCATATGGCTGATGTCTGATGTTCCACCTACTGGGGAATTATTTATAACAGCGGTATTAAAAATTACCTTTACAAACAAATATTGCCAATAGGTCGAACATGAGCCAAATATTAAATGGTACAAAGATGCCCTAACCGGTTCAAGGTTACCCTGATTGACTGTAACGCATGTTCAAAGATATATTTTAAATGGAATGGGACGCTCAAGATAATATGGCCGTCTCAAACAATACACCAGCTGCAATAAGTACTTCAGCTTGAAAAATAATATTAATGATTATTGTACGGTGAAAGATAAAGATCAATCAATAATATATTAGTTCCTAAAGTTAGTTGCCGTATTAGTTGCTTTTGAGTTGCATATTAGTGGACGTGAGTTTCATAATCCGTCACAATTTTAACATAATTTGCTGAAAGAGATAACAGTGATACCGGGCAATATTTGTAAATTTCCACTGGACGTTTGTTTTGTTCACTTAAGAGACTGATACACTTCTTTCCTGTGTAGAATCGAATTGGCGGTAATAGAATTTTCCAAAGAGTTTTTGTTAATGTGGAAGGTAACTATATAATCTCTATCTATCTAAAAAAAGAAAGGACACTCATTCACTTACTGACTAAACACGAAATCTCGAAAACTACTTCACCTATGAAGCAGGAATATAATTTACAGGTAGAAGACGTCAGCTACGAAAGGATTTTGCGACAGGGCCGATAGTTCAGGAGATATGACGTCATAAACAATGAAAACTTTCCCGTCTTGCGACACGTGCGAGTGACTTTATCAGTCCACCATTTGAAAAGGAGAGCACTTAGCGACTTGCAACAAACTTTAAACATAATTTCAAACCTTTAGGAAGCTTTTCTTCCCTGAAAACCCCAGCAAAATGATGAAAGGAAGAAAGTTTGTCGCTTACTACGTTTTCAGCGTTCATGCAGTAAAATTACGGCATTTGGCATGACGTTACAATATATTATTACTCGTACACTATTAAACGTATCCGCGAGAAATGTTACAGACAGTAGACACACATATCACTCACTGAATGTACGTTCGAAATTTTATCATAGTAGGACACACAGTTCATGAGATATGGAATCATGAACAGTTAGGTACATGAAAAACCGCCTCATCACGCATGACGTTTTGATTTATTACGTCTTTCCTACCAACTCTGTTCGCGACGTATTTTGCACACATTTTACATACACACCACTGGATGTCCTTTCGAAATAATATTGTATTACGACATATAGTTCAGGTGCTATGACGTCAAAGACAATAAAATGCATGAAAATTTACCCTAATAAGCATGATGTAATTTACTACGTCTTTACTGCGAACTCCAGTTACAACACATTTCGCAGGCAGTTTCCTATTATTCCACTCTACAAAGGCGGTAAATAATGTCTGTAGGAGACATAATTTAGGAGATATTACTTCATAAACGTGACATCCTTAAATAGGTACTGCAATGTGTTTGACATTAAGTCTTTATTACTATGTTCGCAGCACATTCCGCAAGCAATATAGTCCAGCCAATGAATGCATTGTAGAGTGCATGGAATATGCGAGAATTTTTGACTTCAGGATTTTGTTAGGGATAGTTAGGAGGTGAACATACTAAACGTCCCCGCCCCTGGGGGGGGGGTGAGCTAAAGCGGGGAGGGAGGTGGAAAGGTGCCATTTCTTGGTTTTCTGCTTATATCTCGAAAACGGTTGGCTTTACGAGAAAATTGTTCCAAATAAAATTGAATGATAATTGCATTTGCTATAAAATTATTTCCATACATATACGTCGAATTCCCAACTGTGTTCGAGATATACATTTTTGAAAATCGACAATTTCGGAAAAAATCATCTTTACCTCACTAATTTTGTCAAACATTTACTTCTAGTGACTCACTCGATCGTTTCACAGAAAATTTGTCAGAAAGAACGCTGTAGAGCATTAAATTTCCTTCAATTTGATATCCACATTTCCTACCTTATCTTCAACCAATCAGAAGTTACATCATTTGTAAGATGTGCGCTCAGTTTCGATGTCCCTCCAGAAATGTGTTTCGAGGGGCTGTGACGTTTTTACCTTATGGAACGTGCTAGCATGGTAAATAACAGTTTAACAATGACAAGAAGGTACTTACAATTGAAACCTTTTTATAATTGAAGCTTTTATTACAATATTATGAATCATACAATGAAAATTTTTGGATAAACTGAAAGTGATTCAGAATGAAAAATAAGTGCATTCAAAGGAAACATCTTCGTTTTTCTGGGGAGGAATGGTCAAGGTTCATTCATCTTCGTCAGTAGTAGAGACGTCGTCCAACGAGATTGGTAGTCTCGATGTCATTGTCGTCATCTTCATCCTGAATTAATGTTCCGACTGACTCCCTTGTTGCAGTTGCCCTTGCAGTTCAGGCATGTAACAGAGGAGAGTAACAACGCTTTTCTGCAACCAAAGCCTATCGTGCATCAACAAAAAAAATCATCTTCAAGAAATCGTCAGGGGCAGCATCTAACTCTGAGAGTTGGCCATTCCAACCCCAGTTCGGTGCTGCACGTTTAGGTTCCTCTCCTAACCAAAGGCGTACTTGGAGGCACGTGCGGAATGCATGCTGCTTAACAGCTCCTTCAGCTGGAGGGAGAGTTGAGAGATTAGGCTTCAAGTTAACAGCTGCTTTTAGAAATGATGAGGGATTCTGTGGTGGCTGGAGCTCCGTACCATAATAGAGTACTCGTGATTCCCGCTGTCTCAATGGAGTTGGGGGTAGAATAACTATCCGTAAATATCTCAGCAGCATGTTGTATGATTTTGGACTTATGGTGCATTTTGACAAACCCCACTTTACTCTTGTTACACGCTGCGTATGTTGTCACAGCCTGTAAATGCATGTAAGAATAACAAATGGGCGTTGTCCTTCTTTTTCACTCCTGTGGTGTCGCACAAGTCTAAAGTGCGCGTCACCTACTTTCGCCGCGCGCCGCCATGCACGCACGGCGCGGCGTTCTTACGTCAGCCACGAGCGCCCTCTGCTGCAACTCCGCTCGAGGCCACCACTGAACGACATCGTTCACTTGGGACTGAGATAGGAACCAGTTAACACTTCGGAATCAGATAGGCACCAGTGAAGACTTGGCTATCGGACAGGCACTAGGCAGGTTTCTAGCTCAACTATGTATCAGCATTCTGCAGTACTGAGCTATGTAAAAGTTAAGTATAACTAAGTCTCTAAGAAATATATATCTCGTTCTAATTTACTCTAGTGTTTCTAGTTTCTGCTGTCCCACTGGCTGGTCACCTCCTACCTGCACAAGCGTGCATCCTTTATTCCTGTGTCGGTCTCTTTATACTCGGCCACCGACACTTACGACGGAAACGAGACACAAAAGCGGCGACGAGGCTGGGACACAAAAATTCCTGCTGCAGTTATTGTGATGAATATAAACATGTCTTAACCTTTCCTCTTCCTGATTCTACAAGCAGAATGTTACGATCAGTTGGATATTTTGTTAAGTAAACATTGTCTCCAAAAATATTAATCGAGGAATTACGTTAATAGCTGTCACCATAATATCAACGTCAACCTCACCTGAAGCTTGGAGGCCATTTATGCCTTTTTTCTGTAGGTGGATCATCAACAGGTTTTATCAGATGACTCTTTTTGTTAAATTTGGAGAGGAAATCCTCTTGCTTCAGTGTAATTTTAGTTTCTAGACTGACATTCATTTCCCCACTCCTCCTGAGCCGATATCGTCGGCTTCGTTAAGATGCTTTTATGATCTCTGGTGTGCCGGCCGCGGTGGCCGAGGAGACTAAGGCGCTCCAGTCATGGTCTGCACGGCCACTACGGTCGGGGGTTCGAATCCCTCCTCGGGCATGGATATTTGTGCCGTCCTAGTTCGTAAGTAGTTCATAAGTAGTTTGTAAGTTTAGGGACTGATGACCCCGTAGTTAAGTCCCATAGACTGTACAAGCATTTGAACATTTTTTTGATCTCTGGTATGTCAGAGTACTCATTAAAAACCACTGTACAACCTCTCCCAAGAAAATTGGTCTTCAAAAATCTAACATAACCATTGCAGTCTGATGTAATTTTTTCGACAATCAATATGAAACAGAAGTATGTCCAAACCTTCTAAAGATGAGCCTTTGCTATCTCCCCTTCATATACTAGCTTTGATGAGTGATAGTATTCCCTTTTATGTCACTGTGGAAACACCTGATCCATCTATTTTTTCATCACATACAAAACACCGAGTAACCATTGCGCGCACTACAGTCAACATTTTGATAAATAAATAAAAAATATCTCGGAAAGCTGACACAAACTTTATCTACACTTGGCGAGCTTTTGAAGTGAACTGAAGTAAGAAGTGAGTGAGAACACTCCATTCCACCCCCCCCCCCCCCCAATCCAGTGACAGGCCTTCGATATATTTTGTCGTGTGGCTTCCCCATCGTTAACCTTCTCCCGGGCGTTAGGTACTGACGACTTCGACGACATATCCACTGCAGGCTACAATAAATAAGCCTCAACTGTTCCGCCTCAGAAGAAACGAAGATGTTGCGTGGAATGCACCATTTTTTTCATTCTGAATCACTTTCATTGCTTGTAAATTGTATGATTCATAATATTATCATAAAAGTTACAATTATAAAAAGGTGTTCTGTTTCAATTGCAAGTACCTTCTTGTCTTTGTTAAACTGTTGTTATTTATCATGCTAGCACGTTTCATAAGGTAAAAGCGTCGCAGCCCCTCTAAACACTCATTTATGGAGGGACATCGAAACTGAGCGGAAATCTTATAAATGATGTAACTTCTGATTGGCTGAAGATAAGGTACGAAATGTGCATATCAAATTGAAGGTAATTTCTTTCTGACAAATTTTCTGTGAAACGATCGAGCGAGTCACTAGAAGTAAATGTTTGACAAAATTAGTGAGGTAAAGACAATTTTTTCCGAAATTGTCGATTTTCAAAAACGTATATCTCGAAAACCATTGCGAATTCGATATATATGTATGGAAACAATTTTATAGCAAATTCAATTATCTTTCATTTTTATTTGGAACAATTTTCTAGCAAAGCCGACCGTTTTCGAGATATAAGCGGAAAACCAAAAAATGGTACCTTTCCAACTCCCTCCCCGCATTAGCTCACCCCCCAGGGGCGGGGACTTTTAGTATGTTCACCTCCTAACTATCCCTAACGAAGTCAAAAATTTTCGCATATTCCATGCACTCTACAACCCTCGTTTGAGCACTCATTGATTGGACTAATATCCAAATATAGCACTGAAAGGAGCTACAATATTATTCACTGAACGAAACATTGATCAGCAGATACGACGTCATAATATTATAAATGCGAAAGTAGCACACTCTGTCACGCTTTCACGACTAAACCGCTTAACCGATGCTAATTAAAGTGGGCATGGAGATAGCTTGTACGCTGAAGAAGAACATTAGCTACTTTAGAATGTGTGTAATTCAATACATTTGTTGATTTTAAGTATATAACTCGAAATATAGAAATCCATGCATCAATGTTTCTCTTATGGCTTCAGATACGCTTGAAGACTCCTTGGAAAACCTATTTAGACGTTTGAAATTTATTGCATTTAAAAATACCTTCAGTGGTTGATGTGTTGTACGCATTGATCTGTATACAACATGGATGTTGAACTTCAGCTGTCTGAGCGTGCCAGCCACAGATGTTCATATTTCGTTTCTTGCCAAATTCATATATCGCCGCTACGATGTATTACAAGAAAACGAAAAGAAAACACGTTTCGCTTTCATTCCCATATTATCCTATTACTTGGCGTATTGACATACATTTCTAATCAAGAGGTAAGCAAGCAATTCTTTGTCATGTAATAGCTGATAGAAATTAGTTTGCCAAATTTAAACATGGCGGACAATGCGAAAACGTGAGGGAAACATTTGAATATGCAAGCACGCTGCAGTTCTATGCTCAGACACCAGAATTATACATCCAGTTTGTATAGATATCACTGGTTGTACGTTATGCGATTCAACATAATGAATACAATGTTTACACAAGACAACGACTTCAAACCACCGGACCGATTTCAATTACATGAATCCTGCATAATTTATACGTTGTGTAACGTATAGCATCTTCAGTCAGCGTTTTACGACAGAATTTACCGTCATTCTATGAGAGGTTTACATTTTATAATTTGAAAAAATATCTTTTAACCTGGTAACCCTGATCTTCATTTAAGAACAAAGTTGCGACATTATTTTCCTTCGATTGTCTTTGACACGTGAGCAAGGACAACAATGCGAGCGAAGCCGCGGTGTGCTGTTACCAGGGATGGAGTGTTGAGGTATCAGAACAGTAAGAAGCGAATTTCTGTTTTAATTTCATTTTTATTATTATTCAAAAAAAAGAGAGAGAAAAAATTAATAATTATAATAATAACAATAATAGACAATTATTAATTAATGTTGTGAAGAAAAAAATTCATCTGTGGAACTAAAAGAAAAAAGTGGAAGAGCAGTATCTTTGCTTGTTAATTAGCAGTCAGTCTTCTCTTGTCTTCTCAAGCAGTTAGAAGTGATGAGCTGTCTAGGGCTTTTTTTTTTTTTTTTTTTTTTTTTTTTTTTTTTTTTTTTTGAACTTTCAGTTGTGATGTAAATGTTTTTTTAGAAAATACAAATCGTTCTCAAGAGTGAAAAGCTCGTCTTAGTTCATTACTTAGGCCTTAAAGTGAACCACATGAACCTGAGATGTGATGAAGCAATCAACAATTAGAAGACATTCAGAAAACTGTCGGTATTTTTTTTATGAGTTTATTCTAAGGTTTCTCTGAAGTTTATTAATATTGACTGCAGTTCTTCTTTGCTAAGTTTCATAAACAATTTTTTAAAACACACACACACACACACACACACACACACACACTTCCACAATACAAAGATGTTTCAGCGGGTAAAAGCTAGTTACTACCTATAACTGTGCAACTTAACAATCAGGATGAAGGCCATAATTTTTCTAGGAATATTGTCGAATTAGTATTAGTGACGGTCAGTGATCTCTATATAATTTAGAGGTCACTGGTGACGGTACATCGGAAGTGGTTAGTTAGGCTTACAATGGTGACTGAAGTTAATGCCGCGAGGCAGAATTAAGTAATTCATTTACGGAACGCGCCTATTGAATATAGATTTTTGAGTGCGTATTAGTCAGTCCCTTGTGGAGTCGACGTGGCAGTTTGGACAGCAGTCTTATGTGTTTGAATTAATCCTGTGGGAGTTCATTAAGCTACGCATGGGTCGTGTGCTATATTGGTATTGTGTGACTGGCTCTGATCGCAAATTGCGTGCAATTTGTATTCCGTGAGTTATTTTGTATTGGTGAAGAGGTTTATTAGGACTGTCATAATCATATATTTGATTTTCTGATAAATAACTTCTGTACATACAAGTCATTTCATTCACACACAGACATATATTACTAGACTGGCAACGCCGTATACAGTATCATTGATGTCACTGAAGTCTCGCCGCCATATTTGTATACTATAAACATGCGAGCAGTCGTCTGTATAATTACAGAAAACAGTAGTTAAAAAACGGATGAACTTACGCCGTCTTTACAGTTTTGACATACTGGTCAACTTACGCCGTCTTTACAGTTTTGACATACTGGTCAACTGGTGTGTTGTACGTGGCTCTAATTTTTCGTACAGCAAACGGAAGATACTTACAGCAATGAGCTGCACTGATTTCCTGTTTTTATGAATTTGTTGTGAATTTCATACAACTTCGGATTTTCTTGCAGTAGTAAGGTCGTTATGAAATTACTATTTGTTGTGGATGACACGTATCTTGATTATTTTGAATGGTCTTACGAAATCTACATTGTGCTTTGACACATACATTAATGAGTCGTGTTATTTTCTGTTTTTATCTACTAGCTGATAACACGGCTTTGCCCGGTATTTATTTATTCCTGCCATTTTTCAGGTATATATTCATTTATTTAAGGGCTGTATGTCTGTAAAATCTCTTGGGAATACAATTAGTAGTAAAGATGTAATAGATTAAAACTTGGTGCGTCATGGGGCGGTTTTCCATTAACTTTACTGTTTATGTGCTCGTATCTCATGAAGTACGTGACATACTGTGATACAATTTAGAAGTTACTTTAAACTATATGCCTGTATACCGTTTGTAAAATTTCCTATGGCTACAATTTGTAGTGTAGAAATTATAAATTGTAATGTCATACCGAATGCCGCAGTTTTAGTCGATGAACAGCGGAACATATCGTTTACATGCTCATGTCTCATGAACTACGTGTCGGAATGTGATACAATTTAGAAGCTACATTCAACTATGTATGTGTATACTGTCTGTAAAATTTCCTGTCGCTACAATTTGTAGTGTTCAAATTCTAAATTTTAACGTCATACCGAGAGCCGTAGTTTTACTCCATAAACAGCGGAATGTAGTAAGCGAGAAACTTTTTTTCCTTTCATCATTTTACCATGGTTGCCAGCGAGAAAAAATTTAATAAAGGTTTGAAATTATGTTTAAAGTTTGTTGCAAGTCGCTAAATACTGTCATTCTCATACAGTGTATTTCGAAAGTCTCGCCGCATTATATGGCATTTTTTGCTATTTCTATTAGTTATGACGTAATATCTTTTGAACCATGTGCCGTTTGTGATTCTCAAACATGCAGCAATTGTTACCTTACGGTAAGGAATATGTGTACCAAATTTGGTTGAAATAGGTCCAAAGGTTAAGGAGAAAATGAGCAGCATTGTCGCAAAATGCAGCAGTTTTTCGCGCATCTCATTGTTTATGACGTCATATCTCGTGAACTATATATCGTATGTGATTCTTACACTTACGGCGACCGTCCTCATGGATTGAAGCTTACGTGTACAAAATTTCATAAAGATTGGAACAAAACTGTAGATTTGTATGCAACACGTACAAATATACGGACACTCTGCTTTATATATTAGATTATCAGTTTCTATCTATAATCTTGACCTGTGCAAGCCTCTTCATCTGAGAATAAGAACGGAAACCTACATTATTTTGTATCTGCTTACTGTATTCGGCCCTCGGTCTCCCTCTACGATTTTTTGCCCCCAACTTCCTTCCAACCTTGTTACGATACCTCAGAATGTGCCGCACTAATTTCTTTTAGGATATGCCAGAAACTCCTTTTCTCCCCAATTCTGTTGAGCACCTCCTCATTAGTTACGTGATACCCATCTAATCTTTATCATTCGTCTCCACCTTCACGAACCACAGATATGGCAGAGGTGGGGTGGCTTACAAGCCTCAACAATACAGATAGCCGTACCATAGGTGCAACCGCAGCAGAGGGGTATCTGTGGAGAGGCCAGATAAACGTATAGTTCCTGATGAGGGGCAGCAACTTTTCCAGTAGTTACAGGGGAACAGTCTGGTCGATTGACTCAGCTCGCCTTGTAACATCAGCTAACATGGCTTTACCATAGAGTTTCTACCATAGAGTTTCTCTGTATAGCTGAAAGCAAGGCGAAACTACAGTCGTTACCAGTATACGTTAGCAGCGGAAAAATAGCACTTCCGTTTTGGACCAGAGACTATACATAGCACGGGTAGAATCTTTGGCATGATGTGAAATAAATAGTCATTTTGTAACAAATCAACATCGTAACTATTCAAGTGTAGGTATAGGTGTTCTTAATGTCCAATTGGACATACGAGATTGTAGAGTAGTGAATAGCGTTGTGGATTCGTAACTTGTAACGTGTATGAGTGTTGGTTCGGATCCTGTCTTCTCATTTTTTTTTTTTTAATTATAGCTTTTACATTTAAAATGAACTTCTCTGAATGTATTAAAAGTTCTACGCTTCTGTCTTCTAGTTACATTTACAGCTGTTTAGAAAACAAAGGGCGGAACAGTTATTTGGATAGTAATTTCCGAATTGGTCACGATTTCAGAGTGCACGTTTAGGTTGTCATAACAACAAACCATTGTAAATGTAATAATCTTTTCGGTTGGGGAACGTCACTTAACAAAGTACACTGAGAAGGATAAATGTTTCTGTATTTGAGACTTGACAGTAGACATTCATTGGTGGGATCATTAATGAAACAAACGTTGCTACCCTAACGCAGGCTTGTCTGAGTGATGTGGTAGTACAAATATTTTATAAGCCGTTTCTTCTCCATCTGCAAAAAGGGATCCTAAATGAACTATTGTAATGACGCAGTGTGCATTAAAATCTTTTGTTGTGGCTACAAAGTAGGTAAAATCCAAACAATCTATTGGTATCGGCAATTATAAGATAAATAACCGTCGCAGTTACTGGATCTTCAAGATACTGGGAGATACAGATGTTGTAAAGATGTGTCCCAAATTCTTATACTGTTCATTTAAAGCTTTTATGGCCATTTGTTGACATGTTGTCCGTTCTGTCGAAGTATGATGTTTGTCAGACGTTTTGTCCAGTATGAGCTGCTGACATTGCCCAAGTTTAACCCACCAAGAGCAGTGAAACATAAAACTTTAACAGTGCTAGCCAATCTGAGCCTGAATTGTTGGTAGCGAAACGTCAGTTGAAATATCAAACAAAATGTGGGCTGAAAACTCAGAGACAGAAGCCAACATGTTCTGTGCACAACAAAGATTGTAGCTGGGTACACAATTTAAAGACCGTCATTATTGAATATTTATTTTAAAAAAAATAAGTAGTTGCATAGTCACTGACAGATCCGTGCCGTACTGTTTGTAAAACAGTTCTTTTTCACTCAGAAAGTAAAGAAAATAAAACAATACGTAAAGAAACACAAGCTATTTCGCGAGTAATCAACAGACTGAGGTAAACACTAACAGAGTGACAAGACAAAATAGCATGATCGTCTGCTGTGTTTACATTCTAAACAGTCACTTTGAGTTGCGTAGACTACGCAAAGATTTTGAAGACACAGATACTATACTCCTGACTGCCAAATTAGACACTTCCGGTTCGTATTTTTCCGCCGCTAACGTCATGTGTCGTTACCTTTCGCAAGGACACGCAGCTCTACTGTATGAAATGTGGTGCTATAGTCGAATGATGATGATTAGATGGTAAGATCACATAACGAATGAGGTACTCAACAGAATTGGGGAGAAAAGGAATTTCTGGCATATCCAGACTGAGAGGAGATAGGCTGGTGGGGCATATTCTGAGACATCAAGCAATCATGAACTTAGCACTGGAAAGAAGTGTCTGGGGTAAAAATCGTAGAGTGAGACCGAAGGACGAATACAGTAAGCAGATACAAAAGGATGTAGGTTGTCATTCTTATTCTCAGATGAAGTGGCTTGCACAGGACACGATAGCGTGGAGAGGTGCATCAAACCAGTCTGCGGACTGAACACTACATCAATAACAGCAACAACAATATGCTTCGTGATGTGGCAGAGCAAACCATTACTGCCACGCACATGATATGCCTTACATCACATGTAGTGGCGCAACGACGTAGGTGCAATCGGTCTCGTCAGTTCATCGTCCAACCTGCATCTAGGAATTACAGGTTTGTACCACAATTGCTTGGTTACGTCAGATACTATCACAGATTGTGATTACGTAGAGTTTCCCGGCGTATTAATTGTTGATATTCATGTAGGGTTTCCAGCCGGATCGTAGACTCATCTTGACACAATATTTCTGCGGACCACCTGGCCGCCATCTTGAGGTGCGAATCGTTTGTCCTATATATGCTAGCCCACAGTGGTAAGCAATCTTATAAACACCGGGCCTTCTCAGTTCCAAATCGTCTTTGATTGAGCCAAGAAGAGCCCTAGTCTTAGCAGTTGGTCGAAACACACTTTTGATATTAAACTGTTTTAAAGATCCTTCCTATTTTTGAAGATACACTTCTGGCACACTCAAAGACGATTTGGGGCTGAGAAGGCCCGGTGTTTATAAGATTCCTTGCCACTGTGGGAAAGCATATATAGGACAAACGATTCGCAGCGTTAATGATCGACGCACGGAGCACCACAGACATACACGGTTGTTACAACCTGACAAGTCTACAGTAGCGGAGCATTGTCTAACCGAAGAACACAGAATGAAGTATGACGAAACACGTGTACTTGCTTCTGCGTCTCGGTATTGGTAATGCATTTTAAAGGAATCGATTGAGATTATGTTGGCGGACGATTTAATAAATCGAGATAAGGAGTTCCCTCTAACACGTGGAATCCGGTTTTGTCTAATCTTAAGAAACAGTGCACTCTTTTCTCCAGCTGTGACAACTAGCGCATGTAAGCGATACATCGTTCCTGCCAGGTTTCTCCACTGAGGCGCTGCACTGGCTACTTGCGGCAGAGGACGCAGCCACGACTCTCTGGCGCACGCGCCGTTAGTACTTCGCGGCGTATATAAGGCCGCCGATCACGGCAAGACTTCACCGAACTTCGTCCCGATATCTACCCCTCCTACCAACTCTGATCCCTTCCCCGTAGCATCAACACCCTCCCCTCTCTCCCGTCCCTTTTCCTTCCCACCCGCTTGGCTACCCCTCTCCCATGCCCAGAGTCTCGTCACTCCTCTTTCCCCTCCTTTCTCTCCTCTCCCCTCCCCTCTCCTCCCACCTCCTCCCCCGTGCTTCCTCCGTCCCTGTCCCACCTTCCCCCCTCCATCTCCACCCCCCGCGGGTGCGTCTCGACTTTTTACCAACGTGTACAGTGCCAGTGTATCCAGTGTCGTGTGTTTTTAACCAGTGCCTCCGTGATCGCCGTCCCTCAGTTTTATTCTGTGTGCCGTCCACTGTCTTCTACATCTACATCTACATCTACATCTACATACATACTCCGCAATTCACCGTAAGGTGCGTGGCGGAGGGTACACTGTACCACTACTAGGCATTTCCTTTCCTATTCCACTCCCAAATTGAACGAGGAAAAAAAAAGAATGCCTATATGCCTCCGTACGAGCCCTAATTTCTCTTATCTTGTCATTGTGATCTTTACGCGAAATGTAAGTAGGCGGCAGCAAGATCGTACTACACTCAGCTTCAAATTCCGGCCCTCTAAATTTACTTAACAGAAATTCACGAAAAGAACGTCGTCTTTCTTCCAGCGATCCCCAATTGAGTTGCCGGAGCATTTCCGTGACACTCGCGCATTGGTCGAACCTACCGGTAACAAATCTAGCTGCTCGCCTCTGAACCGCCTCTATGTCTTCCTTCAAACCGATCTGCTGCGGGTCCCAAATACTTGAGCAATACTCAAGACGTGGTCGTACAAGCGTTTTATACGCGGTCTCCTTTACAGGTGAAGTACATCTTCCCAAAATTCTCCCAATAAACCGAAGTCGGCTGTCTGCCTTACTCACAACTGTCCTTACATGCTCGTTCCATTTCATATCGCTCTGCAATGTTACGCCTAGATATTTGAACGACGCGACCGCATCAAGAAGCTCACTACTGATGCTGTATTCGAACATTATAGGATTGTTTTTTCTACTCATGCGCATCACCTTACATTTTTCTACATTGAGAGCTAGCTGCCATTCTTCGCACCAACTAGAAATTTTGTCTAAGTCAACCTGTATGCTGTTACAGTCAGTGACAGACGACACCCTCCCATACACCACAGCATCATCAGCAAACAGCCGCAAATTACAACTTACTCTGTCCATCAGATCATTTATATAGATAGTGTTTTCTGCAATGTACTTTTAAATCGTCGCCGTGGCCCACTGTTTTTACTGACTATGTGTGTTTTATTACTACTCGTCTGTTCTCGTTCTCTGATATATGTTTGTCCCGTTTGTCCATGTACGTTTTAGTCCATCAAAAACTCAGTGTGTCAATTGTTTTTACATTCCGCAAGTTTATTCCTCTTTTTGTACATTGGTTTTTACTCTGTCTTAACATGTATGTCACATGGCTGAAGAGCAGGCACCGCAGCTGCTGCCAGCCTGCCAACTGTTTTCACACAGTTGGCTTCAAAAATACAATAAAGGGAAAAAAAGGGGGGGCAAGACTTCAGTTTCCTACGAGACTCAGCAGCATCCATATCACCTGAAGATGGCGGCCAGGTGGCTCGCAGAAATATTGTGTCAAGATGACTCCACGATCCGGCTGGAAACCTTACATGAATATCAACTATCACAGATTTCTCTTAAGTTTAATCCGCAATTCTGTATAGGCAACTATTCTACCTTAGTCTAAATCCGAAAGACGCTCTCTGCTTCTACAAGGTACACTCTTTGACAAAAAACCTGGCCGCCGGCCGGCCGCCGCTGAGCCTAAGTCCGAGCCGATCGCGACATGGGACAATAAAAGTGGCCGCGCTGATTCGCTCTAAGTCCGGCTATCTGCACAATCTGGCAACACTGTAGACCGCGGGAGTTCATACAGTACTTTTTGTGTGCTGTTAGAAGCTCTGTAGGTCAGCTACATCCGTGGTCCCGCGGTAAAGTGCGTGACTTGCGTGTGAAAGTATCAGCGATCGAAACCGCCTGTTGACAAAAATTTTAAATCCACGTTCCTCGTGCGTACTGATGCCATATGTGTAAGGGAAGCATATTCGTAACGTATTTCATTTTTTGATACACTGTTAATAACATTTCGGCTCAATAACACTGTTGCCTCTGGCCGCGGCACTCGGCAGAGCTCTCCTCGGCCCACTCGCCGGCAGCAGCGGAGGCGGCGCTACACAGCGCTGCCTCGCCCTCTGCCCACAGCGCCTGCTGCCGCTTATCTCCCTGGATATGTAAAATGCTGCAGTGTTGCTGAGTGGTGATCCAAAAAAAAGAAAAAAAAAGGTTGCGATGTGTATTTCAGACACGATATCAACGGAGCGGACCACCCATTTTGAATGATGACCATACTATTACACTAATTAGAGAGGCAAAACATTTTCATAGTCATTGATCCAATCAAATGGCACTCTACGATGTTTAACACTTATTTCTGGTTTAAATCGCGATCCTTTTCCTTTCAGAAAAGCCCTTTATGTAATTTGTTATTGTCATCACTTCATATATTTCCATCAAGACACTGTGCGTAACTGCACTACAATGTTTAGTGCCGTTGTTTGATTCCCTATGGTAAATGTATGAGCTAAATTATGTGAATACGTTTCAGCGCACGTTATAAAGCAACACAGCCACACTGAAAGGTGTCTCATTTCTACAGCAGATATTTTGCATGAACGAACTATATTAATCATTATGTTCACTTCCTCTGTAAGCATCTCCTAGCATGTGGGTCCTAAGGAAATAGTAAAAATTCCCATCGAGGGAGGTCAATTCGAATTCCTTCAAAGGTATTTGTATGGTGAAGCAAAAAAGACATCTAATACCATTTCCGTAATTTGGAGTCGACCTTTCTGAAAGCCTTATTGTATAAAGCTTTTCTTCTGATTCCATTAAAGAGTTTCTTCTTGCAATCTGCAGCGTATAAAGTAAAATAAAATAAAGCAGAATACCAGCGCCAAACGGACTGTCTCCAACCAGGATTAGAACTGCCGACCCACAGCTCGATTGCATCGCGAGACACGAGCAGAACCACACAGCCAACCACACGCTGCCAGCTGGTGCCCTCAATCTCTCACATACTCAATGCTGAGCCTCTAACGTATTTCGAAAGTTAACCTGAAAGTCACCTATGCGAATAAAAAAATTCCTTGAGTGCAAAAGTTAA
The DNA here is from genome assembly GCA_026315105.1 of Locusta migratoria. Lineage (NCBI taxonomy): Eukaryota > Metazoa > Arthropoda > Insecta > Orthoptera > Acrididae > Locusta > Locusta migratoria. The sequence continues at coordinate 157,705,698 of CM048745.1, read as the reverse complement.
ATTTCTGTCTCTCATATCACATGGGCATTATACAGCATGAGTCATGAAAGTAGAAGAGGAATGTCAAGTGAACTTAGCTAGACAACTCAGTACCACTTGCGGAAGTAACTGCACTGTCACAGTGTTGCCAAATATTAGCAACGATGTTGCCAGTTCTTAGCTGTACTAGGAAGACCTGTGTAGCGATAAGCGACGCGAAATCGCCCTCGTCTCATACGGGCTTCAAGAGGGAAGTCGCGGATTTTGGTTAATACGCGGCGCAATCTCCTGATAGTTTCCATCGTCACACTTTAGGATGCAGATATTTAATTCGTCCAATGAGGCCGAAACCAGCGTTCATATATTTTGAAACTTAACAGCATTATGATATAATTTCAGCAAATGACTACAGAAGTTAAACATACTGATATTGTCCCCCTCCCCTCCTAAAAACAGACAAAAAGCAAATACTTTGTTAGATTTCGATATTTCATTAAATGTTACTGGAAATGAACTTTGCCCCATCCGTCACTAAACAGTATGGTATCAAACACTTACCCTCACCAACTTTCAGTGAGAGCTTTTTGTAACAAAACGAAAAAGTAGTGCGAACGATCATTTTGTCCAATGATACTAGGCACGGTAGTTCGAAAACGGACTGTCTCTACGTTGTGTCTTGTCATGCGCGTCTCACATTCAAAGCCGGCCGCGGTGGCCGAGGTGACTGAGGCGCTCCAGTCACGGTCAGCACAGCCACTACGGTCGGGGGTTCGAATCCCCCCTCGGGCATGGATATTTGTGCCGTCCTAGTTCGTAAGTAGTTCATAAGTAGTTTGTAAGTTTAGGGACTGATGACCCCGTAGTTAAGTCCCATAAGCTTCACAAACATTTGAACATTTGAACACATTCAAGCTATATTACCTAAATGAGCAGCTATTATGGAAATGTACCCATAGCATCGACGCAGTGTAATAAATAAATTATGTTTAGATAAGCATGTTTTGAATTTAGTCCTCTTGAAACTGAAACAAAATAGAGAAAGTGGGTAGTTGTGCATATTAGTAAGTTTTTTACGTTCCCGTAATACTTGATGCAAAGATGAACAAAATACAAATGCGACATCTATCTGTTTTTTTCGACTAGATGAGATGACTAGAGAAGTTAAAAATACTGACATTGTTCTTGAAACATACGGCAGGTCAGAGACTGAGATATGTTAACTTCCATCACGATTTCAGTTTCACCTCCCCCCTCCTCCCAAAAAAAGACTAAAACAATTACTTTTGTTAGATTTCAGCAAAAGCTACTTTGTTTTTAATTTTTCGTGAAAAGTTTCTGGTAATCAACGTTGTCTCATCCGTCACGAAAAACTTCGCATCTTCGCATCTGCGATTCAAAATGCAGCCTTACGACCGCACAAGTAATATTTCACGTGTTGGTTTGTTTGAAAGCCAGAAGAAACAAAAAAACGTTCAAATGTTTGTTAAGCTTATGGGGTCATCAGTCATCAGTCCCTAAACTTACAAACTACTTACGAACTAGGACGGCACAAATATCCATGCCCGAGGGGGGATTCCAACCCCCGACCGCAGTGGCCGTGCTGACCGTGACTGGAGCGCCTCAGTCACCTCGGCCACCGCGGCCGGCAAGAAACATAATCAACTGATTATGTGTGTAACACAGTAATTAGTTCATTTGGGGATTCAGAAGACAGGATACTTAAAATTACGGCCATGAACACAGAAACTAAACTGTGTATATGAGAAATGGGCAATTCTGCGGTTTTTCATCTGCAAACATATACATATAATCCATAGACTACTAACCAGCTTATTGATTTCGCAGTGTTACAGCCTTGTTGGCCCAACTAATGATTATGAGAATCCGAATCGATGTGTATTATGGATTCTTCGAATTATGCCACCCAAGACTTGCATGTGTTGTTGCTTAGTATCTGTCGTCACGATGATAAATCAACCGAAATTATTACAATTTTTTGCCTTCTTTTTCATATAGTTGTATTTTCCGTAAAACCACACATTCTTTCCGGTCTCTTGGCCACATGGGAAAGAACGCTTTTGCAACTGAATTAATGATAATAATGATAGTAATCAATGGCGTTTACCTCATTAAAGCAGAATGATAACGATTACAATAACTATAGAAAATGCCGATCTCTTGGTTGACACACTGAAATGAGTTTTGGTATTTAGTTACTGAATACCGTTTAGGACATTTTTCAGAGGAGAAAAATAGACCTAAAGCCACACACATCACTAGTACAACGATATCTCACTAATCAACTATGCTTGCTGTAGATGAGGAGACGAGAATAGCGTCACCGACCTAAATGGAGTGTACTGGTTCAGTTGTCTGACATTTGTTGGCAGTTAATACATTCCCGACATAAACCACAAAATTGTTTGCAATTTTAACAGGGGTCGACCTTCCTGCGGTCGAAAATTTAATTCAGGATAAGAGAGTCATATTAAGTCAATGATCAAACTCATATCCTCAAGAATATTGGAAAATACCTCGAATGCTGGGAATGAGGAAACGGTTAGAGTTGTCTAGCGTTGTAAGCAATACTGCCAAGCAATAGCAAGAACTTCTTGGGCATCCCACAATGTCCTTATTCCTACAAACAGCATGCTAACTGACTTTTAGTCATTCTACGCTACCAGAGGCCATTATAAGTAAGGCTTCAGTCCGAAAGCAGACAACAGCACTGAAAACTGCTGATGAATAAATGACTTACACTCATCAACTTTCGGGGAGAGTTTCTTCTAACAAAACGAAGAAAGTGCAAAACGACTACTTTCTCCAAAATTCCTACGGACTGTTGTCCTAAAATGGATGTATATACGTTCAGTCTTGTCATACGCGGCTCACATTCCAGGAATATCACAAAAATGAGTATCTGGCGTGTACCGTCTTAGAGCAGTTATTACGCAAGTTTTTGCCGATAATCATAAAACTGACCAGACGGGTTTTGCTGCAGACTATAGCGACTTCTATTAGATCCGCGTAACCTTTCCCGACAAGAAACTGTTTTCTTCGTATAATGATGCCCCTGTTTAGGTGAATTATAATGTTACTGTTTAATGTTGCTTCAGAAGAACTTTTAGCATTAAATATATTTATCTTTACAGGTGCTTCAAAGTAATTGTAATAATTAGCTTCCCTTCAAATTAATCCATTTATTCGATGCATTATTTGTAAAGTAATTGCAACCGCGAAAAGTGAAATTGTACAATAAACCAAACAGTTTGGTTACTTTAGGTCTATCGTCCATGGGCAAACGCTTCCAAGTGAAATATCTCCACAAAAGGCAGAGAGGCGGACGGTTCTCTTTCTTAGTACAGTTCGGCTCGGATAGCCGGTCCTCTGTGGAGAAGAGATGTAATTGTGTGTTGAAAAAAGAATTCATATCTAAGAAACCTGCCTATTATTTTTATTTTTCTCCTATATTTATATTTTTCAGGCTTATATTCGCCTTTACTTGACACAAAAAAAAAATGACAAATCTTTTTCTCTACAAGTAGCATTACATTTTCCGTTGTCTCTAGATGGATCATAGTTTGTCTCTGCCGGTCCCAGATCTCCCGTCGAAAGAAAAATGTCCACATCATTCATTTCGCAGGAGGCGGTCGTATATTTACCATTGGTATATTTACTTGTACGAATATTGTTCGCAAGCGTAAATAGTTTGCTCTTGCTGTTCGTCTCCAATTCTCTAAAATTCTCCTCGTGAAGTGGATGAACTGCGCTTTATTATTGTTAGTACCATTAGTTTTTATTTCAAGTTGAGCTTTGAATTTGTATTTTTTATTACCGTTACATTTGTTTGTTGAGTATGTTTGACAGTATTGAAGGTCAAGAAGTTCTCATATCCATTAACATAAGCGTGTTAGAGCTAATGTATAACGATCATTTTTGTCTTGTTTCATCTTTACAACTTCCTCTCAAAATGTGGAACACTTCTTTTAACACCCTTCATTTGAAACCGATATGTAGGCAGGGGACATTCACGGATTACTCATTTATTAACGTCATTGATAATGATAAATAGGATCAGATTTATTTACAAATTTTGTACTCAGTCCATATAATTAAATTACAAACCTCCGCATTCTACGGCATCTGTTCTAAATCAATGATTAAGAGATACGTCAATACGTTTATTTACTATCTTTTAACAAGCAACAGTGCAATTGCTTTCCATAATACTGATTTAAACCGTGGCACAATTCATCGATCAATTTTAATTTTAATCGTTGTAACACGTATTTATTAGGTTGCTTTATTGTCTATTGTGTGTTTCTTACAAATTTTACAATTGATTTTATACTAACGATAGGCCAGAAACTTAATTAACGTAACTCAGAACCGTGTGACAATGCAATATCTACTCGCATTCATTTTTGCGAGTTGGTGTAGTGGTAAAACACTAGATTCATTTTCGGCCATTTGGATTTGAGTTTTCCATGATTTTGCTAAATAAGTCTAGGAAAATGCCGGAACGGTCCCTGCGGCAGTGTGCGGCCGATTTCCTTCCACATCCTTATCACAACAATCCGTAACCTTCCTTCTTTCTTTCGTGTCTAGTGTGCAATATTTTGTTTATGTTTCAGTGTGTTGGTACAAATTTTGCAGTTCATTTCAAACCTAATTCCCACTGAACAAGAGACCTTAAACTTTCAACTCAACTTAGAACTGGATGGCACTGCTACATTAAAGCCATTTCTTAATTGGTGTGTGGTGGAGGGCACTTTTTATACAACTACTGCTTCCTCCTGTTTCTCTTCCGGTCGTGAATGGTTCGCCGTTAAAACAATTTCTGGTAAGACATAATATGAGTTCATATGCCCCTATCTTTTATCTTCGCGATCTTTCCGTGACTAATACGTACGAGGGGTAAGGTGAATTAGAAATAAAACAGATTTATCGAATGTCTGTTGTATTCTCATGCAAACGTTTGAAACTGAATGAAAAATTTCACACATACAAAATTTGAAAAGTGTAAAACAATCATTTAAATGAAAAATGCTTGTAAAATGGTTTTAAAATAGACTAAGACGTATAAAGTAACTTTATCCACTCGAAAATTGCTACCGCGTTAAAGATAGTTCCAAAAAAATTTCGATTTTTTAATAGCTATGTCCGTCATCATAGTTACACTGGAACGTAAAGTGTTCTTGCTTCATGAGTAATGCTAGCAGTAGCGTTTAGTCGCCATCGACTTGAAGGGTAATTTATTTCATTAACATTCTGAAGTCGATAAGAGGTATGACGCGGTGGCGGCAGCCACGGTCGTTTTGGTAAATGCGGCACAACGAGCGAGCGAAGAAGGCGCACGCGTCTGGAAACGGAGAAGGCGGAGAGCGCGCCTGTTGGAGGGAAAGGATAGTTGTCGTTCTGAATAGACGAAGCCATCAAACGGAGTCTAACAGATGTTAGAACTTTCGCGGTGGACTGTAACATAAGAAATAAATGAAATTGACGAATTGCATTGAATGATTAGTAAATTAATGTCGTCCGCTATCTGCCGACGATACCGCTCGAATGATAATCTATCGACGTGAGATACATGGAACCTACAAGTCGCCATAAAGTTTGTACTCTGAAACCTACCACCGCGCTGTAGCGAGCAAATTGCAACTAAAACTATGTCTGCAACGCATTTGGCCATCAGACTACGTAACATTTTATGAAATCAACGAGGCAGGCAACAGTAAGACAGGTTCGAAATCTATCGAGCATATCAAGGAACGTGCTAAAAATTAGCGTTTGATTCAAATGGAACTCTATTTAACGTAGCAAGATGTTCTATCAATAACAGGTCGCTTGTAATTTTCATATTGACCTGCCGACATTTTATTTTATCAGGAAGCAAACTCAAAGGAAACTGGACAGAATTTGAGTATTTACGAAGACTTTTCTGCGACAAATTGTGCGTCTTTTTGTTATTTAATGAAGTAAAGTAAACTTAACAATAAGGCCTACCTAGTATACAACCATAAACCGAGAAACAAAACTGGAAAAACTCTCAATGAGGTATTCATTGATATTTTTACTTTACTCTTTTAAAATAGCTGGCCACATGGCACATATGCAATTTGGAGGATACAGTGTCTCGAGCATGAGTGGAATTACGGATCCTAACATGCAGTACACTAGCTACAAAAACTCGTTCATCAGGCCACCAATGTAATCAAGATTTCCCAACGTCGTAGCTAGGGTCTATTGTTTCGCAACTTTGGCATCATGTAGATGTGAGTCTGATTTGTAAATCTGCAAACAGTTGACTTTTTCTCGTCACCTCCATTAAATATTCTGTAAAATTAATATCAGAATATGCACATTGTAGTAGCTGAATTGTGTTCAAGAAGGTCGTTTCATACATTAACTACTCCTACACTCTTTCACGTTGCGAGCAATCTGCCTCAGCTGTAAGTTAATCAATCAGGTAAGGTTTACAGCAGTAATGTCTAGCTGTATAATAGTCACTTTCTAAACACCTAGCTATTTTCGAAATCGGGTCAGTTTTGTTGCAAAAGCTGGATGTTATCAATTCATCTCGTTATGTCTTTCAAATGTTCAAATGTTCGTCAGGCTTAAGGGATTTAACTGCAGGGTCATCAGTCTCTAATCACAAACTATTTGTGAACCACCTTATACTAAAGACGACACAAACAGCCATGCCCGAGAGGGGAATCGAACCCCCGACGGGGAACGGCCTCGCACATCGTAGCATAGCGCCTCGATGCGCTCGGCCGCTCGGCCGCTCCGCCGCGGCGTTACGTCTTTAAATTATCCGCTTAGTGTCAAACAAAACCATTCGTGCCAACTGTCTCCTGGCAACGTCATAGTAGATGGTATAGCCACCTACTTCAAGAATATCAAGTGACATCACAAACAAAACAGAACATTTTCTTAAATTAACTTATCTGTTGTTCTAAAATGATGGTAAACTTTTAAATATTGATAAAACAACTTACTTGTAAATTACTTCAAATTTTGTCATCACATAAAGTAAATAATAAATTCTGAAACTGCATGAGCTGTTTTTTAATTAAGATCCTTGGTTTACAGGTCCACGACCGTTTTCATCTTAAATATTTTTCATATGAAAATTCATTACAGAGACCCAACGTTCAAATCACTTTCATCTGTCATGGAAATAAAATTTCATTAAATAGGCCCGGATATATGGAACCAGCCCAACGGAAATTATTACTGTCGTTCGGAATAAAATCCAACGACGTTACAATGTGGACAAACAGTCGCGTAATTTTGATTACTTTATTGTCCAAGAAACCAGTAGATTGCCGACGAAGTGTAGGTGTCGAAACTAAAGAAGACTGTCTAAAGAATCGAAAATAACAGATAGATGACGCATTTGTATTTTGTTCATCTTTGCATCAAGTATTACGGGAACGTAAAAAACTTACTAATATGCACAACTACCCACTTTCTCTATTTTGTTTCAGTTTCAAGAGGACTAAATTCAAAACATGCTTATCTAAACATAATTTGTTTATTACACTGCGTCGATGCTATGGGTACATTTCCATAATAGCTGCTCATTTAGGTAATATAACTTGAATGTGAGATGCGCATGACAAGACACAACGTAGAGACAGTCCGTTTTCGAACTATCGTGCCTAGTATCATTGGACAAAATGATCGTTCGCACAACTTTTTCGTTTTGTTACAAAAAGCTCTCACTGAAAGTTGGTGAGGGTAAGTGTTTGATACCATACTGTTTAGTGACGGATGGGGCAAAGTTCATTTCCAGTAACATTTAATGAAATATCGAAATCTAACAAAGTATTTGTTTTAGTCTGTTTTTAGGAGGGGGGGGGGGGACAATATCAGTATGTTTAACTTCTGTAGTCATTTGCTGAAATTATATCATAATGCTGTTAAGTTTCAAAATATATGAACGCTGGTTTCGGCCTCATTGGACGAATTAAATATCTGCATCCTAAAGTGTGACGATGGAAACTATCAGGAGATTGCGCCGCGTATTAACCAAAATCCGCGACTTCCCTCTTGAAGCCCGTATGAGACGAGGGCGATTTCGCGTCGCTTATCGCTACACAGGTCTTCCTAGTACAGCTAAGAACTGGCAACATCGTTGCTAATATTTGGCAACACTGTGACAGTGCAGTTACTTCCGCAAGTGGTACTGAGTTGTCTAGCTAAGTTCACTTGACATTCCTCTTCTACTTTCATGACTCATGCTGTATAATGCCCATGTGATATGAGAGACAGAAATTTAACTTTTGCACTCAAGGAATTTTTTTATTCGCATAGGTGACTTTCAGGTTAACTTTCGAAATACGTTAGAGGCTCAGCATTGAGTATGTGAGAGATTGAGGGCACCAGCTGGCAGCGTGTGGTTGGCTGTGTGGTTCTGCTCGTGTCTCGCGATGCAATCGAGCTGTGGGTCGGCAGTTCTAATCCTGGTTGGAGACAGTCCGTTTGGCGCTGGTATTCTGCTTTATTTTATTTTACTTTATACGCTGCAGATTGCAAGAAGAAACTCTTTAATGGAATCAGAAGAAAAGCTTTATACAATAAGGCTTTCAGAAAGGTCGACTCCAAATTACGGAAATGGTATTAGATGTCTTTTTTGCTTCACCATACAAATACCTTTGAAGGAATTCGAATTGACCTCCCTCGATGGGAATTTTTACTATTTCCTTAGGACCCACATGCTAGGAGATGCTTACAGAGGAAGTGAACATAATGATTAATATAGTTCGTTCATGCAAAATATCTGCTGTAGAAATGAGACACCTTTCAGTGTGGCTGTGTTGCTTTATAACGTGCGCTGAAACGTATTCACATAATTTAGCTCATACATTTACCATAGGGAATCAAACAACGGCACTAAACATTGTAGTGCAGTTACGCACAGTGTCTTGATGGAAATATATGAAGTGATGACAATAACAAATTACATAAAGGGCTTTTCTGAAAGGAAAAGGATCGCGATTTAAACCAGAAATAAGTGTTAAACATCGTAGAGTGCCATTTGATTGGATCAATGACTATGAAAATGTTTTGCCTCTCTAATTAGTGTAATAGTATGGTCATCATTCAAAATGGGTGGTCCGCTCCGTTGATATCGTGTCTGAAATACACATCGCAACCTTTTTTTTTTCTTTTTTTTGGATCACCACTCAGCAACACTGCAGCATTTTACATATCCAGGGAGATAAGCGGCAGCAGGCGCTGTGGGCAGAGGGCGAGGCAGCGCTGTGTAGCGCCGCCTCCGCTGCTGCCGGCGAGTGGGCCGAGGAGAGCTCTGCCGAGTGCCGCGGCCAGAGGCAACAGTGTTATTGAGCCGAAATGTTATTAACAGTGTATCAAAAAATGAAATACGTTACGAATATGCTTCCCTTACACATGTGGCATCAGTACGCACGAGGAACGTGGATTTAAAATTTTTGTCAACAGTCTGTTTCGATCGCTGATACTTTCACACGCAAGTCACGCACTTTACCGCGGGACCACGGATGTAGCTAACCTACACAGCTTCTAACAGCACACAAGAAGTACTGTATGAACTCCCGCGGTCTACAGTGTTGCCAGATTGTGCAGATAGCCGGACTTAGAGCGAATCAGCGCGGCCACTTTTATTGTCCCATGTCGCGATCGGCTCGGACTTAGGCTCAGCGGCGGCCGGCCGGCGGCCAGGTTTTTTGTCAAAGAGTGTACATTGAAGCTGCTTCCAGAATAAAAATAAAAAAAAATAAAAACCCACGCATGAAGGGACAATTCTGGTAGGTCCTCACTGTCCTGTTCCTCCTCTATACAGCGCTAACAGGTGACGTGTCCAATTTTGGAGTATTGCTCCCCACTGGGGGATCCACACCAAGCGGGACTGGCGGGTGATATAGAGAAAGTTCAGAAAAGGGCAGCTCGTTTTGTATAATCCAGAAATTGGGGGGGGGGGGGAGGGTGAGAAACAGAGGGGGAGAGAGATAGAGACAGAGAGAGACAGAGAGCGGGTGAAAGGGAGTGAGAGACAGAGAGGGCGAGTGAGAGAGACAGAAAGAGAGAGGGAGAGAGAGGGGGGAGGGACGGGGAGAGAGACACAGTGAGGAGGGAGGGGAGGGGGTGAGAGAGATAGGGAGAGAGAGAGAGACAGAGAGGGGGGAGGGAGGGAGAGACAAATAAGGAGAGAGAGAGAGACGGACAGAAAGGGAGAGAGAGAGAGAGAGAGAGTGAGTGAGTGAAAGAGAGAGGGGGAGGGAGGGAGAGGGCGAGAGATAGGGGGAGACAGAAGAAAGCGAGAGAGAGGGGGGAGAGAGGCTGAGAGGGGGAGAAAGAGAGTGAGAGACAGAGAGGGAGGGAGTGAGAGAGATAGAGAGGGAGTGAGCGAGACAGAGAGGGAGAGGGGAAGCGAGGGGGGAGAGACAGAGAGGGGAGAAGAGAAATGTTCAAATGTTTGTTAAGCTTAAGGGACTTAACTGCGAGGTCATCAGTCCCTAAACTTACAAACTACTTATATAATTACGCAGGCTTCCGCGGCCAGAGTCAGATGATATAAAATTTTTCTGGGTGTTGTACCGCGTCATGATGTAAGAAGACCGTAAGGCCGTGTTTGTAGCCCGCGGTTGCACCGCGGCGGTGGAATCTCGGCGGTTTAGTAGTGCGCGGTTTCTCATAAGGCAGCGTGGGAGCCGTTTATAGGCCCGGTTGCGGTAGCGGCCCCTCCGCTCGTCCGCCTCGGAGTCAAAACACCAGCGGCTGCACTTCCAGACCGCCGCGGTTGTGCCGCGTCTCTTTACACGCCGGCTAATGGGGCTGTTCGGTGCGCGTGGCGGAGCCGCGCGCCGTACGGCAGTGCCGACAACTGATGTAGCACAGCTGCTCCGCTAGTGAAAGTGCTGTTCGTGCTTCAGTGCACACTGCTACTGCGAGGGCTGATTGCTTGGAAAAGTGATCTGTGGGCAAAATGTTCAATACAGAGCTATTCATCGACGAAATCAAATTACGTCCATATATTTGGAATTCGGAATCTGAAACGTTTAAAAACAGAGATATGAAGAAGAGGAATTGGATTGAACTATGCAATATGTTCCATCCTGAATTCGACGACTCAACTCCAAAACAGAAAGATGAAATATCCATGCACAGGCCCTGAAATAATTCTTGGTTCACAGATATACAACTGCTAACTTTCAGCGACAGCTCATCAAATTAAAGAATTTATCATTAACCTCCCTCAATTTTCCGAATAAATTTCGGAACACACCATCAATGTGTCTAGAGCTGTTGATAGGATGCACGTTCCATCTCCTCGTTTTACGTTTCTTCGCTTTTCCAACGAGGTAAACGTAGTACAGCACTGCAGGGTCCATCGCGGAAGGCGAGCTGTCAGTGACTGACAAAACAGGTGGCAGCACTGTTTACCCCCACCAGGCAGGAACAGGGCCCCGCGTGCTGTTAAAAGTTGGAGCGGTGCCTCCGCCAAATCACAGCGGTTGCCCCGCCGCGGAGGCACCGCTGTCTATAAACGCAGCCTTACTAAAATAACCGACGTTTCGGCCAATGTTGCAGTGGCCTTCATCTGGATATCTATACCCAGAGCCTGAGAGGGAGAGAGAGAGGGGGAGAGGGAGAGAGAGAAAGAGAGAGAGACATGTTATTTTAGTAATAGCCTTCTTACATCAAGACGCGGTACAACACCCAGAAAATTTTATGTCATCTTACAAACTACTTATTAATTACCTTATACTAAAGACGACACAAACATCCATGCCCGAGGGGGGATCCGAACCCCCGACCCTAGCGGCCGTGCAGAATGTGACTGGCGCGCCGCAGACCGCTCGGCCATTGCGGCCGGCAGGGAAGAAGAGAGACAGGGAGGGAGAGAGTGAAATGATGCACGAGTTGGGATGCGGCGATATTTGTTTGCGAAATTTCTGTCACTAACTTTCTCTTCCGAATGCGAACATATTTTGTTATCATCGACCTACAGGGAGACATCATCTTAATAAAATAATAGAAATGAGATCGAAAAGCGAAAGATTTAGGTGCTCCTTTCTCCCTCGGGCAATTAAAGAATGGAACGGTAGAAAAATATAAATACGGTTTCATGAGCCCTCCGCCAAGCACTTTAATGTGATTGGCGGCGTATATAATGTGCTCCTGCGTTCAAATGCTGATCATGTGCGTTTCGCGTCGCCGCAGATTCATATTGCAAATTTAAGTTGACTTAGATGCTTGTTTTTTAACGGGTGTTGCATTTTTGATTGCCAATTGTGTATACAAACCAATTACCTGGAGTATAATCATGTCAGTTACGAAGCGAAAGTTGTCAGTAGATTGACCATGCCTTGGTAAGGAGAATGCAGTATGTTATCTTTAATGATGAGTCGTCAACATATGTGTAAATATCTTCGCGTCTGCACCAAAACTGAGTGTTGGTATCGTTGTTCAGGTTGCACATTAATGATCTGCAGACATGAGTAATAGTAACCTCACACTTGTTGCAGATAATTGTGTTATCTACAATAACTTACGGTATTACCTAAAATAAATTTTAAAAGCATGAAGGAGTTATGCAATTTCGTCAAGTCTGTATTCATATAGATATCGTCGGACATGAAAAACTGTACACTTCGTTCTACTACTGACTACACTAGTCTTTCCACTGATAGAATACAGTTCTTTGGTATGGGATCATTACTTTCAAATGTTCAAATGTTTGTAAACCTTATGGGACTTAACTGCGGGATCATTAGTCCCTAAACTTGCAAACTACTTATGAACTAACTTACACTAAAGACGACACAAACATCCATGCCCGAGGAAGGATTCGAACCTCCGACGCGGGAGGCGACGCGCGATCCGCAACGTGGCGCTCCAGACCGCTCAGCTACTCCCGCGCGGCGAATCATAGGATTGATGGACGACATCAAAAATTTTCAAATAAGGCTCAGGTCGTTTTGTATTGTCACGCTGGGAATAGTGTACCACGAATTTTTTACATGAGATTTCGTAGAAATCATTAAAATAAACGCGCTGCGCGAAATTCCATTCCCCAATTTTCTTTTCTAAAACCGGAAATGTTTTCTTAGCTCCCACTTACACTGAAAAAAAAAAAATGATCGTCATAAAATTTGAGAAATCAAAGCTCGAACGGAAAGATTAAGTGTTCGTTTTCCTGCACGCAGTTCTATAGCGGGATAGGAGAGCCGGCCGCGGTGGCCGAGGGGACTGAGGCGCTTCAGTCACGGTCTGCACGGCCACTACGGTCGGGGGTTCGAATCCTCCCTCGGGCATGGATATTTGTGCCGTTCTTGGTTGTAGGTAGTTCATAAGTAGTTTGTAAGTTTAGGGACTGATGACCCCGTAGTTAAGTCCCTTAAGCTTAACAAACATTTGATTTGATTTTCGGGATAGGAGAGCAATAGACTGAAAATGGTTTGATAAATCCTCTGCCATGCACCGAGGTATAAATTACAGAGTAGCTACCTAGAGGTGGATGTAGAAAAGAAAGTGAACTTCAGCGTGCACTTCATGCTGGTTAGATGAGAATGAAGTACACACAAATGTGACTATCTCGAGACATTTACCGCGGTGGAGTAGCCGAGCGGTCTAAAGCGTCTCGCTGCGGAGCGCGAGGTTGCTCGCCGTGGAGGTTCGAGTCCTCCCTGGGGCATGGGTGTGCGTGTTGTACCTAGGTGAGTTTGTTGTTGTTATGGTCTTCAGTCTGGAGACTGGTTTGATGCAGCTCTCCACCCTACTATATCCTGAGCAAGCCTTTTCATCTCCTCATAAGAACGGCAACCCACATCCACTTGAATCTGCTTACTATATGCGTCTCTTGGTCTCCCTCTGCGATTTTTACCCCACACACTTCCCTCCAATGCTAAATTTACGATTCCACGATGTCTAAGAAAGTTTCCTACCAAGCAATCCCTTCTTTTAGTCAAGGTATGCCAAAAATTCCTTTTCTCACCAATTCTGTTCAGTACCTCTTCATTAGTTATGCGATCTACCCACCTAATCTTCAGCATTCTTCTGTAGCACCACATTTCAAAAGCCTCTATTCTCTTCCTGTCCGCACTGCTTATCGTCCATGTTTCACTCCCGTACAAGGCAACACTCCACACAAATGCCTTCAGAAAAGACTTCCTTACACTTAAATTAATATTCGATGTTAGCAAATGTCTCTTTTTCAAAAATGCTTTTTTTCCCATTGCCATTCTGCATTTTATATCCTCTGTACTGCGACCATCATTTGTTATTTTACTACCCAAGTAACAAAACTCATCTACCACCTTCATTATTTCGTTACCTAATCTAATTCCTTTATCATCACCTGATTTTCTAAGACCGCATTCCATTATTTTTGTTTTGCTCTTGTTAATGTTCATTTTATACGCTCTCTGCAACACACTGTCCATTCCATTCAACTCCTCTTCCAGGTCTTTTGCTGTCTCTGACAGAATTACAATGTCATCAGCAAAACGCAATGTTTTTATTTCTTCCCCCTGAACTTTAACCCCTATTCCAAATTTTTCCTTGCTTTCCTTCATCGCCTGCTCGATGTACAAATTGAATAACATCGGAGAAAGGCTACAACCCTGTCTTACTCCCTTCCCAACTGATGCTTCCCTTTCATGCCCTTCGAGTCTAATAACTGCGGTCTGGCTTTTGTACAAGTTGTAAATAACTATCCTTTCCCTGTATTTTACCCCTGCTGACTTCAGAATTTGAAAGGGTGCATTCCAGTCAACATTGTCAAATGCTAGGTTAGTTTACCTTAGTTTAAGTAGTTTGTAAGCTACGGACTGATGACCACGCAGTTTGGTCCGATAGAATTACAAACATTTGAATTTTCGAGACATTTGTGAGGTGATTTAATGAGAGAGGTGGTGATTCTTTAGGCTTACCTTGTTCTCTGCTACATCTTCAGCACCAGTGGGAGAGGGTAGTCCTGTTGGAGGTGATGGCAACGGCGGAAAGCCGTCGACGATAGGAGATGGCAGCTCTGGAAAATTCAACGAGTTCCACAATGCTGTAACGGTGGAAGCGAATTCGTCGTGTTTTCCACTGGACGACAGAATTTCACTAGAGAAACTCGGTGAAGTCTCTGATGCTGTCTCTGCTCCCGAGTACAAAGGATCTACATTAAGGAAGTCTTCACTGGAAGCGTAGAGCATAAGCAGTAAATTTGTTGTCGAAGGGATAACAAGTGTTAAGAGCAATCCTAAGTCCTTGAGTATAGCCACATTAATGAGTTGTTCTTTCACCTCCTTTTTTATTCCTTCGTAATGTGGGAAGTTATCGTAACACAGTTTGGAAGACTCATTGTCAGAGAGTGAATCCGCAAAGCCACTGCGACGGGTCCTCGGCATCTCTGTAAAGAGAAAAACTGTATCAGCACACATTCCACGTTAATGTTAGTCACTAAAGTATGAGGAGTGTTCAAATGAAAAGATACAAAATGACACTATGGGTATAATTGACGTCTTTATTCAAAAGTAATCGCCAGAGGGCTCAGCACAACGATCCCACTGTTTAACAAAAGGAAGGGTTTCCTGTTCTCAGAAGTCCTGTGGGTGTGACAAGAGCCAGTCCTCTACTCCCTTCCCTTTCCTTTCAGATTTTTATTTTTTTACTAAACGGATGGAACTCACACGTTGGCATGTCCGCGATGTAGGGCGGATGCTCAAACTGCTCCCACTTGAACTTGGCCAGTACCACAGAGTAACATATATAGAGAGGAAGCCCCGCCTAAACCTCTGTCCTACACTCACCTCATAGTTCTACATCTACATACATACTCCGCAATTCACCGTAAGGTGCGTGGCGGAGGGTACACTGTATCACTACTAGGCATTTCACTTTCTATTCCACTCCCAAATTGAACGAGGAAAAAAAGAATGCCTTGCCTCCGTACGAGCCCTAATTTCTCTTATCTTGTCTTTGTGATCTTTACGCGAAATGTAAGTAGGCGGCAGCAAGATCGAACTACACTCAGCTTCAAATTCCGGCCCTCTAAATTTACTTAACAGAAATTCACGAAAAGAACGTCGTCTTTCTTCCAGCAATCCCCAATTGAGTTGCCGGAGCATTTCCGTGACACTCACACATTGGTTGAACCTACCGGTAACAAATCTAGCTGCTTGTCTCTGAACCGCCTCTACATCTTCCTTTAAACTGATCTGCTGCGGGTCCCAAACACTTGAGCAATACTCAAGACGTGGTCGTACAAGCGTTTTATACGCGGTCTCCTTTACAGGTGAAGTACATCTTCCCAAAATTCTCCCAATAAACCGAAGTCGGCTGTCCACCTTACTCACAACTGTCCTTACATGCTCGTTCCATTTCATATAGCTCTGCAATGTTACGCCTAGAAATTTGAACGACGCGACAGCATCAAGAAACTCACTGATAATGCTGTATTCGAACATTATGGGATTGTTTTTTCTACTCATGCGCATCACCTTACATTTTTCTACATTGAGAGCTAGGTGCCAATCTTCACACCAACTAGAAATTTTGTCTAAGCCATCCTGCATGCTATTACAGTCAAAGACGACACCCTACCATACACCACAGCATCGTCAGCAAACAGCCGCAAATTACAACTTACTCTGTCCATCAGATCATTTATACAGATAGAAAATAATAGCGGTCATATCACACTCCCCTGGGGCACGCCTGACGATACACTCGTCTCTGATGAACACTCGCCGTCGAGAACAACGTACTGCGTTCTATTACTTAGGAAGTCTTCCAGCCAGTCACAAATCTGTGAACCTATGCCATAAGCTCATATCTTCGTTAGCAGTCTGCAGTGTGGCACCGCGTCGAACGCCTTTTTGAAGTCGAGAAAAACACAATCCGCCTGTTGCCCTTCGTCCATGGCTCGCAAGATGTCATGTGAGAAAAGGGCAAGCTGAGTTTCACATGAACGATATTTCCCAAACCCGTGCTGATTCATGGAAAGTTAGTTCCGTAAGATGCCAGCAGATGTCAGGCGGTTTCCTCGCTTAGTACCGGTAGACCACACTAGAGGCGCTTCTGAGGGTGCCTCTCGCACATCAGAGGGTAGCGTGGAGGGGAGGCTGAGGAGAGAACTCGTGCCGCCTGCCACGAGGCCACGGCTGTGTCCGGTCTGCCGGCGTTTGTGGGGAAGTGGTGGTGGGGGCAGCCGCTACCTGCCGCCTGCTCTGGCCAGTTTTAAAGGGCTGATTCTGACTGCAGCGCCATCATGGGACATCTTACGGAACTGCTAGTAACCCTCCCTCCCCAAACCCCTGAGCGTGTGACGGGGCCCTTACGGAGGTTCCCCGTCTGTATATTTTTGTCTGTGCCAGTACCACAGAGTACTGTCAGTACACTTTGTGTGACCCTGGAGACGCGGACATCATGGAGCAGAATCACTCCCTCGTTGAGCAGCCCAGACAGTTTGCATCTGATGGACTTGCGTAGACTACAGAGCGCCTCACAGTAACGTCACTGTTAATGGTTTTTCCGTGCTCGACTATTTCAAAGAGTCTCTGACCTCGGACACCAAAAAAGACTGAGCATTACCTTGCCTACTGATGGCACAGCCTTGAATTTCAAATTACAAACTACTTATGAACTACCGTATGCTAAAGACGACACAAACATGCATGCCCGAGGGGAGATTCGAACCGCCGACCGTAGCGACCGTGCAGACTGTGACTGGCGCACTGCAGACCGCTCGGCCACTGCGGCCGTCCTAGCGTTGAATTTTTTAGGGGGAAAGTGACAACACATT